>OX376192.1:9590754-10790754 GCA_947363905.1 Lithophane semibrunnea | reverse complement strand
CTTTTTTATTATAGAGAGGCTTTTGGGCAGAAGGTGTTGGTTAGTTAAATTCAAAAACATATCAAAAAATTATTCATGATATGTTTTTACTGATAAGGATGGCAGAAGTCCATGAATACGATAAGACAACCCTTTTTTACATATTTTTCCTCATTCGTGTTTTTTTGGCTAACTAGCTATATAAAATATACAGCTCTTTTTCGTCTGTCTTGTGTCATAAATCACTAAATCTCGAATTTTAACCATCGTTCTATTTCAGTCAGTCGTTTGAAAATGGCAGAGACAGAATTATGTTTTAAATACGTTTAACGCTGAACGGTGCCAAAGACTCTGCTTTTAAGTTTCTACAAGACCTTATAACTGTATTTTCATTGCCAGGTACAAAACATCCAGTACACGAACACGACGACAACACAGCAGAAGGCGACCATCAGTAAGCCGAGGACAACGAACCCCGCCATCAGCGCGCTTGTTACTAGTCTCATGAACTCCGCACAACAGTTCCAACAAGGTAAGTATTGTCATATCAAACTGCCAACTATACTTTTTTTTCGTTCTATCTTTAAACATCTGGGATTGGTTGTTGTTATTTTTGTCAGCCAATCAGGACAACTAACTCGAGATTTGACTGCAGATGTAGCTACTGATCTGATAGAATCCGGTTTTTCGAAACTTGGGGATAAATGGAATAAAAACAGCCCACCAAATAAGGTTTCTATACCAATAATAATAGTATATTATGCAATTAGTGAATAAAGGACGGATTTAAAGCGAGGGCCATAGGTGAATCACGAGCAAGTGAAGGATTCTAACGACTGAATCACGACCGTAGGGAGTGATTCAAGTGTTAAAATCCTGAACGACGCGAGCGATTCAAGGCCCTCGATATAAATCCGTTTTATTCAAGAGTTGCATACTATACTTTATACCATGACTACGAGAAAAAGAACTTCGAGTATGTTGTTATGTCAATGTTATGCCTTGGTTTTATAGTACCTACACCGTAGCATAGAATACATACTCCATAATGTCGATGACTTCTTTTTCTTCGACAACTCATTAAAATAAGTTAGGAAAACACTGAAAATGTGCCAGAAGCTTGATTTTCATTTTTCCATTTGCAAAACTCATCGTAGGCTTTGATGTAAACCAGCTGTGGTTTGTTAGGTAGCAAGTTTTCTACTTTATCGGCCGCCCTCTCTTTCATAAACTCGGGTGTTAACACATCTTCTTCATCACTTGAAAACATTTTCAATCGATTTATTAATAAGTAACCCTAAACTTTTTGTTCGTACCTACAACTTACAATAATTAAAATAGCGCCAATTTACTAATGACAGCAAAGAACACAAAACAGTTTTTATTTTAATTCTAAACTCCAATTTGAAAATCAAATCAAATAGGAGTTTGTATAGCGTTGAGATGGAGTTCTAATAAATTGGTGTTCTAAATTCAAACACCAAAACAGTGATTAAAAGTGCTTTTTATTCACTGTTTTCAGTGAATAAAATAAGCTTTTTAGAGGGGGAATGGTATAATAGTATATTATGCAATTAGTGAATAAAGGACGGATTTAAAGCGAATCATAGGTGAATCACGAGCAAGTGAAGGATTCTAACGACTGAATCACGACCGTAGGGAGTGATTCATGATGATTGAATCACGACCGTACGGAGTGATTGGAGTGTTAGAATCCTGAACGACGCGAGCGATTCATGGCCCTCGATATAAATCCGTTTTATTCAAGAGTTGGATACTATACTTTATACCATGACTACGAGAAAAAGAACATGCAACTTCGAGTATGTTGTTATGTCAATTTTATGCCTTGTTTTTATAGAATACATACTCCATAAGGTCGATGACTTCTTTTTCTTCGACAACTCATTATTATAAGTTAGGAAAACAGACTCTGAAAATGTGGTCAGCTTGATTTTCATTTTTCCATTTACTCAAACAAACAAACAAACTCACACTCAAACTCATCGTAGGCTTTGATGTAAACCAGCCGTGATTTGTTGGTTAGCAAGCTGTCTACTATATCGGCCGCCCTCTCTTTCATAAACTCAGGTGTTAACACATCTTCATCACTTGAAAACATTTTCAATCGATTTATTATTAAGTAACCCTAAACTTTTTGTTCGTACAACTTACAATATTTAGCGCCCATTTACTAATGACAGCAAAGAACACAAAACAGTTTTAATTCTAATGCTAAACTCCTAAGTTCGAAAATCAAATCAAATAGGAGTTTGTATATCATTGAGATGGAGTTCGAACAAATTGGTGTTCTAAATTCAAACACCAAAACAGTGATTAAAAGTGCTTTTTATTCACTGTTTTCAGTGAATAAAATAAGCTTTTTAGAGGGGGCATGGTATAAAAGATATTATATAATAAATAACACTTTTTTTAACAACAGCGGCCAGCCAAAATGCGGCAAAATCAGCAGTTAGTACAGCGAGTAGCAACGCGACGATCCTCAACCTACTGAACAGCGCGCCGGCCGCCATGACACACGCGACGTCTAGCGCAGACAACTCCCTGGACGCGCACAAGCTGCTCGGCCGAGTGTCCATAGCCGGCGCCAGGATCATCACGGCCACCACCGCCTCGCATACCTTACCTACGTATACACAACAGGTGAGGATCTAATCATTTATTATGTAGATATTCTGGATCCTTTATAAAGGTCTGCTAGGTAGGCCGTCAAAAAAATACAAATAAAATCGGTGTTGCGTTGCCACAAAGGGTTTTCGTTGATAGGTTATGTAATTCACTTCTTCCTTACTTGGGCTCTATAATGAGGATTTCCTTAAAGACAAAGGAGACTAAATTTGGAGTTGTAGACACAGCGAATTACGAGTCTCAAGACAGTTTTTCGTATCTCTCAGTCTAATTCTTTTTTTATTCCAATGTCAACCTTGTGGTAAAGGATCTAGAGTAGTTTTACAACATCGATCCTTTTTGTTCAACACAACTCCGATTGTTCTGTCTCTTTAGGGTTACAATTTTAGCTGGCTCTGTATTTATTTTTATTCCGCATACCGACAGCATACATAAACTCTGTAGTCCAATATTAATAATACATTTTCGTTCATTAGGGAGTTGGTGTCCAAGTAATGAGCGGTTACACGAGAGAGAATGAAGCGACGAACGTGTCGAGTAGTGAAAGCGCTTTATTAGAGCGATTAATGGGGCCCGACACTTCCGCCGCGCCCGCCTCGCAGCAACAACCTGTGTGCCATTTGCAGGTAATGAATATATTGAAAAAGTAACATCAAGTCAAGGACCAAAGTCGCTCTAGCTATTGATTTAGGATCTTCAACAAAAGATATATATTAGCAATTTGTAATAGTCGTGTGAAACTCTCATTCAAGTTAAAGAGGTACGACGGTATGGATTTTTTGCCTGTGTTTTGGTTATTCGAAGATGATATTGATTAGATTGTCAGTTATGATCTATGGGCTGCCCTATGGTCTATTTCAAAAGTATCTGATGAAAATGTTAACAACTGAATCAAAAAATGTACCTGTGGATGCCAATTTGTAATGCCAATTACAAAATGTGCTTTAATGAGATTATTTGAATAATTTAACCCGAAATTCTAATTTGAAATCACCTTAAAGACGTTTTTTATTTGACAATAATTGAGGTTAATTTTATAACCTCAGTTTTCGTTGCTGATTTTTCAATTACAATTTAATGTTGTTAAAAAAATAAATGTTGCAGAAAATGGTGAGGTATAAAGTTGAAACCTTCTATGAATGTGTTACTAATTCCCTTTAGCCAGAGATTGGGTTACAATTTAACCTGAACAGGGTTTGTTTACACTCTCATCGGATACTTTTGAAACAGACATGTTTTAATGATGCTGTTTACGGCTTGGAAAAATCCTTATGCTGCCCATATGTTTAAGATTACGAAACTCAATGTTAGAATAGGTCTCTATTTGCTTAGAATGTAGGTACACACGGCTACACAACAAGCTATACATTTCCAGTTTATGCTGATCTCGCATTGTATAGGATTTCAGTAAAATGCGAGATCAGCTTATGCTGGAAATGTATAGCTTGATGTGTAGCCGTGTGTACATAAAAATAAGTTGTTAAAATGTAATAACACTTATCAATATCATGTATTCTTTTCAGGGCTTAAGTTTAGCATCCCTCCAAGGTCTCCAAGGCATCCAGGGTCTGCAGAATGTTCAAGTCCAGATCCCAGGCCTGTCGGCACCGATATCGTTATCACTGAACGTGTCGGGCGCGCCCAGTGGTCTGCTTGTGTCGGTCCCACCGACTACCTCCGTCGTGCTCACCAATCAGCCCTCGGTGCTCTCTTTACCAATAGGTAAGGACTTATCAATATCTATACATATTATAAAATGGCTGCTTTTCGTATCTGTATGACCGCGTTTTTTTTCTAAACCACGCAACGAATTTTTTTGCAGTTTTCACCATCATTTAGAGAATTTATTCCGGTGTAAAATATGTTAATAAATAAATATATAATAAATAAATCTTATAAATAAATCATATTATAAATAAATCTTGTCAAGTCGTAAAAACCGTGCGATGTAGGGACGGTTCGCTAGTCAATCTGCCTAGCCTTTTCCCAACTATGTTGGGGTCGGCTTCCAGTCTAACCGGATGCAGCTGAATACCAATATTTTACATGTAGCGAATGCCTATCTGACCTCTACAACCCAGAAACTGGGTAATACGATACCCCTTGGTAAGACTGGTTGTTATACTTTCCGGCTTCTGACGACCCGTAACGACTGTCAAAGATCCACCAATGACAGCCGGGACCAACAGCTTAACGTGCTTTCCGAGGCACGGAGGAGTCTCGGTATGTAAAGATGGTCACCCAACCTCGAACCAACCCCGGCAAGCGTAGCTTAACCTGATGGATCGACCCGTGCGGCTGTTTTAACTTAGCCACGAGCTCCTCCTGGGGCTGGTCGCTAGTAAAGCCTGAAATTGCCAACCCGTCTTAAGCAAGCGTGGTGATCAATGCTTGTCCCTTCTCTGTATGAGAAGAGGCCTTTGCCTTGTAGTATCACAGACTGGTATTAAGGAAGTCGATATTTCTTTATTATTCTTTTTTTAGATTTTGCTTTGGGGTAGACATATTTTTGAATGGAGAATGAACTTGCGCACGCCAACGCAGTGTAGGATGCCTTCAAGTAGGAGTGAACATCTTTGTGGGGTGGTTGATAGTGGATAGATGGAAGTGGTCGAAGATTGAGCTCTGCGTTGTGTACAATTGGAGAGGCCTTTGTTCAGAAGTGGGTTGTAATAGGCTATAATGTAGATGAAATTACCCATGGTCTCAAATTGCTGGCGATACGCTTCCGTGCCATATCGAACACCAAACAATGCTATTGAAGGAGTCCATCCAAAAATCCAAAATCTGACATTTTGTCAGTTTATATCAATTATGACCAATGTTCTTCCGAGAGCTGCGAAAATTGGTCATTTTCGAAACGATAGCCTGTGGAAAGGGTGTAAATAGCTATGCCGGTCAAGATGTAAGGGTTAATAGTAACGTTGTAGATCTATAGGCAGCCAACAGGTCGATGTTCGGCCGCCTGCCACTGCAGTTTCTTGTATTTTTTTTATAGTGGTCTTATCGTAGGTCCAGAGTAAGAAGGTATTTTTATATAATTGCAGCGCAACTGATGTCGGGCGGCGTGAAGGGCCCCGTGCGCGGCGCCGGCGTGCAGGTGGTGCGCGCGGCCCGCGGCGCGCGCCCCGCCCCGCGCGCGCGCCCGCCCGCGCCCGCGCCCGCGCCCGCGCCCGCGCCGCACACTGGTCAGTACCTAACGTTCAAAGTCCAATCAGAGTAATGGTGCGGTTGACTTCTAAGCGCTGATCAAAGGGGTTATTGCGTAACACACATAAAATAACAATTGATCGCAATGCCTTTCATTTGACAGTTCAACCGCGTTCATTGCGTTATTTACGTTGTTGAGCAAACGAATTTTTCAAACCTATGACGCAATGGATGTCACGATGAAAGGCATTGTGATCAATTACTATTTTATGTATATTACGCAATTACCCCGCAGTGGCCATTCTATCATAATTTGCAGTACATGTCAAGTAGACAGTTACACCGCACATGGTTCAAAATCGCTCTTCACTTGTCCTCTAATATTGACCTGCTAAAAGACTGAAAGTGTCCGGCAAACTCATGCAATTTTCTCAGTTCATGCTTTTTTATAATATTGAGCCTATCAACAAGGATTGTACATTATTCACTATGTGTAACGAGATCAATGTATCGCAGGTACGACTCAATTCATAAGTCAGGCGCAAGCGCAGGCGCTGAGCGCGCAGCAGGTGCGGCGGAAATCGAACGCGGACAGTTCGTAGTGACGTCACACGCGCCACTTCCTAGTGAAATATACTGTAAATATTAACCCTAGCTAAATTATTGTAACGTTAGTGACATAGTGACCAGTGCCGTGCAGTATACACGCTGTGATCCACATACGTACCCCGGCGGCCATTTTGAAACACCGATATTCGAGAAATAGACTTAACTTAGATATGTGCGTGTATGCAATAGTTGAAATAATAATAATGGTTGTTTTATTGATACGTCACGCAGTTGTTATTACTCCTGTTAGAAATAACATTGGTTAAGCTACGGTCTGTCAATACCGTAAATGTTTTCTAATACAAATAACTAGTTTCAATATCATTTATATTAAGATTTTATATTATATAAAATCTATAGTATCCTCAATGATGCTATATTCAAAACAGTAATGTCTGAAACAACGACTGAATTTTTATAACGTAGCAATGTTATTTCACGCAATTATGCCTATTGATAGCTAATATAAAATTTATCAGTTTTCATCACACTACATGTAAATGGTCTACAATACTTATTGCAGTAATTTGTTTTTAATCATGTCTTTGACACATTTTATTTTATTCGAATTATTTATCATAATATACTATTTTCAATCATGTATTTTTATTATTTAAATGTCACAAATTATAATATTATGTATGAAATTGAACATAAATTTTAAATGCAACATTTAAAGTGATTGGATCATGACATGAATTGTGAGTAAAGTTAAAAGACGTGTTACTACATAGTAAAATAAGATTGTTGATAATCCGGATATTATTATCTTGTAAAGATTTTATTTTGTGGTTGGTATTATTGGCAACATCTGTATATAAACGTTGTTATAGAGATTGTTAGTAAAACAAATTTAGAACAGCACACAGGACGAATAAATATACAGTAAAATAAATTGAGGAAAGTATGATTATGTGTGGTGATCCTTGACTAACATCCACTCTGTAGAAAATTTGCGTAAATCAGTATTAATAAGAATTAAATCACTGTTCGCATGACAACCTAGTACTGACGTTTTTGGAACTTAATGAAGTACAACACTTTGCAGTGATTCATGAATCTGTGTTAAATAAGTTGTAAATATGTATTATATTAGTTTTGTGTAAGCATCACAGCTATCGATAGTTGGAATGTAAGAATGTTGATTTTATGTTTTCTGTATGTTGGTGTAATATATGTATGTGAATAGTATTGAAATTTGTTTTGGTATGTGTTATAGTAATCGTTACAGAGTTTCGTAGATTTCAGATTACCGCTCTGTATAAATGTATTTATTATCTTCTTTATTTCATTTAAATAATCTTATAAATTGTATTTTTAAATATTTTTTATAAAAAGAAATATTTATTATTACTTATTATGAATTGAAAATTTATTTTAAGTTTGATTGCGGAATGAAAAAATAACGGAATCGGTTCATTTTCATTTAAGTATCTAAACATATTATAAATTAAAGTCGCTTTTCGTGTCTGTCTATGTGACCGCGTTTTTCTTCTAAACGCAACGGATTTTGATGTGTTTTTTTTCATCATTTAGGGCTGATTTCATCAAAGTCAGATATCTTTTATCCGTGGAATAAAATTGTCTTCTGACAGTTTGAAAAACTGTCAAAAATTCAAAATTTATTCGCAGGATAAGACTTATACTCGGTATAAAAGTTTGGTAGAATTCGGCCTAAGACAACTTATTCTGGAAGGTGTTTCGAGTTGTAACGTCACTTGTAAATGAAGAAATCTCGATGTTTTGTCAAGTCATAGAACCGTGCGAATCAAGAGCGAGTCGCTAGTGCAGAATAAAATTTATTATCGTTTATAAAAAATTACAAAACTTTTTATGTCATTGCTGTTGTATCATAAAACCATGAATGCATGTTGAAAGATAAATCAGAATGAAGATATACTTAAATACGTAATATTTTGTAGTTTCGTTTAGTACTGAGCAAGACTTCAATAATAGACGGATGGCTTAACATATTACTTTGTGCATGTGTTTATGTATTTATGTGTAACTGAAATCTAGGAAACCATTGTAACGTCGCAATTAACGAAAAAAATCTAACAATGCAATGTAGATGAATGATGTATTGGAACGGGTAGTTTTCGATATCTTGCACATAAGAGATTATCATAATCTTCTTCCAAGTGTTCTAGACGCAATGGTCGATTTTGTTTTAAGGAACTAACGAGTTAGTTGATATGAGAAGTTTCTTCAGCCATCTTATGGCCAGCTTCTGGTTTCAGAGATTAACAGTACATAATATTGGTAATTATTGAAGATATGTTGGTATCTGCCCATGACACTTAACCGAACGCTTGAAGAGATTGTCACATGTATGAAATTCGGTCAGTATGTAAATAATATAGAGCTTTGTAATTTGAAATATGTGTGGCTTTAACTAATACTAAATTACATTTTGTCGGGATGCAGTCGGGTTTGTTGTGCATTGAGTACTCTGTGGTGCACTGGGCAGCTATCAATCAAGGATTGTCTGTTTTCTGCGTGTCTTCGCCACTACTTCTAATAGGGTAGGTATAGGTTTTTTGAACGAACGAAGCTGTTTCCCCTTGTGAACTACGTCCCATTAGTTATTCTATACTATGTTACAATTACTAGTTATTGTTACATTTGCACACGCACAATCATTATGTTTATGTACTATATTAAATATAATGTTACCTGCCGAAATATTGCAATAGGCATACCATTTCATATATTTTATTGTGTACAGTTATTATGTACTCGTACGTAGCGGTGTCGCTGTATTTACTATTTATTTTAGTTGACGAGATGTGTTCATACTGGCATTCTATGACATGCCTAGATAAGAGAACTATTTTGTTTGTAGATATTTGTATTGCCTAGGTGTATGATAGACTGCGTGGACATATTTTGCTATTAACACAAATATTGCATAAGTCGAGGTGTAGATGAATAACTGTGCGTTTTGTTGATCTCATTTGTTTACGGACATGTAGCTCAATATGTAGACGATTGTAACATAGAGTTTATTTGAACATGCGAATGTACCTATAATTTAAGAAATAATAAATTAATAACTGTATATATTTTCGAAAGGAGATTTTTATAAATAAAACAATATTACTCAGTTCGAGGTTGTATGAAGTTTTCAGTGTCAACTATGTAGGTCGATTAACTACATTGTAAATATTATTTTATTTTAGATGACATGTGATAATGCATTCAGACGTTTATAATATAAATGGTGTACAATAAATTTTTTATGATTGCGTTGACATGGATTTTGTGTATAAAATTGATATTGTAAAAATTAACTTGAATACGTTGTTCAAAGATTGACGGTTCGAACATAAATAAATAACTTTTACACAAAACATGCCTTTAATTTGATTATTTAACTGGTATGTGAAAGCCAACCATATTCTCGTACTTTAAAAAACGCTCTACTTCAAGTCGCAATCTTATCTCGGCGACAATTAATGTCTTAATAAATTATAACATCATCAAAATACACAAAGTGGAAATACGTATTATCAAAGTTAACTCAAAAACTACCCTAGCAAAGCTATATGGGGCCACCGCGCAAGCTTCCTATACAAAATGAAATGATAATGTTCAAAATCGGTTCACAATTGACGAAAATATCGATGAACACATATAGAATAGACTGTGGTCGGGACTGCCGACAGAAGTGAAAACTTAAAACTGGTATTAGCGCCATCTATATTAAAAAGTAAGGCACTACCGAATCCATAAGTTTACCCCCTACCAAAAATCGCTCAAGGCGTATAAAGCTTTTACTTAAAAAAAAAACATGCAGCAGACGAACATAAACCTACTCCTTTTTTGAAGTCTGTTAAAAACAATCAATGGAGTATATAGTAAATAATATAATATTTACTACAGTCCTTTCTTCATTTCTATTTTTATGACCGACTATTTTCTCCTATAATATAGTCTAGCATCCTGTAGAGATTGAACATCCACCTTTACTAAATGAAAGGTATTTCTTATCAATCATACCTAATTAAATGAATAAAGTCAAGGCAACATTTAACGCGTTTCTTACCAATCTAAGAAAGAGGATATTCTAACAATTTCTGGGAACTAATATAAAAAGTGGGGATTCAAAAAATCTTTTTTAGTTTATTTCAAGAATTATACTAGGCAGGCAATACTGGTAGTAGGTTTTTTATAATAATTGCCTACTAAACTGCAACACCGAACCGCACATCAAAATTTTGTTTTAGTGCGGTAAGCGAAACAACTTTGGTGCCTTTCGGTGAAGTGCCTTTGAAATCAGTGCTCCTTGTGGAATATCTCCCAAAATGGTTTACCTTTGAATCCTCTTTTTAAGTTTTGTAGGTCCTAGGTAAAAAATAGTGAAGTTTTCATCACCTCCTTGTATAACACCCCCTGCACTGGGATGTTTGTCTACAGATTAATAATGACTTTAAATTGACCGTGATCTTTTCAGTGAGTTGCGTCCTAAACTACATGTATTACAGATAATGCATAAAATTTTGGTCATTTTATTGCGTGAGTTATTGGCGTGTTGGTTACAAGTCGCAGCTACAATGAGTGACAAATGATCGTGTTCGCGACGATCGGATCGAGTAGGTTATCGTTTGTGAATAAATTAAACAGTTTGGTTTGGTTAAAAAAGTATGCCTTTTTATTCTTTCAAATAGTCTTCATCTAAATTTATAAGAACATTGGACACAATGAAGCTTTTTTACCGATAAATAAGTATAAATAATTTCATATTCACATAAATCTTATTTATACATACATTACATTTATTTTTAATATCAGTCCTCTCAAAAGGTCCATTCTCTCCCTGCAAATTAAATTTTATTATTTACACAGCGATAGGGATTCGCATCTACCGTACATACATACATCAACAATTAACAATTAATAGAGACTATTTACAAAATATATTTCCACAAACACTCGCACGATCATACTTCACCGTTTGCTCACACCTATTTCACATTCACACAATTTGGCATATGGATGGCGGCACGTCACTAGCAGAGTTCGTCCCAGGCAAGCCACCAGGCCCCTCGGCAGTCCTCGCGCTTCCGCCGCCGGCGCTCGGCACGGTCCGAGCGCTTCTTCACGAAGCGAATGTTGTATGGGTCTTCGGCTAGTTCTGGGTATCGTGCTACATCGTGCACGTACTCTCCTTCGTAGCCTGCTGCTGATCCAGCCTTCTGGATTTCATCTAATTCGGCTGCGGACCAGTCGAGTGAGCCGCCAAGTCCGCTGCGTAACGCCTCACGCTCGCGGTGCCACGCTTTCCGCACGGCAGCCGCGCGCGCGTGGTGCAGTAGTCGCTGTCGCTCACGTTCCGCACTAGTGCCGTACCGTAAATTCACTATGCTTGTTTTTCCGTGTATCTTCACGTCCGCGTACGAACGTCCTCCCTCAGCAACTTCGTGGAATGTCACATTCAATTTGCCTTGCATTCGTTTCAGTTGTTGTTTATCGTCTGCAGCACGCCAGGTATCCTCTTTTACGAAATAGAAGACGTCTTGTTGATCGCCATGAACAATGAATGAGAATGGCAGAAGATGGGATCGGTTGAAAACTGAAGTATATACGTCACGGTAGATAGCATTGGCCGACGGCACAGTGGTGACGACGGCGCGACCGCGGGAGTTGCGCGACACTAGGATGCCGCGTCCAAACGGTGGCTCAGAGTCGGAGCCGATGCGTTTTGGTGCCAGGTTCAAGGCATCAGTCTTAAGTGCTGACATAGCCGGTATCGACAGGCTTCTGAAGTCAGCTATCCTCTTGTTTGACATATGTGATAGGAAGCCTGATTCGATAGTGACTGTCGGAAGCAGAGACATAGCAGAAGGAAGGCCAGGGCTGGTGTCAGCCGGCGCGGTGCCCCACACCGGCCGACCTCGAGGAATGCTCGGCAGCACTGACCCGCCAGGTAGCTCGTCAGGGTAGAGCTGGGGTGCTAGACTCTTCGTGTCATAGCCAAGCAACTTCAGCCACGATAGGTGATCTAGAATGGCAAAAGTCAACAATAAGTACAGAATTAAAATAAATATAAATAGATTATTAGAAAAGTATAAAATGATTGCTTCAGCTCTTTACCTGTTGGTTTTTTGTTCTGCGGCCGTACGTTAATAGGATCGTTTCCATTGAATCTATAAAGGTGTAATTGAGTCGGGTTGTGTATTCTCTCGATGAGATTTTCCCACAATGGAGACATCCATTGTCCAATAAGAGGGTCGTAAACTTTTCCATTTGCCATATGGACTAATGATGTCACTTGATCCAATAGTCCTCCACAGAAGTCAACCGGAAGATACAAGTATGGGTTAGAATCGTATACTATGTGGCCGTATGGAGATCTCATTATTTCTCTTATTCCTTCTCCGTATTGATTGAAAATCATCACTGGTGTTCCACATTGGTCTGTGGCGATGTAATATTTATGTCGAGCAACCTGAAACCAGAGGATAAATGATGATTAAAAATTCGTTAATTTGAAATTAAAACATGTCTTGGCTGACTGATATATCGCTCTACATACCTGTGTATAGATCAGGTGTCCTCTGTCGTCGTAGACTAGAGTCATGAATCTATTCTCACGAGGCGAATAAATATGGCTGACTTCATGAGGACTATCTTTATTCGTGTAGAAGAATTGAGTCACATTTCCAAAGTTGTCTTTTCTAGTAGAAAGCCTGAAATAGAATAGTGTGTAAAATTTATTTTTATTCACACATGAATAAAGCAATAGCTTTAAAAAAAAATGTTTCAACATACCTGTCGAGATGATCATAAAAGTATCGAACATCAAATCTTCCTCGTTTTGTTGCTCTAATAAGAAGTCCTTTAGAGTTGTATTGGAATCTTTCTTCTCTCGCATTTTGAGATACCAGCCCACGGCTATCATACCTGTATTGACCTTCGCCAAACTTGACAATGCGATCCATATCATTGTATTCCATTGGTATTGTGTTGCCTCTGTAGGTCAGTGATAGCATATTACCGTTATCATCGTATCTAAAGCCCCATGGTTCTTGTGCCTCCACTCCTGTAAGCTGACCATCGCAGTCCCAAGTATAGTTCTTCACGTTTGTATATGTATTGACACCTACATTTCTTGTATGTGTGCGTGTTTGAGATATTCTTCCATGTCTATCATAAGAAAACTCCATTCGAAATACTTCCATCCTGTGGATGTTCACAGTTACTTCCTTTTCTAAGAACTGGTCGTTAAGTAAACGAGAGAACATTGCAATTCCATCATATACTGAAGTTTCATTCCATTTCTGCTTCGATACAGTGAATTGACCTAATATTTCAGGAGAACCTGTTTTGCTATTGTAAACAATATGATGCGGAATTAGAGTTTGTCCACCAATCCTACCTTGGACGGAAGTAATTCTGTAATTGTTATCATATTCATAAATTATTTTCGCATTGCTTAGTCCAGTTTTGGCACCATAATCAAGTCTTTCTTCAGTGAGCAGCCCACCAGCATAAGTAGACTCCCATCGGTAGTCTACGTCACGGTCAACATGTAATATTTCTGATGGCAGTCCACTCGTTTCTGCATAATGTATCTGTGTTTGACCATCCCCATGAACCACTTCAGAAACTTTGTTAGTTGTGAAATAACGATAAACAACTCTGGCACCATCACCTGGGAATACAGTCTGAAGGAGCTCTCCTGTATGAGCATAATGTTGCAAATACTTCTTCGAAGAACCAGGTGGAGTGTACGTGACTCTCAAAAATCCAATCGATGGTTGCACGCTAAACGAATGGTTCGATCCCGATGGCAAAATAACATGCGTCAACCCACCATCATCATCGTATTTGTATTTGAAACTTCTTTGACTGGCTAAGCTTATTTTGGAAACAAGATTGCCGTCATTGTAATAAATAAACTTAGTACCGTCTTGTGGACTCGTTATCTCTGAAAGCATTCCATGTGGGTCATAGCTATAGCTTTCTTCACTGTCGCCCCATTTCCAGCCGTTAATTCTATAGAATCTATCGTATGAAATATTGAGAAGAGCTCCGGCACCGTGAGGATCGAACGATAGTGGCAGCCCAGCGACATCGTAAGAAATTGTAAACAGTGGGTTTCGGTCGGCGTTGAAGAAAGTTTCACGGCTCTTGAACTGATCGAATTCAATTATGAGCACCCTGGAGTCGTTTACCCATATTTCTCTATTCAAAGTCTGCTGTGGGTTCCGTACATCACCCACTAAAGTGTATAAAGAGTACATGTTGTTTACTAGTGAATCTCCAAATGTAGTGGTTTGATGTGACCACATGTGCAGCATCTCAGCTTCTATAGGCAAGGCAGCTTCTAGTAATGGGTGCTTAGCAGCTGCGATACTCTCGAATTTCCCTGCCCATGGTGTTTCGAGAAGCAAGGTATTGTTTGTATAGATTCGACCTTCAGTTATTTGTTTCCCATTATTTATAGTAATTTGCTTGAACGATTGTCCATGTAACACATATTCGCATTTCTTGGTAACTCCTACGGGTATAGTGCTCGAGGGATTTGATACAGTGACTGCTAATCCGTAATTTTTCGCAAGACCAGAGGTAATGTGTACTTGCTCTCCCGAGGGCATAATGATTTTAGTCACTCTTCCTAGTTCGTCGTAATTGTAAATTACAGTATCGCCAGCCTAAAAGCAAATAATAATACAATGAACTTAACGTCGTTCAATAAAGAAAACAATATTATTAAAAACTCACAGCAAAAGCACAACTTACCCCTGATCGACTGTTTAGTAATCCAGTACTAGCATCGTAATCAAATTCCATTTCGGTTGAACCCTTCTCAGCTATCCTGGTTAGGTAGCCAATTCCAGAAATCTTTAATTCGAGTTTATGGTCTTGTGTATTTTCGATGGAGCTAACAATATTGCTGTAATCTCTGAGTAATTGTATTTTATTCCCAGAGGCATCAGTCACAGTGGACAGCTTTCCGAAACTCGTATTCTTTGAATACAAGAATGAATATCTAGTTTTTCCTGATGTCAAGTCTTTTGTGGTGATATGTTGACCGTAGCGGTTGAAAACGTATATTTCTGATGTGGGTGGATAAGGTATTCTGAATTCTCCGTTTTCGTCATGTGTTGGCAAGTAGTGTTTTAGTGCCAATATATGGAGCGATCCTGAAACAATAACATGGATTAATAATTTGCCGTATTGAAATATAATCATATTTAAACATATTTAATTTTATCTTATTTTAATTACCTTGATCAACAACGTTTAGAACTCCATCTGGGGTAACAGCAAGAGCAGAAATAGTTTGGAATTTAGCATTGGATGATAGTAAAGTTTCCGTGCTTGTAGGAGGTTCGTCTCCAGCGGCCACACTAAGTTTACATGGGCAGCCAGCATCATCTCTCGAATTCGCTGGCACAGCTGTCGCAGAGGCAGATGAATTGCATTCACAACTTAATTCCTTCAAATTCTCTTGAACTTTTCCTGCGAAGTGCATAATTTTACCAGATGGATCTATGGATTTAATAGCATTCGTTTTCTTAGAATCCGCTTCAGCCACATACAAGATTCCGCTTGGCGCAAAGGCTATTGCTAAAATTGTGCCTAAACTTGAATCTTCCCTGATATCAGTATTGGTTCGATTGGTGGGCTTTGATACAGGTTTTCCATCGTTTACTATACGACAATGTGATGGTTGGCCAGCCACTACTTTGATTTTCATATCAACTGTTAGTTTCAGTATTATTCTGTCGTCTATAAAGTACAGAGATCCATCGAGTGGCGATAAGGCTACTCCTGTTGGCCATTGTAACTGTGCTTCATAGGGTGGGATTGCTCCTCGGCATGGGACTGGTGACCAATGGTTGTGGTGTCCGTGATGTCCCACAAGAGTGTGTATTATGCCATTTGGATCAACTGCTCGTATATTTGTGCCATCTGCAATGTACATTGTCCTATCTGCTGCAATGGCGAGACCTGGACCAGACAAATAAATTATATTATTTATACAGTTGAAAATCAGGATGTATTAAATAAAACTTCATAAGTAAGATATTTCTAATTTTGCATTGATTTGTAAGTGTTTTACCTTTGGGATGCGCCAATTTCGCCTTGATTGCTGGACCTTCATCGCCACAATTGGAATCATCTCCAGGTACACAACGGTCTCCGTTACCAACTACAGCCTCAGAATTTGTGGCCGGGTCTCGGACTTTTTCCAAAGCTATTACTCTTCGGACTTGGTGTCTCTCAGAATCTGATATGTAAAGATATCCATCCGCTGGTGATATGCAGATATAGTACTGATATGCAACTTGCGTAGTTCTAAAAATGAGAATGATTCGGTTAAATCCAAGTACACTGTACACGTACAATATAATAAACAGGAGTTATTTGGCATCATCAGTTCTAAAAATCTTTTGAAATGGATACTTACTGTAATTGAAGAACCGTAGTAACAACGCCCTCAGGAGTGATCCGTCTGACAAGATTGAAATCACCAACATACAGGGATCCATCTGGACCTGAGGTCAGTGCTGTTGGAGTCAAGAGGCGAGCATCTGCTGCCTTGCCATTGCAGTGATCAGGACATTCCAAAGCTCGTTGAAGACCAGTTCCCATTACCACCTATAAAAGAGCGTACAGTAGGTATATTTGAATAGGTGTATTGGAAACAGGTTTACGAAACTGTATATTTCTCGTTAAGAAAAAAAGAGTTGCGTTTTGTAATTTAGTCTTTACCTGAACAGTTCTGGGATATTGTTTCAAATGAAGTAATGCCCCATCGCCTTTTTGCAGAATGCCCTCAT
This sequence comes from Lithophane semibrunnea, assembly GCA_947363905.1. Taxonomy (NCBI): domain Eukaryota; kingdom Metazoa; phylum Arthropoda; class Insecta; order Lepidoptera; family Noctuidae; genus Lithophane; species Lithophane semibrunnea. The sequence goes on along the minus strand of OX376192.1, from coordinate 10,773,571 downwards.
GGAAATTATAATGATGGTGTATATCCAGTCCCCAGCCTCCGATATCTGAGATGTCCACGTCGAAACCGGCTAATGTCGCTGTTTGTGTCTCCCATACAATTGACGCACATGATGTGTACTCGTAACCTATTGATATTTTAGCTTGTGCTTGGCCGTATACCTGCAATGATAAAGAGTTACACGAATAAGATACAAAATATATATTGAATTGGTTCGACGAAGAATTTTGAAAGAAGATTCCATTCAAGATAAGCTAAGACTCTTTATTGTGGCAAAGTAGAGTACAAAGATTTCAAGCTTTCATGTGCTTCTTTTACTTCTCTTAATATTACTGCGGCTTACCTTTTGTTTGTATACATTTCGTTTGTTCCACGCGAAGATATGAGTTAAGTCGGGATCAGCTTCGTAGGTATGTGTGTGCAAGGAGCCTTCAATCTCAACGCGGACATGCACTCGCATAAGTGATGCTGGGACCACACGACGAGTCAATTGAACGTGTACGCAAGATAGATAACCAGCTGATTGAGACGAGCGGTAGGTCAGTTTCACCAATGAGCCAGGGATGCCGATAGATTCGCTTACAATCTGGAAATAAGAAAATAAATTCTGTAGTATGCAGTCTGTTTCATCATCTGCCTAGCCTTTTCCCAACTATGTTAGGGTCGGCTTCCAGTCTAACCGGATGCAGCTGAATACCAGTATTTTACATGGAGCGACTGCCTATCTGATCTCCACAACCCAGTAACTGGGTATTACGATACCCCTTGGCAAGACTGGTTGTCAGACTTTCGGGCTTCTGACAACCCGTAAAGACTGTCAAAGATCCACAAATGATAGCCTAGACTAACGGCTTAACGAGCTTTTCGAGGCACGGAGGAGTCTCGATATGTAAAGATAGTCACCCATCCACGGAATAACCCCGGCAAGCGTAGCTTAACCTGATAGATTGACCCGTGCGGCTGGTATTACTTAGCCACGAGCTCCTCTGTTTGTCTCATGCAGTCTGTTTGTGAAGCCAAAATGGTGACTGGTACACATTCAAATTAGTCAAGAAATTGCTTAACACTATGTGATCTGGTTCATGGAAAACGATAAGCGTCATTGACTGACCAGAATTTGGCGAGTATTAGAAGAAGGAATAAGCATCCGAGCTAGACGTTAACGAGATTTTTGTTCAACTGTTCTTACCTGAGCCTCAGGGTATATGACGGTTGTAGTGGTAGCAGATGAGGCAGCAGGCGCTGCTAATGGTGGTACCGCCACAACCTCAGGTCTTAATCGCTCGTGGTCGTGTGCTGCGCAAGGTGGAGTTTCAGATTCCCACCATTGCGGCGTTGGCGACCAGCCGATGCGAGGGGGAGCCCTAGTGATTATGATTGGTTAGAATTATTGAATAAAAAACCATGTTTAATAAACTTTGATTCAGATAAACACATGACCGGATTTATATAGGTAGTTTAGAATCATCTGACTTCAACCAATAAACATGTTAAAAAGATGAGATTTTTTTTTCATGATGGAGTGATTTCGTAGTCAACTAATTTAAAAAATGGTAAATAAAACACCAGCACACAAATATTAAAATTTATATTTCCACCACCCAGTTAGATAATAAACCATTAACTATTAAACCCTTCTCACCTGGGCGTTGGTACTTTCACATTGTCGTCACTAAGTTCCATTTGGACTGGTGGCAATACGACGATCTGATTCCAAGGTACGAAGACTGTCTTCCTTAGCGGCTTGAACGGTGATCGCTGGAACTGCAGGGTCACGGCGCCTCCTCCATTCACCAACACGTCAAACCTGAATGACCGGCATGTAAAGTTTTAGATAGATGTATGGATGGTGTCTGATGTGACAGAGTGGTCGATGTGGTTTGCTCTTGAAAACGTAAGGGGGAGGTTATAGAAGGTAATAAACAGGTATATGTATGGTATTTCTTTCGTAGTATCTAAATCAAATTCTCAGATAGAAACCCGGATTCGTCTTGACCCTGTGGCTAGCTCTTCTAAACGACAACGAGTCCTATAATCATTCACCTGTTTTTATCTCATTTATCCCATTTGAAAACTGTTCAATCCTATTACCTATTCTGTGCTATTCTAGATAAACATCTTAACTTTAGTCTAGTCCTTGGATAAAAGTTCGAAGACGTAATTATATTCGATAAAAATATGGAATAAAAGCGACTTGTGACCAGTATTTTTAACCAAATCAGACCATAAATTATACACTAAGAAAAAAAGAATGAAAAATTCATAGATACGCTGTAGTTCCCCCATAAGTTGTTTAATCATCCTTCTATATTCCTAGAGTATCTACCTATAGATAACTTTATTTCAAGAACTGTCGCAGTTTCGCCCAAAAAGTTAAGCCTACGCCATCGTTACCCCTCATTACTTCAGTTTAGAACTTAATCGCATTAAATTGCGATTAAGAGAGTAAATTCGAAAGTCATGTTCAGAATTTGTAAATGAGGAAGTTTAGAGTAGGTCTACTATCCAACTTCAAACGGTTTTGCTAACAAAAATAAAAGATAACATAACATCACGCCTGTAATTCCCGAAGGAATAGGCAGAGGTGTCACTCACATTTCGCCTGATATGTTGAGTCCCATGTAATAGAGGTCCAACCTATTGCCGCCAACCGGGCACAAATCCAAATTCCGGGGTACAAATCCTTACTTAATCCTTACTTCCTTACTAATATTATACATGCGAAAGTAACTCTGTCTGTCTGTCTGTCCGTTTCACGCCAAAACTACTGAACCGATATCAATGAAATTTGGTACACAGATAGTCTAGAGCCTTAGAAAGGACATAGGCTACTTTTTATCGACATACCACACGGTTGAAGCCGCGGGCGGAAGCTAGTAATATTATAAATGCGAAAGTCTGTCGGGCTGTCTGTCTGCCCGTTTCACGCCAAAACTACTGAACCGATTTAAATGAAATTTGGTACACAGATAGTCTAGAGCCTTAGAAAGGACATTGGCTACTTTTTATCGACATACCACACGGTTGAAGCCGCGGGCGGAAGCTAGTAATATTATAAATGCGAAAGTCTGTCGGTCTGTCTGTCTGCCCGTTTCACGCCAAAACTACTGAACCGATTTAAATGAAATTTGGTACACAGATAGTCTAGAGCCTTAGAAAGGACATTGGCTACTTTTTATCGACATACAACGCGGGCGAAGCCGCGGGCGGAAGCTAGTAATATATAATTTCTTGATAGAAAACACTTATGCCCAATAACACTTTGCCCAACCTGGGAATCGATCCCAGGACCATGCTCAGCAGTAGCGCTTGCGACCACTTCTCTAACGAGGCCGTCCGAAAATAAAACTACTGGAAAAGCAAGACTATACTTTCCTGATACCTATAAATTTGACGAGATACCTATATAGGAATCCTCAGCTATTTTAATTGGACCTACGAAGCTTTCGGCCATTATTCTGATTATAATTTAGCACTTTACTAGAAATACAGCCCTGTTCACCTCTCGGTACTAAATAATGTGTAAAATGCTCGTTAGTCCTAACACGATAAAACTGCAGTTAATAATGTAGAAATGCTGTAACAAGTACCGTAGGTCGGTACTCGTATTCCATTTTTACGTTTTAATGATCCCTTATAATATTTTTCTTGTCATTAATTTAAGCAACGCCGTACAATATTTTTTCACCTTTTTCTTTGTTTCTTTGCACCGTTTTTTTACCTTTAATGAGAGTTTGTTATCGAAACGTGTTGAACAGGGGTTTAGTTTGATGATCAGCACTTCCATAAATGGAAAAAAATGGGACGTTTCTTCCCGTTAGATTTTTTTTTCCAACGTTTCGTGATGTTATTTACGATCTTGAGAAGAAATAAAAAATTTAAGGCGGTGAACGTTTTTTATTTATTTCGAAGAATGCTGAAAATCGTGATTCATTACTGAAAATGTGATTACAGTAAGCCAGGTAGCTTCGAACTTATAATTTTGTTTACCCAAGTTGATCATTTATGCAGCAATGGTGGATTTAGAGAAGCTACTGATACTTTTTTTTGTCATTTCGGAAATAAACTACACGTAAACAGTTAGTGAGTTACGGTAATTGATTTTTAAAAGCTTAAACGTGACGCGTTATTTGATTACATGTTCACATGGAGGTTTCGATCCGCCGCCTAATTCGATTTCATACTTGATACTTTTACGTACGTGCAAGCAATATCAAAACACCGTGTCCGAAAATTAATGACGATCTTATACATATAACACAAATGTTTGTATAGATATTTGTTCAAATATGTCTGTTTGTCACGCAATGTTCAATTACTTTCTTTAAGACAATTTAGTTCCATGACTCAACGATCGTCGTGACTAATAGATTTTTTCTATTTTCTAACGTTATAAAGTTTACATTTAAACATTGTTTTGACATGGTAATTGTCCTGATTGCCCGATGGCAAATTATTTTATTTCTGTTCGTTTATTTACGTTGCGAGATAGTGGTGTTTACGGTGATTTACCATAATGAGCGCTTACGTATTTCCTCGTATTTTTCTTTAAGTGAAACAATTACGTTTAAATGTTTCTTAATGGGTGGCGTTTTCAAACGACTATAATTACTAAAATTCCTGGCTCGTGCTATAATGTCGGTTGATACATAATTGAAGTAAACACAGCAATTAAACGGTCTATCGTAGTCAAACTGGCAACTTTCAGTAGAAGCTTAAAGAATAAGATTCTGAACAACTTTAATGCCAAGATAATGTATGAGGTACCTAAAGTATGATAGATAATGTATGTTTATGTGACTCGTGTGACTCCGGATTTTTAATTTGTTTGTCTGTGATGTCTTGTTTACATCTTTTTAGATGGCTTTCTTGTCGTAGTTGGGAAAACTAAGTAAACTCTAAAATCTGGTTTTTAATAGTTAAAAAGCTATGCAAACTCTTCAGGAATTACCTAATACCTAGGTAATTCCTGAAGAGTTTTCATAGCTTGTTGTTTGCTGCCTGTTAATTATTGGGTTCGTGGGACAGCACGTGGGGCCCAGTCATTATTTTCATTCATCAGCATTCAAGCCCAATAAGTAACTTAACTTTGGAGGTTATAACTGAGAATTTAATTATGTCACTAGACTTCAATGTCGAAAACATTACTTGTCATCAAAAGCCATCTGAAGATTTCACAGTAAAAAGAGTGCTAAGGCCAGGTCACGCGGTTCAACAATTACAATCATTCTTTACGAAAATTTGAATTGTAGGTAATTGATAGGGGCGAGCAAGAGTTGCTTAAAGGGCGTTCCGAGGAGCACCATAAACTTACCATGTCAGGTAGAATTGTCGACGCACTTACCAACGATAGGCGAATACATACCGGCAATGAGGACTCTATAAAAACCTAGATAAATCAGTAGAAAAATTATCACTTTTTTATTTACTAACCATCCACCCTGTCTGGTCAGCGTGAATCCGAAGCGAGCCTCTCGATCCACGGAGACTCTGATGCCGATGATACCGAGGCCTTGGGGAGAGACCACCTGCCCCCGCATCACGGACACGCGGCTGCACAGACCAGCTCACGTCAGTTCGAGCCACGAGCCACAGCACCCGGCATTCAGCGATACGGTTCACGTAGAAGAACTAATAGGCTATTATTGCTAAAGAAATTCAATGTTGCGAAAGAAAAATTGATCCTATCAAACAGAAAAATTAAAAAGACTCTTTTGGAAACAATTTTGCCATAAAAGTGACTTTTAGGTTTTAAAGACAATTAAAAAAGCCTATTTATTCAAGATATGTAATATGACCCTTTTCTGTGTACGGAATTAACTAGTATTTTTTATTGTTTAATAATGTACGCAACAAGCTATTTCAAAGCCTTGTATTTTTATGCATGGCTGGAATTTAGCAATAGCCTCTGATCTAAAAGATAGAAGACATAAAACTGATGTGTGAACCGTATTGTTGAATGCACACCTTCGATCATAAAACTTTGAGCGAGGTCTCGTGCTATGCTTCATATGTCATAGTGTAAACGCTGTGAGAGTGAAGTAAAGTATGAAAATAATATCGAAAAATAAAATAAATAAGAAGTCTTAGCATTGCACATTCTCGTATTAGGATCAGCTAATTCTCTAGGACACATTTCTGTTTACATTTTATTTATAGATCCTCTAAATAGCCAATAAAATAATACTTTAATAAATTAGGTGTCATAGAAAGTAACGTAAACGGAAATCTACCTAGAAAGGTATGTATGCATGTAACAGCTGCCACACAAACCATAGTCAATCAATTTTGTTATATTACTTAATGTTTGAATGTTCGGTTACATATTCATGAGAGATGAAATTGGTGCAAGAAAATGTTCGCGTAGGTAAACATTAATATTGAAATTGGAAGAAATGTTATTAGCTTTTGTTGTGAGGTTTGATTATGGGCAAAATTATAAGTACCTAAGTATTTTGATAGAAAATGGTTTACACTGCTTTATCCGCGTGAACTTAGTTTTACTTTTAATGCAGCTCTTGACTCGGGATACCCGGAGCGAGACTCCGCAGGGGGCGCAAAAAGCTTTAAAAATACGACGTGAAAACCGATATTAGAGCCAAAAATCTGTCCGCTGAAAGTGCACAAGGAAAATGTCGACGTAAACGATCGGAAAACAACAAGAGATTAGGTCTGCTTTTAGTGTTAATTAACATAACAACAATCAGTTTGAATCAATGCTTTAGAATGTTGTTTGTTACCAAGATTCAGTAGAAACCCCTGTTTCATAGATTGTGTTCATTATTAGATGGTAGCTGAGTGCCTACCTACTGAATGTTTCATTCAATATCCAATTCTTATTATCTAAAATTTACTTTGAATAGATGATGGAGAGACTAGTTAAGTCTGATACAAAGACGCCACAATACCTATTATTTTAATAAATCTAAATTCATATTAAATTCGTAACAACCAACAATATAATATCGTAGGTATACTTTATTATCACGATTGCGTTTATGATTAATGTTGATGCAAGCATCTTGGCTACATACACGCCTTGATAAGCAAAAACTCTTAGCTAAGCTTTACATATTTTTGTATTATTATAAAATACATTTTTTACGATTTTATCCTCGAGAATTTATCAACTGAAATACACTGAGACGATCGCATTCGAAAATATCATAAAATGTATTTGTGTAATATAAAACACTAGATAGGTTCAATCAACAAAAATAAATAAAATATTTATGTGTAAAGCTAAGTAGTAAAATATTTTTCTTATTTGTTACCAAGAACTACGTATTTAGCAATGCCACTTCTAAGAATATGATATCGTAAAAGTTTTCATCCTCTTCATGTGTTTCCGCGAAGGCCGACAGTAAATGCCATATGATACGGTTATGAAAAATATACCTAAAAAGAAACATTGTAAGCAGATTGGCACCTCCCGAAATATTATCTGTAACAAGTTACAGGGCACTTTTAAATTAATATCATAACACACGTTTAGACTAACTAAGTAAAGTTGTATCTGAAAACAGGACAAGTCATTAATAATTATTGTATGTTTCTGACGGTCATTATAAATTCAACATTATTTAATGGGTACAAATTTCATCAAAACACATTAACAGTTGGTAAAGTTAAAAACAACAAAAACTCAAAACAGTATCAAATACAACGCTTTAAGAACTGTACTGCCCTTCAGACATCAAAATGCGGAAGATTCAGATAAAAATGTTGGTGCAGAGGCAGACAGTTCTTAGAGCGATGAAAGAAGATCGAGAAAAATACGTTCGTTGCACCAATTTCAAAGTGTAATAAAATGTCGTCGATGACTGAATAATGGAAGCGATGGTTGTAATGTACAATGTAGACAATTTTGCTATCGTATCGCTGTGAAGTAGTAGGAATACATTCAAATAAGTTGTGTTTTGGTTAGTTACAAAGGGTGAGGATCTAAACACATAAAGAGCTCGGGCGAAGGGTAGGGGGTTGGTTAACAGATGAAAGACGCAGACAAAGGGTAAGGAACACATAAAAGGGTAAGTTTATTTGAAGCTTAATTTGCGTGTTCGCTGAAATTTTGCTCAATTGATAATATACAATTCGCGACGATTTGTATATTTTGCAAGCCCTACACCTATCGATTGTGTTAAAAACGTTTTGCGTGAAAGCGTAAATGATTTTCCTAAGTTTCATATAGTATAACAAAATTATTCCATAGTATATATGTGAACTATAATATAAGCACAGTAGACGAGACAAATAAACAGTACAAAATACAATTGTGACTGCGGCAAATCATATTTGAAAAGAGACGCGGCGTTTACGGACCGTCGGCGGTGCTTGATTTACGCTGAGATTGCGAGGATTTTGTCGCAGTCACACGAAAACATTCAAGACAAACATACAGATGTTACATACACATAGAGAATGAAACGAATACAGACAAAGGATTGAACGAAAAGTGAAAAAGCGTCAGTGGCACCGTCCGCGTGTCTGTTGTGGGACACGCGAAGGTCACCGGCATCACACTCATATGCAGGATTCGCAACAAAAGGGAAGAGGTGAACAGATACTGAACACTGAGGGGCGAGGGCGGGCTGACTGACACTTACCATGGTGTAAAGGAATTCCAGAACTCGCTAGGAGTGGCGGACACACGGCGGCACAGGGACACAGAAAGACAGGACAGATTACTACACAGATACCTACATCCCTCAGTGCAACCCCACCCCGGTTTCGCAACCGCTCCGGCCGATTGCACTCGTCTATATTGGTTAGCTTGCGTTTTAACACTGTATTTACCAATCAAAGTTCTGTTAATTACGAATCGATTCACAGACGAAGCCCGTTTGCATTAGAACAACCACCACTATTGATCGATACGTAATATGCATTATGATTCAATACAAATAAATTTAGAAAAGTTGCAATTGCAGGTTGCACCAAAGATTGAATGTGGAAAGTAAACATGCTGGATGGTGAATGCATGGAGGAACCCGTCATGTGTTACGAATACAAGGGCTGATGGAACAAATGCCAGAACGCAATATAACCACTCAAGACTTTTGAACTTAAATAAAATAGTGAAGCGGCTCGTGTTTTAATGCAAACAAACTTTTAGAGGCGCTTTTGCATATTAAGCGAGGTGGGTTGACTACGTTTATTATTCAGTTTTGCTTTGTCTTATTTATTTAAGAGATCGTTCGAAGTTTTATTAACGCACACGGTATAAAGTAGGGCAAATAAAAACTTTAAGAATTTGTTTACCAACTTAGATCATGAAAGACGCGTTTAAGTTTTTTCTAATAGATTGTTATATAAGTATTAAAAGTAAGTGGTATAAAAGTAAGTCTTAGAAAAAATGACAATTTAAACTTGTATGTTTATTTTCGTATCAAGATTGTAGGTACATAGTGCTTTAAATAATGCTTTCATGATTCAAGTTTCTTTTCTTTTACCTTATTTACTTATGTAAAGTTATTTTGAAGACAAACAAAACTGTTCGAAAGCTTTTGAGCGCTGATTTATTTCTAATTTCATTTCGTTATTCATAATACGCTTTTGTTTTGTTTAGACAAACAGGTTGGGTAAGACACACACAAGGGATGAACATTAGACAATACACAACACATCGGATCTGGTGTGAAAAATAATAATAAAATACAAAAACTCATTATTGAAATAATAAATTCAATGGTAAAACATAACCATGCTAGGATCGCAAACAATAAATCATAATTTTTACACTCGAGAAAACAGAGGAAAATCAAAACACTTCCACCAGATGAGAAAATAAATTGTAAGTTATAAAAGTATTTGAAGTTACCAATTAAATTAAAATAACCACACCAAATCCTCGGAGAGGTTTAGGAAGATGAGCGGGAATTATATGGTGAAGGTGCTAGTTCCTAAATCATTTTATGTCGTAATGAATTTTGTATCTTCTTCTTACGGTTATACATTACAGTACGGCGATGATATCACGGATCTAAAATCATTGTAAAGTGCAAATATAAATTATTCATGAATTGTGCAAAACCGACAGGTCAGTCCTAAACCAACTGGTGCAAAAGATATCGTTGTATTGTCTTTCAGTTTACTGATCCTAAAATGGTCAGTATTATGTTAGTACTAACGACATCTTTTACGTACATGAAGTGATTTGGTGTTTGTTAGCATTTCAGACGGTTTCTTATGCTACACATACCTTTCAGAATATTCATCCATGTGTGCGTAGCTCTGGACAGAGTTTTCTTCTATGAGGAATTTGACGCGCTGATAGAAGGACGCGGTGACAGAAGGCGGCTGTTTTCTGAGGAGTACTTCTACAGGATCGTTGGAAGCTAGGCACATGATGTGCTCGGCGCACTCAGGTCGACTGCAGCATTCCGAGTCGGAGCAGTCCGTCATGCCATCTTCAAAAGTGTAGCCATTGTCAAGTGACAGCCAAAATGGTTTGTTTGGATTGTTTAAAATGTATCGGTTTCATTTTTGAGCCTATTTTCTGTAAAAGAGAGGCATTTACCTTCATCGTTGTCTTCGTTGTCGTTGCAAGAGAGTTCAAGTGCGATGGAACAGTCGGTGCCGGCCCAGCCGTCAGCGCAAGAACAGCGGTACACTCCATCTTCCAGAAGACATTGTCCATGACGAGTACAGCCATTTGGACAACCAGCTGTGTACATTGAGTAATTAGTCAAGTGATAGTAGATAATTTTTTATTATGCAAGTGCAAGTGCAATGCAACGTTGACTTCCATTATATTGTATTCATGGAATTAGAGTTGGTTTCAGAAATCAGATTAAAACAATTCGTTGAGCCTTCAATATTTTCAATATGTGCAGCATGAAACAAAGAACGTAGTAGTATTGAATACGAAGGTCGCAACTTACGCAAAGTACAGTGTCGGCCATTCCATCCTTGTGTGCACACACACGTGCCATTCTTGCATTGTCCGTGGTCGTGACAGCGCGTGTCACAGGGTCGTTGGTCACACATGGAGCCGGTCCAGCCGTCATCGCATCGACACACGCCCTCGGCACAAACACCGTGCGGTCCACAGTCCAATGAGCATACCACTATAAAGTAGAAATGCAGTTAAAACGCCGATGTACAAGTAAGGCAACATAATACTTCAAACTTGTTTGTAGTCATTACCTTGTGAGCAATCATCTCCGGTGTAAAGTGGGTCACAAACACATCTCCCTGCGTCTAGGTCGTACACACCGCGTTGGGAACATGCGGGAAGACAGCGTTGAACCCTCGCATCTCGTTCACTGCAGGAGGCACCTCGCCATCCCGCGCGGCACACGCATCTACCACGCACACATGATCCGTGGCTCCCGCAGGTTGGGTCAAGGCAGTCCTCTGAACATGTTTAATAAGTAAGTTAGCATTTATATTGATTTTCTTTATAACATTAAAAAAAAAATGTTTTAGTTTGAATAATATTTTACCTTCGTCGCACTTTTGTCCTTTCCATCCAGCCTTACAGTGGCAATGGCCGGCGATACATTGACCCCTTCCGGAACAGTCTGCCGGCTCACAGTCGTGTGCTGGAACGTCACATTCCGGGCCTTTCCACCCTTCCAAACAGTGACATACCCCACCTGCATACGCGCCGTGCCCCGAACAAAGAACTGGGCATACACCTGCGAAAAAAAATGTGAATTATTACTTACGCACTTCTTTACGAAGAGAAAAAATACTCCTTTAATTAATATTTTCTACGTACTTTTCGAACAGTCGTGTCCTTCGTAGCCATCCATACATTCGCATTTCCCGAGATAGCATGATCCATGACCCGAACAATCATCTGGACACGAGTTAGTGACTCCTTCCGCTTCAGAAACTATCATTTCAACATTGTGCGGCTGCAGTTCGTCATTGTATACCGATATAAACCATCTTCCCGTGTCGAGATATTGCAATATGCTCACGTTTACTCTCATATCCGTTGACCTTTTGCTTATCGTATGGTTCCATCTATGCAGTGGGTTAATCGTGCTCAATAGTGCATCCCAGTCGTTAAGACTACTTTGAAACCGATTATCTCTGAACGGACTTCTTCTACGCCTTAGTCTGTGGTCGACCCTACCGCCTCGAATGAATTCTACAAAGTCGTATTGTGTTACGCTAGGAGCTACATTTCGCCTACCATATACGGCGAAATTAGCTCCCCAGGGAACTGTGAAGTTAAGGCTAACGTAGGCGGGCTGTTTGTTGCGGAATTCAGAACTCCAAAATTGGTAAGCAGGTATAGTTGCACTGTGTAACTCGTCGAATTCTCTAACTTCTAACGCGGGTGACCAAGGCGGCGGTGCTGCTTGTTGCGCTTGTTGCGGTATTATTACTGATTCTAATGCTGCTTCCGCTGTAGTTGACCACCCGCCTAAAGACGAAGTTGATATTGATTCTGCAATAAAACGTGCGAAATCTTTTACATCCTTTGAATATGTCGAAAGTACAAACCCAAATCAATACAAAATTAAAAATTGTTTTAACATACCGTCTGAAGGTGATGACGTTGATAAGGCATCCCTAATTCCTTGTGCATGTGTTACTGCTTTTACATCTTGTACCAGGATGCAATTTGAATTGTTTATATTACTTTTAATTGACGATAACGCTGCAACAAAGAAATGGTAAATTAAAACAAAGTATAAAATCGTTAGTCTTATTTTTTTATCAATAGAAAATAATTTCTACGATCCAAATCTCTTTCTCGAAGCCGGTCATCCAATTAAGTTTCCGTTAAGTTTGTTTCTTATCGATGGCTCACATCGATAATGCCCAGTAGCCGAGCAGTAATTCTATTAGTGTTCACACGGGCGTCATTTGGGCGGAATGTGTTACGAAATACGACACAATAAGAGATGTCATTTTAAAGTTTAGGAGGTGTATGAATACAAAGTACGCGACGTGATGTCCCGTCGAGTTTTAATTAAGCGAAGCATGGCTGTGCTGCATTTCGTGGCGGTGTGACGGAGCGATTGGTTCCGCTGCCGCGGGCCGGCCTCAGCAAGCACGTAGGTGGCTCGACACCCAACCATTTCTTGTTCGGGAGAATGCTGTTGTCTCCTCATTATGCGACAGTTGCTGGCTATCGAATCGATCATAAAATGCCGCGCTACGCAATCTAATTGGATGATTCTTCACGGTGTTAACTAAGAAAAGCACGGGCTCAGATGACACGAGTCTTGACGAAATTACTATTTATTTTGAAGCTACTGAAGCATCAAATAGGATCTTATCGATGTAATTTATTAGTAGTCAATATTTTTTATAACGCATTGAAATATGTATAGTAGGCACTTTCCCTTTTAATACTACGGTGGAATATTCAATAGAAACTGCAAGGGAGCCATTGAATGTCAGTAATGTAAAGAGAATTTATTGCATTAATTTATTAGTTTAGTAAGAAGCTCACGATCGCTCAGGATTTGTGCTCGGATGTGGATGCTACGTTTATTTGTTTCGGAGCGTGCGCAGGATGTGCGCCTAATATGTCGTGCGTTGCGTCAAGGGCAATATATCAATCCATATAGACTTAATTGACGCAACCCAGATTTTGTTCCGGCTAATTAACATGTTCAGTAATTTGTCGAGAGACATGTGGTTATGTTTTTGTAGAGCCAATTTCCTAATTAAATTTAATGTGTGAATATTTTGTCTGACACGTCGTCAAGTGTTTGCAGTTACATTCCATAATTCGTCCAGATAACCCCCAGCGGTGTCGAAGCAATTAAGTTATCTGGCCAGCCCAACAGTTGCCTATCTATCCCCAAGATTTACTCTCAGATAAGATCGCGAAATGTTGACGCCATTTGGCCGTTTGCGCTGAGGATTGGACAATTTAACTTTACTATACCGTGCTGAGGGTAGATAGTTCAATGACAATAACCTTTATCGGCTTAACAACCAATAGTTAAGCAGGCAATTTATATTCAGTGTTAATGCTGCATGCGTATGTCAAGATGGATTTAAAATCATATTTCTAAAATGAGATATGTTATTGAGTTCAAAGACTTGAAGCATAAAACATGTCTAGTGCGTTGTTCCGCATCAAATATTGATGGAATGGAAATAAATAGAATTCAACAAAAAGTCATAAATATGAGTAAAACCTTGAATGGTCATTGATGTTCGACAGGTTCGTTTAAATATAAGAGTGACCTAAAACATTTATAGAATTTTTATGAAAGCCAAACATGTTTTGATCGAACCCCAACCAACATCATATTCAGTTAGATAGAGCCCTACTCACAAAATAATAACACACATCGTACACAATGTTTTCAGATAAACGAGCAAAGATGACGTAATTTCCTCGCAAGAAAATAAAATATGACAATGTGGTAAGTCGCGACTTTTCCCGATGATCCCTCGTAAAATCTATAAATTTTGTGTATTGAGCGGCGGCGGGTAGGAAATGGAGGGTGCTCGAGATGACGAGGTCGCCGGCCGATGCAAGCAATGATTGTGTGCAGATGGACTATGTTTGCTATCTCCACTATTTTTCGAGTTAATACAATTTATTGTAATACGATTCAGCATAGATTGCATCGTGCGTTGGGGGAGCGAAACTCGTTTGATAGTGTCCCCGGGGACGGACGCGCCGTCGCACATTCTCGCATTAGTCACGTGATAAATCTTCCCGTGTTCATGTGTGCTGTCTCCTTTCATTACACGCAGGATCTAATATCCCTGTCCTTGTTACTTGCGCATGTTAACTGTGTTCGCACGAGGTCGCGGTTTGTTTGCCCCATTTTCTCAGGGAAGACAAACAAATCCAAATTTTGACTACATCATCATAAAATCTTGTCATTAAATAAAGTTATTCTTCATGAAACTCGTTAGCTATGGGTATATGTTGGCTTTGTTTATGAAATAACGGCGTATTAGATATTTTATGACACCCACTGAGTGGTTTTACAATATATAGCGTAGGTACCAAATCAGCAGCTATACTCGATAGTTAGGTTAAAAAAAGGATAAGTATAAATAAATACTGGCGCGACAAATGTTGCGCAGCCTGTCGCGGCCGCGATATTGCGCCAGTTTGCAAAGATGGACAGTACCGGTTACAACAGGATGTATAATGCTGTTATGGTTTGCTAATATTATAGAGAATAATGACATATTATGATATTGTTTTGTATGTAAGTGGAAAATATGTTAGTTAATTATATAAAATAAATAAGCTTATATAAACAAGCTTTTGATACAACAGTTGTCCATGTTCAATTTTTTTAAGTTGCCCTAAATATATTTTCGCATGCTAAACAAAGTAGTGGTTTGTTATTTGTATCACAGTATTATTTTAAATTATTTTTACAACAAAAGCGTCACCGATCGTACAAACGTGCGCGCGAGCCACTTCAAAAGCGTTAACGCTCACAGAGAGAGCTTTAATAAAACATTTGGGGTCGTCACATTTTCAATTACATTAAAAAGTTGACGGTGCTGTATTTGCCCCCATTCATACACCATACACGTAATGAAGGGTGCAACAGATGGTTCACATTTTTTCATTACATCACTAAAACTACCGGCGCAAACCCGGAGATTTATGTCGGATTAAACTATAGACCCGGTTTTTATTTGATACAAATCCGGAACGCCAGGAGGCGTGTCCGAAAATATTTTATTGTTATTTCGAATCATTATTTTAATGAGAGTTCAGTAAAAAGTTAGAAGTCGAAATAAAATAGTTAAATAGGTAGCGTTTGTCAGATTCATTGGTTTTAATATTATCTTACGGGAATCTAAATGTGGTAATTTCGAGGCATGTGTGTCGCCGTGTTAGAAAAAGCGTATATCGTTTTGAAGTGGACAGGTCGCCGCTGCTATCGATAGGCGATATGGTACATGCTGCCTTATCGCGCCTGTATAATTTAACGGGTCTCTAAATGAAGTGAGATCCGATACGATAAGCCTCATTGACTTGAGACACCTTACATCCACTCGGTTCATTACATTACTTTCAAGAAGCATCGACTGAGTTTATTTTATTGAGTCTTTATATAAAACTGTGTGAGTTGGGATAAATACCTTGGGCTGTGTATGGGGCGTTAGTGTCGTCTTAAATAGTAGTAATAGTAGTTATTGTCCCATTATATAAATAGTGATACGATAAACTTTGTTCTTTTTGTGAAATTAAAAAGTTTAATGGCGATTTTCTTTCAGAAAGCAAAAGGTTTGTTACTTTCTGAAGGAAAACCTGAAATTTTCTTCTACTAAATTAATATGAAATCTTTTTCCAAATGTGCTTTGAGCTTTCCACCGTCACCGTAAACCCTGTGCAAAACCCTTCAGTGCTTCTATGAGTTAGTTATGTATGTATGTAAACAAGTTTTTGTTTCAGCTGAAGTAGAACGCGTTGCCGAAACTATAGTGAAGTTGTTAGCGGTTCACGTAGCGTGCTTCAAGCGTATTATTTAGTGTTTGCTCAAACTGTTTAATAGAACGCTGGCTTAACTTAAATTGAAACTATAGTTTAGACATTCGAGGAGCGTTTATAATTACTATTTTAAACACTGATACGCTTAAAAGTTTTATAAAATTATTTCATTATCAGTTCATCTGCCTACCCTTTTCCCAACCATGTTGGGGTCGGCTTCCAGTCTAACCGGATGCAGCTGAATACCAGTATTTTACATGGAGAGACTGCGTATTTGACCTCCACAACCCAGTAACTGGGTAATAAGATACCCCTTGGTAAGACTGGTTGTCAGAATTTCGGGCTTCTGACGACCCGTAACGACTGCAAAGATCCACAAATGACAGCCGGGACCAACGGCTTAACGTGCTTTCCGAGGCACGGAGGAGTCTCGATATGTAAAGATGGTCACCCATCCACGGACCATCCCCGGCAAGCGTAGCTTAACCTGATGGATCGACCCGTGCGGCTGTTATTACGTAGCCACGGCTCTAAAATTATTTCATTATAAACTCTTGTATTTGAAAACTAGACTACAACACTTTCAGTTTCACTAAATAAGGTATTAAATTAAACCGTGTATACAAATACGCATAATGGAGTAAGCGATACTAAGAATGAAGATAATTGGACGTTTTAAAAAGGTTTAAGAATCGTTAACTAAACAGGTCGAACGGAATTACAAAACTCTGATAAACTCAGTGTTTATCTTTTACTTTCAGAAACAAAGATATAGAAGTTCAAAGTTATCATTAACTTGAGTTATTAAAGATATCTTATTGAGATACACAAGTGTTATTGAAGCTTTACAAATATACTTGAGTACAGGAAGCAATTTAATTCGGAATAAATGATCATTTAAGCCTCTAATTGAGTCGGTATTAGGTACATAATTTGCCGTCGCGGCCACCCTCCACTTTGAAAAGACTTCGCTTGAAGGGAAATAAACAAAAGTAATTTCCCGACATTACAGCGAGTGAGCACTTTCAGTGTAAATGGCAATGCGGCTGTGCACCCAACGACATATTGTTTCTACGAATGTTCCACTGTTATACGGGATTCGCGTGACGTCGCCCAAGTAGGTGCAAACTCTATACATATACAATAGTCGTATGTATATGTATAGCCAGTGCGACTACCACTTGAAACGTTCTAACTTTGACTGTGTTTATGTCTTCCAACTTTAGTTGTTAAAAACGCAGTAAAAGAATTTGGAGCTCATTTATGTTCCTACTTAAGTAAACGTAATCTTTCTGTTATAGCTTTATTGCGAAGTACGTTACTGACTCTATGCTTAAGTATTTTACTTAAACCAACTTAGGAATTCCTGGAACTCGATTTGCCACATTTATACGACGCTTTAGCCGCACTTATTTCCTTTTCTTATCCTGCCAAATAGCTCCACGACATTGACAGTAAAAACACATTTTTTCCTCACCCTCGTTAGGGTCGAATTTCGGAAATAACTTCTTTGAGAGTGCTTACGTCATTAATGGAAAAGTGAACACTTTTGTTGGACTAGTGTTGCCGAGTAACCCGATAATTTGACACAGAACAAAAGCTTTAATGCTTTATAAGTGTAAAATAGTGCTGGGATGATTATTTTCAGTAATAACGAGTTACAAAGAATACACAGTCATTATCGTTCGAGTTGTTATAGTAATTGCAAGGGCTCGGCATTGGCAGGGTAAATATGTGTTCGAATATAGGCCAAAAGAATTGCGTCGTCGTCAGCGGCGGCGGCGGCGGCGGCGGCGGGCGTTACCCGTGACAGGCTCATGTTATTTTGTGCTGCCTCGTGTGCCTATGGTTTGGGAGTAATGCTGGTGATCACTTACAGATAATGGCCTACTTTTCTTGATTGTAACTGTACTTACCCATAAGTAATAGATCGATCTCTTCCACTTGTGTTGTAATACTGAAAGGCCGTAATGTTTTAGCTTCTTCGGTTAACTAAGCTCGTAACGAGGTTGCTACAAATATAGAATCCACTTAACCACTGTTTTTGTGTAAACTTGCAACTGTGTAAGGTCCTTTATGTAGTTCCGTGTCTTTTAGTCGTTAGTGCAAAATGCTTTCGCTACATGTAGGTACAGTACAGCAATAAGCATTACATGCAGTTGAGAGAATGTGCCATTCCATTAGATATAAAATGTAATGTATTGTTTTATTATACCGCAAGGAAGGGATTAGTTGTTCGTCGTTAAATCAAACAGGGATTTATTTTTGGGATTTATGAAGCATTTCGCATGTATAAATTATGATTGGTCGTTTGGCGGGTACCCGGTACGCAGGGATTGCGAGTGGCTGATGTATTCGTAGTGAAATAACATGGGACGTGGAAGTGTAAGATAATTTATAACGGCTGTAACATGGGCGCGCGGGCTCGGGGCACGCAGCGCGTTGCCTTACGTTAGGCGCATCATTTATATTTTTCTGATTTTTGTTTTGTTTTTTACGAACCTCTCTATGGATGCCGGCTAAACAAAGAATGATAAAAGACTAATGGTCAACGTCTGTTTTCGTCGAAACATCAATGTTTAATCAACTCATTTGCATGCACGGAGTGAATATTTGAATTTATCACCTTCAGTAATTGAGTTCGGTGTGATGATAGAAATATTTTTCCATTATGATTTGGTCGTATAACGATAAATGAATAAAAGTATTTTTATGGTTGCTTTCCGTTAGCATGACTTTGGACAACACGAAAAAAGACTTTGATTGAAGCCGGAGCCAGTGTTTGAACAAGCATTTACGACGTATGATTACTGTTGTCCATAGTTATAAAACGTGTTGAATTTACATGCAAAGGTAAACAGAGAAAATAAATAACTAACTACCTAGATAGACCGGTACGAATGGAACTGATGTACCATTAAATAACAACCATTTCCTTTGTTCATTGGAAATGTTTAGTCCACAAATAGGTTGCAATTTATAAAAGCAAAAGTAATTTTTGCTACTGTTTCAGTGCGAGTTAAGTCCGAGCGACTATATAATCTTGTGTAGCCCTCGAGGGCTATTCCTTTGTCGGTTTCCAATCATACAGTACGAGAACTAGCCCCTTAATTGGATGGAATCCCGCTTCAGGCACGATTCGGCATTAAGGGGATAAAAGCATACGAGTGCAATTTTACATTGCTTTGTAATCTGGTAAAACAATCAGATTGCGAGCTCGCAGGATTAAGCTCAGACATGTAATAACGTTAATAGTTTTAGTCTGAATTTGTGTACGAAATAGCAATTTGAATGGTAGGCAATATTTTTGATAGGACAACAAAGGCATCGCAACCACCAACATTTTGCGGTATTGTATAACCACAGTCGGCGGATCCACCTTAATTAAATTACCTTTATAACGAACGTGGGAATCAGTTTTACTAAAAGGCTGACCGATACCTATGGTTTAAAAAACGATTTATTTTATTTTTGTAATATTGAAATGAATTTAACCCACATGGCGTCATTATGGTTACAATAACTTTTGTCTCTGACGTCCCAACGAAGGCCGTACAGTAACGCTAATGGATTGTGAAAGAATAATGTTATGAATATTCTAATCTGCATTCCGAGCGAGTTAATAAAAATACTGTCTTAACGAGAGTCCCGTACATCCCGCTGTGATTTAAGAAACAAAGATGTATCGTCAGTGTAACTCGTAGTTGGATATTTCAATATTAAAGGCAGCCTACACGGAGTTAGTTTAACTGTCTGCAGTTAAAATTGTCGTTCGAAGTTGTAGGTAGTTCATTAACTGTAGATTTTGATAAATGTAGATTAAGCTTTTAGTTTCACTACAATTGTATGTATAATGTATTACGGATACTTGAGACTTAACAATAAACAAAGAACGACGAATAACTATAAGTCCGCCTGCTCATAAGTATCAGGCCGCAACTTTTCAATCAAACTTAAGTACAGTAGTTATAAGTTTCCGAAGTTGGGAATTGCAACAAGCTTCTTACTTAATGGACGTAGAATGCATGAATTGCATAATTTTGTTCATGATACAAACCTTGGAGATTCTAATAAAGATTTCCTATCTTTTAGGCACTCGATTAATTTGATTAAAATATACATTTTTGAGATGTTATATGGTGATATTTTAAAGTCGGTTTTTACAAAGTCATTTACCTACCTACATGAGAAATGTAAACGTGGGAAACTCAGACGTGATCTTTGAACGATCGCAAATTGAAAATCCGTGAGATTGTGAGTCCGATTTTGTAGGATTGCAATCCCTTATTGGAATACTGTTGTCTATACCGAATTTATTCGAGTTACCTCATTAAATTAGTCTAGTTACGCGTCTAGATTTATTGATTGGAGAATATTATTATATTATACTTACGTGGACCATTTCATGTGAGAAGTGAGCCCTTAACAAACATAACTTAATAAAACTTCATATCAGGAGATACTCAAGAGCACCTAATAAGAACGACCCATCTTAATGGTGACTAAGGGCCTGTGTCAAGTGAGTAGCCGCATTTCTTGTGCTAATAACAATATGCTACTTATATGTCAGTTTTGCCAGTAGTGGATCATTAGTAGGGCTGATGCACGGTCATAATGATTATCTTAATGAAGCATAAACTAGAAACCCGAGAAATTTGTAAAATTGGTTATTCTTTCAATAAAAAAACTCAAAAACTCTTACCTATAAAGTAGGCGAGCATCGCCGCTAAGATGACGCAGAGGCATATCATGGCGATGGCGAGGCACTTCCACGTGCATCGGTGCTGGCACCGCTTGTCTATGTGGAACCGCGAGGGCGAGTACACTGGGACAGGGCTCGGCTGGCTGGCCCGCAGCGGGAATACCGGCATCACCAGCGGCTGGTTTGCCAGCTGGCAGTGACCGCTGCCCAGCGTGCCCCCTCCCATCCCGCTCGACATCGGCGCGCCGCCCAATCTGTGGCACAATATACTGGATTTAAAGCTAAAGTCGACTGTCGAAGACCTTGGAAATGGAGTTGGGAGGAAATTTTTCGAGAGCATAGTGGATACAATATGATTAAAGCAAATATTGGTTTCCAATGAGCTTTTAGTTCTACGCTTTTAAAAACCACCTCAAAATGTTTTTTCCCAGTAAAGTCGATAATTTTGTTGTGTGAGATGCTGAGCCTTCTAAACATCAAAACAACAAGAGTTCTTAATACTTTTCTCCAATATTGTTTGTTTATTTAAAACTTTGTGGCCTCTGGGATCCGTAAACAAGGATGACGTTTATTAATTTAATATTTGGAATTAGGTCAATTTTAAACTTTGCTGATGCTACTACCAACTTTCAGGAGTAAAACAGATGAAAAAACACAAATAATATGTCAAAACTTTTACAAGTAGGTGACCCAGATGTCAAGTGTGAATTGAAAACGTTGGAATTCTATTTCGTAACTTTATTAAAAATGAGTAAAAAATCAAGTTTCCGTTGATAGCAGGTAGATGAGAACTCGTATCGATGTCGTAACATGTTATGACCAACTGTTGGCGGGACGAATCTGTGGCCCGCGCCATATGGCGCTTCTTTTATTAAACTCCCTCGAAGACAATCAGAACGTATCATTACCGGGGATTCCGGCAAAAAACGATGACCGTAGCGTTTAAACACGTCCGCCCCGTGAGCCATTAATCAATTATCCGAACTTCACTGTCACGACTAAATTTAAAGGTTCAGCTGAGAACATATGGCGCGGCGTCCGAAGCGTTCACCAACTGACGCCGATATAATGACCTCTCGCATAAAGGAATAAGCAAAACGAGAATAGAAATAATTGGAGCAAGTTTAGCAAGAACGAAGCATGACTCCTAAAGGGTTTGTTTCGAGGAGGCTCTTCACTGTAATTTTCTTTTGAATAGCGGCCGAGGAGCCCGAGGAACGTTCGGAAGGACGAATTCATTAAAACGTGTACAGAAATCACAATGCTCCGGGCACGCAGACTTTAGCCTTAAATGGCTTTTAAAATGTCCGCCGCCTTTGTACATTATGTGGACTTTGTATATAATACTGGAGGTTAATAATGTTTAATTTTGGTGCTTTACTGTAGCCAAATATTCACAGCATTTTATTTTTATCATCAAAGGAAATGTGCTTATTAAAATGCTAAACTTACGCACAATTTCCTCCTTCGTTAGCTTGCTGTTGAAATTGTACACCTGCTAGCATCAAGTGGTTATTTGAAATAACTTGAAGCTATTTTGAATAATAGGCCTTTGGTTCCAATAATATATAATTAACTTAAATTACTAGTCCAACCTAGACGAGCTCTATAACGATTCGTTTCTCACAGTTTATTCTTCTAATTTCTGCGAGAAGATCCGGTTACTATTAGAATTAATTACATAAAATGATCTGGGAAATATAATTAATGAGTGTATGATTAACTTTAGAGTTAGCCATGTGTATACTGAGCATAATACGAGTCTTTCTCTGAAAGCTCGTTTGGGTTGGGCATTCGACTATTTGCGAAAGGATATTGAATACCTATAACGGTTATGTGTTAGCATAAATCAAGTAAAACTATGCCCATATATCATAAATTATAATGAAAATAACATGGCTACGAGCGATACAAGTCGTGATTGCGAATGCTGCCGACATTTCATAGATAACTGTAAACGAAATTGATTTTTTGAATCCATCATCATTAGAGTAATGGATTTTATTGTTTATAATCTAACGTTGGTGCTATTACCGGCCGGTAGGCATGGTGTCTGCACGTTACCGAAATGAGCCGAATGCTCTCATTTTGTTTTTGTTTTAAGTTGTGGTTTAGTAATGAAATGTTGCGCAATAGCGCAATGCGTTGTTTGGGAACGGAAACGAGCATTCTATTTTACGAGCTCAAAAGTTGCGCTTTCAAATAAAGAAGATCTCGCGAAGGAGACAGTCGGCTAAGACAATTAACGAGGCCGACGACAGCGTTATTGTAGGACAATGCTGCGATATTTCAAGCGGCAGACGGACGCGGGACGGCGTTCGGCGAGATTTTGACAGGCGCTCGTCGAGTGAGCTCTTAATGAAGCGGTAAATAATGAGCAGAGGTGTTGCGCCGTGAGAGAGCCGTGTCTAATTAACAGAGAGACCCACGACCAGTTTACACATACGAAACGACACACAAACTTACAACAGCACATGGTTCGTTATTACTGAATGCAACGTAACTATTATTGGAGGTAACGGGAATCGTAATGTAGCATAAGAATGGCGCATTACAAAAACATCGGCAGGTAAGTGAAGGCTCGTTAGTCGTCCGGGACTCGTCGCTGTCGCACAGTTTTTATCGCTGCAATCGCGCGTGCAGCGGTCACTTCTAGTCTCGGAACGAGCAACGGCGACCTCTAACTCGGAAACCAGATGAAACAAAAAGAAAGAAACGCAGGCACGGGCCGTGAGAACGCGTCTCCTTGGCCGGGGCCGGCCCGCAGCCCGGACCTTCCATTTATCTTGCACAGTCGTGCGGGAATGGGCCGGACAGCGATGTGCTTTTATTGCATCGCGCCCCTAAATATAGGCTGCGGAGGCTAACCACAACGCTTTTAGCCCTAAAATGATTGGCCGCTCAACTGGTTTAATGGTATGAGAGAAATAAATAAAAGTGTTTATCACTGCGTGGTTATGACCCAGTCCAGATATTTCATTTTGTTACATATTGAAGTATTTTTGATGCATATTTTTACGATTTTAAGTTATATGTAATCTGATATGTAACATTAATATACCAGTTGTTATTCGCAATGATTCTAAGAGTCAAAAGAAAATCCGATTAACAATTTTTCACTAGCGACAAATCAGTTTCAGTATTCATATTGTTGTATTGAATGTTTGCCAAACGGCTGTAATTTTCAGTGTTTATGTAAATCGCGCAATATTAATAACATTAGTAGTTATGAAACTAAAACGACATCGTTTCTATCGTAGATAACTAATTGAAATGTCAACACATTGTATTTAGTTAATTTGCAATGAAACAGGTGGCTTGTGACCAGTTCGCAGGTTCACGACAACATGCCGAAAGCTATTTGCGTAAACGTTTTGCAGATGACTTGAGTTTCGTCTAAAAACTTGTACGACACTTGACATATGCAATAGACACCATATTGCTAAATGTTATCAATGGACAACGACCTGTGCATGTACTTAATTGAACCAGTGGAATTTACATTATCGCAATGCAAAGCATTTTGCAAGGTTAAAAAGGAAGCTCTTATACAATATAATTATATCTACAAGCAAGTAAATAACGTTTTAATCCATGAGCAAAGCGTTATTGAGTTTTTCTGACAGGAGTTTCTCAGTAGCAGCCTGGAGTCTGGGTTATCGCCTGGTTGATAGCAAATAGTTCGCTCCCAATTACATGGGACTTGAACATAACTGACTATTTAGTTAGTTATATTCAATGTGTACTTACTACACCTCTGTCTTACCCTTCCAGTGCAGGCACAGCGTGGTATAATGTTATGTATACGGTATACATGACATCATGCCTGTTTTGATAGAAACAGTACCTAAATTGCACATTGATTGTCTAGTACCTACTTCTTCTTTCTGTTTTTATTAAAAACGTATGAGTTATTCCATCGATGTTATAGGTGTGGCTGCGTTACTCAATATAAACGTTGTGTGTTCCTTTTGTGGTCGACTTCAAAACGCCCCCCACATTCATTGTGAGGGTCGAAAACGATCGAGAGATGTTATCGACTTTATTTTAATACGAAGAACATTTTGTTGCATCGATATCGAGTTTATTTTTAAGATACCTCGGAACTAATTGCCTCGTCGATTGAATGAAGAACAATGAGATAAACGTGAAACAAGCGCCTCGAACTGGGCGAGGCTTTCAATGATGATTGTTTCGCATAATTTATATTGAACGCAAATTAAAACGTAAAAGGTATTCACGAAGAATTTACAATGAGGGTACCTCTAAAAGACTTATTCAAGTGTCCGACAAAGGAAAAAAGATTAAAAGGTGCCCGAATAAAACACTTGGCGGATCAATCGATACAAACACGTAGCCTTAGTTCTGAGAAGAGCCCTCGCCGCACCCTCCTATTGCAAGTCACGGGTGTAAATTCAAGAAAGCTCCCCAATTTAAAACGAAATGTATAACAATAGCTTCGCCCCGCTATGCCAATTTCCTCCCTCGACGAACGTTTTCACTACAAAGAAACTGAATAAAATTATCATCCATACATACTGCTTACTATTATTTAAAGCGGAAAGTTAGATTGAAGCGTTCCGAAACGAGGAATTTACACAGACGAGAATCATAAAAAGAGAGAAAAAAGCCAATTCAAAATAAACAGAACGCTAAGAAGTGGCGCTCATACATCTCGCCGCAGCCGCAGTCTGCCACGCCTGGAATCTGTCCACTTAAATAGCTGCCTTATTCGACACCGATCACACCCAACGGATTAATTAAAAACATTTGTCAAAATGGCCTTTCGAACGAATGAGAATTTTCTACGCAGAGTTAAATCATAAGTCATAGTTAAGTCATATTAATTACACGTTGAAGTAATAAACCAGGCTAACTATGACAGTCAATTAACTTTATACAATCGTTTAGATCGCTAGATGAGTTCATAAATATAAATTGATATTGTAATTGATTTCCGCAAAGCTGGGTTGGATTTTGTGCTCATTAAATGTGGAGCTGCAGTAATCTGTGGCGATGGGTCGAGTGTATGAGTTCGGTGCACATCGGAATGATACAGCGATTTAAATACGGTACATACGCTCGGATTCATTGAACTCGCAACTCTTATTAATAACTCTCATAGCGTGATGTTTGTTTTAGTCGTCTCGTGTGGCGGTTAGGTAATGTTGAAGTTGATTCATGAATGGGAGAGCGCGGCTCGCGGCTAGCGCAAGTACGCGCCCACTCGTGTATATTTAGCGAATATCATTTTCCTAGAAATATATCAGACGACGGAAGTGCCAACATTTACATTTTACGTTTAGTTTAACTAACGCTAGAAGCACGGATCACGGAACCAAAACGGATTAAAAATATGGTTTCTGTTTAACTGCCTACGCGTGGCTACGAACTTTGCTACGAACCGATAAATAGGTATAGTGCGTAGCAGTAACATTGTAATGTCATATATGAAATAGTCATTAAAATGAAGCTTTCAGTATATTTGCATTTAAGTACCTATTTAAATATTCATACCTGCTGATCTGTTATCATAACTAGAGATAATCTTACGCGATACGATCTTAGGAGCTTACTGGACAGTGTACAGGCGCCCTAGGCACAACTAGGCAGGTTTATCGCTGGAAATGAATGGAAGCGATATCGAATAAGCGGCCAATTACTGGTCGGCGGGTAGACTGCGAGGGCCCGCACGTAAATAATCGTGCTCACGCGCAGAAACCCGATAGTGATAAACAATTTTCCATTAGCCAAGCTGTACAGCAGGGGGCGGACTCACGGCCCGTACCTACAATTTCCATACCTAACGGAGAGCCGTATGCGATAGCCTTTTATTACGGAGTTTGTCGTTTGAAGATATTATTACGGTAATACCCGAGAAATGCAAATTAAGTACTGCAATAAATACTGAAAGAAATAGCCCGGGTTGGGCAAAAACGGTAAGAGTTAACCAAACGGCCGTGATTTGAAATGGACGCGATGCATATAAAGTAGAGACGTAATTGTTTCGCAAGTCATGAAATTTCCTCCTTTAATGTGAGTAAAACGAGAATGTGTGTTATAAAGTTTAATAAAATAGTTTTATCTTACGCATTGACATAAAAATGTAATACCTATCACCTTGTGCGACCCGATTCAGTGAGGCACGAGAGTCCTAAACTAAACGCTTGCTTTTGTTCAGCGAAACGGAAAAACGGTTTCGCAGGAGGCGTCCCTCGGCGAGCGCTCGTATTTCACCCGAAGTTCAATATTATTTCGACAGTCGGTGGCACAAAGAGGCGGAAGGCCCGCGCCGGCGTCGCCGCGGCCGCCGCGGGCGCCTATCGCCTATCGCTCCACAATATTGTCCTCCCGCTTGCTGCCTCGGGTTACACTGTAAATATTTTTCGGCGGTTGCCTGATTGAAAAATTTTATCGCATTCCACCCCCACCTCCTCTGATAATAGATTGTGTTCGCTTTTCGGCATACATTGATATGGGTACTGCCAAGAGAGCACCCCCTTCCTCTGAGTTTACCACGCACATGGTCATGGTGTAATATCTTTCACGGCCTATTGGGTGTAAATACCTATGTGGTTTGGGTTGTTTTATTTTACTCTTCCTTATTGGTACAGTTATAGAAAGCTATTTTTGTAAATGGTTCTACGTGTTGCACTGTAGGCAAGTTGGATTGTCTAACTTGCCTTACATTACCTGAAGTGAATAATCGAAGAACTAACTACGACTGCTTGGCTGTTTTGTGGTGTATTCACTTCAGTAGAAAGTTTATTTTATCAAGTATTCATAGCGAGGACGAGAGCTGTCAGGACTCTAAACATTTGCCTTTTCATAATAACTTTCAAAATAATGGACGCAGTGAGCGCGAAGCGGTTTGCCTAGTTGAGAAGTTTAGATGGTATTACTTTCTATGTATTCTATTCAAAGTTAGCCAGTCAAAATGAATCAGCAGTGTTTAAAATAAGAGATGTAAAAATGAATCAGTATGTAACCATTCTAGAAGGTGAAAAAATGGGAAATGATCACAGACCAAAAGCTGTGTATACAGTTAAATATCGGAACCAACTCGGGCGGGACAATGTCTTTCTAATTATATTTGTTTTGGGCGGCTGCGAGGCGTGCGGATCGTCGCTCGACGCCATTATTTATACAGAGGAAGATACAAATGAGGATCCATTACTGGATTTCCTCGATCTGAGCCTAATGAAAGACAAATAACTTCGAGTTCAAAGCGATCGATAAGGGCATTTGGTTTAATTTGAACTACGCGATGGCTGAGGGCGATAAAGATACAAATGGTTGGAAATATATTCCAAGTTTCATTATAAAAAGAAGATAATCGTAAAATAAAAGTTCACTAAATATTATTCTCTACTGAGATTCAGTGACAATAAAAGTGGAGAACCAATATAAACTACACCACTTGTCACAGCGGTAGAGACAAAGCTATTGACAACGCAACAATACGTAGTGAACAGGGGTGAGCAAGATTTCGCCACTACAAATGACAGCAGAAGAGTGCATCTGAATTCAATTTTCAACTTTAAAGCGAACAACGTAAAAGCAAAAATGGGTTGCCATTTGCGGCACACACTTGGACACAAAAACCACTGGGATGAGTGAGGGCGCGACTCATTTGTTGCACTACATTAAGCATGTCCCAGCAAGCCAGCAGAACCCTAGTTTTGAATTAAACACGATTGACATTTTGCCTCATCTACATTTTTTGCCTATAACCAACCCCATGGCCCGTGAAATGTATTAAACAACTATTCCATGTGTAATATTTTATCAATTAAGCGCGGTCGGTTTCAATTTCAAAATAATGGCGTGTCATTTGAAACTACCCGCAATTTATTCCTTGCAATAATTTCATAGAAGAAAATGTCACAGTTGCAATTTAAATCGTGCAATTTGCTGAATTAGCTATTTTCATTTTTCATAATTTTACAATAGTAAAAATGCTGTATCACGTTGGTCGGGAATGGTGAATTCAGTAAGTAAAGACTTGGTAGTGTGAATATTCATTTGTTGTAAAAGTAAACTCATGCAGGTCGCTGTTCCGTACAACTGTAATGTCCATATTTCAGCAAGATGGCCGCGGCTTATAAATTATTACGTATAAAAGTGGTCGGTACGTCCGTCGCACGGTTGACCAGGCCACGCCAAATGATAAGGGTCATTCGTTTGCTTGCACCAACCCATTGAATTGCAAAGTAGTTTACTTGCGCGGTGAATATTTACAGGTTTAATGGCTGTGACGTCCGCTAATGATGAATGCATAAGATTGGCATTTAGAAACTGTGAGAAGTCAAACAGGTTGTCAGGACTAAGACACATAGGTGCTCAGTTCAATGTATAGCTTGTCTTCATAGTTAGTTATCGAGTTTTGATGATCAAATAATATTTTTTTTAATTTAATGAAATTCACTTAATAATTTATTAAATTGCTGTTCATTTGTGCCGGCACCTCCATGTAACATGATAATTATACATAATTATAACACAGGAAATAGAGATTCCTGATTCTGTGCCTTCTGAATGAATCAAACATTTTAAATTAACTACAAGTCATTAAAATTATGCAGTAGTGGACAGTTTACATTTAAACTACGTATTGAAATGGAATTTAGAGTAAGTTAATCAAACGTCGTCGGTTAATAAAAATGCTGGTCATTAAATAACCTCAAAAGATTACAGCATTTAGTAGAAAAACGATTTGCCGCCGCAATAATATATACGAGTTTATAGAGGTTTGTGTCGTGGGCCAAACGAAGAGCTATGAACTCACAGAAGTGGCAAAAAGGTATACAGTAAAAACTAGTTTTATCCTGTAACGGTTTTTGTTGTCATGTTATAATGCGATGACAACGTTAATGTTAAAGGGGAGAAATGCTATTTACCAAGACTTGGGGTTTGATTGAAGTAGTTTATAATGCCTGTTAAGAATACACAAGCCAGTGAGCCAGTGAACCCCTGAAAATGTGAACTTGGAGCCATTTTATGTTTTTTGTGTGATACTTCCTTTCAGCGCCAGTTGCAATTTGGATCGGAGTTAATACAAAATAGATTGTTTCATAAATTGTTCTTTATTGTACGATATTTTAATAAAAATAAACAGAACCTAACGGATTTTAATAATTTGTAGAGGAATTATGAACCAGTAATGCTATTTCCTTATCAAGTTTTAACTATTTTAATGTATTCGTTTAATGAAAACAAACCATAACACGCTCGTACAAGTAGTTAGATTATTAAAACCAAAATATTTTTAAACGATACGTCAGTCATATCTAGTAGATTTATCAATCTCTATCAAAGTTTAAATGGCTCTGTATGGATTATTAATGGCTGTAAGATTTGAATTAAGTATGTACCATTTCTATATAGTCGCTAGATAATTACGAGTTTTACATGTCAGGCGGGACCATCGCCGATCGAAGTTAAGCAACATCTTTTTTATCATATTTTAAGTAATTAGTCACGCTAATCTTTTAAGCCTTACGAAGATCACTAATTTAGTCCTTATCTTGCCTAATCGGAGATCTTAATTCTGACGGATCCAAGCACACGTTGTTTACTATTTAATCCAATCGTCACGGTGGCTCCGTTTATTTTTATTTGTACAAGCTGGACTGTATTAGGTTCGGGATTCCTCGTCTCGTAATGTTTGATATACAGCCAAGATCGTTGACCCCTAATCAAAAGGGATTAATGTGTTTCAAGTGTTCGGTGTGTTATTGGTGTCTCTAATTACGTTTATGGGTCGGTGAGAGTTATGGTAATGTTCGGCAGCCTTCGTAGATGGCCGGCCTCGGCGCTGTCGTGTCACTGATACTTACGACTCTGAATTTAGGGTCTGTAGGGCGAGCCATTCGTTAGTCACGCCCGATGACGTGTACCTTGGACAAGACCAAAACTGTTATTAGAAAGATTTCGTCGTCCACCTTTTTTAGGTGCTTGTCTTAAAAGGTTTTTTATACTTGGAAATTATATTGGACGGCGGTAATGTGTTTTATTTAATAGCGGACAAATAATGCTTTCACTAAAATGGGACGAAGGTAAGTAAAAGTAATTGACGGTCCTGTTATCGGGGGAGCGATGACTCGTCATAATATAAAACGGAAAGGTCATTCTTTACTAAAGTATCTTCCTTTAACTGCACATTGCGGCAAAATGCATGAATTTCCGGACACAAACAAAGGCAGTCGGCACGCAAAGCATGCAATGCCGCGAAGCCCTAAAGGGTAAAAAAAGACGTTTCGTGGTAAAAAGTGAGTTAGGGTGCAGCTTTGTTTGTGTATGGCTCGAGTTAAGTGTTTAGATAAGTGCAGCTGAGAGCGGCGAGCACGTTTGTTATCTCTCGGGGAGCATAGGAGCTCAGACAAATGGAGCCACACTGTGTGGTCCGTTATTTGGTCGACTCTCACCAAATATGTGCTCTCGAATCAAAAACTCGCCTCGGATATCACGAAACGTCGGGGAAACATTACATTGTGAAAAGTTGTGGTAATCGGAAACACTAGAGCCAGTCCAAGAGGTATTTATTGTACGAAGAGTCAATATTTTGTTCTACTCTTAACATGGAAAATAAGTTTCCTTTTGTTGAGTATTTTAATATTGCGAATAACGTTGGGGTAGTTTCCATTATGATATAGGTAAGATTTGTAGATAAGCTAGGATGGGAATGGTTAGGCAAAAATATTATGTTAGTAGCCAAAAAAGATAGGGGTTCATGCTTATTACTTATTCTTAGTTAATTTAATTTAAAATTATTTGTATTGTTAAACAGAGCAGCTTTCAACTAACAAGGCCAAAAACAAGGTGCACAGGTACCGTTGAATAATGCCTGATACTTTTTTTAAGGGTGCATATTTAATTGCAGGTGGTTAACCATTGTTTTACAGACAAAATGAGCCATTTTTTGTGTCCATGTTTTTCCACTCAATTGCTATCATGAAATCTGTGACTCAATATGATGGTCACTACGTCGTCGTCTTGAAAGCATTACAGATTCTATCTAACGATATATTGCATACTCAATACCTCAATATGCATTAATAATCTATTATAATGACAGAAAATCAAGTTCCCCAACACGCGTGACATTATTATCTACCAGTTATCTATGTAACGGTTAATATTGGTATTAATTAAGTTATAAATAAGCATTTACGGCAATTAGATACGGTGGTATAAGGTTTGGGAGTTCTTGTACGCTTACAATATAATGCATTATACAGTTAGGTATGTGCCGCACCTTGTTTACCATCATGACCAAGTTCTTTGTGCTTGAGAGCTTTCTTCAGTATTTCATGTAACCAGCTGGTCGTCCCATTGTGATACCAGAAAGCAACATGTCCTTCTCAATTATACAATATTCAAATAAGGAGAGAAATAAATCCAGGCGAGGAAACGTCCACATTACATACATATTGCTGCGGGACGGCCAGCCGCCTATTCATTACAGTTATTTATAGGAAGCAGTGTCAAAGCGAGGTTTGTATTTATTCGGACGGGACAGCAGTTTATTTATTTTTAAAACGGGTTAGGCTGAAATACCCTATTCCGATAAGCGTCCGGTGACTGCCGGTGCACCGAACGATCTGGCGACAGCACAGATTCTACTGATACCCGGTGTCACTGTCACACACCAATATGCGCTGCCTCCCGAGATGACGAAATATCGCCTCGCTATTAATAGAACTTCATTATTCGACGCGTTCAATGAACCTCTCCAACTATCTACCGATTCTCAGAACCTACCTGTTCACACTGAAACCAATATCGTAGCTTATTATGATTCACTACGTATCTGCCCGTAAATTTCAATCGACATAAAATTTACTTTAGCCATAATTTGACCGGAAAACAATTTCCGAAGCCTGGTATTTGTCGTAATATAAGAGATGAACTCAATCAATATGAAAGGAGACAATAGACATCTCTTATTCAAAACGGAAACTATTACAGCGTCGCCATTGTGTTCGGTGCCTCACCTCGACGAGTGTATTATTCAACCGAAAAGTGGTTTGTTTACAAACGCTAGAAAGTAATAAGTATAGGACAGTCGACGACAGAAGGAGATTACGTGTGTGTTGGTAAGTAAGGAACGCAGTAGATGTCGATCGCCGTCAACATGAAAGATTTATGTCCAACTTTGTGACAGTGGCATCGTCGGCGACGATCCTGGATTATCCTTTGTTAGAGATGCAACGTCATACATCCGTGATAAGCTTTGTTGTGCTACACAGACAAATTCTCGATATGGAACAGTTGGATTGAAAGACAATATTATGATTCCATCACGTTGTTTACACAGAGCAGGCGTTTCATATTCATTCGTATTTTGAGTGAGTTTTAAATATATGTATGGAGTGAATCATCCGTAAAATATATATTAAGCTACTAAAAATACGGTTGTTTAATGATAATGTGGAGGCGATTTCACATCGAATCGTGTCGTGAAACTAACTAGTAATACAAGTAGTTTCTCTGTGACAAAGTTCGTTGTACGACTTGCATTATTAATTTATGCGTCCAAGTTCCATTACGTATCATTGCTCCTATAATTACGCATATTGCATACACTCATCTAGGGACGTCCAGTAATTGGTCCGTTTGATCAGTTCAATTATGAGCGATTGAATCACAAAGATTCAGTTTAATGAAATGATTGTGTCGACGTTATGCGTTAAAGTTAAAGGAAGATAATTGAACTTCCTGCGTTGGCAGCGATTGGTTTGAGCGCGCCGCACGGCGTATTCAGTGCCCCTTTCATAGTCGCCGAGGACATACGGTGAAGCTTGATGGGGCATTTCCTCTAATTATACGAACTATTAATAAGATGCTGCACCAGTTATAATAAACAATCGATCACGAACATGCCTAATGGGCTTGGGAGAGGAATGCTTTCAGGGTGAAGTTCAAGGGTTAGATTGTGAGCGCTTTATAGATAGAGATAATTACATTTTAAATTCTTCAAGTGAGACAGAACAGTGAGATACTTTTTAGGAGGAAATGTTTAATATACCCTTTGTGTTGTAATGGTAGATTATAAAGCATAGTTTCGTCTGAACCATCTCAATGCTTGTAATAACCGAGAGACTATTAGCAATCAACTGAAGCTTTGTTTGCCTACTGTCGTCGCTACCGTTTGTTAGATGACATACATAGCTAGCTCATGTACTATACAGATGTGCATTCAGCTGTAGTTAGACGCTTCACGTCTTGTGGTTTTGGAAATGTTCAGTCAAACGTAGGAGCTCTTTAGCTTTGTGGAACCGTGAATAATTTTAAGGAGCAACTACTGAGAATGGACCACTCTTAAACGTGAATATGGAAACATAGTAGTTGGCAGTATCTTGTTTCTGTCGTGCTCATTTTAACGCTAGGAAATCTTGTTTTTTCTAAGAACCGCATAGGACAAGCTGGTTAGTACGCAAATCTACAAACATCGCAGAATCAGCAACACAGATGAGGGGGACTGGTCGTGTGTTTGCAATTAAGGCCACTAGCCATAGATACTCGTAGAACGACACAATCTAACGCAAACTCAATTTTATATACTCTGTCAGTTGACAACGGAAATTGGGGCAAAACTCGCACTTTGTACACAAATCGCAACATTATAAGATAATACGGAAGCAGCTAACAAACCGAGCAGGATTGAGGCAATGCACAAAGCGAATATGAATTCGGTCGGTAGAAACGTTTGCGATCGTCTAAGCGCTATTAACTAAGTTGCAAGTTTGTGTTGGACTTTGATGGGTGAACTGTGTTTGCGTTGTCCGGGCCGTATGGAAATCATTTCTTGCTCGGCCGAACTTCCCGGCTCCATATATGCCCAAATATTTGCCGCCAGTTCCCAACTCCTCAGTTTGGCGATCGTGTCTTTGCAGACGTATGGCGCATTTGCTCATGTTTACTTAACCGACGTTAATTACTAAACTTTGACGCTTTTAAGTTATTTTGTGACGGATATTCTAAATTGTAAACACATTTATGTTATGTGTGAAGTAGATGTTTAAGTTTTCGGGAAAGTTTGTGTTTTTGTATCGTAATTATACTCTGGAATTAAACACTCTATAATTACTTCACGCGTAGGTGCTTTTTCATCTTATAAAGATGACCAGTGAGCTGGCCTATGTTTTGGCAAAAGATCAGCATTGCCAGTCAACGTGGTAGTCCTGTCGGTCCTACGATGTGGAAATAGTTTTTTGATGTCCTATGATTTTATGAGTTTTTAAGACTGTTATCTTTTATATTATGAAAATATCTTGTTTGAATATGAAAATATCTTGCTTCTTATGTTGTCAGCATCAGGCAAAACTATTATAACTTTGCACATTTTTTATACTTCATAAACCCTACAAGTTATGATTATCCATGAACACGATCAAAAGCAATTGTGATACAAATTGATTGAAAGCGTAGATACCTGGAAACAATTTCAATATGTATTTGTTAGATCCACCTACACAATTTCCACATGGTTTCACATCTATCTTATTACCTTAAGTATAATCGACATATTTAGTTGCGCTTGCGTGGAAGAAGCAGAGCTGAGGGTTACCTTTGAATGTCAATTTCCTTGTCGAAGCGTGGCAACTGGCGCTGGCGAGCGCGCCTGCGCATGAAGGGCGCCTCGATGCTATCTACCCACCATTGTTGCGTGCACTTAACCGTCATATAGTTTGCCTCCATGTTCGGCCCTTGTTAACACATTGTAAAGGAAATTACGTTCTTTACTCACCGTTAGTACGGCGTCAAATGATGTTTCCGTTATCTATCATCGCTCTAGCGTGTCAAATTGTTATCATTAAACAAGTCAATAATAAATTTCATTTCTGACCTGGTTACTTTAATGGGCAAACGGTGCGATTACTTATGAGTTATGACAGGTGGAACTATTTTTACGATATTAAAGTACGTTTATCAACAATTATAGACAGCTATTAATACAAAAGTCGGTAACGAAATTAGATAACGGTGGAAGCGTGTGTTCGGTTTCATTACTGTCGCAGCATTACGTATTGATACCGCGGTATTAATAGTTGGGATTCGCCCTCGAATCTGTTGAAATTAAGCTCCGGCGATTGGGGTGTCGCAGATGGCAGTAACTGCGCTATCTGCGCTGCCCGCCGCTCCCGACCGCGCGCCAAGTATAAAAATATGATTTATGGCAGCATATAGGACCGCACATCCGCTCAGCTCCTCTAGTCCACCACATTAGCGCACACACCATATGCATATTGTTCAGTATCCCTTACCCGCGGAAAACTACTAAACTACATTTTGGAATGGGAATTTCTTATTGTGAGAACTCCGATCGGAAACCCCAAAGGACACCCCGAATAAGAGCCGCAGAATTAGTTTTGTGTAGTGCCTTACTTTAATAATGTTCTGTGGTCTTCGGAGGTTTGAGGGGGTTCAGGGAGACCCGTGTTTATGTAGTCGTGCGGTATATGAAATAGATGTTTTCTGGCTTCAGGCTCTTTATTATTACTTTGAACTGCGGCCATGAATACAGGGGCCCGCCCTTTGTGGAGCTGGGGTCGGGAAGGTAAACAAGTGCGTCAACTGATTCAAATACTCAATTGAATTGTACATTTTCCTTATTTCGTTTAGTTTCCTTTTAATATTTCCCATTTGATATGGCTTATCATCAAATATTAAGTTGTTGTCAAGAAGGCACGGTATTACTTAATGTTAAAAGGTTTTGTCTTAAAAGGGACTCCAAATAATTCAAAATTTATCACAATGGTCATGTTTTCGAAATGATTAAGAACTTGTCCCGTGGTCTAAACGCCGGCTTTATCAAAGCTAAGTAATTTATGTGACTTGTCATCGGCTTCACTAATGTGTTTTATCTTACTGTTGTTGAATATTTTAGTTTTGTGTTCATAGTTTTGTTACTTATCTCAAAAGCTTAAAGAATTTTATCTTAGACTATAATGTATTTGTCTGTAGATCCAGAATAAAGAGTTAATCGTAGACAAATCACATAGATGAGGTATTTAAGTTATAATATTATGATAAAATTTAACATTAAACTAAAAACTTATAATATCTATAATAATATTTATAATAATATGTACAATCACATAGATTGAGCTTTTAGCGTCTCGATCATATGTCTATCACGTTTATTGTGATAAGTATTTTATCTTAATTAACTTTAATAAACGCTTTTAGTACATAAATATATTATGAAGATACAAAAACAAGTAGGACATTAAGTTAATAACAGTGTCGCTTCACGCTAATGCAAAGCTTTTGTTGTTAGTTGTATACTTACCTGCATCATATGTAGATAACATATTATGATATTCGATGGCTTGCTTGCGTGAGATGCAACTTACCTAGGGTCTACGAAGGGTTCAGCGTAGATGTTCCTGACCGGCTGTCTGCGCGGGAGAGGAGGGGGCACCGGGCTGAACCCCTCCATCATCTCCTCCCGCTCGCTGTACTTCAGCGATTTCATCGTCATCCTGCTGCTGTACCAAGTCCACTTCACTACTGTTTGATCTCCAAACCCAACATTTCACTATAGCGTCTTATCACTTACATCGTTACACTGTCGCATATACGTTCATCTTAATGGTAACTATAGAAAATCCACTTCTAAGGTCAAATGTTTACTTTCCACATTTCTGGGTACACTTTTTATTCTTATTTGTTGGTTTAAAAGCTTTTTACTGAAAGGTGAAAATTACGATGAATGAGGAAAGTGGTTGCGTGTTACGATCTCACGATACTGTTCGTAAGGTGGTTGCCCCGCGGGTGTTCGCGATCGACTGCCGGCCGTTGCATCTCCCGTGCGCGGCGGGCCTGCCTGCCTGCCGACCCGCCCCGACCCTCGCCTCCCGAGCTTACTTGAGCTTTTGTCATTTTTTGCGCCCGCGCCGAGGTGCCGTCAAGCTCGTCGAGATATTAGACTCGCGCACAAAAAACCCGAAACATACGCAAGACGAGGGACGATAGACCTGACGTTCACAACGATAGCACACCCGTGTACAACATGTCGGCGTGCGGTTGAATCTCCCATTGTGTCTTAAGAATATTGTGTAAAGTGTGAATAAGATCTGTGTTGTAGAGCCGAGGGTGCCTTTTGTGATGTGCCGCGAACCTATTCATATTTTTTGCAAATTTCATATTTAGTAGATTTATCGTATTTTTTACATTAACACATGGTTTGCTTTTTATCGAGTCGACACGTGAGACTCCTCGTAGCATTCTAAGTTTCACATTCTCATAGCGAAGATTTCTTTCCATTAAGTGAGAAAAGCTAATGATGGCATTAGGTCACGTAAAAAGAATGCAAGGTAATCGAAGTAGAGTCGAGAAAGGAGAAAGTATCTAATCGATACGATTATCGAGTGGATGAGGCTCGGCTCGGACGGAGCACGGGGTTCGTCCGCCTAAATTACCTATCGTGAATGATAAGATAAGCGTTGGGTCGTACCGATTGATCTTTGTTTATACATATTGATTTGTAAATTAGCTAAATCATTACCTGCATTTAGTAAATGATGTTCAAATGACTGACTTTCGACGTTTATTCTAAAAGTTAATAAGATGAAGAGCATTTGACGCCAACGCAACTAGTAAACAAAAACACATGAATCACCTGAACTAGTACGTTAATGTTATAGAGCCATAATAATAAACGGCTTCGTACTAACGAGCAGCTAGTAAAGCTCAATAGGAGCAGTGCATCGACGTAGGTTGCACAGTGCATGTGTATGCATGATGGTATTAGTTCAAAGACCTGCGGCTCCCTGCCGTGAGCCGACGGGCGGCTGGTTGATCTCAGCACTTTGCATCTCCAACAATTACCCTCACAAACATTGTTCGCGACAAATATGGCGGGCGCACAGCCGTTTACCCTTTTTGTTCTCTAAAATGTTTGTTTTTAAAACTCGTTACATACCCTCCGCACAAATTTTATTTACGATCGCCGAAATTGAATTACGCCCGTGTGATTTATTGAATGTTTTCTAATTTAGCGACGCGTTACCGAGTGACTAATAAAAATTTCGCGAAAAAAATTTGATTCCGCAAAAGCGGACTGCCAATAGAAAGGGATGCGGTAAAATTATGTAAAAACCTGTCCTATGGGCCCGAATTATCCCACAAGGATAAGGAATAAGAATATAAAAGAGGCTTAGAGTTTTCCATACGGCTTTTGAGAAGCAAGGAACGCAAGATTTACATACATACATGCGGGTAAACATGCTCGTTGCTGAAGTGTCTTCGAGTACCTGTATAATAAATTGATTTAAGCGCCTCCTGACAGATTTAAGTATGTTTTGATAAACATTTGGGAATTTAAAGCCCTAGTGACTAAACTTTGTTTTGTATGACTGGGGCGAGCGGAGTCTATCGTTAGCTCACCAACTGGATTTTCCTCGAGTTTTCGAACTGCGAATATTTGCTACCACCGAGTTCAATAAGGTTAAATCAAATCTACAATTTGATGCTTGAAAGTGTTATCAACTAAGCAGATGTTTTTATGAAATAAATAATAATAAACAAGTGTAGCTAATGAAGGTGTGGTAATTGTGTAATTTGTGTGGATTCGCGTAGAGGAGCTTCGAAAAGCTCAGAGAAGAGAGTTTCTTCACGATTTACATTGTAAGAATGGTCTTTCTGCGGTAACTGAGCAGTTATTTTAAAGCATTTTTCATTTGTTCAGTATTCCTACTTTAGGTAGTCTTTAAAAACACGATAGAACAAGTACGCAATGTGAATGGGAATATGTTTCCATATTTATGACTTGAGGGAGTAATAGGGATGGCCCTAATATTTTAAACTGATTGTTATTCTTTTGTTAAAGTTAGTTTTTTAGGGTGCAACGAAAAAAAACTTTACAATAGACATTGTTTCAAAAACAAATCACAGGCGATGGATCCGTGTGCGAGCATGCTTGTGCAATAGCGGTTGTTGCATATAAGGCAAGTAGGAAGCGGGTCGCGTCTCAGCCGAACGTTTTCCCATGCCATACACTGACTGATGTATTTCTGACCGCCTGATGTATGGGGCTTGTTCTTGCACTTGAACTTGCGTCGCTGCATGGCGCACGCTTTGATTCTAACATACGGCGGCGCACCGTGCATTACTCCCAACTAACTACAGATAAGTAGTAAATGCCACTTCAATTTGAACAGAAATAAACCTCACAATGGGCTCGTTATTGGTTCCGAACAACTCCGAAGCAGTAGTCGTAACGTAAAAACAATGTTGCACAACAACACTGCACCAATTACACAGCATTGTTTGTATTTCGAGTGCTCTATAGTATGGCACACTTTAACAGAGCAGTTGTAGACTAATAAACACATTTTAGTCAGTGTATTTACACTAACATTAACAAGGCGCTCGTTCGTTTGAACCGTATTAATCTTCACTGGCTGGCCCAAATAAATTTCGGCATCCGTCAGTCGACTGCGCTACAAAAAGTTTCTCAGCTATTTTAATTGGCGTAAAAGTTTGGAGTTACGACGCGGTAGGAACAAATGTCACTGATAGTAGGAATACGTGTTTCAAGTTTTTTTAGCTCCAGCATTTCCGAGGCTATAAAATGTTTATTTTCACGTTTTTGTTTGGTTTTTTATTTTAAATGACTCGTCCCTGAAGTCAAAACTGTGCAACGACTAAACAAGATTCACGAACATAATTATAATTAAACGGAAAACTAATATCACAACTCGAGAGCGAGATTTAATTAAATCTCCCGAGTTTTAGAGAGCGTGCGAACAAACACGTGCGAGAGCGAAGAAATTTGGATTAATTATCGCTATCTGCTGAGTATTTGTTCATTTTATTCTGTACGTTAGCAACCCTGAGCAGCACGGGGGTGTGCGTGCTGCAAGGTGAGCCTGTGTGTGTATGTGGAGCACGTTTCATAAGATAAAAGACGATATTGATTCCGTGACGAGCCGAGAGCGGTCTGTGGGAAACGATTCCTGTCCGTTTAATAGATGCCCCGAGGATACGAGTACTTCGACGTACATCGCTCAACCTTCAGAAGAACACTCATTAAAAATATTGTTTTAAGTGCGAGTACGTTTGATACCGAACACTTATAGTTATTCCAAGTTGTTAAATTTGAAACGGGTAAGTATATTAAGTTCCCGAGTGTAATTAACGAGTTAAGGGTACCGCACTGAGCACTTTATTCGTAGTTTAGCGACACGGTCGGGAGGCTGTCCCGGCCGCAGGACTCGGCCACATTCTCGTCGGGTAATTACGCACGCCCGTCTCGTTCCCAAGCCTCAGCTCTAACATTTTATGCCTCATTTCGTAGTGTATGATTTGCTGCACACATTACTTGATGTAATTATCGTGGGAGCAATCCACGCTCGCGTGCGAACCGAATCATTTACTGGATGTCGATGATAGCTGTTGTTTACATAATATTCACTATCAACCGTATAGGTACCTATTCATTCAACTTCTTAGGAATGGTTCTCTATCGAATAACCTTCCGACTGTCGAAAAGCCTTTTAAGATATATAATTTATTTTAACATTGTATATAAAAACATATGATGAATAAAGTTAAAATATATAACAATTAAAATTCTATTGTGTTCGTTAATGACAGTTGAACTAATAACATTATAATCCAATTAGTGCAAAAAAGTCTTGTTATTTTTTTACCGCAAGAAATGTCTGTTGTTGACACGACAGTCTTGTTTTCATACACATATAACAGAGGTCGTAGATAATTATGGACTACGGAGTCCATATCTTTCATTATGACCAATGTTCATTTATAATACTCTGGTATTTTAATGCAAATAACGAGAAGTAGATGCCAACAAGGCTTGAAATAGAGATCAAACGGTTTTTGATTCAGTAAACGATGATTACATCCGACATCAGTTGATTTAAGTTGGTCGTGGCGCGGCCACGTGGGGCCGGCGACGTCGTCCTACTGCGCCGAATGGACT
The DNA here is from genome assembly GCA_947363905.1 of Lithophane semibrunnea. Classification (NCBI taxonomy): domain Eukaryota; kingdom Metazoa; phylum Arthropoda; class Insecta; order Lepidoptera; family Noctuidae; genus Lithophane; species Lithophane semibrunnea. The sequence continues at coordinate 10,731,521 of OX376192.1, read as the reverse complement.
CCGTCATTCAAAATAAACGCTGTCTTCGCGAAACACGCTTGGAGATAAAAGCCACGACTCGTTACTTTTTACTCCACAGTTTTTTCCTCTTTCCCCGCCTTTCCACGAGTTTTTAACGGTTAATTTGTCATTAGCCCTGCATCTGTCAGCACACAGAGTTTTGTCGCCTGCAGACATTGGACAAAAACAAAGCGGTTTAACCCAAAAGTTTTTTAACGCTGAACCAGACACCTGAATCGACTTCGAATGACGCTAAAGTAAGCTTTACTTTACTTCACCACTTTTAGCAGTAAATTGTGTTCGCCGCGGTAATTAATTTTACCGGTAAACTATTAAAACAAACAACGCTTCAAGTTCTTCAATAAATCAAAAAAGATTGCAGTGGAGACGAGCCGAGCTGTTCTGAAATATTGACTTTCAGATAATAAATAATGATGAAAAGAGAAAATCAATGTAAGCGGGCTTAATGTTGGCGAGCATCATTAATGATTATAATGGTTATGGAATTGTTTCTAGTACGTAATGGCGGGAAGGTAGGGCGCGCCCGGAAATTGTCCTTTTGTCGGGCAGCGGCGCATTAGCCGAGGACATTAGGACACGACACCGTGCGTGACGTATCACTCTGACAAGTGACATATGACAGACGCAAAGACATGTGTGAAGAACAATGATTCGACAGAATCGTGATAGATTCCTTATAACGTGGTACGCTGGCGTGAGAATGCCAGCGCAGCGTGCTATCAGAGTCATGTGTCATGGAAACTTAGAACCATTAGCGTCCGACGAATCTTCCAGCAATTTAGTTTGAGCACATAATTGCGAGAACAAGTCGAACCTAATTGATGTCCGGGCTTGGGTTCAAGTTGCCGTTAATACCTACACTGCTGGCTGGTTCTTGCATATGGCTCCACATCGTTAATAGCAACCGTGAGACTTTCCTCCATGTCTTTGGACGAACTTCTCTATACTTATGTGTATGTCGTGCTATCATACGATTAAGTAAGTAGAGGTGCAATTATACATGTTGTTTAACTAAAAATAATCACGTATTTTTGTAATAAGAAATAATGATTTTATAGACAAAGAGCTAGACAGGAAACTTAAATAAAATTTGATTGCAGGCAGAAGTAACGCGCTTTACGAAGTGTTAATCCTTTTCTTTAGTCGTTTTAAGTGCTACATAAAGTGTGAAAATAACAAGTTTCTGTCTGAGACAGAACTTTTAGCCAGCTTTATGACTTTTCGTTTTTGCCTGACAATTTATGCGGCGACATAAAAATGTTACTAAGTTCTGTAAATTAATGAGCGGTGTTTTAGGCAATTTTATGAGGTTTCTGTGTATTTTCTTACGACAGTTCCTTTTAACGACTAATTAGGCTTATTAGCGTTAGACTATCTTTAGTAGTGAATGTTAACGGAATGATAAAGCGACATAATAATGTGTGTATGATTTTTCTCTATTTAATTAATTAAATTAAATCTATATTAATAAAAATAATATAATGATATAAAAAGTGGCTGTTTGTAATGTCAAAATAACAAGTTTTTACTAAATACATAAAAAATTAAAGTATAGGCGGTAGGAACTTGTATATATAATGTATATTCTTTTAAAATGTTGTCTGTTTCTCTGTTTGTTCCGGCTAATCTCCGAAACAGTTGGACCGATTTTGCAGGACTTTCACTGGTAGATAGCTGATGTTATAAGGAGTAACGTAGTCTAGTAGGTACCTTTATTTTTATTTTATTAGAAAAAATATATTTGGGTTCACGCAGGCGAAGCTGCGGGGAGCAGCTAGTTTTCAATATGATTATGTAAGTAAGCACCTTCTTAGAGTTTGCTTAAAGTGAACTAGAAGTATGATATTTTTGACTAAATCAACTTCATGTATCGGTATTAACTATTTCATATATTTAGTTAAAGGTACATGGAGTTTATAGTTTCGAAATAGCATTTGATGATGTTACTAATAGGATAGTACAAAATTACTTTTTTTTAATTGATACTACCTATAAAATATTCCACTGTCATAAATAGACCAATTTTTTTCTACCGATAAAAAAGGAAACATAATCAATTAACCCATTTTTAATTAATTTTAAGCAATAAGCTTTTAATTTAAAATTTTAGCTGTCATAGGCACTTAGGTAAATAAATCTGGTATCTGGTCATATCACATGTTATCTGATGTAACTTGTTTATAACAACGTAATGACAAACGTAATTGTTGTAACAATAAATGACTGCATGTTTATGATTCGATGTAAAAGTCCCACACAGTAGGGAATTATTTACTTTGTTCTTATCTGTACATAATATTAAAAGCAAATATTGTTGTGTTTACACAAATCGTATCGTAAAAAAATAGATCAAATTGATGCATAGCCGCCAGTACATATTTGTTTTGGCCGCAAAATTGTTCTGCGAATTCGGCAGTTGGCAAGCAAACATGGTTTGGCCAATAATAACACTCGTAAGTAACTCTAAGAAAGGAATAACTATCCCAAATATCTATCAAGTTTTCTGTCGCATGGTGATAGATTTAATCTCCCAACATGCGTTTCGAATAAAATTTCCAGTTTTCATTACATGCATTCCCACTACTGGAAATTGAGATACATATCAACGTCCACTAATTTCATTAAACTTATGATATTTTTAACTGGTATTTACATAAATTGATCAACAGATCAAAGACAAAATCCATGTTAACAGATTGATATCGTACACATTTTTATTAATCCAAAGACTCAAGTAGAAGTAACAGAGGCAATCCATGAATAACTCACGCCTGCGTTGAAAGGCACCCTTACGAACTCACTGACACGTCCGACTAAGTACATTGTAATTCCAGGCATTTTACAACGATGAAAACACATTTAGGAAAACAATAAACACCAAAAAAACAATAAAGAACAAATTAAAGTCGGACAGCGAACGAGTAGTCCGTATATTGCGCCGCTTACGGGAATATTGCTGGGTATCACGCTACCGAGGGATCGGGACTCGGACTACCTGGTGCATGTGGAGCATGAGGCGAGTCGGCACGGAGGCGCGGGCCTACAGAGAGATCGCGGGACGCCTCGGGGCGCAGGTCAAGCGCGGTGTTGTGATGTACGGCGTATCGGTCAGTGACCGCGAACGAGTCGCATCGGGCAGCGCACCTCGCCGTCGTCGGAGGTGTTGTGGCGAGTGATCGCGCGGGAGACAACGGAACGCGCGCGCCACGGCCGCCCTCCGCAGGCGATTTGATGCCCTCCGCGCGACGCCGCTGCGCGCGCATCCATCGCCGGCGGATAATGCCGCCCTATCCCATGTCGAGCTATCGAGTTATCCGCTACGGGTGGATATCGTGCTTAACTCTGTCAGTTTATACGATAGATACGTGAAAGCTCGAGGTTACACTATGAGACGCTTGTCTTGTTCTTTTTTAGTCTATAAGAAATAAAAACTCATAATAAGCTTTCAGGTTTTATAAGGGTTGTTTTCCACTATACAAGTAGAACACGGTCGATGTAAAGTCTAAAAAAGATCATGAATAATTTGCATACCAAAAAATCTTAATCGACAATAGACATCCCTAAACAGATTATAATTGGAGCATGCGTGGTGCGAGGGTTGAGGGTAACAGGAGGACGACAGCGGGTGGAGGGTGTGCGGAGGGCGGCGGCAGGGTGCGCGTGTCACCCGCGGCGGCGCGACGCTACGCGACGTGATCTTGACACCGCGTATGCACAGCTTGTGACGTTCCACGTTGGACCAATTCTGAACGATCAAAACAAAATATACGAAAGCACCGAGAAATAAAAGAATCAGCGTCTGGACCGTCACATAAAAAAGCTTTTATTATCTCAGAACAATCTGTAAGCAGACGTTGCCCTTGACGCTCGAAACTTACATAACGGCTTTTGAAATTGGCTTTACAAATCCTCAAATCCCGTATCTGATATAAACTCACCCTTCAATTTCGGGTCCCTATATCCAATGTAACATTATATTAAGTTAGTGAAAACAATCGATGGTCTACGCCAGGCGTAGGTACTTGCTACGTCATAGGCTGTAGGAGGCTTTCGAGCTTTATAGGAGAGATGACGACGTGCCGAGTCTTAAGACGTGTGTACCGAAATCCTTGGCGCGTGACTTTAGTTCACGCTCTATTGGGCCGTAGGTATGCCATATCTGTCCAACAATCTAAAACAACGTAAAAACATGAATACCTTGTTACTTGGTGGTTAGTGTGCATCGCAGTGTAAGCTTCGTCGTGTGTACACAAACTAAAATTACTTGACGGTCATTTTGAATAGGAAATTTGAAACTGCTTTACATTTTTATGATGTACCTATTTTTATGAACATATGTTTGCTACGACTGCTACGCCAGCTACGAGTTTTGTCCATTTTGTAATATTAAATAATTTATTTATCTATCTATCTATAATTATTGAATGATATTGCTTATACTAATTACAATACATGAATATATATAACACAAACATTTAATATGTTTAGATAGGAATAGAAATGCTACATAATAATTATATGTAGTTATAATCTGCGGTGCAACGCGCAATAACATTTAATTCATGTTTTCGTACACGTGATCTTTATTGCTTTTGCTATCTATCTTCTTAGGATTTCTGTAGTACTTTCAGTTATATTTACGACTACATACATATTTTACCTACATTTAAGTCAGCAATGCATAAAACATGTGCATAATGTTATCTGCATATGTTAATCCTATGATTTGTTTAGACTACTAGGTACTACAATAATAATGTATTGCTGTAGTGTAGAGCACAGCATTCTAAATTTATAATACTCTGATATCAAGCAGTTCGTGTTCATAGATGATAAATATTATTTTGTATTCATAAGGTGCCCGTAGTTAGTGGAGGTAGTAAGGTTTCAAGCCGCCGCGCCCCGCAACTCGACGGATAAAGGGTTTTGTTTTCTTTATAAACAAGCGCGAAGGTGCTGTTAACGACCCCACGAACAAATACGAAATTCGATCTACCATTACGAATACAAATGGCTCCCCTACAACCCGCCACCGTGAAGGCATTGTCTTTGCTGCAATCTCGATCGACGCTCACTCGTTATGCTCTACAATCTCCTATAACTATTGTTTATGTTTATCGATCTTGTATTAACTCTAGTCAAAGGACACCTGCTTCTCATCCGACACAAAAAAAATACGTCTCAATAACACGAAGATTGATTTCTGTAAAAATTTCCTGATGTCCTTATCGCTATATTGAATCCGTATTAAAAAGGAAATGAAGAGTAGGTATCGGTTCCACAAAAAAGTTGAAGTGCCGCTATCGCTTTGATCTCGGCTGGTATTGCCTTCAATTTTTGCTGAAGACATTTAAATTCGACGTTCTTTAAGTACCTGTCTAATACTGGAGTACCCCAGTTTTGGAAATAGGATTGTCTTAATCACGGAGTATCGAATGACGTTTCTTTTGATCTTAATAACTCTTATCTATCAGTTTTCCGGGTAAAGGTTCTCTGTGATTCGTTCATAATTATCATGATTAGTATGTCTATTTTTAACAACATAGGTTTCTACCTATACTCATAACTAAATAGTACCACCAAGTTTGTTTATAATCCTATTGACCTAGTCAGCCAACACAATGCAGACAGCGAAACAAATCCAGAACCCATCCAACATCCACATGAATTTATAAAAATAAACTTTTGCAACTTCATGTAGCAAACAGCTTTATGAAATATGTTATTCTATTGTCTCTGTCTCTTTTGCAAGAGTCGCGCTGCAAATAGTCTGTAGCTTACCTCGACACTACGGCAAAACTCGTGGCAATCACACAAACCTATGCAATACGTCAACAATTCTTCAGGTATAACAGTTTTATGAAATGGCTTGTGCCACGGAATGAATAAAAAAGACGTCTGACAAAAAGTAGAAGAGGAACGTAAATCGAAGCATTTCTATTGAGGGCCATGACGTCGCATAAATGTCGACCACGAATGTTGTTTGTCACCGCACGGCGCACGGACGCGGACCCGATCGCGCGATAGTGCCACGCATCGGTCGGACAAACGACAACCTTCTTATATTGAAATAATATTGAAAAATAGCTTATTCACAACTTTGTTTCACCATTATTATTGGAGATTGAAATAATCCGCTTACCTAATTGTGTGTGCCTTTCTCGTGTACTCCGTTCCATGGAACTGACAGATGAAAGCCGGGGAGGTGCCGATTGAAGTCACGTTTGTTGTTATTGGCACACGTGAGTTCTGCCTGGAGCTCTAAGATTGCGAAAGTGGCTACAGATAGATAATAGCCTATCAACTTCAGGCAATCTAGATCGTCTAGCAATCTAAAAAGAACCTAGCCATATGAGTCCTTATACGCTGCTATTGATTACGCCAAGTCTCAAATGTCTGTGTTTTAGTGCTAGCATCAAATTAGCTCAAACAATTTGAGACTAATTAAGATGAACTAGAGAGAACGAAGGCTTAACGTAAGGTTAATCAGAACAAAGTACTATTTTCTATCTAGCCGAGAGCCAGAGCATTTAAAGTAACAAAGTAATTACCAGCAGAAAGTAGGTCTCGCGTCACTTCATTGTACGGAAGCTGGATGTGCGTGATCTTAATTCGAAACGTTTAAAACGGCTTTTGTGTTCAAGTGGAATATTTTGCTACATTTGTTACTTTGTTCACCTGAATAGTGGTTGCAAGCAGGATTTCAGGATATTAACCGTTCAGTTCCTTTATCTTATAACGAATCGACATTGTAAATGTTACTACCGGAGGAATTTTCATTCATAGCTACGCGTAGGAACACGAAGCTACGCGGTGATACGCAGTGGTACGCGAAACTACGCAATACTACGCGAAGCTAGGTGATGCTACGCAGTGCAACGCGAAGCTACGTGAAACTAAGCAGTGCTACGCGAAGGTAGGTGAAGCTACGCACTGCAACGCGAAGCTACGTGAAACTACGCAGTGCTACGCGAAGCTGCGCGAAGCTTTCAGAAGTTACGGAGATTAAATGCTTCATCGGTAAAGCCGAATCAACCGACTGGTTGTAAATGTGGGGATAGGTACTACTAGCTAGCCCACAACAACGCGACGACTTTCGGCTGATAATGATGATGATTATGATGAAAATAGAATCTCATTACTAACCAACAGTAGTTGGTAAGTTATAGGAATTGGGAAAAGCTTTTGAAATCATTTGTTTCTGAAGGTGTACCCTCCATTAGTCGGTGTAGAGAGGTTATTGAATTACGACACGTTCGTAAGGCCGTCACGGCGCGCCGTGCTCTCGCGTGTCATATCGGGTTACAATCACATGTTTAACTATAATCTGGTAGTCTTACAAGCATCAAGAACGCGACCGATCGTCAGGTTAGACACGGCAACATAAACATGGAGTTCATTTAATGACGTAAGTTAAACATGCACATTATTTTGTGGAGATTTTGACAAAACGCAAACAATAATTATGAAATTTTTCATTTTTGTTAAATAACACACATGGTTGTAGGGATTTAAAAGTAATACACACAAAAGCCGCTAATCTTTGTATATTCAGCGGCTATTGAATTACAAAAGCATGATGTAATAAAACGGCGAGTATACTCGGATTACAATAGAAGTAAAAAATATCTCACCGTGAAAAAAATGTATCCATTTTTTACGTTGCCTGGTATAAGAAAAAAGATTATTTTATTTTAAACTTTCCTTCAAATCGTCTATTATCACATGCTTTAGAACCGTAATAAATCATAGCCTCCTAATTTTAGATTTTGCTTACAATTTTAAATCTGTTTACAACGGGACAAGTTGTACCATCCTTGGAAAGTAAACACAGTAAATCCTTCAACGCTTTTAAATTCATAGACAAAATAAAATGCTCGTGTATCAAGTTCATATCTCCTAGACTATAACTTACAATTTTATTTTTGAACTCGGCCACGAAATAAAACAATGGACAATCTATAGTTGTTTTGTTTCTGAAAAAATATTTTTTGTTCATTTTCATCGAATTACAGTCCACGATACGAGTACACTTTGTATAGACAATGAATTTGTTTTATTCTTTTGTTTCGATTATTTTTGTTTGTAAAAATAATCGAAACGTGGCCTTTTAATTTAAATTCGAGGTGTGTAACTTGCTGAACCCAAATCGCACATTTTATGGAATTCTGGGGATTCACAAAGTGAATGAAATGTTGATTTTACAAAGTTTAGTTTTAGTTCCAGAAATTCTGTAATTTCTGAAGAAATTGTAATAGGTAAACAAAGGCCACCTTTCCAGGTCAAGTCCTTGACCTTATTCAGCTAAGTGCTATTATCATTCCACTTTCGCAATTTGCGCAGGATGAGAAACTGTTTTCTAATTACTCCGAGATCGACTTGAAATTTCAATACATATATTTGCTATTCATTTATGAACGAATTTATTATTATAAATAATAAAGCGATCCTTGTTACACGACAGGCTAAATGTAGGAATACTAATTCCTTAGTCGCACAGCAGGCCAGATGTTGCTGTCATAACGTCACGTTGTGGAATCAGCCGCACGCAACCGCGACGAGACGCGGCGACGTTCAAGTAGCACGGCCACGCAGAGCAACAAGTCACTATTATATTGTTTATGCCGAATTATATTCATAATTTTTGGTCTCAGGAACGGGCCGACCTCAAATTATACTCGACGCGGATCAAGACAAAATGAACGTACGTTGGCGTTACAATTTATGAGCCAACGGACTATTGTGCCGACACTGATTACTCTTTATGGAGATTTGACGTCCTAACACGACGCGCCCTACATGCTCCGTTTACGTACACCAACGGGTTGTATGGACGTAAAACTTTTATGCCTCCACCGCGTTTTACAGCGGGCCTTTTATTATTTAGTGAAAGGAACGACGGTGATGTCATAAATCTCCGCTCCTGCGTGAACTTTCGCCTCTTATCTCGGCAAAGAAATTATGGAACTTTCTGGCTTCTCCTAGACAAAGTGTTTGGCTTTCGGGATCTTGGGTCACTAAAAGCTTTTCACAAATTAATGAGGAATTTTTGCAGAAGAAACGACAGAACGAAATAAATATCTTTCATTAGTAATATTATCTAATTGAAATTGAGTGGAGGATAAACGTCTAGATGTCGGCGAAGGAATTTAGCGAAGACGACGACGCAACGTTCTAAATGACTGCAATCATGAAAACGTGGGCATTAAATATGGTCGCTTGTACAGAATAAGTCATGTATCTGTATCGCCGGGATTCATTAATCTTGTAGTGACTAGGTTCTGTGTGGGCTTAGACAAGCTTTATATATATGTAATTAAATTATGTTTAAAGTCGTCGGTCGTAGCGGACGAACCTCTCTAAATCATATCGAGTCCGTAAATGAAAGCCAGAGTGACATGACAGACAGACCGGTCATTACGTTTGGGTCAAACGTTTTGTTCACTGCTTTCTGTGTCCGTTTGTTCGTTGTTTGCTTTATTGAGATTTGTTTAAAAGTAACATAGACGTATAGTTTCTGCATATACGATTTGAAATAAAATTGCTCATGCTTTCGCATTATGCGTGGATGATACAAGATTTACAGCTGTGACAAGTGATGGCAGTGATATCTCTTTTTGCTTGTTGTGTTGCAAAATCGACATGCAAATATACGTCGTTCTAGGCTGACATTTACGAGTTGTATTTGCAGGATAGAAAGAAATATCGGTATCTAAAGTAGAAATATCAATTGAGGATACCTATTATTATAAACAACTCGTAGCTACATAAGACACTTTATTTGAGTCAGATTTTATAATGCAGTTACTTTTTGGTGAGTTCAATAAAATTAATAGGATACATTAGATATATAAAAAGAATCTATTAATATTTTTAAAGAATTTACGATGTCCATATTAAGCTTGATCGACATATCATAGGATAATAACAGGAACATAGCGGCTCGGGTGATACCCCGATAATGCGCCGCCGACGTCGCCGGAGGCTCATACAATTAAACAGATAACATAAAATTAACGAAGCTGACTCGTAAATACACTCACTTTATTATCTATAAAAGTCACTAATTAATTAATTGAATAATGATAAAGTGCTTTCTTGTGTGAAGCCGCGCCGCTTTGCGGTCCTCTATCGAAAAGCAATATTGCGGCGTAACTTGGTTGTCGCCACGTTTACCTTGTTAATGCTTTTATCTGTGATGTGGGTCATATAAATACATATCCACCGTATAATACAATTAATTAACGCATCAATTAAATTTTGATGAGCGATTGTGCATCATCAATTTGTGTAACTTAGTGGTTTTATTTTCACTAGCTCTGGCCCCATTAACCTTACCAAAGCGCGTCACTTATTATTAAGCGTTGTTAGAAGCTTTGTAGCGCAGTAAATATTCGCTTCTGGCTGTGACGGCAGTTAATGCAGTCTACCTAGGCTTCAAGAGATAAGCTAACAAGGCTCTTTAGCTAAACAAGAGGCGGCCAAACAATAAAGGCGAGTTAAGCGTCGTGAAATATGGCAGAAACGAGGTGCGATAACTCAGCGTGCTCGCTAGGCTCGCTGGGCTTGCTTCTTTTCCCCTAATTAGCCATTCAATTCCCGTAATCTTGTTTACTCGTCGGGCGGCTCGCGCTGCCCAGGTGCGATAATGGCCGAGCTATTTGCATGCCGCCATATTGTTTCCCCATGTTCGGCTCGCAGCCTCCGATGCCGTCCGATGCGACCCCCCGTTGTTTTGGCCGGGCTTATTGGATCCGCTTGCGATTACTTTGTATTGATCCCGCCGTCCATTATCTACATTCGTTTATTTTCGTATCACAGTAATGATACCGACTGATGTCCACAAATCCAATGAAACCACCCCTTATGTTGTTATACAAGTACGAGTAATTAATTTGTAGTTGATATTGATTGTATTGGTATAATAGTATGTTGTTGTTAGGGATTCACCTCATAAATACCATTTTGGTGTTACGTGTACGTATAATAAACTAATATAAAGTTTACGTGCACGTGCACGCCGCGCGAATACAACTTTAGTGAACTACAACTTGAGTGTAACTTATGTAATCTGACTTCCCCAAATGCCCTTTTACGACTGTTAGTTGCTTAATTAAATTATCACGATGTATTTATTCCATTACGATAATTAATAAAGTTACAAACTATGTTGTTTAGAGGAAGATACAGCGGAAATCAGAAGTATAGTAATTGATATTTTTGCAGTAGTGTAAGAGGGCGGTGTTTCCCCGGCGGCAAGTCTAATATAAAGCTCTATCGAAAGCTAATCGTAATCTCGAACAGTAAATTGAAGGCGATCCGTGCAACGAGGCGATGCCGGCACATCTTCTATAAATACATTACTGAACACGCTTTATTACTCCGCCATCTTCATCCAATCCTATTAAGTGTCTGTTCGCGAACAGCTTTCCTCGGAAGGCGTTCAGTTTTAGGATGGCCATTTTTTAAAATAGTATTAGGGTTCAATAATGGCTTTAACACGGGGCGCCCCTGAACGTCTATATTATGTCTCGGTGTGAATTTGGCGAGCTCAGTCGATATGCTAAACTGAGGAGGCGGTGGTCGCTGACGCCGCGTCTGCCCGCACCGTGTCGCGCCGCGCCGATGAGATGCGATCATTTAACGACAACGCTTCGGGAAGATTTCCCTTCGAGCGGCGATATTGGCGATATTACGTCCTCTTCCCGTGGACCACGTTTTATAATTTAGACGCCCGTTGCCTCGGGCTGCATAACATTAAAGGTATTTTATGAAAATGTTATTTTGCATGTTAAACATTTGAAAGGATCTGCGTCTGTAATAACATTGTATTGTTATTAAATTCCTGGGAAAATATCTGGTTCATGGAGTGATTTTGTACACAATTTAAATGTTTGCGTAGAATCAGTACCTACTGATCAAATGAACCATTTTTGCGCTACCATTTATACCCAATGAACTATTTATGCGCTATAGAATGGGGGCACCATTCGTAGAATAACTACAAATCGGGTCAAATGAATCTACGGTGGGTATTAAGTTAATTACCATGCTTTATCTGCTCATATCGCTGGTCCTGTATAATTAGGGGTGTCAACACAATGCTTCCAAGCGAGCACAATATGTCTGCACAAACCACATGTCAATTTAATTTGACCCCCGATCCAAGATGGCGGCCAACCCTCGCGGCGCGGCGTCTGCTCGACCGAATGCCTGTGGTTTACGCCTGTTTACTAATTGACGTGTTTTAGAGTAACACTGCATGGTTTCTGTCAGCATACCGATGAATATATTTGAATACGTATCAGTAAGGTTGGCCTTTTAATTTAAACGTTGAACTAAGAAGTTATATTTAGTTTAGCTACGCCCAAATAAGTTGACGCTCAGCGAAGCTCTAGAAGTGAATGTTCTTGATTAAAGTACTGAATTGTACCGACGTTATCCGGGTAATATTTGACTGTTCTAAGTCTTCATGCAACAATTTTGACTGAAATGAAAACGAAACTTTGTAACTACAATATTAGTTGACAGAGCCGTTGTTTTGATTTCCCATTCATTACAAAATATAGTCACTTTTAATCCTTTTTTATGGCCAATGCGGGTCGGGTCTGTTTGCCAGTCATTGTAATATTTTAACTGGTCTGAATATAAATATTCATCGTGGTTTTAGTTTGTTTATTTTACGATCCGTTTAATGAGACATCCAGATTACGGGTCTTAACTAAATCACATTGTAGAAACGACAATATTCTCTGTATATTTCATGGATTCAAATAATCAAATAACCATTAACTATAATAATAGTCACCTAAATCAGTACCCTTAGTTTATGGGCGAAGGTAAGTGTTGTAAATATTTTATAAAGGACGCAGACAGTTGTATAATTGATGAGGAGCGAGGTAAAGACGACTGTACGGTGCGAGTGACCCGAGTCGCGATCTCGATGACCGACTGAAATATTTAATTTGAGCGATTATACATCCCTTACTTACAGTCCATCGTAAGCAAAGATAGGTTTATAAAAAAAAACATCGTTTAAAAAATTAGCTGTTCCATCATTTTGTCGATTTCTTTAAACACAATCACAAATGTGTGGAATAGTTGACACAATATCGGAAAAAATTAAAACGCATTTTCGATATGATAGTGATGAATGACCCCATTTTACGTTAAGGATAAACACAAAAATCAATGTTGTAGGATGCCTATCTACAGTTAAACAATATTACCAAGATTCGAGTCTTCTAAGTTATACTTATTAAGGTAAAGTGAACTAGCTAGAAAACTATCACCCAATAGTAGATAGGTAGGTATGTGTGACTTTGTAGTAGGTGTGTGAAGTTTGACTAACTAAAAGTGACTTATGTAGCTGCAATAGGCAGACAAATAAAATGAGTACAGAAGGCTGCACGTCAGTGGTAACAAAACCAGTATAAGCTGGCCACTTATTCTATTAAAACTCCGTGCTATGCTAGACCAGCTCAAGCTCAAAGTGTTACCACCAAAGAGCAGTCGACTGTACCTATCAGAGTGATTTTAGTGAATTTTAAAATTAAAGTAAGTATCCGCTGCCTTGCTTATGGTAACTCGAGTAACCAATAATGTTAAGGCTTGCTTGCTTTTGGTAACTCAAGTAACCAAAACTGTTTTTGCTCGTTTGCTTCTGGTAACTCGCGTTACCAAAGTTAATTTCTATTAAACGAGTTTAAACTCTATCTTAGAGCGCATAAAGTCCTTTTTTCTCGTTTCTAAATCGTAAAACCATAGACATTGGTGCCGATTCTCTTGTACACCGAACTAAACTATCACTAAAATTCCTTACTTTTTACTATGAGAATCTTAGAGCTATTCTGCCAAAAAAAAAACTCTAAATTTAAAAATTATTTTGACACAACTAAAATCGAATTTCACAATCGTGACTCCACTTGGTACCTACTTGTTTGCCTACCACGTGATTTTTTTTGAGCCGGAGAGGCGCGCAATGTGGCCTTCTCGACGTATTTTTATATGGAATTTTTCACTTTTTGGAAGAAAACCAAAAAAAAAAATTACCAACATGTTGAGTATTACGAGTTTGCGGGCTGCAAAGGGGGTCAAAATTTTAATTATTTTTGGGATAGGACACACCATTTTTGAGATATAAGCAAAAGAAAATAAAAAAAAGATACAGTACCGTTTTGCAACTGAATTCGAGGTGTTGGTTTGAATTTTAGTTTATGACATCTAATTTTATTCCACACATTTTTAATCGTGATTAAAAATAGTCAGAGTTAGTTAGAGGATTTTAGATATAGAACAAAACTTTTGGTTAAAACGTCAAATTCAGAATAGCATTTTCACTAAATTAAAACTCAGTGCCATCTTAGTGCTGTCAAACTAAATTATAGTTAAGTTGTGTCACTTTAGTCTATTTTCAGAATGGGAAATCGTCGTTTGACAGGAATTAACTAAATTTTAGTGATTTTTAGTTTAGTTTAGAGAATTTGTGACAAGAGAATCGGCACCAATCTATCATTTAAACGCTAGTTGCCTGCATCATAAAAAAAAAAATATTAAAAATTTAGAAGCGAAGTTCGAAGACGCCATTTTGTTTTTTTGTGCAATTTCACGAGCAAGTTAAAGGTTTAATTTCACGAGCAAGGTAAAGGTTTTTTTTTGCAATCGCGAGCATACTACAGTCACTCGCGCTTGCGCGTAAAGCAAGGCAGCGGCTAATTCTCTTTTACTCGGAATTAGTAATCATTAAGCTTCGGTTTCCTAGAATAGTAGTGGCCGCCACATAGCGTCCGCAATTTACCCTATTTTTATTTTATATTTATGAAAGTAACTTGGTGTGTTTTCCTAGAGAGCGTTTTTTGACACCGTAAAGTCAAAGGGTGACGTGGGCATTCGACATGACCTTCGTTTTTTTCATGTTCATTTTAAGACCCACTCTTTTGGAAGCTCGCCTGAGGCCATTGAGCACTGTACTGAGGTCCTCCACAGTCTCAGCCATGACTACACTCGTCGGCAAACCGAAGGTGGGTGATGTACTCGCTATTGATTTTGACGCCAACCCCTTTCCAGTCCAGAACCTTGAAGACATCCTCCAGTGCAGTGGTGAACAGTTTCGGAGAAATGACGTCTCCCTGTCTCACCCCTCGCTGCAGAAGGATAGGTTTCAAGGTCTGGTCCTGGACGGACTGACATAGTAGCGTTTTCATACAAACACTTCAGCACCTCGATGTACCGATAGTCAATCTGGCACCGTTGGAGAGACTGCAGTATAGCCTAAGTCTCAATCGAATCGACGGCTTTCTCGTAGTCCACAACTTAGCGTTTGTGGACTACGAGAAAGCCGTCGATTCGATTGAGACTGAGAGAGAGAGAGGCAGGTTATACTCTTCGGTCTTCTCTATAACCTGCCGCAGCGTATGTATGTGGTCTACGGTGCTAAAGCCTTTACGGAATCCGGCTTGTTTGGGAGTCTGGAAGTCGTCAAACCTGCGCATGCCTATACCTACGATCACAATAAAACTAATATTACGCAAACGGATTCCCATTGCAATAAAATAAAACAAATAAAAAGCTACTCAAAATATGGATGTTTGGCCGGATTTAGAAACTCTCCGCAAAATGAGAAATGTGTGATTTTTATTTCAAAATAACGTCTTAAATACTTCGTGGGCGCAGAAGATGGATCAGAAAATACGGAGACTTTGATGTCATAACTGAAAATAACTTAATCCCGATACTAAATTTCTTCTTCGGGCCGTATTGCTACTTTATTACGGTATAAGTATGTCGTCGCAGCGCCCGGTTATGACTATTTAACTGCCATTTAAATCATATTCTAAGAAAAGCGTTTTCGACGGAGTGATGAAAGCCTGTACAATTTGATACCGCTAGATTTTTCGACAGTACAATGTTTTCGCACCGGCAACACAATGGCGTCTATTTTTAAATTGAGAACGCGGGAGCCCGTCAATAGACACGAATGACATTAAATTGGTTAAATTGCTTTGCCGAGCTTGGTTCTGCAACTCCTTTGGGAGGTGTCCGTTCGTCCGTCGCGACGCTCGATACTACACAGCACTCAATCGATTCACAGCTCATCTATTTTTCTCGATACATGTTTCCGTTTTGTATTATCTTCATTGTGAACTATTTCCAACCGGATCTGTTTAGAACAATTTACAACTTTGCTCTTAACGACTCTCCTCTTGTTTATGTTCATATTTTTATTCTTTTTGGTGTCATTGGGATTAAACGAGAACATTTTCGTGCTAAAATAAGGGCGCTATTTAAGCATTTGCTGAACCTGATTACGTTGCACCTGCAGCGTGCTGTCCGTCTGATAAAACAACGCGGTGAGCTCGCGCCGCTTCACTAATTCAGTGTAGAATGTAGTGGTGTGGTGTGTCTATCAGGCTGACAGATACAAACAGGGCCAAAACCAATCAATCAGTCCGGCGGAGCGTCGCGCGATAATTGAACTCTTCCCTCGAAGTACTGCGATTCAATAGATAATTACAATCGCAAACCAAAAATTACACGCGGCATTTAACCGTAGGACCCTATTACGTTTCACAAAGCTGGGTCGGTCGCATTCGATCGGCGATCTTTGCCGGACGGAGGATTAACTCGCAACGGCGCACAATGAGGGCCTCGAGAGGAGACGAGTAGGGAGGGGATGTATTAATAATGGTCTCCGTAGTGAATGGAGCACTTACACGGTCCGGCGGGAGCTGAATGTGTGACTATCGCGTTAGAGCAAATCGAATCGGTCAGGTTGGGCGCTTGCACGCGCCGAATTCGCCATTTAACCGGAAACTCGGCACAGGAAGAAACATGTTATAGGGTAGAAATCACGAGTCGTCACGACAAAACATTGTTGGCCTACTTATAACTACATTCGGTCAATTCAGAACGATCTCTGGACCTCTTTATATTTTCCTAAGACAATTTGACAGCTTGCAAGTATGTCATACTAAAACTAGGTTTCAATCATTAATAAGGTCAATAAAACAGAGATCATTATGTTATTCCATTGCTCCATTCATACGTTCGTCCATAAACATTATTTCCGGAATAGTTATTACCGAAATAATGTATGATAGACGGGTGGTAATATGCAAATGCCCACAAATTGCTTTTGACAATGATACTTAATTGGACTAGGTGTGCTCATGGCTCCGCCTCCCATGGTCCTTTATACATATTTAAATATTCAATTTTGTCTATAATTTGCTTTAGGTACCAGACTAATAATTCTGATGGAATAGATAGAATAATTGTGAGGAAAGTGGCATAGAATTTGAATTTGTTGGTATAAAAAGTATCTTAGCTTCAATGTAAAAATTAATAAGTGGCAGACTCTTACAAGTTCTTCTTCCTTTATCCAAGATAATAAGCGTTTCCGCACAATATTCCATATTTATTCATAAGATAATATTTATTAGCTTCTTGGAAGTTATTAGGAACAAAATCCCGGCAATTTTCTGATGCAAATCCATCAATGGAGACAATGGAAAAAGTTTAATGCAACCTCTGCATTGACGACGAGGGCACTGAACTCTGGCGCGCTTTTGTTTACCTTAACTTTGATAGAGAAAAACTATTACGCTTGATATTATTAATTAATAATTGTTGCTGTAACTAATTTTTCTTTTAGAATACGGTTGAAGAGTATAAAATGTTTCAATTTAAACTGTGTACGTGTTAGGTATATTTTTCTTGAAATTAAAATATAAACTTAAAAAAACTTTGTTTAAATAACATCTCAAGTGAGTTTCGGGTGAACCAAGTCTCTCTTAATTTAAAAACTGTACTGGACGTCTACTTATACCTAATATAAATTATAAGAAAGGTAAAGTTGCTTTTCAGACAAACCTAAGTGTATTAAACGAGCAAAACTTATTTGATCTTAAGTTTTTTAAAAATCTTTGCTTAAATTATTGAATTATTAAATCTAAGTATTTGATAAGTACACTTGTAATAATGATAAAATTATATAATAAAACTAAGAGGTATGAAACCCTTAAAATAATTTGATTCAGAAATTTATTAAGCCTCTTAAACTAATGTAAAATTGCTTGAATATACATATTTGAGGTAAATGTATTTTCATAACAAATCCTTTGAACTGTGCCTTTATAGGCCGATAGAATTGAAATAGACTAAAAATGAGAGCTCATTAACATTGTGATGAACGTTTCATTCGTTTCATTTGCAGCGTTCGAGATTTGTGGGTTAAAAAATATAATGGCCTGAGGAAAACATCACCAAGCTGTTTTAATACCCTCACACTAAATACAGACACCGTATTCTTATCCATGCCAAGAAACTGTAATGAATGTCATTATACGTTTACCTATTTCAAGACTTTGTTTGTATAAATGTAAATGTGACGTGGAAAAGTTTCATTGAAAGTCGATTTTCGAAGTTGTACGTCGTTGGACGCGGGGAGCATTGTGAACAGTCGGGCAGCACCCTTTGCATTCAACACAATGTCGTCGAGATAGACTGAATGTTACCTATGTGATCTTGGCTTTCGTTGTTGTTTTTTATCAAGTTTCAATGTGAGAATGGGATTTTGTGGACTAGTTTTAATGATTTTAAGAGGCTCCTTGTACATGTTGAAGGCAGTTTAAACATATTTAGGGCTGGCAACCACCGGGTCCCGAATTACTTTGCTTCTTACTTTTCTTCTAATTAAAAGGAGACTTGGAGTGAGACAAAGCAATTTTTATGAAAAGGGTTTATGTATTCTATATCTCTAAACATTATCAAGATTCTGAGGCTTGATTCCAGTTGATATTGCACTGTACATCGAAAACTCCTTAGTTCTCTTCTATGCATTGAGGTGAGAGAGATATGGTGGCCTATTTTCGTCCGGAATATGCAACACTAGCTATCGGTCCGCCATTGTAGGTACTGTATGTTTCAAGAATACGTAGAGAGAAAGTATGTACGTCAGTGTGTAGTTTTATTAAAGTATAGCACAGATGAATGTACCAACATTATTGACGAAAGCATTTTAGACTTTTCAGTAGGTAAGTGAAGCAGTTAGGTACTCGAGTTATAGTGCCAACTATATTAGGCTGAATTGAAACTGTTTTGACGCTGTACAAGTAGGAACAAAGCTATAAAATGTATGTCGCTTGAAATGTACATACCTATACATGAATGGTATACCATTCATGTATAGGTATGTACATTTCAAGCAAGTTTTGGAGATGCAAAATGATGCTAATCATAGAATGGTAGAGCAGAGCTGGAAGGACGTGCCTGTATTACGGACATGCTTTTCAGCATATCGGCAGCCGCACGCGCACTAAAATTAGCGAAAATTAGCGCGAATTTCAGTCAGTACATGGCATTGATATGTTTTATTGAATATACCTACTCAATTAGTTAAGTATATATCATTAAGTAATATCAAAATCTAAATAGGTAGTTAAACATACCTAGGTGGAATTTCATGTTATGTATTTCTAGAAACCCACCTCCGAAACCAACGAGCTGTCAAACAACTTTAAATTGAACCCAGATATAATAGTTTCTCTGAAGCTAATTATAACAGACTTAATGAGAAAAGTTAACCATCATTTACTTTATTAATTACAATGGGAAGAGAATCCTCAGAAATAATGAAACGAACAACATGGATATTATTTCGTTAGTACAGAATCGTAGTGTTGATGCGATGTATGAATAAAAATGAATTGCAGTGTCGAGAATGAAGACAAACTACTTACGGGTCTTGTTACACTTGGTTGAACGTTCGACGACGTCATGAAGACGTATTATGCTAACGAAAAATACCTATCGACCTTACCCGAAGTATTCCAAATCTAGAGCTTTTATATAATACCCTCACATCCTACGAGTTGAAAATGTAGTAAATGATACATCAAATTAATTCTGAAACTGAATGAACATTGATTTTTACTTTTTAAAATAACGCCGTGACATTTTTTCCGTTTCAGGACGTTTAGAAACTGGATATTTCATTTTATTTTATTAGAATTGTAATTCCAGAAAATACCTACGTTATGTAAAAGATTTGTGAAAACAACATCCAATTTATTTAATCAAAATGCAATTATACGTGAATATTCCACTTATTTCTATTATTTTCGTATAGGTATAACATAGACAATTATTTTCTACCCAATCATAATAATTGTTTTGTTTACTATGTAGGTATTTTGTGAAAAGATTTATTTTATCTGGATTTTGAGCCACGATACCTACGTATTTTGTATTTGTTTAATGAAATGATAATGTGACAGATCATATTTATTACAGTGCTATGGAAACGTTCAGTGGTGCACAATTACTAATTAATATGACGTTGCATAATGTGCTCTAATTAATTACCAAATGTACACGTGTGTGCATTAAATAAGTTATTGAATAATAATCGAGGTGTGAACAATAATATATCCTAACACTTTTAAGGTTTATTGAGGATGTGCAGGTTGTAAAGGCCAGATGTGCGGCGACCCGATCGGCGCGTGCGCTTCCGTTTCCGCGTCGACCGCAGCGCGCCTGCGCCCGGGCGCACACTGTTCACAGACAGGTGGTCACTACTGACTGATCGATATTTATTGATTAAATTTCGATTCATTTATGCAGCCATAAATTTATTCCGTATTCAATATAATAAATTAACTCTACTTCTAAGTTGATTTATTGATGCAATAAAATTAGTTATTGAAAATGAGCGTCGCAGCGCCGGTGGTCATGGACCTACCTATGAATAGACGTGCTTAGAAATTACCTATTAATCTACATTTATTGAGAATGTTCCACGAGTTTACAGTTTTCTTGGAAATTAAAGGTAATATATCTCTCAAACTTCCATTTAACGTAAATATTTTGAAATTCACTTATAAACTAGAGGCAGTAAATATCACAGTTCCAATTAAGACTAGTTAGTGTCTGAATACTTGTACTTCAAAGCATCTAACGACAGTCGCTGCTGGCGCAGACAACACGACAAAAACGATAATAACTCTGATATAAGACTGAAATAAACTCCATATCCTCGGTCCCCACTAAATAGAAGTGAATAAGAGCAAAAATTTCCAGCTGCTATTGCAGCGAGTCTGTATGTGTATTGTTGCAATTTCAAAAATTCCCATTATCGTGGAGCGTAAAAAGGAGAGAAATAAGAAGTGGCGGACAATAGTATACAGCTATGGGCAACGGGGAGGAGGCGCGGCGTTTCTAAGCAACGCTCACTCCGCGGCCCACGCCACCGCCAAGCCACCGCCGCGGAGTCCTGTGTCCGCACTTTCGACCATTTCGACTACACATGCCGTTTATTGATAATACGACAACAACACAATTCTTGGAATAATTATTGCGTTGCGCACGCTAATATTAGAAAAGGAATAAGTGTATGAGGTTACAATGAAACACGTGGCACGTTCTCCTTAGAGAATATTGTTATGAGTTAACTACTAAGTGAAATAGGCACTTGTTCAGGATAACATGATCATGAAAATTAAACGATATGAACTGCTAAACTTAGCAACGATTGACAAAGATGGATTGAGTGATGTAAGTTATAATTGCGTGGTACCAAGCACTCACATATATACGTCAGTGAATTCTGTCCATATGAGAGGAAATAATTTGAATGGCCGAAATAACCACCGACTGCGCTACCTCGGGGATTCTATTTCTATTCCGTATTGACTGTTCATATTTCATAATGATTGACGTTAATAAATTATTCTTAGCACTGACTCTAATAAGGGCACGTATGACTACCTATTATAAAGTTATGAGTGCTTATAATTTCGCTTAATTAGAAAGGTTAGGTATTATCAGTATCAACAAATGTACATCCCTAAAAGCTTACATTCCTTACTAAACTAAAATGTATTTGATTTTAAAAGCTCCTTTTTCTTCCACTAACACAATGCGATTCTTTAGATTAGAATAATTCCTTTCAGTGAATGCTTACAAAAACTACAAAGAGGCGGCGTCCATCTTTTACCAAACTTGGATATGCGGCTCGCAAACACTGCCTTTTCTAAACAGAAAATTCCGTGGATCGATTCAGTATACGGGCGTTCTAATAACATTCCGGGGCGATATTTCACACACCTCGATCGCGACTGTGTACATCACTTAGCCCAACACAATGGTACACGGACGATTTATTGTGTAAACTCTGTACCCAGATAAAGCACAGACAATGGCCTATCAGATGGCGGTCGATCGACACGTGTATGCTTTTAGCCCTAGACTTCGACACCCAATTACGTGGCCGCTAGCGATGGTATCATTCATCACGTACAAACGAGCGATTTTTTACTACACGCTCTCTCCCAAGTCCCAAGGTGAGGGAAAAACGAGAATCTTACGAGTGGATGATACTCTCCCAACTTGGTGTGAAGCAATTAAGGACGAAATTACTTGCGCCGACGGATTTTTGGTGGATTATGGCGGAGAGTTAAAATAGAGATTATCGTTAGGCGATGAGAGAAGTACGCGTTTGTAATTATAATGTTTAACTGAAACTTTTTAACTCATGCTTGTGCGGTAGATTGCTACTTTAGTTTGATTGTTGACAGATTTTTCAGCAAAGCACCGAGAAAGGTACAAAAAACATAAAAAAGGTAGAATGGCGAAATAATTTTTGCGGCAGAAAATAAAGTCGCCCAAACTTTAAGTGCACTTAATTGAGTGGCAACTTTTTATTTCGTAACAAAAACTAGCCCTGTGTCAAAAACCACTAAGAGCATATAAATAGGTTTTACTATCTTTCATACGAAACTCTGGAAGTATGGCTAACCTATAAAGTTTTTATATCATCATTATACCATCAACCTTTATGATTATACTCGTCGAGGCAGACTGAATCGCGGTCTGGTGCGCAAAAATGTTTCAGGAACTACTAATAAAATGTTAAAATAACGTTTAACTATTTAAAAATTAAGCAAACATAATATTTAGTTAGGAACATAATCACATTTATGTATGTTTAGGGAGAGACGTGTGGGTAACGTTTTCGTGTAAATTGACGATGTCAATTTGTCCAAATGTGGTATTTTAACGCATATCATAACACATTAAAATTATCATACTAATACACTGCGTGTGACTAATTAGACCATTTATATTAACAAAAAATTTAACAGCCGGGATGGTGTGCTCTTCATAGTGGGGTCACAGCTTAATCGTGTAAAGAATTTCATAAAAGCTATAAAACTCGTATTGTGACATAAAAGGTGAAGTTGGAATCGTAAAAAGCCGGGGTGCGAACGTTTCACCCCCGCAGCGCGGATCCATGACGTCATTAAAAGCGGCACGCGCGCGCCGCGTCTCGACAAGCCGCGTATACGTCCACTGCACGCCCCACACGCCTCTTCTACATTCACTTTTCACACACCACTAGCTGTCGACATACAACAATATAACCTCACACATAAAAAAATGCCATAAATATTTTATAGACTGTTTTGTTTGTAAGCTCTACACGTTATTAATCCAATGATATAGGTCGCAGGTGATCAAGGACGATACAGGAAAAAAAAGTCTAAAAGCGTCGAGGATGATTTTCGTGGTTTTTTGCCTGAATATTAACGTGAACTAGCCTTATGTAATTTTCGGGTTCGTCATACTACCCTAGAGTTACCAAACATCCACACAAACATTGTTTACAAAGGTTTCCTCTTGTGTGTATGTGTCAACATATTTTGGGGAAAGGCAGATTAATTTAGGTGATTGCGTTCTTTGCATTTACAGTAACATGACGTCAGAATATACATAGGTACAAGCTGTAATGAAATTTACAGACAGACCGACCGGTTCGTTAGTACTTTATGTGTAGAGAGCTGAGTGAGATCGTCGAGTCCCTCCTCACTAGTGACATTTAACTACATGTTTTATGTTTGTACATTGGAATTGATTAATTTATAGTTACTGCATCAGTCATGGGGACGAGCATGAGACGAGCATCGAACCAAGACGTAACGATTACGACATGCCTACTAAAGTGACCTACATTATTTTATATGGCATTAAACTGAACAAGGATTGCGTCGCTTACTTGGACTTACCGACCAATAATAGTGTTGTTGTTAGAAATCTACGAAGATATTTATGTAATGATGATTATAGGATTGTTAAGCTATATAGCGCTCCATTTGTGGGGACCAAGATCCGAATGTTTAGTACACTTGGTAGAGATTAGTCAATAATGTTAATCGTGACATTTATACGCTAAGTTCCATTCCGTTGTTAAAGATAACATTCCGTTCAACAATAAATAACAGTGACGGAGAAAACTAAGATGTCGTCTACATAGACTGTGGGAAAAATACGTAATTATTGAAGCTAACTCAAAAACTACGCAAGCAAAGTTAATACAATTTATATGGGACCACCTCTGAAACATGACCTACCAAACAAAAAAAGAATCATCAAAATCGATTCATAATTGGTGGAGCAATCGGGTAACATACATATAAAATAAAATATACGACGAATTGAGAAGCTCTTTGAAAAAGTTGGTTAAAAAAATAAAAAATAATAGTATAAGTTCTGTATATTATGTTTTTATTATCTAGAACTTTAGATTTGTTTTCAAAGGTCATCTTAAGGTCTCAGTTTTCATGTTCGTCGAAAGTTTGGAGTACCTAGGACAACTTTTGATAAGATATCATTCATATTATAGAAAACTAATCAAGAATATTAGTTGTAGCTGATGATAAAAAAAATAATCCTTTAGGTTTATTAAGTATTCAATATTCAGTAGTACACAAAAAAAAAAAAACCGACTTCAAAAAAAACACTAAAAAAGTGAAAAATAACTTTAATTTCGGAAGTCGGTGTCTTTGCTTTTTAATTTTCGTTTTTTGCCACCGACTTCCGAAATTAAAGTTATTTTTCACTTTTTTTGTGTTTTTTTTTAAGTCGGTTGTTTTTTTTTGTAAAAAGTTTTTATTTTTCATTTTTTAGTGGTGGTACCTACCCCACACAAGTGCCGCCACACCTGCTATGTAAATAACAGTGAAGGAGTCTAATAATTATATCGTCTACATAGACTGTGGGAAAAATACGTAATATTGAAGCTAGTTCAAAAACTACGCAAGCAAACTTTATAAAATTTGTATGGGACCATCTCGGGAGTATACCCTTTCGAACTAAAAAAGAATTTTTTAAATCGGTTCACAAACGGGCGGAGTAATCGGTGAAAATTCATAAAAAAAAAAAAAAAACAATCATCCGAACGTAGTACCTCCCCCTTTTTTGAAGTCTGTAATAAAATAGGAGCAAAATATCCTAATCTAAATAAAACTATTAACAAATTAACAATATTTATATGGCGTTGAAAAATTCCTCCGCATCGCTGTCGACTGGTCGAGGACCAGGCCGGGAACCCAAAAGATGAGCTGATTGGATAAAGATAAAAATCCGAAAATGGTACGGAAACTAACAGTAACTTAAAAGTAAACTTTTGATTTAAATAATGTGAGGAAAATTAAGATTCTTTGATGAATATACACACTAGTATTACTAATAATGTGCGGAAAATTAGGATTCTATGATGAATATACACACTAGTATTAGTAATAATGTGAGGAAAATTAGGATTCTTTGATGAATATACACACTAGTATTAGTAATAATGTGAGGAAAATTAGGATTCTTTGATGAATATACACACTAGTAGGATTAGTAACAATGTGAGGAAAATTAGGATTTCTTAATGAATATACACACTAGTATTAGTAATAATGTGAAGAAAATTAGGATTCTTTGATAAATATACACACTAGTATTAGTAATAATGTGAGGAAAATTAGGATTCTTTGATGAATATACACACTAGTATTAGTAATAATGTGAGGAAAATTAGGATTCTTTGATGAATATACACACTAGTATTATAAAATAGGTACTGAATTTGTATATTTAACCAAGTGGAAACATGAATAAAAAATATAAGTAAAAACCTTTTTAAAAACAAGCTTTTAATGAACTAAAAAGGGTTTTCCCAGGGCCACCTTCCGGTTCCATCATCAGACCCTGAATACCACCTAGCACTGAGTCAAAACACGAAGGTGCTATCTTGTTTGATTGAGGAGTTTCTATAGCCAACTTCCGTATTCATCATCAGACCAGTTTGATGGTATCATTTTTTCAAAATGTCTCGGTAGTTCAAACTCAAACTCAAACTCAAAGCATTTATTTCAATTAAACCATTTACAGGCACTTTTGAATTGTCAAGGAGTCGGTCAGTCAGAAATATGAAGCTAGTTGCCCATTCCAAAGCCTATGGAGAAGAACGGGCAAGAAACTACACGAACACTCTTTTAAATCAAAATATTGTTACAATATATGGGTTACATCATTCATGTTGAAATTATACATGTGAGAACAATGTAGAAAGCACGTTAAAAGCGTCAGCAATTATAACATACAAACAATTCAAAAATTATAATAAACCAAGGCAGCTAAGAGATGACCAGTCACAACTGACGGCGCCCGTTCACGAACATGACGCATGGATCAGCACCATTCAGCTCAACCATTTTGAAGGGAGCTAAATGATCCAACACACGCGCCACCATCAGCGAGACATTTCAGTGAGCATGACATTCCCAGCCGCCAGAGCACATTCAAGTCAATGAAAGACAGATTACCCGGTAGATGGTAGCTCAATAGTACATAGTACTCACACCTGTGCTATGCAATTATATGATACAAAGGAGATGAGTTTATACAATGCAAAGATGATGATGATCTTAAAATCTTCAGCAGCTCCAACTGTATGTTCGAATGTTAATTAGTTAGTTGTGATTGTGGAGCAGGACTAGCATTTTTATCAGAGATGTAATCCTCCAATTTATAATATGCCTGCCTGCATAGTGTGCGTTTTATACAAGTTTTGAATTTCGTCTCATTCAGTTGAAGTGTGTGGTTGAAGTAAGTGTATGTGGTGTAGTTGTATAAGTATGCCAAGTTTCAGCTCAATCGGATGCCAGGAAGTGCTTGAAAAATGGATGACAATTGGAGTACCCGGAAACACATACGAACAAAGCAAGCTAATATATAAAGCTTGTAAAAAGACATACCCTTTTAGGCATTAGTGAGCTTTTTGTAAAAATATGTAGATATCGGATCTATTTTCCTGGATTGATTGATTTAATTAGTGCTTATTTAGTAAGATGTTGTTTAAATCCTGTGACTATGTTATGAGATCCGTCAGAAACATAAAAATAACGAGAGGAGAAGAATGGATACCTTATACAGGGTGTTAGGGTGAACACCGTTATCCTTGCAACCAGTGGTTTGGTTTCATTTATAGAACGTAAAATCAATGGAAAATTACAACATTTTTTTTCTTTTTTTTAAACGTACATTTGACAACAAGAGACGCAAGTTCGTTGCCCTATGCGCTAGGGCAACGAACTTGCGTCTCAACACGGGCGGGGGGTGCGGGATGTGACCTGACCGGCCGCGAGCGCGACCTCTCCCTCAGTCAGTCAGCTGTTTCGCTAGAGAGCACGGTGTCGGATATAAACTTTTTAAAATCTTTTAATGAAAATAACGTTTTTTTTTGTTGTGTTCGGTAATTTATTTTTATATCTAAGTCAACTACCCATGGTTTGAATGACAAGAGTGTTTACCCTTACAGCCTGTAAATGTAGAATAAAAGAGAGAGAGCGTGCGAATATGCAGTAGGCTGTGGAAACACTTTTCCCTTGAGCTGGCATAGCGTAGTAGTACGAAGTTTCAATATAATAAGAGGCCAGTTTATACTGGTTTTGTTAACCAAGACGTGCGTCTTACCGTACTTTCCATTTTTTTTTTATAAAGCGCAATGTAGGTATGTGCTGCATTACTTCAAACAGGTTTTCAGGTTTTCCATTAAAATGTTCATCCATTTGTCTGACCTTTATCAACTCGAATTGTGGTTCTGATTTTATTGAGACATTGCTCAGCTTAGATAGACTTTAAAGTTGTGTGAAGGATAATGCTAACAAAAAGTAAGGAGTTCGGATTTTTTCATAATGATTTATTTAAGATAATAACATAGCTACCTACTATTTGAACAAGCTTTTTTTTTAATAAAAAATATTAATAAAAAGAATGAGACTTTTAAGTAAAGCATAAAAGCTCTGAGTTCGAACAGTTTATTTTATTCAGCCTTAACCGTATTTAAATTAAACTACCCGTATAAAATGTAGTCGCGACGGCGAACAATCAATTTTGTTTTGTCGTACAAAAATAATAGTCGGTTCGACGCAGCCTTTTCCCCTGTGACATCTATCGAGGCCGCATCGTGTGTCACAATGCCGATAGACATCAGTTCCCGTCGCAACGTAATACTAAAGTGATTTTTATTACATTCGATTTGGTTGCTTTGTTCATATTCGAAGCCTTCTGTGACAATAAGTCTTGGAAAAGCACTAGTGTGGAAAATAGCATCAGATATTCGTACATTTCTCCAGAAAATTGGATATATAACACAGTTATTAGGTTGCGAAATAATTTTCTAATGCCGTTCGGGTATGTAATACGATGTGTTACGCTGTCTTTTGTGAGGTGTGAGCGTTTTGATGTAGTACGTAATTCTTTCCTTTTCTTGTATAGCTTTACAAGAGCTTCTTCGTGAAATGGGTAATGCTTTTAAAAGTATAATTTCCCGTTATACAAGACGATTTCCCGTCACTAACTGGACACATTATGGTTTCCCCTAAAGAAAAGGCGACATAATAAATAAAAGTGCACGTTCACAGTTAGCAAGCTGTGGTTGCACGTGTGACGTGTAACAGAGGCATGCATACAATTGTTGCCAGTTTAATAAGGTTTCTCTAGACGGTAGGTGCATCAAAATGACCATACGGTGCTTCGGCACGCGACCGCATTGTCTGACACCTTGCACATGGCTTCAGGCCGTCATTACCGTGGCAGGCGGTACCTGATACACAATATGCACAAACATTGTATCGTACAATGTACGGACGTATCTACAGTAAAGTGCCTATCTATTTTTAGCCTGGCTGTACAAGTACATCTTGCCAAAACGCGTGCCTAAGATACTCGGTTTTCGTTAATTATTTTAAACACGACATCTGCAACTTCAAAGCGCTGCTATAGAAATGCTCATCCAAATCTATGGTAAGACAAGTAATGTCTGGGGTATAGTTTGAATGGAGGTATGTCTGAAAGTGGCAGCTGAACATAAAGGAATGGAGAATGGTGTGCCTCGAGATAGGCACTCTGTGCAGGCTTGTAATTTTAGATATCGAGCCTCCCCCGTCACCCGCCGAATCCCCCGGCTCATCCCGACTCCACTGCGGATTAGAATGAAAATACAACGCTTTATTATCTTTCCTTTGACCGTATGTCTTACCTTCGCCGATCTGCCGTTTCCCTTCTCCTGCCCGCCAAAGGTGAGTGAATTGTTGATATTTTTTGTAATCTCCCTCTCCTTTTGTATTCAATTATCTTTGTTGCCGAGAAGATCATCTATCTGAAATTTAAATTCGAATTTCACCCATACTCTTGAACGGTGGCAAAAGATTTTATTTAACTCAACACCCCGAAAAGTATGCGTTTTATAGGGATCCTCGAACGCGGTGGATTTTTATTAGAGACACGTTTTTACCGACAGTAGATCGTGCTACAGGCGACATTTATCTTCCGGGAGCACGGCGCGGCGGCGGGGGTGTCTTTGTAAAACGTTTGCGGATGAAAGATTTTCCTTCTTTTATTATTTCACATGTAATTTATGACACTTCTAAGGTTCACGATTTCTTAGAATAAAGAGACTTTTGACTCATAAACGAACAATTTTATTGGCGACGTTACTTTTTCAACTTTTCAAATCGTACAAAAGTCTTTTTACATTATTTTATTCTGAAACGAAAGTGGCAACCGGATTTCATTCTATCTTATAAGTTATAAGTAGAAAACATCTCTGCGATTTAATGCAAGCGGAGTACGGAGATCAAAGGGCCTTATGCATTATATTAAAGTTTTATTCGACGCCGGTGTGCGGCCGCCGGGCCCGGCAATTTCCTTTTCAATTACGCCTACTTGAAATAAAAATACAATTTTTATTTGGGCCCTGGTAATTAAAAAGGGATTCTGTAATGAAAAGGTATACCTCCAGTTCCGGGCGCTCCTCTCAATTTCACTTCCGTTTGTTTGTTCCACGGGGGCCACGCCTTTGGGGGCCAAGCAAAGGGTTGTCGTGCCGCGCCGTGCGGGGTGTGTCCTCAAACATTGCCTAAATCACAAACACATTAAGGGAATGTCTCTAATGATACTCGCGTACAGTTTCTGACCACGTACACTTAATTCTTAAAGGCGCTTCTAGCTGGTAAAACAATGAGTGACGACAAAGGCAGAGCGGTATCAGACGGAAGTGCGCCTGATTGCAAGCACGATGTCAACAGGATCCTACTTCCTGTGTCTCGGAAACTAAACAACATAGTTACGGGGCTACGTATTCTTACATGTGTATGTAGACAAGATGTTTCTCAACACTTCTTCCGTCTATCTGTGAGGAAAACACTTATGACAGAAACCTGCTCGCAACGTGGTTTCCATTTGTGTTACTCAATATTTGTTCTAAGTCAATCTGCCTAGCCTTTTCCTATGTTGGGGTCGGCTTCCAGTCTAACCAGATGCAGGCGAATACCAGTATTTTGCATGGAGCGACTACTTATCTGTCCTTCATAGCCCAGTAACTGGGTAATACGATATCCCTTGTTAAGACCGATTGTCAGACTTTCGGGCTTCTAACGACCCGTAACGACTGTCAATGATCCACGAATGACAGCCGTTACCAACGGCTTAATGTGTTTTCCGAGGTACGGAGGAGTCTCGGTATGTAAAATAGTCACCCATTCACGGACCAACCCCGGCCAGCGTAGCTTAACCTGATGTATCGACCCGTGTGGCTTTTGTTACTTAGCCACGAGTTCCTCTGACTTTTTGTTCTAAGTAGACTTACATAAAGCAACTACAAATTCTTGTATCTATGACAAAAATATTATAAATCGATAAAATACGTCCACTTCTCCAAAACATCCCTCTTCCTTACATTTATGTCAGCTTAGGACTCAAGGAGCCGTTGAAATAAACTCATGAAACATAAATGCGGCCATGATAGTTTCATGTGACTGCCAGAGATAGTTCACTACACTCTTTAATGTTAATGTAATGTTTATGTAGAGGGTAATAACATAGGTATAACTCCCGGCTCCGGTCGGTCGACGGCGTGCACCCTACCCTCTCCGGAGGAGATTAGCCATCTGAGCGGATTAACCAAAGGTAGACCCATATAATACAGTATTTAACTCGTTTATATGGCAAAAATATTATGCTGTAATTCTGAGGCGAAGTTGCTTTGAGAGACAACGCTTTGGGAAATAAGGGTACTTATTCTACAAAAGTGATTATGACAATTTGTAGTCGAAATTAATTCTGGGCACAACACACGGAAATGTTGGCATACTTCATGACTACCTACCGTTTTGTGAGATTACCGAAGCTACACATAGCCCGCGTTTAAGTTGAGTCATATTAAAGTTTAATTTAGAAATACAATGAAATACTCAGCGGGATCTTGAATTTTATGAAGAGATAATGTCCTCGAAACGCCAGCGACCCTCTTGAAATATTCTAAGAAATTTGCGATTCAAATACGCAAAGCCGTTTAAAACGCCTAACAAATTAAAGGCGGACTCGTTAAAGCAATAATTACTGATTACATTATGAAATAATACCTCGCGTAGATGTGAGAAATGCCCTTCATTTCATTTGTATATTTGTTTCAATCATGCATTAATTTCGGTTTGTTATTTTAGCACAGGTTTGTGAAAACTGAAAAGCGGTGAAGTGGGATGCTGCATGTGAAACATACATACGAAACTCCCAGTAGGTATTTGCAGTTGAAAAACAGTGTTGCCGCGAAAGGTGAATGCAGGAATAACCTATGCTAAAATCAAAAGAACGAGTTTTCAGTAGTGAGTGAGCAGGTTCATGTTTTAATATTTTACCGAAAGCTTTGCGCTGAATCGCCGAATGCGCAAACAAAGCTGCTACCTTAATAACCGCGGTACAACTGTATGCGGCTGAAAGCTCTCATAATCCGACCTCCACTGCTCAGTGCTCGTCGAAAGAGAACGACTGAAGCATTTTAAAATTCGTCCCACCTTTAGATTAGCGTTGATAGAGATAAGTCTACTTGTCATCTTAGTCTCGGACATATTTTAGTCGAAAGTCCGCCGGGAAGAAAAATAAACAGGCGAAAGATTTAATCTGTGAGCGTTTCCCTGTCTGTTTAAATAGAAGTCACAGGAGACGGCGTGTTATCGGCGCGGTCCTACCTATTTGCCGAGCCGCAGCGGGCGCGCGGCGCCCGCACTGCTCGCCCTAACTTCCCTTGTTTGCAAACTCGGATTGGATCTCGCGTTCTACTTTCCACAGGACATTCACAATCTAGTTTTATGACTTTAAAATGTTAACGCCGCTACCCTAACTGGTCGATCATGAGTTCATGACTTTTAATCATGATGTTGAACTCTTTTAACGTCTGTTATTGTTTCTGTCTTTATTGTTTGTGTCTCAATATTTTGGTCAAACTCTTCTAATTCTTTAATTTCAAAAGGTGAGTTCTGGAAAGTACCTGATCTACAGATTGACGGGCGGAACGAGATCGGCGACGTCACAGTTGGAGTCCAGCTCAACAATAGCATTCAAAAGACGTTTCCACGAGCTCAACGCCGCAATGAATGCATAAATGACTTTGACCAATTGATTTTAACACCGCATTGTGTTCTCAAGAGAATGATGTGCGGTCTTTTTGTGTTTACCTATTCGATTTAACAAGAGCCGACATTTGACCTGGCGTCTTTAATCAATGTCTCTGATAATACGCACGTAGCAGGTGAAAGTATTTTTGTAATGCTTTTAGTTTTAACATTTTATAACTATAAACCCAGTGTCAAACCTTCACTTCTTCGTAAAGATTTATTTATACAAGATTGGTTAATGTAAACACTGAAAACATAAACTCACGCATTTGTAGACATATGTTAGTGAACAAGTGCACGCGCAGCGGGGGATGCGGGGGCCAAGAGAGAGGGGGAGGGGGAAGGCCTGACGAGCCTTTGTTTAGAACATAAAATTATACGACACCAATAAATTCTTTGTTTACCCGATAAATGAACGTGTCCATTCGTATGGGAGTGCGATCGACTCTGCGTGACTCGAGGATATGCATGTACACCTATAAAGATAAAAAACTATGTGACAGCAATAAACAACTCCCAGAAATAGAATAAGAACTGATTCCACTACAAACATTCCGTTTTAAAATACTACTTGTTATTTCAGATCGCTATCTTAATGAGAGCCGTTTTGAGAATAAATCTCCTAAATAAACAAGCATTGTCAAAACACTCGACTCTACAAAAGTTTAAACGAAGAAATGTCAACTCTTTCTGAGATAATACCATTATCTGGTTTACCTGAGGAGAGCTTGGGGTAACAATGGCGGCGTCGGCAGATGTCTCCGCAAAACAAACTTCACAACAATCCTAAATCATCGCGGGAGATAAAAAATGTAGGATTAATTATACCACATAGAGTCGCGGTACGACAGTCTGACAATAAATCGTCATCATTGACGTGAATCGGTGTACAAAATGTTAATGCCGCGTATTATGCCGTGACTACAATGACGCATTGTACGACAATTCGGGTTCGCGTTGGACGCACCAACTTTCAAACGTCATGTTGTTTGTCATCTTTTTTTTTTGCTGCGGATGCACCCTAAAATTGCCAAACTCAATACCTTTGATGCGGATTCATTCACTTCTGAAACTGTTGATTCGTAACATGTTGTATTGCTTGTTAGCAATTGTTATCTACGGTTCATAGACCAATTTTCATGCACCAAAAATATTTATTCATATATAGAGGTAGAGCTTGGGTTGGCCAAAAATAAGTGTATAAGGTAGAGAAATACCTTAAATAAAACCTTAATTTCCTGTTTGAGGTTTTAGCTTAACCTGAGCAACGACAGAAAACCACACAAGGTAGGCCTATCGTACTAAATTCAACAGACATTCTACGGCAGCATGGCGCGGTAACGATAACTCGGGAGCCACTGTTATCATAAAACTAACATTTGTCGCATGATAAATAAGAAAACTTGATATATTCTGGTTAAAATGTATGTCTGCGATATCTATTAGGTATTTGGTTTTACAGTCTACTGCAAGCGCTATTTATTCATCGATCACCGAAGATTTGTACAATGTTGGTGGCGGTTTCCGGGAGTTTGTCCGACTACCTGGGAACAGATAAGTTGCAATACATTTTCGAGCGGATTACGAATCGATCTTGAGTCTCCTTTATCCTTTAAAGGAACCGATATTGTTGCTTATGCACGGCCGCTCCGCAAGCCCCGAGCCTGGAGCCCCGGCCTCTTTCTTAAGAAGGATTCCAGAATATTTGATTATGCGACATCCTTATCTGGCTTTCAAGAGCTATTAACATTCTCTCTCTCCGACGGAAGAACCGCTTACAAATTTATTGTGACCAGCTTTATTTGTTCATGCATTCATCGATGTTTAGCATACAATAATATACTTTTTGTGCAACCTTTTAAATTCAATGTCAGGTAGGAAATGTTGCATAACTTATATCATTTGTGTTTGATTTGATTCATATAACGAAAACAATATCTATTGTTTGCCAATATCAATCCGTTCAAGATTTATTCAGAGTACGGATACAATATTTAGATTTGCCGATTCTTTCTGTTTCATTACAGGTTGCCAGGGGCTCAAAGTTACGGTCGTGTTATTATATTAGTTGAACTCGAGCATGTTCACAGATGTCGCCATGTTTGCAACGGATAACTATTACGTTGTTGCCTCCGGGCGACGTACGAAAACATACGAATAATCGTGGTATAATAGCACAGCTGTTCGACAGTACCGAGATATTCGCTTCATCCCCATAAATACGCCGCCCAAAACACAAAAGGATTTGTCTCGTTAATTCACGTGTATTATTTACGATTCGTTTCACCTCTTTAGCAGGCGAGATGATAAGATCGAGTTACGATATACCCAATATGTCTCATATTTCCATTGTTGACAGGATTTTCGTAAAAACTCTTCAGCTCTCAATTGTTTGGAAAGTAGGCAGCCATATTAGGCCTACATGATCCGTGAATTCGATTCTAGATATTTTTTATTAGAAATAACTTAGTTAAATCAAATCAAACAATCCTGAGCCAATAGTCAGGTTCAAGTAATAGAAATTGGGGCGCAAATAACAGTAATTGTCTACAACTAACTGTTATTTGAAAGGTCGCTTAATCACTCAAGGGCACGGAGACAGTTCAAACACAAATATTAATTAATGCGGCTATTCCGGCTTACCTAATTCGAGAAGTTCCCCGTATCTGAATAAACAATTAAACTAGCAGAAGTGTCGGGGGCGCGGGTTCGAGTCCGATGGAACTACGGACTATCTAAACGTTAATATCGATGGAACAGTTAATTAACCACCACAAGTCTGACCAATAAAAAGAAACCACAAATGGAAATATACCAGAAATATTTAACACGGTAATTCTAATTGGCATATTGTTGGCTATCGAGTTTTTTTTTAATGGATCATAGTTCACTACAGAACTACTTTATAGTTTGCCATCCATTATATTAAAATATGGATGCAAACAGATGTTTGACTACCCAAGCCGCAATCAGACATCAAAAATTACATAATACGCACATTTATATGCCGTAAGGGATAGTTGATAAATGCATTCGATCTATGTCACGCAAATGAGAATGTGCATTGACTAAACGTAAATAAATAACAATCAGGCAGTCGGGAAGAGAAGCTAACGAACGAAAATTACTAGGAAGTATGAAATATATATGAACATGGAATAAACCTCATAAAATTGTCTTTGCCTCATGTTTAACCAAATA
This sequence comes from Lithophane semibrunnea, assembly GCA_947363905.1. Classification (NCBI taxonomy): domain Eukaryota; kingdom Metazoa; phylum Arthropoda; class Insecta; order Lepidoptera; family Noctuidae; genus Lithophane; species Lithophane semibrunnea. Next base: position 10,695,519 of record OX376192.1, on the reverse strand, counting down.
AAGATAAAATGCAGCTAAAGGAGCGAGTCGATCCGCTTGCTAAAGTAAGAATTTTATAATCTAATTTCAACGAAACTATATTGAAAGTCCAAACATTGGATATCAAAAATCCTTCATAGCTATAACGTAACAGTGTGGTGTTCGAAACAGGAGCAAGCGTGTGCCTGACGAACCGTGCAAAATGATAATTAAGAGAAACCGCTCAGTCATCGTTAATACGATAGCCGCCCATGTAAATTACAACAGGCAGCGCGCTGTTTATAACAATGGCCGCACTCGATGGCTTTCATTAAAATTTAAACAATGAAAATGCAAAAACAAGTATCATCTTGTTAAACTAAATTCTTGACCTTTCATAAGTGCATCTGGAATATACTTTTGACTTTGACTCTCCGTTTTATTAAGAAACTTCAACAAAAAACCTAAGATTAGGTGCGGAGTATTGAGTGCGCTCTTTCAAAACTTATATTTCCCTTTCAGACGTTTATGAAGTGTAAAATATTTGAGAGGAAGAAACCTTTTTAAAAACCTTTTCATGTCTTTTAGAAAATGCGAAGTTGACAGAGGCAGGCGATGTTGATGACTGCCATTGCGTCGTAGTGGGAATGCGGTGTCGGCGGAGGGTGCTCCATCTATTGAGCACGAGTACTGAGGTAATGTTCGAGCGTAAAGGGTCGCGCTCATGAGCTCTTCCGCGGTTTATCCACACACTATTCAACTCAAATTTTGCAGAATAATTTGTTCACACTTTATTTGCACGCATTTTTCATCAGCTTTATTTACTTCAGGACGCCATCTTACAATTTTACTTTGTAATTAATGTGCCTTGTTCTTAATAGGAGCTTGAGATTAATTTGATTTCTAATTTAGCGTTTACTTGGGTCATATTTTATTTTTGTAAAGAAATATTTTCTTAAGTATTTTGTAAAATAATATCTCTGAAGGAAAAGTTACTCTTATTTCTAAACAAGTAATGTGTAAGGTAGGTATATGAATTGATGTTCAATATTGTTTCAATATTGTTTGGCAAGTGTTTTCTCAGGATTTTGTTCAGAGAGTGCTGTGAGAATATGACACTGTAGGTTGTGAGGGCGCGCCTAGTGGCTGTGGAGTGTCATTCCGCTAACACATTGTCTAGCGTCATTGTCTGCCGCGGCTCTCGTTACAGCGACGTTCAACTTTTTATTTACGCCCAAGTGCACTCTGCCTCTGTCGCGTCGAGAGCTGAATTAAGGTTCTCGGCGTTGATATGGGATCATTCAACCCGAGAATATCGGATTACGCGCGTACTGGGCGCTTTGTTGCTTACTTGCACGTGATATTTCTTTTGTGCAGGAAAGTCGCCGCATTCTCTGTACGTTGTTTTACAAGTTCTGATATACAATCGGCTCTCTTGTAATACATTCCTCTAATAAGCTCTACAACTGATTTTTTTTGCTCTCAACAAAGTCGTTTAACTGGCAGAGCTCAGCTCGTGTCTCCCGTGTGTTCTAATTATACTGTGTTCAGTTTTGTAAATCCGAGATTTTTCGGAATGCTAATAATTATGGCCAATTTTTTATTCTAATTTCGACGAATGAGGGTTACGTAGTTCGAAGTTAATGTTACGTTTTTTCAAAGTAAATCTCTCTTAATTGCGTTATGAATTTCTAACTTCACAGTGAGACATATTTTTATATTTTGCATTTCGATTTTCACCCATCAAAAAATCGAAGAAAATAACAAGAAATACTTGGCGAATCCGTAGATTTTTAATTTATTTTTTCTACGTGAACACACAGAGTGAATAGTGGACTTATTACGCGACCGGCAGCGGAAATTGAATCTGGAGCTACGCACTTTCCGGTTGCCGCCGCGCTTCCGATTCACTTGCTCGGGCCTCCCCGGCCGACCGCCCCTCGTGTTACCTTTTATTGCAAGTTTTAACTTGTTTATAGCACAACCTGCTGTAGTCCCTATAGTGGATAAAAATATACATACAATAACAATATCATGAAGGGGAAATATTCTTTGTATTTATGTTCATATTAAACGTATTTACGGATAGCCCAAGAGACTACAGTGAAATGTTGTTATTATGAGATATTGCTCAATTGTCAGGCTTGGAAAATAGATAGCGGGTAGATTTAAGAGGTTGGATGCCAATTCCTTTCCTTGTACCCATATCTATTAAGCAAATCACGGCAAAGGACACAATGACGATGAAAATATGTATCTTTGAAAGTTTAAGCGATTGAAGTTCATAATAATTTTATGACTAACATTCTTTGAATCTTCTTGCAAACCGGTTATACTGGCTAGATTTTAAATAGTCATAACAAAAAAGGAAATGACTCAGGCGCACAAGTTATAATATAAAATAGACGCACTGCATACCGTTCACTTATTAGATGGCTCCTAGAGCCATGGTCGTTAGCGCTTGATCTTTTTGACCCAAGTGTTCCGTTAGACACAAGTATGAACCTTTATGTTTCTGCTTGCATATATTAACTATACAATCTCCAGTCACAGTTCTTACGTCCGAACTTAGCATAATTTTGTCATGAATACAAAATTATGCTGACAGTTGTTTGTGCTTACCTATTTATGAGTCACCAAAACAGCAATGATAATACAAGAATTTATATTTCAGGAATGCAATTATATTCATTGATTAATAACATATTAATTTTTAATTTGTAATTTATAATAAATAAACGTGTGGAGCGTCGGTCATTGTTTGGCATCTGGCGAGCCAAAACGATCGCGTAAATGCACGCCATTTCACAAATTGAGATCATACATCATTCAATACACATTCAATTTGATACGAACAATGTTTTCAGGAGCATATTTATCTCAGCGGCAAATTAAAGCTTATGCATACATTCATATACGAGTAGGTATGATATGCTCTCATACAATATGTATGACAATGTGAAATACTATATAGGTACATATGTATTGTGTTGTATATTATGCAGCGGAATGTGTATATGTATATTGCACCTCACGGATAAATATAATAATTATCAGTAGCCAATTTTTACAACAAGTTCTAAATCACGTTTAAAATTGAACTAATACATAAAAGTTGTTTAGTAAAACCTACTTTTACAGATAATAAGTCAAATGAGAACCTCAAGAGTAATCAAAAATTCTATTGCAAAGCTACAATGATTTGAGGTTATCATAATCAAAGACAGGGGCTCACAACAGTTACAAGATCTTAATAATTAAGTGATTGGCTGGTTATGCACTGTTGTGGCTTTCAGCAGCGCTGTGCTATTAATTATTTAGTGCCTTTGCATTATGTTAGTTAGTATTGTTTCCGATATCCATTAGACAGTATACCTACCGATATTTTAAGATACTTATCTTTCAATTTGTTATCCATCACAATTATATTAATAAAAAATCGGAGTTGTTAAAGTGTCAAACGTTACCGTAATTGCATATTTGACAACATCAAAAATCTCAAGGGAAAAAAATTATGGCTCACTAAAACCACATCCCAACTAAGATAGGTATAATTTTGACATCAATTAAATAATTTGTTCTTTAAAATCCTAATAAATAAATAAAAAATAAAAATCATTTATTTCAGGCCCTTGACCCATATTAAATACAAATAACCATATTAATAAAATTATAGTAATAAATGTCTGATCAAATCAATTAATGTTAAAACAAAATACAAATCAATTAAATAAAACCATGAATTAATGCATGCATGTGACATATTATTTGTTGTTGCTGTCTTTTTATATATTTAATTAACATTGGGTAATTAATACTGCACATCATAAGTAATGGTAGAATGTAAAGGGGCCATTATATTTATAAGACCATATTGTAAACCTACATTCTTGCGAATAAAAATAAATGCATGTGATTTGATTTGATTAAGAGCGGCCGACTATACGTACAGCTGAAACCTAAAGCAGACTGAAACTACAGAATACGACGTTATATAGGGTTAAATTAAATAAGTTATCGAAACTCCGCAGACTTGATGGGTTTCTTGAAGTATAAAGATACAAAAATCAGTTTTTTGAGTTTTATCGTGTTAATATCGATACCCATCATTAATTTGACCCTGAATATATTTTTAACCGACTTCCAAAAAGGAGGAAGTGCTATGTTCGTCTGTATGCATTTACAAAAAAAAATACATTTCTTCTTTTATACCTATGCAACTACTTAGATACAAGCAAGATTATGGAAATATGTATTCTTTCGAAGAGAAACTTGATCGTTTGAGTCTTTACCTAAACTACATACTTACACGTAAAGTTTAGTGGTCATGTCATATTAAATGCATTATTCTCGGAGCTAATGCCTGATATTTGAATATTAGATGAGGATTATGACTGTCACATGCCCATTAGAAATTGGTTTTGCTTTGACGTCAGCATGGACCTATTTCTAGAATCAAGGGAAAATTGTTGACTAAATAATCAATTTTGTTAAAGTATTTTATGACATGTTAGAAGTTATGAACTAGTAAATTCATTCGAAAAGTATTTTAGATGATATGAAAATAGAACGTAAACCTAGCTGAATTGAGATTCCAGCGATATCCGGCGGTTCAGTGACGTCATTCAACATGTTGTGACTATTTCAGCAATCGTTATTCGAACCATCAATTCTACCTATAGTCAGCAATTTATCACTAATAAAATATTTCCGATGCCGGTTTCGGAACGTTGCTGGAAATCGTCAATTTCTCGGAAATCGAGGCAATATGCTCTGTCCGGCCGCTATACTGTTTAGGAGTGAAGCTTCCGAGTGCGAGGGAAAGTGGCGATGTTGGCGCTGCGCCAGAACCGCACCGTCCGTCAAAACGCTCACCAATTTATTAATTCCACCTAATTTGTGAAATATATATAGCACGCGACGATTATTAACATTTTTGTCACCAGAAGGATTAAGGATAACCAATTAATTCGTGAAATAGACCGACATATTTATTTGACGGGCAATAAATATGTAAACGTTTTATAACTTATGTTGGATTCTACGAAATGCTGTTGTGTTTTATGACTCCACTAATTCAGGGTTTAAAGTTAAATAAGCAATTAATTGCTTCTTTGATATAATTAGATAAATCTAATATTATAATAATGCATATGGAATACAGAAATATTTGTTAACAAGTTTTAGTAATGATCAGCAACATCGACGAAAACTTTTGATGGTAAAATTCTTAATTACGTTCAAAAATTGGTAGACACGTCCCTGAATTTCGATTTCCATTGGTGCTTTAATTTAAATTCAAAGCATACAGCGATGTGTCGCTGAGTAAACAGAATATGTTTGTTTGTCGAGGCCGCGCCGAGGACTGTCAACACGCGCCGTCCAATGTGCCTTGCTCACTTGTCCACGAGGTGGCTACCCACTTGCTTTGCGCGAATCATATCAACACTCACAGCGCAAGAGCGCAACACCACTAAACAAAAACATTAAAGCATACTCGTTGCTCGCTCAATTTCATTATTCCTGACAGGTCACTTCAGCAATGTTCAACTCAAAAACAATATCGTTACTTACTTTATTTAGAAACAAATTGATAATAAAATTTACCAAATTAAATAGGTTAGGAAACTTTACATTTAGAACAGGTAACAGGTCGTTGTTGGTTGAATACTCCAATGTTTGAAAGGCAAAGATAGGTCTGCCTATTTAATTTAAAGTTGAAACATTCTCAATTTATAGTTGCATAATTAAAGGCAGGAGTACAAAATGTCGATGTCGGTGACAGTTGTCTGTGTTTGCGTGACAACATAACAGATTTCCAATCAGAGTCGACGGCGCGAAAGAGATTCTAATAACATTCAAAACTCGTCCCGCGGGAGTCGGTGTCAGTTTAATTACAGGCACCGCGGCGGGACACGCCGTCTCTGCCGGCATCACAACGGATTTTTTTCTGCGGGACAAAGGACGATTAAAAAAGTTCGTAATGAAAGTCCTCCGCCCAAAGCAAAGGGGTGAGACTCCACTGAAAATATTCGCATTTTCATGTAGGTATTCACTACACTTATGTACTTTTTATCAGCAGGTAATAATTAAAGCTGAACATATTGTACAGTCTTTAAATAACAGTTTAAATAGTACCTATGTGTGTCTCGTGCATACGGTGAGCAACATGATTTAGCAAAACGCACGGTAAAGGCAATTCAGGACATTCTGACAACCGTAGGTAGAGCACAATAGAGGCGCGCTTCGGGCGTCGCGAGCGAAAAGGTAAATAAATCGACGCATACCATAGAATGCCGGCTTAACTAGCTATTACGAGAAGAGCTGAACTTCCCGCGGTGGCGTCTCTCCGCCTGTCACAAAGTTACCGACGCTATTCTCCGATTAACTCTGTTCTGACATATAAAGAGGAAAACTGTTCGGATAGGCTCTACCCAGATAAATGAATTGTTCTTTTCTCTCTCTAGTAGCAGCAGTAGCCGTCCTACATTTTTATTAATAAAACTTTTCACAGCATTTGTTTTGCATTTGATATGTAAGCTTTCTATGATATTCAAAATAGGGCATTCTATGAAATGTTTTGCATTCTTTCAGTAAGCCAGCTTTATACAAAAGTGCGCAGGTAGGCTGCCGATGTGTGATATTTTTTCATTCAAAACTCAGCTTCGTTAAAATCATACCAGTATTTTGTAGGCTTGTTAGTTAACTTTTTGCGTATTGCCAACTAAAGCTCGTTGAAATCCAACATCAAAGAGATGACTCACAGTGATATATCGGCTTAAATTATTTAGCTAAAGTTCAAACTTGCGGAGTTCCGAGCACGATGATATCATTTATATACTTACGCTGCGTAAAAATAAAACATACCGCCTGGAACTGAGTACCTGTAACAAAAACAGAATTTTAAAATGACAAAAGTGTTTAAAATTTAACGACGTAGGTGCTTACGGTTTTTTCAGGCGATCATTAACATAATTTGAGCGGCGTAGATGTGGCTTGTGACCCGAGTCCCGACATACGCAGAAGGTAATGGTGTTTGGAGTGTCACAAAATGAGCGCGTAACGCTAAAGTGCCGCCCACGAGGGCGCTTTGTGCGCTGCAGGAAGAGAAACAGATAACAGGTGAGGATGCCGGCGCGGAATTGATGCCGTTATTTGAAAAACGCCCTGATAAGTCCCCTCCGGTCCCAAATAAAGGTTGAGTTTTCAAGCTACGGATAAAGGTTTCAAAAATGTTCACCTTCATTTAAAGTTACGCGAGCGTTGATTAGAATTCTCTTTATTCATTCGAATGCCCGTATAAAGTTGATTTTCAAACGGATACGGAAGTCTCTTAGGTGCTAATTTTTGAATATTTCAAGGAACACTTTAATTATTCTACGTAATGTCGGAGTATATTTTTATTCAACTGATAGAAGCTCTCACATAGACGTGCAGTGGCGCAGACTATCGGTGTATTTTCGGATGCCTAATTATCGGTTGTGCCGGTTAACTGGAGCGTGGAGCACAAATATTTACCGTCATTTGAATGCAATGTGGAGAGCGTCGTGAATAGTTTCCACAGCCATTGCAGCGTTGTATGTCGATAGAAACTTAAACGTTGCTGACAATGTTTACAGTACATACTAATTTCACCGTATTGTTCGTCAATATGATTTTCAAATGAGTTTGAAGAACAACTAAAGATATCAACGGCTTCTTTGAGCCTGTTTTTGTGATGACAGCACGAATCTTTTGTTACTTATTGTTATCTAATCCTTAACCATTCTGTTCGAAAGTTTCGCAACATTTTCCAGTTACATACCTCTATAATTCGCAGAAAATGATGACAGCTTATGACCGGATCGAATAGACCCGGGTTTCTCTTGTAATGTAATATTTATAGATATGAAACCTAATAATCTAGGCCCCATAATTCTGCGTTGCACTTCAAGATTATATTCAAATGCAAATGTTAAAAGCAACATAATTTAAGGAAAAATGCCCGTGGCATACCTAAGTAATATATTAGTGAGTGCATAATGCACGAAATGTATGCGCCGACGCAAAGTTTATTCCTTTCCCGGTGAAGGTGCGTGGGCAGGGAAGCCTCACAAGGATCATGGTTTAAGTCAAACTTGGATAAGATATTTTAACCATCAGTTTGTATGGCTTTGAGATTTGGAGTTTGAAAAGTAGAGTTCTGTGTGCTCGTTCATGTTTGATCTCGATTTCCTTGAATGTTCTGTTCTCAGAAACTTATCTAGAAATTATTTGGAGCTGGTTTATTTTAGTATTTAGCGAGAAATTCCGAAATTTGATTGGGTTACGGAAGTTGTTGCTAGGCAAGATACATTTTTATTTGTAAAATCTTTAACGGAATCTCAAAAAACTTATTGACATTCTAATGATACACGATTTAAAAAAAAAATTAGTCTCTTTTTGACTTTCTGGCCTTTTCTCACAATTTTGGTCCCAGTAACTAAGCTAGGATAGCGCCACCAGACGGTGATTGAAACCGCGTGCGAGCTGAGCGAGCGCCACATTCAAGTTGCTCGCAGTTACTTTGCTATTTAGTATTATGATACTAAAATAAGAATTATTTGCAGTTCACAAAAAAGGCCCATTCATTATATCTGTGGCCCTAGTGAAAAGGGATCTAAGTCCAAAAATGCAACTTTACAGGAGACGCCAAAAACACTCCGCGCGCTTCAAATTGCGTGTTTGACCTCGTGTGACATTTAAACCGCTACCAATTGAAATACATGTGAAGTTTTTTATAGGTAAACAATTTATGCTCTTTATTATTATTGAGTTATTTTTATTTAATGTTATTAGTTTTTAAGATAATGACTTATACTAACCACAAAATGAATTCATTTAGGGTATAATATAAGTTATACCCCTTCTTCCATAATGTTAAATGTTAATTCATACAAGTGAAAATGAATACGCATTTGGAATGATTATGTTCATACTAATCTCAACAGAGTTACTTTGATTTTTTCCCTTTATTTTAGTGAAAACGGATTTATGTCTAATAATATCACATTACTCACTAAACCATTTTTAAGAACCAGGTCTTGTTGTATTGATAAACACGAACCAAATAAAAACGTGGGTAATTTATGTAAATTTAGATTAAAAAACACAAAATATATTTGAAAAAATCCGTTTAAAAGAATACAAAAGTACTTGAAACCGACTTTTGTAGTTTTTTTTGGTGTCAGTTGGACCCTTTTACACAAGGTAACTTCTTTATTTTTAAAGATAGCTTAGATCCTTTTACACCAAACGATATAGCATTTTTCTCTGATCACTTCTGTATACTTAACTCATTTTCCACAAAATCGGACTTATACCCCTTTTCACTAGGGCCACAGATATTTGAGTGTTCAAGTGCTCATTAATATTTTTATGAAAGCAAAATGGGAGTTATTTGAGGTTCGATTAAATACATGTCTCTTTATTTTCGTGTGGAACCTGTTCCTCTCATTCCTAAAGAATATTACGACAAAAAAGTTAGATTATTTAATTAATTTTCTAAGAAAACTGTTCAAACACATGCGAAAAAAAATCTTTAAACAAAAATGACGAAAGGTCAAGAATACAATAAACCATTGTCACAGATTTCTAATCAAAAGCAAATAGTTTCCCATAGATTTTAGAAGATCCACCATTGTGATAAGAAAACCTATAACGAAGCGGAACTCGCCGGGAGCGTTCGGGCTTTCATTGCACTATAAGTGCTATTTCCTTCTGTTGGGAAACAACTAAAGAACTATAAAAGTCCCTTAGATACGAAACACATTTATTGAGATAGGGACGTTATGCAGAAACACCTAAGTTTGAAGGTCTAAGATAAATTTAGTCTCGGCTATATGATAATACTAGCTGCCGCCAGCGGCTTCGCCCGCATGTAATATTAATAACTTATAGCCTATGTTACTCAGGGTGAATGTAGCTTTCTAATGGTGAAAGAATTTTTGAAATCGGCGCAGTAGTTTTTGAGTTTATTCATTACAAACATACACACAAAAATACAAATCTTTCCTCTTTATAATATAAGTGTAGATAGCTCATGTTAGTGGTAAAATAATTCTGTAAAATTGTTAGTGACCAAAAGGGCAATTTCCATATTTTTGGGACATTCGGATTCTAATCTGTCTCAATCTGTCAAAAATGTCTCTGATTTATCTACATTTTTTAGACGTTTTTGACATTGATTGTCGCTGAGATGCGATTGCGACTAGATTTTGATAGTTAGTGATTACGGGAATTGTAATTATTTGGGGAGCCTGTTATAAGGCACCCTAAGATAAATGTCAGAACATTATAACTAAATCAAATTACGTCAATGCCTCCTTCGGATCACTTGACTTCGCGCTTGAATGTCGCACTCCTACGCAGTCACGACGCGACACCGTCTCAGTCGCACGCTGTACGCAAAGGACAAATGACACGGACGTTCCAAGAACAAACTACCGGAGTTATCTGATACAGCCACTTCGTGACAGCCTCCTCCGGCAATTCACTTGAACTCAGTAATGCTTTGGTAAGGCTAGTACCAGAGTTGTATCGAAGGAGGCTTTTTATAAAGCGCGTATAGTTTATTTTCTTTTGTCTTTGACATTGAACGGTTCTCTTGCCAACTTGTAGTAGGTAATCTTGTAGTGAAGTTGTAAATACATCAACTGTCACGTGTCTAATTTAAGAGAAAAAGGCTACTAAACTACTTTAACCGATGAATCCGGGATTTGTTTGACCTTCATTACATCCTAATATGTCTCAAATACTTACGTAAGGATGTTGAAAAAATTAAAGTGACTCAGCTTAGAAAAACATGAAGTAAATATAGCCAACGTATGTACAGTCACGGACTTTAATTGATGTGCCACATTCAAACTTTTCAATTTTGCAGTTTCATGCATTCACGAGATTACACGATTAAACACGAACTCAAATCGAACGCTCGTAAACAAGATGACAAATAAATTACTTTTTATCGGAAATAGTCTTATCCATAGAGGTTGACTAATAAGTTCTCAATGATAAAAATAAATACAATGTTGCATTAATTTTATCCAATCTATTTGATACCGACCTCCTTTGAATCATAGCTCATTAACTCAATAATTCTGAAAACATAACTGAAGACAGTGACAGTTGAAATATCGATGTCAGAGGTTACTTTCGAACTTGTCGAAATGACTATTAATATTTCTCCGTACGCTAACGACTTTGGGTAGTCACTCTGCTGTCAAGTTTGTAGTTCTGGCTCTCAGGTTAGCCAACCGGTAAAGATATGAAATATAATTTTCTTCTTCTAATACGAAGACATATGACTTTGCGTGTCGGGAACTGAATAAACCCGATTTGCATTAAACGGCTAAAATACGAACAGTGCCAGGTGGCTCATCAATTAAAGTCCGTGACTGTACACACATATCTAGTTCAGCGTAGGTCGTACACAAGATGTAACATGTCCAACGAAGATAAAATTCCTCATGTAGTGACATTAGTTAACCTTAGGTGTGTCGCAAAGGATTATATCAAACTGACATAAGCCCGAAAATAAGCGTGACTGATATGTTCAAGAATGTAGATGAAGCTATATAGGTATAGTACAAAAAAATGTCCCAATATCATCTTCTTTTAAGTAGTGAGTAATAAGCCGGACTCTTTCTGAGCATGCGGTTCTTGGTTCGATATCATAACCGGCGTAATGTGGGTGTACTATAGGTACATCTCTGCTTAACTCTTCAGGGAATACAGGCGTGATGGTATGTGGTGTAATACGAAGGAATGAAGTTATTACGTGAAAAAATGTCAGGGTAACAAAAAGTCTAAACATTAAAAGTGACTTACTAGATAAGGCAAAGCATGAATATTTGAATAATGTTGTCTAATCTGGCAGCAAGTCTGTATCAGTTAGAAACTGAATACGTGACAAAGTTCCAATTTGGGATCTCAATGTTTCACGCCAAAACCTATCTAAACAAAATTTAGACTAAAATGAGTCAATGTTTGTCAAGTTGACCCTTTGAAGTTTAGGGTAACACGTACTGTTGGGCCTAGTATTGATCCTTGTGTAAATGTGAAAAGATTTTTGAAGAATGCATGATTCTCATTTTTGATTGGGTCATAGGGTCGACTATTTGATTAGACATGTAGGTAATGGACCCACGATTAGGTTAGATTGGCATGGTTAGTTTATGATCGCAGTGTCTATGTATATTATTAGGATACCAGAGAGTGCAGCTTCCAATCCTCAAGTCATTCAGTCCTCAGCATTTAAAGATAGCCGTGTGTTGAGAATACTCAAAAATATTTACTAGAGCTTTGTTTGAAATCGTCACCATTTTAGATTTTATACACCAGGGGCACACGTCTTTACTACCACGATCCGCTTTTGGAGGCTAAAATGTTCCTATCAATAGTTTTATTTCATTACATTATGTCTTGAGTGTATCCGTTAAAACAATTGAAGTCTGATTAAGACTACGGATAAAATCGTAAAGTTCGTAATGGAGCACTAAATATATATAGAGTAGTAAAATATACTTATATACTCGTCACACTCGTTGGTTCTCTTAGGCAAACAGTTCTATTATTACGACTCTATTTATTGCGTTAATAATATTATCCACTATTGAATCTATATAGATTATTATCGATATTTTATTGGGCTATCAACCTTTCGCAATTTAAAGCGATATTCTGAAATTATACTTTGCCCTATTAGGTTACGCCATCTCTTTTTTGTAGGCGCCGTAAGTTGTAACTGTTGCTGTTAAAGTGTTATCATAATATCTAGAAGACAGCAGATAGCATCTCCCTAAATAACATCATAATCTTTATAAAACAGTAAAGAAGGTGGTTGCTCCGAGTAAATCGAGGAACTCACAGTTTTATCGAGGGGGCACCTAAAATCACCAGTTTCAAAAGATGTAAGAAAACGATTTATCATCATCATTCATCTTTTTACTTGAAGCTCTGGCGTTAGGAACTGTAATAGTTCACTACGTATCTTTGCTATTTTTTACACCTCGGCATTCAATATTCAATCGTCCGATTCTCTCTGCACACACGTTCTACATCTATGTACCTACATTTTTCGTCGTTTCATATCCGTTCGATCATTCGGAACTGCAGTGCCAAAAACTGCAGGTGTGCATTACTAGGGGTGGTGAGTGAGGGGCGCTATGCCGACCAGCTAATCAACCAGTCGGAATGTGGAGGACGAGGGCCCTCGTCGGCTAGCGCACTGATACCACACCCATTACACAGACAAGTATTAAACTTGTTGCGAACGAGTAATTAGTGGCGTTCCGTTTAAAAATGATTTTTCATGTGTTTGAATGCGAGTTTTGATACGTATGAATATTGAAAACTAGGCTTTTCATGCAGTCTAAATATTTATACATATAATGAAAAGATATTCAGTAGTATTTTTGTATTCTTCTGACGATCTTACATTTTTGAAACGTTTGCAAAAGCTTGTAAGCCTTTTTGTACTTTTTCTGCGAATACTGCTGATATACTAAAAAAGAAAATTTTGTAGACAAAAGCATCTCCATTCTTGTAATTTTCGGACTCACATCCATACACACACATATAATATGACATGTCCACGGTCTGAAACACGAGCGTGAATTTTTTAGAAGCTTTGTACAAAAAACTTGACAGTATGAAAATGAAAAATGGTGACCAAATGAACCGTCGGAGTTCCATCGTAGCATAAACAGGATTGGAAGGGCGCAATTTGGTCGGTATTCAGAATCGCGGCGCTGTAAAAGCGCGCCATATCTAATTATCGTCGGGTTACAGCGGAGCTACCATGAGTTCGCAAATATTTCCACTCGAGAAACAAATCCCGCTTATTAGCTATCTACAAAGGAAAGCTATGCAAATATTGAAATTTTGAATAATCATCCTTTAGTAACATTTTTAATTTTTGTTTTAATTTCGTTACTCAACAAATTAAAAACCATTTTATTTTCACTTAATCACGCTAAGAGCGTAGAATTTTTGGCTGAATCGTTTCCATTTTCATGAAAATTATTTAATTGTATAAGAATAAATTAAGTAAACCTTGATTAAAAATTAACAATACTACTCTATTTTTAAATTAAACATTATAGTAGCAAGTAAAATTATGTACAATGCTTACAAGGGGTTGTCTCCCTGGGTATGAAATTACATTTAACAAGGGCACTTTTTAAAGTAAATCTACAACCCGAATCAAAAATTCTTTTCACGTCTGACATTGATAGTAAAAAGAAACCCCTTTTCAAATGTAATTGACAACGTAGAAGACACGATAGCTTATTTACAAGTCTACATTTCGATTCTCATTCTAATATACAGCCCCGTTATTCAAAGATCCAAATATATTTATGAGACTTCAAATATTGGAGGTCAGCATAAAATTTGGTTTATTCTACTAATTTATGCACACGGCTTCGCTCGCTGGGATCTTTTTTTGTTTTCGTATCAAAAGGTGATTGTAATTACCCCGACCTTTATTATGCGAAAATGGGACAAGATTATTATATTTTAACCCATGCATGAACGTGGGATTATCAACGAGGGTTGTGAGAGTGAAGAAAGTGTTTATTTAATATTTATGTTTCTCGTAGTTTTTACCCTAACGCGTTATTTTGGATAAGATGAATTTCGAGGTTCGGCTTATCCCGTAACGACTACGTGCGACATTTTCCTTATTAATAATCGGAAAACCCTTACAAATATCAAATGAACTGGAAAAAGGTATGGGTACTTATGATGTATTTCAAAAGAACAGCAAACTTTTTTAATACCATGGCATTTACTTAGCTTTCTAACAAATGAACGGCCCAGATTTTACCTTATGCTTTTTAATTACCAACAAAACCATAAGACTTATATCGCACATCGTAATATTTTGTATACCTAGTAAATTCCCTAAATTGCAACTCATCACCAAATGGACTTAATTCGGTAACTCAAGTACTACCAGACTTTCGGTTTTGCTTTAATCTAGCTCCCAAAAATAACTAGTTTAAGTTCGAGTCGTGCCATCAGTGAATCATAGTTGGGGGTTCCAGTGGTGTAGTAAGTGAGTTACTGGCGACGTTTTTAAGGCTTTTTGCACAGCGTGCGCCCGTTTCATAGTTAATCAGGCTAATATTAGGTGTCAAGCGTTGCAGGCACGGCTGCAAGCCTTGTACCACTGACCAGGGAGCGGAAAACCTCATAATTGGATTAAAAAGAGAGTGCTATCCTACAGGAGTGTTTCAAGAAGCATCAAATAGCTACATATAGGAACTCAACCCTTGCACTTTCGACTGAAATGAAATTGTGGCACAATTCATCAATATTTCACAGAATGTCATCGTAGTTAAATTCATCACGAATTTTGAGTTTAATGCTGTTTAATGAGACTTATCGATGGGTGTCAGCGATATATTATTTTCCCACAAATGTTATTACGATAAAACGTGATTTCGAGCAAAGGGATGTGGTACTTAAAGGTTGTTAATCAACAGGTTTTTTTAATGGTTTTATTGTCTTATGCATAAAAAAAAATTTGCACGTGATGTGATGATTCACACTAGGGAATGTTTTATGTTTTGTGAAAAAAAAAAAGTGAAATACAGGATCTCGTTCTAAGAAATCTTTGTAAAAGAAACCGTGTATGTAAAAATCTGACGTTTATAATAAACACAGTCATGTATAATGACTGTCTAATAAAAATATGATTAGAAAAGCCCAGCGGAAGTTACAGAAATTGAGGTATGAACAAGTCTAGTCAATGAGTGGCGACCGTCTGTCTCAACACGAAGCGTCTATGTCAGCTGGCAAGCTTATGAATTACTGACGACCAATAGACGTTTATTAATATCGTCCTATTTATGTCTTAGGGGAAATATTGAACTCTGTAATCCGACCACTCATCCGTCGCTCTAAATTATTCCGATTCAATTATTTCCTGTGTAAAATACTTTAACTGCGGCGCGTTTCAATCAATCACTCTTCACCAATTTAGTGTGAGCGTCATTTGGCAAATTCGATTCGTCTCTCATTGATCGCGCTAGTGAGAGAATAAAACAGTGCGACGGGTGCCATTGACGGTTGTGACAGAACGCGCACGCCCATCACCGGCTCCTGGTTTAATTAATCTCCTAAACTAAATTTAAATAGGTGGACGTAGTGGGTGCATGCGCACTCTTGTTCAACTAAATTAAATCGAGCATTATTCAAGAATACTGAACATGGAACGAGAGCCCTCTTTATGACGTGCATCACATTTTTCTTTCTTTACACTTTCGCTGCAGTTGTCTTGTTATGTCAATTAAGATTAAACGGAACGTCATAAAACTTAATTAAGATTGTTTTGTTAGTTAATTTAATGATAATTCCAAAGTTAGCGTGGGTGGAGGGGCGTGGTGGGAGGAGTTCGTGGCTAAGTAATAACAGCCGCACGGGTCCATCCATCAGGTTAAGCTACGCTTGCCGGGGTTGGTCCGTGGATGGGTGACCATCTTTACATATCGAGACTCCGCCATGCCTCGGAAAGCACGTTAAGCCGTTGGTCCCGGTTGTCATTTGTGGATCTTTGACAGTCGTTACGGGTCGTCAGAAGCCCGATAGTCTCACAACCAGTCTTACCAAGGGGTATCGTATTACCCAGTTACTGGGTTGTGGAGGTCAGATAGGCAGTCGCTCTATGTAAAATACTGGTATTCAGCTGCATCCGGTTAGACTGGAAGCCGACCCCAACACAGTTGGGAAAAGGCTAGGCCGATGATGAAGTAGTCACCTTAACAAACTCTCCGCTCTTTTCACATTATGTTTTTGACAGTACCTAATGTTATTGTTTGTTAAAAGGCCTAGCATGGTCGACGCCTAACTTTATACGTTGGAGTATTAATAGTTAAATTAATCACTCAAACTGAAACTAACGAGTTACACTGAAAGTAGACCACTAGCTGTTCTGATTGACACTCAATTAAGGTGCAGCCACCCTAAATATTTGACTAAATACGTCCCAAAATAAAGCCCAACTAAAATCAATTTCGACGGGTAGATATTCGAGCATGGACAGAGCCGCAGGCGCTTTCCGATATCATTATGTTCAGGTTCCACTACTATACCGTGTATATAGGAGAATATGTGTCGGTGCGCACGTTTAAGCCCGCGAAATTCACACGGATGGCTTGTTGCCACGCGCGAACGCCTCCCACCCGATCTCATTACCAACCCCTCGACAGCGATGCTATTGATCACCGTCAATATCACGAATATAATAAACATAACATATGCTGCGCTTTTATTGATTGAGTTTCAGGATATATCGGAATCGGAGAACAAAAATACAAAATGTTTTCATTTCATTTAGTATGAGTTTTTCATTTAGTATGAATTTTCGCGTCATTGCGGACCAAAATACCAAAATTATTAAAACTTCAACGAAACACAGAATTTAATTTAAAACTGGTATGTAAATATGTTTAGAGAAAGCCAACGAAAAGCAAAAAAATAAAAGTTTTTCAAGAATAAATTGATCTCATTACAGTTGGTTCGATTACTTGAAATTGAAATGAGAAAATAATTTTTACATTCCTCTAGTTTAAGAGCTTTAGAATAAGTTGTAATTATGAAAGGTCAATACCGTTTTTGTTAGCTCAGAGCTAATAACTTTCTTTTCTATTAGCGAACTACGGCGAGGTTTAAAAGAAAATATAAATTATTATTAATGAATTTTGTCTATATATGAGTTAACCAGTCATTTTATACTACAATTTTGTTTCTATAAGGATCAGTTTTAGTATTTTAGGGCCATAACAATTGGCCGCTAGGACCGATGCTTGGCAGGGTTGCGGGTTAGTCCGAAAGGGATACCGGGACCCTGGCAACAGGTACACGCGTGGGTTTTAGTCAGTAAAAGTCTGACACGCCCTTCCGCTCCGCCCAGAGCGGGAGAAGTCATATGATGATTTACCAATCTCGAAAAAAATAAAAAAAGGGACATAAATCATATCAGAAAAAACACTTATTGCAATGTCATATTGGATGATCATGTTGTATCGTTGCTCTTCAATAATAAGTTACACGCCATTAAGTGCGCTTTGTATATTTAACAAAAACATAAGAGATTAGTACACAACACAAAACAGAGAGTAGTACTTACCTAGCGAAATGTGGGTGTACTTTATGCCGAAACTTTCGGGGAAAAAAGGCGTAATGTTATGTTATGATAATATGTAAGAGATTACTGTAATATTTAATCACCATTTGCCATGCCTTTTTTGTTCATGCTTAGCTCATGCACCATTCAAGTTTTCCAATAAGATAACGATAAGACTCGATGGCTTAGTTTAACGTTTGGGTTTTGATCAAAACGGACTCTACCCAAAACATCTTGCACTTGAGTAATAAAATACTTAGAGAAATATTTGTTACCATAAAGTGTGCTGATTGATATTTATTATATAAATAGCTGTACCCCGCGGTTTCACCCGCGTAAGTCTCGATCCCGCGGGAACATCGGGATAAAAAGTATCCTATGTCCTATTCCAGGTCATGGTCTACCCCTGTGCCAAATTTCATCCAAATCAGTTCAGCCGTTTTAGCGCGAAAGCGTAACAAACAAACAAATACACAAACAAACTCACTTTCGCATTTATAATATTAATTAATTAGGATCAACGATCAAATAAAAATAGGCACTTCCAAATTTCATTAGCAAACATAGTTATTAGCTTTTAGTTATATAACTTGATTCAGTCTGGTATGGAAATCAAATAATAATAGTTAACTTGGGATGCTTCGGAATTTGAATGTTATTTTTCAAAAACTTTCTTAACTTTCTAAGTTAGGTAGAAGTTTTCTGAAAAAGTGAAATTACCTACCTAATTGCTTGGGTTACTACCGCTAGGATAATTACCGATACCAATTATATTAAGTTTTGTCAAATTATCATTGTAGACCACAGGATTATTATTGTTTCATAATACGTGCCTATTGCTATAAAAAATAAAGTAAAATACCTAATATACATTCTACTAATATAAAAAAAATGAAAAGTATTTAAATACAAAAGTTTCAATAAAATAAACCGTGTGGGAGTTTAGTTGCGACTTTGTAAAGTGGTATCCTTGAGAAAGTGCCTTTCTCTTAAGCCGGAGCTCTCACATCGCGACACATTGCTCGTAAAACCTCAGCAGGAGTTCCACACGGTACCTACTGATAAAGCTCTAACATGGCTTATCGATTAAATATCTTTCAAACTGATATTATAATTTAGTAGGTAAGTAATCTAACATACTGTCTTTTAACTCTACATTTTAGCTTTTTTCTGCTCCTGTCAATCGGTATTCAAAGTTTTAAGAACCTCCCCAACAAATCAACCCAACCCCTCTTAGCTAAATTTTGTGATACGTGGGTAGGTTGGTCCTAATCGATTTAATGTGATGAGTTAATTAGGTATGGTCAATTTCTAGGTCAAAGAATCAGCATTGCCATCCAACGTGGCAATGCTGCCAGCCTTTTGGGCACTTTTCCCACTGACAGCGATGCGGAAGAATTTTTTGACGCCCTATGAGCCCTTCCTTTCTATAATAATTTTTATTTCGCTTTGTATATAATTTTAGTGCTAGATTGTATATAAAAACATATGATGAATAAAGATTAGGTATACATTGAACCAAACAATATAAAAGAGGGATCCTAGAGGGACTTCATGACTAAGTTATACGTGGTAGGCATAATAATATTTTAATGTCCAATCATAACTAGAACTCGTAACTATCACGCATACCGCAATAATGTGTACCGGAACACTAAAATACAAATTGGGTCCATCATAAAGTGCCTGTCATACGAATAATAAACAAGGAGAGAGTTTAGCCTCGGACGTAGGCAATTGGCGAATTGGTTCAATAGTCGCTCGAACTGGGTCGGAAGCAATTTAAAGTTTTTACCGAATAAATACGCCGAGTCAAAAATTCACCCATGCTTACAACTCTACGAGACGGTACAGATTGAAATAAACTAGGGCAGAATTATTAGAACGAAATATATATTAGGAGCAATGCTCCAGAATGAACAATAAACCTAATTAAGTTGGCTTCAAGTCAAGAGTGTATTCTAAGAACGGAGGAAGTTTATCTAATTATGTGGAGAACTGGTTGTCCCGTGCAATTGGTTTGCGCGATCCTTTTTATCGTTCACGTGCGAACCCGTACGAAAGGTTTCTCTTAGTTTTATGTCGTTAACTTCTTGCCCAAATTGGAAATCGGACTCGTGATTGCTTATGTGTGTTGGTCAAACAGTTTCAGGTGTTTGGAAATGGTGCAGTAATTTAGTAGGGGGATGTTACGTGATCTTTAAAACCTGTGCGTGCCTATATTGTTTCTGTAGGACACGGCTTAATGACTTTTAAAGGACTTTTCAGTCACTAAAACACAGTCTGCGAACTAAAACCATTACCTACACTCCTACAGAAATAATTGAATAACCTAGTAAATAGACTTTTTCGTTATTGTTTTATAAAACTTAATAACTCTGCCAATATTTTATTTTATTTTGCGTATTTGAACCTAAAACATCGCAATCTATTTTAAATTATCTCCTAGAAAATATGTTTTTGCGTTGATACAAAGAGAGACGAAATGAACTATTGAAATGAAAATTAATTATATTATATTTGTCTATACCTCCCAATGTAACACAACATTTTTGATATGGCTAAACCATTCATGTTTTTTGTTTAATACAACGTTAAGGTAAAGAAAACCACTCAAGAGCTACTTAATCAAACCCCGTAACCCTTCGTTTTCAACTAAAATTGAATAATATTGCCCTCGCGGGAGGCATATCTAAATATTACGTAATTCTGTAGTGACCGGAATAAAGCTGTAGCACTGTCGACGTAGCACTCCAAGTAAACAAATTGGATCAGTTCGCTCGGTTTATCTAAAGTTTTCTAATGCCTATAAACCTTGCTGATCGATTTCATTTTTATAGTTCAATTTGGATCCTCTTAACAAATATTATTTTAAACCCTTGTGCCCCTTTTGAAAGCATTAACATAATTTATGACAAATCCAAAAAATAGAAAAGTAGGTATCTACTGTACGAGTATTTTAAAGTGAGTCTTTTGTAGAAATATCAAACATCAGCAGCCTTTTAAAATATTTCCCTTAATGTAAAGTCAGTCAGATTTTTTGATACACTTTTTGTAAAGGCAATAAAATAAAAGAGAGAGCGTTGTTAAAACGCCCTTTGAAGTCAGGGAATTTCCAACGGGCACCTAACAAAATTGTTCTTTTAGCCTTCATAAATGTACGCGTACTTTCGACCCAAGCTTTTTATATAGTACCAAAGTGAGTCAAAGCGTGACAAAGAGACTGCAAGTTGAATTTTCAACAACACATTTTGCGAGCTAAACAGAAAACTGTTTTTCAGATTTTAAACGCCTTTAGGTATGTGTTCATTTGAGATTTCAGGTGCCGACTGTTTGTTTTATTTAAACTGCTAAATGTTAGACTTGACTTTGTAGTCGAGATTTTTTTCCAAGCTTCATAAAACTTGCTTGAGAATCCTGAACTTTAAAACCGCTTTAGCAATTCATTTTAAACTACGTTGTAGGAAAATACTTTTCAACATTTTCGCTTAACATTCAAATGACGACGTTATCATTTCCAAATTAATGAACACGAGCTGCCAATCAAAATATTGCAACCAAATTATGTTTCACATTTCTTGCGCTTAATTCTAAAAGGGTAAGGATGATTTGTCAAAAAACTGATTACAGTGAAATCTGTCGAGGTGACAAGTCATCAAGTAACTGTCGTGAGGGCCACCACCCCTCGGAGTTCCTCTCGGCCCGATAACGGGTTTGTTGACTCACACTGCTTTAAGTTTCACAACAAAATAGACGATTTAGAACAAATTGCGTATTTTAAACAGATCAAATATTGGTTTTACAGTTTAGAGAGAGTAGAGATTCTTTGGTTGGTTTAGGATATAGTTTAACTTTAAGTATCTATTGATTGTTGTTGATTTAAGCCGAATTTTATTTTGGAGCGTTTGTTAGTATGTAAGCTTTGATTTTTGAAGTTTTATTGTAAGAAACATTTCAGACGCATGGCAAGAAGAAATTGTACTGCCAACTGAAATACGAAGGTTTTGTTGCCATATTGATAAAACAGTTGTCAATGCTATCTAATTTATAGTAATCTATACTATATTACTATTAGAATATCGTACGATCGTCAAAGAGACAGAAGTGCGTCGTTTTTCCGGAAAACACGTTAGATTTTTTATGAACATGGTTTGCCTCAAGATGTTTTCCGTCGAGAAGCTAATGATTAACTGAGAAGATATTATGTCCGGAAACATTCGTGAAACTATCGTCATGCTGCATCTTTTAGAAAAAGAGCATTTTTAATATGTTTTTGCCTAACATTCTCCTATTATTAATTGTGTTAAAAGTATCTTTGCAAATTAATATTATTTTGATTTTCGAAAACGTTTTTGCATTTGGGTACCTACATCAGACGTCTTTCGGACTCTCAATTTCAAAGGAGTTAAGTACCTACAGAAAAATAATGTGGTTTTAATCCTATAATATTTAATTTTATATATAACGTTAAATATACCAAACTTTTATACCGAGTATAAGTCTTATCCTGCGAATAAATTTTGAATGTTTGACATGTTTTCCATACAAAAACTGTCAGACGCCATTTTTATTCCACGGATAAAAGATATCTGACATTGGTAAAATCAGCCCTAAGTGAGTGAACGTACGAGCCAGACTAAAAATACTAGATCCCAAGTGTTTAATTAATAAATCTAATCTAACTAATATTATAAACGCGAAAGTTTGTAAGTATGGATGGATGGATGGAGGGATGGATGGATGATGGATGGATGGATGGATGTTTGTTACTCTTTTACGTAAAAACTACTGAATGGATTTGGATGAAATTTGGCAAACAGATAGTTTATAACCTGGATTAACACATAGGATACTTTTTATCCCGATATTCCCACGGGATCGAGACTTTCGCGGGTGAAACCGCGGGGCGCAGCTAGTTATGTATAAAATGTTCACCGTCCAATTTAGTCTCATCCGCGCGGCGCTTTCAACAAATTTTCAAGCAACGTAATCCCGAAAACATAAAGATTATGTATAAACCTAATTACCCTATCTCATAATTGCCTTGTTTTGACGTCTACTCTTTGAGAGGCCGTCGCTTATTTCCCGAGTCCTCTAAAGATATTAATAACCATCTAAGTCGCGGGCTGTCTTCCTCCCCGCAACTCGGTCGTGTAGCGTCGCATCTCCTCCCCTCTAGGTCGTGTTTTTCGCTAATACCCTTTCGGAGATGATAAGATGATGGCTTTACAAGCAAGCAGTAATTACGGCCGTCCAATTACCGCTCGTCGACGCCTGCCGGGGGAGGAAGCCGTTCATTGTTCAACATTTTTGTTTTCAGTACTAATATTTTTGTCGTTCCTTTGTTGCTATCAAATTGAATAAACTGTTAATGTACATTCTTGGAGCATTCTTCCTTCTTAGGGCGAATTTCACGAAACTTTTATACCGAGTATAAGTCTTATCCTGCGAATAATTTTGAATTTTTGACAGTTTTCCCATACAAAAATTGTCAGACGACAATTTTATTCCACGGATAAAAGATATCTGACTTTAATGAAATCAGCCCTTAGTCTGATGAAATATATAGAATGAGCTTCGGCTTTTTTCTTCTGCCCTGCGTTGCATAAAAAACTCCCAAACGAAGCTCTACGTGAACCAAGAATTTTGCGCAACACCATTACAACGACGCTGACGCAGGAAAATAAGAAGTGCATTATGTCTTGAGAACAGTGCAAGAAAGCCCCACCTGTCATGTTAAGCATGAGTCAAGCTTTCAGCACGATGACTGGCGCTCTCAAGCAGGGTTGTTGCGGACATCCGCATCCGCATCCGCAACCGCGGATTTTCCGCATCGATTTGGACATCCGCATCCGCAATAATTAATGCGGATGTTGATGCGGATGCGGATGTAGCACATCGCGACAAGAAAGATAATGGGCGGGGCTGGCGACTGGCGCGTGCCTTATCGAAAACGAAATCATCGCTCCTATTGTCAATGACCACTTCTTATTGATCAATAGCACACATTTTTATCGACACCACCAGCCAGTGTTCCTAGCGAACAATTGTTCAATAGCGCGAGTTTAATAGGTATATGAACCTCTGCGTAATAGACTTGACCCCGAAAAAACGAATATTACTTTTTATTAAATACTAGCTGATGCTCGCGGCTTCGCCCGCGTGGGTGTCGGTTATTATATACTAAACCCTTTCTCGAGAACCACTCTATCCATTGGTGAAAATAGCATGGAAATCGGTGCAGTAGTTTTGAGTTTATCGCGAACAGGATGACAGACTAGACGCGGCGGAGGACTTTGTTTTATAATATGTAAGGATAATGCTACAATTTTTACTAAATAATTAATAATTAAAAAAATACTATTTTTTTTTCTCCACCCTAACAAAAAAAAAACTTATAAAATATTTAAACAACCGCATCCGCATCCGCGGATGTGAGCCTTCAAATATCTGCATCCGCATCCGCATCCGCGGATGTCAAAAAATCTGCATCCGAAACATCCCTGCTCTCAAGCATCTTACAGTACGACACAAATTAGATGTAGCATACATATCAAAATTTGTATTCATTCATTTCAATTTTACGAATTTATTTGGTTATATGACTTTACAAGTTATTGCGTTTGCGTAAAGATCATTTTGACATAATGCAGTAATAAAGATTGGAGATTTTGAAGGCGCACTCGCATGGTGATCGGTTTTACGAATTTTGCCGATGCAACATCTAAGTTGTGTTGTACTGTACCCTCCTGAAATACGAAAAGCTGAGAAACAAAACAAAATTTAAATAGAAAGAAATTGAGAAAACTTTTATGGTATAGACGTAACGAACCCGCAATTAAAACGTATAAAGTCAGCAGTCTACGTGAAATAAATTAACATCCGTATCTGCCGTAATCTGCATCTAAAAGAACGTGTTACAGCGTCAAATTAGCAATGTTTCTCTAATCTTTAGAGCTCTAGAATCAAAGTGGATTGCGTTAAAAGGAAACTATAATTAGAGTCGACAAGTTGCCGGCGTCGCTCGGTTGAAAGTGCAGGCGAAGGCGGGAGCGGACGCGGTAGGTAGGGTTGCCAGGTGAGATTCCAAAAGTCTTGTGGAAATTGACATTGAAGAAATTTCTCTTAGAATACTAATTTTTCTTAAAATGCCAAAGCTAACAAGATTAAATGCTATGCTTTGTCTTGCAAATGTTTTAAACAGATTTTTGAAAAATTATATTTAGCAGTTTTACAGAATTGTAGCTTTTTATCATAGTTTTCATTGAACCATAACAAAAGGTCTATCCACCGAGCTACAATAAAAAAAGAAAATATTTTCAACAAAAAATATTTAATCTTGTAAACTGGACGGTGGTGTCAAATTCCACGATAGTCCCGCATTTTCCGGCCATGTGGCGGCTGCAGCGCGGCCTGGACGACTGGGCGACTGGGCGGACTGGGCGGCCCTTCATTGACGCACCGTTCCCTGTAATTTCAGCGAACACTGTGCACCCGGCGTTTGCCAACTAATTTGTCATCCGAATATCAAATTACGCATGAAATGGCGCGTAACAGTAGACTTGCTGCTCGGATATCGGGGTTTTAAAATAAAATTTAATTCACAGTCTGGTTGCAATAACGCAGGTAATTGCAGCCACTGTTCGCTGACAACTAATTGGCAAGTAAATTTAGTGGAATCGTATAATTGAATACAAAACTGTTGGTAAAATGGACCGACTATTATTAGCGATTATTGTTCTCGACGTAAAATATATATTTCAACCATTGTTAGCACATTTTTAAAGTAGTTTTATGAGCAAGATATATCATTTCCATGAAAATTTAATATCTTTAGGCAACTGCTAAGTGTTCTTTGTATCATCATAAAAATACAAAAAGGCTCAAATATTTTTATAACTTCTCTTTTGAAATACTTTCAACAATTTTTCTTTCAGTTTAAGTATTATATTAAAACACCACTTTTATCGTGTTAATTCGCTTGATGGAAAAAGTGGTTCTTCCTTAAGTCGGAGGTAAAGTATATTGTAAAATGTTCGTTACGTAATTTTCCGGTGGCCCTATTGTAATAGCGATACGCCCTCATATTTTGACAGGCGATGTGAATCCATTACACTTCATCTATATCGTCGAAGGGGATCGGTATCTCTGTACAGATTTTATGGTGCGCTAAGTGTACGCCATTTTGGACAGACTCCACGTGGTCATGGGGTGTTGCTATGGATGTGTAGTAGGTACCCTTACTAGGGGAATGTCTATAGTGACAATTTTATTGCCTCATTTTCATTAGTATGATATTATTATTTAGGAGCTATTTTTTTATTTTCTTTATGGGTTCTGAGGCCGCGCCTAAAAGATATTTTCATAACAATTTTATTCAAATTTCAATAAGACTTCACTTAATCAATTACAAGTGTCCCGTATACGTATTACCGTCGATAATTTCCTTGTCACAAATAATACCGCAAATATAAGACGCGTCCGAGCAAATATAAGGCGAGCCCGCGGGCTCACGACAGCGCGTCGGGCGGGTGACGCCGACTTGCGACGTAGCGGGTCGCGTTGCCAAGGGAACCTCACTTAGGGCTATGGGTTTTTCCAACAATGAAACGGCATAAGACGTAACGACATCTAATTAATAACGTCTATCATATCTCTATTGCTCGGCTTATGTGTTCGGAGGGAGAGGGATTAACGTAAGAGGATTCAATGAGGACGCATGATTTGTTCCGGAGGTATCTCCGTAATGAGCGATTTTTGCTATAACTTTCATATAATTATTTCCTTTTGGAGAAGCTTATAATGTTTTAAGCTTTTGAGTAGGCTTTGCATAATGAGTGTTAGGTATGTTATTTTTTTCTTCTTAAAAGTAGGCTGCTGTTGGCAACATGTATCACAATATAATACTGTCAATACTTTGCGCGGAAATAGGTGCGGTTAAAGTTTCGATTTATTAAATTCAGTCAGCTAGTAACCATTTCATAGCGTAGTGGCTGTCCATATCAGTATTCTGTGTACATAATAACACCAGGTATTATTCAAAGTTGTCAGTCACGTAGATATGTATTATTAATACAAAAGGTCGATAATTAGTGGCACAGCGGAACATCGGTCTGCATCAACGCTTGACATGTTTCATGTTAATTGGATAGCACAGGACAATAGCGGGCCTACCGATGCACACTGGAGAAGGGGTGCCGTGCAATTATTATGACATATTGTTCCCGATTCCAACCATTCAGCGTTTTAACTGGACTTTATTAGTACCTGTCTGTCTGTCTATCATATATTTACGTCCATGTGCAAACAATGCATTTGAGTCGTGTGGGCAGAGTAGGGAATTAATGGCAACGTAGTTTTATAAATTTTACATTTTAAGTGACGGACACCCCTCATATTAATAAATTTAATCATCCATAATAGCATTATATTGAAAATTCACCGGAAAATGTTAACTATCACCGGATGCGTGTTAACCGCGAACGTAACTGCTTTGCCTGAATTTAAGTTTTAAATGGCGGTCTGTAATAAATTTATTGCCCGTTAAAAGATTCAATTCGATAACTCTTTACAGTACTCACGCATATTCACCCTCTAAAAGCGGAAGCCCGTGATAAAAGCAATTAAAACTTTAACAACATCAACTCCCGCGCTTTCCCGATTTCGCCACGTAAATATACTTCATGTTACCGTCCACTACTCTGCCCAACAATAATGTATCGATAAATGAGTTGTGAAAGTAATAAATACGTTTTAGTAACTTTGATGCGAAAAAATCTGAGCAACTCATATTTATAAAGATTTGCAAAACAATTCGAGTTGTTATTTACAAAGTTTTCCATTTCGAAACAAATTTGTTTTTAGCTTTTATGACAGATAATTTGTCAAGGGTAGCTTTGCGCAAGTCAAAGATAATTTATCTGTCTCAACCGCTTTATTTATTACAACGCGTTCGCATCTTCGTTGAGCCCTTAAAGTTGGTGGTTAATGGAGCTTCTTTGAAGCTAGTCCGTCAGTCACGACACGTGAGGTGACGGAGGGGTGAGGTGAGGGGTCAGTGGTGTGGAGGGCGGGGGGCGACACGTCTGCATGTGGTCAGCCGTCAGGCGCGCCCGACTTGTCTTATTTTTTGCTTCCCTTTAGTAAGTGACGGGTTGATGTGAAACGAATGAACAGTTTCGATGTGTCTTGTAAATACACTCCACTCGTTCCCCTCACCAGGAAAACGTGGGCGTAACACCTAAATGTCAGGGCCCTTTAGTAGCACAGTTTGTACAAGAATGAGCTAGATGTGAGTGTGTAATTTAACTAACTAAACAGGTATTTTTTTATAGAAAGAAAAACATTTTTTAAATAATGACAGTTCTGACTTTTAAAAGTAATGTTTAATATTCGGACATTGTTGCCCCATTTTAATGTCTACTGCTTGGTGGTAAACGTTCATGTATAAAAGAGGTCAAAATTACAATAACCGTGATGAGGTAACCCTAACAAGTTTGATCAAAACCTTCAAACCCTATGACAATGACTATACCTCTGTCGTGATAATGACAGACCCTAAGTAACAGGTGGGTCTAACTATTGCAAATTCGAAGTTTAGTCTATTTTCTGCATGCGGGCGTCCTTTAGACGTTGTCCTTTAAATGTTTAAAAAAGGTCGTTTTGGTGGGTAGCTACATTTTTATTGTAAAAAGTAGGTATTTTTCTATATAAATTGCCAAACTCAGAGAAAAAAATCTTTTCTAGAAACAAACAAATTAGAGCTTTAAAAAACAGGTTATGGATTTGCACCCGTTTTATATGGGAGAGGTGGGCTGTGTCCAATGCTATTGCATCGGACCATTGCCAGCAGCTTTTCCGTTTTCAAAGAAAATAAGTCAGGTTTTTAATATTGCGTGATGACCAGGTAACCCTAACAAGAGGGCTGCCATTTCATCTCTTATCTTTTTAATAAACAAATAAAATTAATAAGTAAATTAAATTAACACAACAGGCAGTGGGAATTCATTTGATCGAGGTTGCTGAAGAGGGAATAATGATGATTGATGATAGGATATGATTCGTTTCCACTTAACACATTGTAAAAGGGGTTATTTTATTACCCTCGCCTCTTGTTCCTGAGGTCAGTGACTAATGAACGAGATGACTCAGCTGTTTTAAACTAGTTGTTTTATGAGGATCATATCATTGATAAGCTTTTTTAGTTTATTGTTTCTTGAAAAGGCATTAACTTTTTATTTGGTACGTAACGGTAATTATCATTAAACGAGGGAACTTAACACCATGAGTTCCGTGTTTGATGTTGACGTTTTACTAAAAGTTGTAGGCTTCAAGTTTGTAACTTAGTGGGAAGATAAAAGTTAACTGACTGATTTGCATGAAGTATCTGAAGACAAACCTAGATAGGCTGAATTTTTTTATTGATTAAAAATCAAAAATATATTTTTGAGTATCTCTTCAGAACTATGACCGCTGCTCGGTCAAATAAAGTATCTGTGTAAATTGAGGAGCTCGTGGCTAAGTACCTAATAACAGCCGCACGGGTCGATCCATCAGGTTAAGCTACGCTTGCCGGGGTTGGTCCGTGGATGGGAAAAAAACAGAAAGAAAAATAGGTTTATTTGTCACAGAAACACGTGCATTCAAATAGATAACAGTACTTAATCATATAAATCATAGAAATATGAGATCAGGAGTAGATTCCTCCGTGTCTCGGAAAGCACGTTAAGGCGTTGTTCCCGGCTGTCGTTTTGGGATCTTTGACAGTCGTTACGGGTCATCAGAAGCCCGAAAGTCTGACAAACAGTCTTCCAAGGGGTATCATATTACCCAGTTACTGGGATGTAAAGTATTAGTATTCAGCTGCATCCGGTTAGACTGGTAGCCGACCAGAACATAGTTGGGTCAAAGCTATAATAGGCAGATGATGATGAAGTCACGTTAAATTAATGTTATATCTTTATATGTAACAATGACAGAAATATATGGTAGTAAACTTTTTTCCTTTTTTGCGGTTGGGATTGCGAAATCATCAAATGACTTCTCCCGCTCTGGGCGGAGCGGAAGGGCGTGTCAGACTTTTACTGACTAAAACCCACCCGTATTCCTTCAGTTGCCTATTGCCAAGGGTCCCGGTATCCCTTTCGGACTTTCCCGCCACTCTGGTAGATATGTTAACAACCTGACTCTGCTTTTTTTAAAGGATTTATAAACAAGTCTTATCTAGAAGGATATTCATTACGGAAGGTGGCGATCGCTAGGTACAGTTGACCGCAAGTCGTTGGCACGTTAGCACTTTGACTTTAGACTGGCCTAGCGTAGTATGGACTTACAGTATAATTACAGGCCAGCTTCTACTGGATTTGTTACCACACACGTGCGGCCTTCTTTACATTTCCATTTCCCTTTAACATGGAAATTGTTACATTGCAATTGTTGTGTATAAGTTCAAAAACAAGGGGAACGTTTTATAATTTACAACATCTGACAGCTAATTTATAATATAAACACGTATTCCATGCATCTAATGGTATGTCGTAACACTCTTCTATGAAGGGGTGAAAACTCAAAAGCTACCCTTTATAGAATGAGGTAGGTATGTGGCGTGTTGAAGATTGCATTAGTAAGTTTAAAACATCAAAGAGTTCTGGAGTAATAACAATATTTCTAGTTAAACTAATAACTTAAGTAGAGATAGCTACACAAAGTTTCATTTCCATTAACTGAATGTTCAAATGGACTAACTTTGTCACTAAGAAGGAAAACTTATTAATTGATTGGAATGTTTTCACACTTGTCATATCTATACATATTTTAAATTAAAACTTTTCATGTCTATCTGTGTGGCCGCCTTGTTCTCCTAAACAACGAAACGGATTTTGAAGCGCTTTTCATCATCAGAGAATTTATTGCGGAAGGTTTGTATCTAATACATACCTACTTATTGATAATAAAGAAATTTCGATGATTTGTCAAGTCGTACAAACCGTACCAAGCATGAACAAGTTAGCGACTTGCTCATGCTTGCTCATAGTGAATAAAATAAAAACAGAAATTTTATTAAGCCAAGAAACATACATACTTACATACTCGGATTTTATGTCTCCTCTTCAACATCTTACACAACCCGTCTTCTCCGTCCTACCTGCGTGAGCGTTTTTCTTACGCTCGTCCTAGTGACGCACCGTGTAGATCACACCTTAGATCCCTCCTTAAATCTCATCCTCATAAAACTAGCTATTATTCTTATTCCTTCTCTGTCCATGCTGTAAGATTGTGGAACTCACTTCCGCCTAGGATTCGTGATTTGAAAACTGTTTCTCTATTCAAACTTCGTGTAAAAGAGCATTATCTTTCCTCTCAACTTTGAGTATATTATTATATAGGTACCTATAGTGTATTTATGTTTATATATTTAAGCTTTATGTATTTATTTAAGTATGTGTTAATTTTCTTGCGTATATGTGTAGGTATATTTGATATTTTTAGTTAAGACTTCGCATAATCATGTTTTTCTCTTCTTGTTCTCACACACTATTGTCTACATTTCTTTCTCATTTCTCCTTTCGCAGGTCTGCTGTAAGAAATTTCTTAAGAAATAAGCAGTACCTTTGTACTCATATTTTAATTATGTCGTATCTATTTTGTAATTTAATGTGTGTACCTAAATAATAAAATAAATAAATACTTTTACAAAAATTCAATAACGAATTATATCCTCGCCATCGTTTGTATCAATTAATACTAACCAGCTATTCAAAAATAGTCATTCAGGAATTTTATCGAAGCCGTGAAATCAGTGTTTTTAGTTATTTTAAATAATTTAAAGATCTGTCCTAAAAATAAACCAACGTTACTAAGAGACCGTCAACAAATCGAGTGCTTAAAGATAGTTTATATATTATTTAGGATTCAATTTAAAAGCTAACGCGTTCGGAAATAGCTGGCTTGTACCGTGAATAAGCAAAATTGTGCGCACACAGGATCGCACCCCTATCATATATTAATGTTAGGGCCGTCGCATGTTTTGACGAAGTATAAGGCACCGTATCAATTATTCCGTCATTTATTTTAAGCTTCGTCATTTTTGCGTTTGTATAAATTAAAAATTAATAAACATAGAAGCCATTGCGCACGTATTTTCCTATAATGTATTCTGGACTAGAAAATAAGGCGATCGTTTTAAGTAGTATGCTGAATTTACAAATATGTAAAAGAAAAGGTTTTTGATTCTCTTTGTTGTACTAGTGCTGTAAGAGTCAGCTGTATAAAGTAATAAAGGTAAAAGTAAATCCCCATTTATTAATAAATTTAGAGAAAAGATCTGTTTGGAAACAAACAAAGTACCTACTTACTTTTATAAAAACTTGAAACAGTTTAAAATAAAGTGCAAAGGCATGACAAAACCATTCGTGATATCAAAAATAGGTTGCGAAAAACATAAAAGCACCGCTGTCATTAAAAATGCTAATTTAAAAAAATAAAATTGCGTTTCAGAATTTCGTTTACAGTTTAGCAAAAAAGCGGAGTGGTTTTGGCGGTAAATAGATTCACTAAAGCATTTTCCGTGTCTCGGTGGCACGTTGCGGAACTGGTGCTCCTACCCTACATTGCATACGTCTGACATGTCGGTTGACCAGCAAAACTGCTACGGATCTGCTACGAATGCTACGAGTGCTACGACGACTACGAAAGTACTACGCGGAATTTTATGTCTCTCTCATAGGATTCCGAATTATCTTTATATCTGTTCCCACCATTCAAATGGAGGTAGAATTTTTCTGATATAAATTTATGAAGTGTCATCGTGTGGAAAACAGCTTTTTGAATAGAGTCTTGAAGCGGTATATAGTAATAAACTGCCGAGTAAAAAGCTCGCAATAAGGTTTTATGATAAACCTACAGAAATGACTCCACGATTTTAATATGTTGAAGATTAGACGTACCGCAGCTATTGAGCGTTTCGAGAACGTATGATATTTATTATTTATGACAGATAATTGAAACGAATGGCAATAATAAATAACGTCTTTTTCTCAAAATGTATACTAATTATTTTGACAATTGAAGCAAGATCGGAACGAAAGCCGCTTTTTATTTCCTAAAAGCAGGTTAAGTAAAGAGGCCGAAAAAGCGTCGCAACAATTTCACCTTTCTCGTAAACAGGCCGTCGGTTCAGCGCCTAAGCTATTTCGCCAAACTCATTTCAATTCAATATCCAAAGTTTCCGGCTTATTCCTAGACTTTTTCATCTTATCACATAGTGCTGAAGCCAATCGATGGCGACATGCTGTACGAAAGACAAACTTCGTATATTTCACGTTTGAGAACTTACCATGTACAATATTTGCCTTTTTGAGTTTTTATTCGCCTGTACGTAAACGCGCATGAAGTTCTAAAATATTTGAATACTGGATGTTTCGTGAAAGTTTCTTGTCTTGTCGATACATTTAACATAAAAAGTATGTACAGTTTAAGGTGGCTGGCAGACTTTTTAGAGGTAGTTGTAATATTTTAACAATAGGCTCAAAATAAGTAGATACCGTTCATAATAAACCCGCGTATCTTAATTAGCTTTTCATCTTAGATGCCTATCTAATACCCGCTTGTTATTGTTAGCAACAAAAAAAAAAAACTTAGTTATGTTAACAACATCTAAGATAGATAGATAGACAGACAGGCTAGCTATCACTTAAGAAAGTCTAAGGGTTCGACAAATAGAGCACATCCACAGGTTGTGCAAAGGTAAGCAGGTCAGGGCATGACATCAGAAGCCTTCAGGGAGGCAACTTAACGAACAAATTTCTCCGAGTCAAAGCACGTATATCCTGGCTAATGTATTCGGATACCGCCAGAAGCGGTGTGTGCCGTAACACGTCCAGACACGTCCGTAGGTGCGGCGGACGTTAATTACATAAAATTGTGACGTCGCAGGGGAGGATCGGTCTCCACTTGCATAGATCAACTTATAACGTATGCAGTTTCTGAATTTGCCGCTGTTTAGCCAACAATTTAGGTTTGATTTAGTAGTTGGGTCTGCGAAATTTTCAGTGGTCTTTAGAGGACGCTGTGTTGATGTTGAACGCATTTATATTAAAAAGTTATATATGATTTTATATTACATAGGCTTTGTTGATATAAGGGTTACAATTTGGCAATGGCTTATGTTTATTTAAGCTATAAATATCAAAGTTTATGTTAAAACATATACAAAGTTGGCTTTACCAATCAAAATAATTAGATTTTTTTTTTTGCATTAGGTCTTCGGTTCGATTCCCAGGTCGGGCAAAGTGTTATTGGGCTTTTCCATCAGGAATTTCTCAGCCCGGAGTCTAGATTTGTGCTCGGTTTATGGTACCTATTACATGGGACTTAAACATAACTGGCGAAATGTGGGTGTAACTCTGCCTTATCCTTCGAGGAATACAGGCGTAATGTTATGCATATGTTATAATTTAGAACCTACAAACAGAAAACAACAAAACATTAATCACTGGAGCGAACTAAAAAGTTTAGTCTAGTTCAAAAACTAGGAGGAGCAGTGACACTACACCATTGTTCTTATACGAGTAGGTCACGTAAAAACAAGTTACATGCGGTCGTTGACCTGCCGACACTTTTCCGCTGTCTTCAGTGACGGCTCCTAACCCATAATGCATTAGTGACGACCGTCCGTCCGTTTGTTGATGACATTTTGTTAATTACACTTCAACCTCTATTTCTTTGTAAAGAGCGTGCACTTCAATATTAAATCATTTGCACATACAAACCGATGTTAACATTAAAAAACAGCTGCATTTAACCTAAGTAAATTACGTAATTTAAATATTCTAAGAAGCTTAAGAAATACCTACCACGATTAAGTTAGCCACTAATTTCCCTAGCCCGGCGCTAAATAAAACGAAGTTAGTAAACAGAACTACGATTAAAAATGTAAATTAGAGTACATTCTCGATTCTAAAGTTTAAAGTATTTTCTCGCAGATAAGTTTAAATTAATGTGGACCGTCACAAGCACTTTTACTGGCGCGGCGACCGGGCGGTTTCATCAATTTTTTATTAGCTTCGAGATTCTCTTTAAAAAAAGAATTTAAAGGCAACAGCGATTATATTTAATTAGAGACCACACTCTGCTCTTATTGAATCCGACACGTTGAATATTGTCTGGTTGCGGCGTCGTTGCCTGTCGCTGCTCCATTCAATACACGATAGGAATGCAGAGTATTTTCGATCCTTTTGATGAAAGCTAAGATTAATTTTGGAGGGCGGTTCAAAGGAAAATTTTAGAATATAAGTGCATTAATAAAAGGTTTTCAGGATAGGGCACTCTATAGCGAAAAATGCTTTTATTACATTTGTGGGCTTTATGTGCATATTCGGTGACTTTATTACGTAAAAGCTTTTGTTAAAGTATTGAGATTTTTATGGACTGTTTTAACCTTGTAAAATATAACTGAGTGATTCAATTTGGACATGAGCGTTTACTTGAGACTGTTTACGGCGCGCTTAGTTGGTTTTGAATAACGCTAGTAGCGTCGTGTTCCGGAAAAAGTAGACCTCAAATGGTTTTCTCTCTTATTTTTGATCAAAGTACAATAAAATACTACATGTGTTACACAGCAGCAGTTGAATTAGAACAACCTTGTTTTTTTATAAAAACACAGTAGGTAAAGTACAACTATATTTCTTAATGTCCTTCGGGAATCATCTCATACCGAATACAAATGAATGCTAATTTCCATGTCCATCAATTATTATTCGATTTATCGTGTATAATAATTTGAATTCAGAACTAAGTAGTTAATTTTTGTTTTGTTTTGATTTCTGTGTATAATAATTATAATTCAGAACTAAGTAGTTAATTGTTATTTTATTTTGATTTCTGTGTGAACTATAGAGCTGTAAAAAAAAATTAAAAGAGTATTAACAACTATACTTAGATTGAGAGCGTCCGGTCTGCACCAAGTGCAAAGGGGAACGAAACACGATATTGGCCGAAGGACATTAAGAAAAAAGTTGAACTGTAAGTACCTACCTATTTATTACTTCGGAGGGTTGATTCAGGAAGGGCCTGAATCCGATATTAAACTATCGAAATGCCGAGTTGTTGATTAAAAACCAACAACTCGGCATTTCAATAGTTTAATATAATATATAAATATATATACAGGCTGTAATGTATGGGTAGTTGACTTAAATATAAAAATAAATGACCGAACACAACAAAAAAAAAAACGTTATATTCATTAAAAGATTTTAAAAAGTTTCTATCCGCCGCCGTGCTCTCTAGCGAAACAGCTGACTAACTGAGGGACAGGTCGCGCTCGCAGCCGGTCAGGTCACATCCCGCACCCCCCCTCCCGTGTTGAGACGCAAGTTCGTTGCCCTAGCGCATAGGGCAACGAACTTGCGTCTCTTGTGGTAAAATGTAGATTTAAAAAAAAGTTGTAATTTGCCATTGATTTTACGTTCTATAAATGAAACCAAACCACTGGTTGCAAGGATAATGGTGTTCACCCTAACACCCTGTTTATAATAGTTCTTGTAGATAATAGGAGTGCCAACCTGTGATGACTGGAGCTGGAGTGCCCCGTTGTTGAGCTGGATATCGGCGACCTGGCGGGGTAGTTGCCGCCGCTCGCGCCTCCTTCCGACATCACGAACTCTGTAACAAATCATATGCTTTGTTACTCTTATTTTGCTTTTTTATCAATGTCTTTTTTTTCATTTGGAAAATTCTATGACATTCAAAGAACTTACCACTTTATATTCTTTGTATGTCATAGTATAAGCTAAAAATGTACAAATCCAGACTCCTCCGTGCCTCGGAAAGCACGTTAAGCCGTTGGTCCCGGCTGCCATTCGAGGATCTTTGACAGTCGTTACGGGTCGTCAGAAGCCCGAAAGTCTGACAAAACCAGTCTTACCAAGGGGTATCGTATTACCCAGTTACTGGGTTGTGGAGATCAGATAGGCAGTCGCTGCATGTAAAATACTGGCATTCAGCTGCATCCGGTTAGACTGGCAGCCGACCCCAACATAGTTGGTAAAGGCTAGGCAGATTGAGTATAAGGTACAAATCAGACTTCTCTAGTCATAAAAGATAAACACGGAACCATTTCGCAGCGTAGTGGTTGGTTGGCTTTTTCTCTAAATTGTTTATTGATGCTTGATACATAATGTAGTTTATGAAACTGTTGAATTGTTTTATAAACCGAGCTCGTAATTTCGTTATTTAAATATGTTATTTGTAGCTGTACTTTAATAATAGAACAATCTTTTGTTTTGTTAGGGAAAGTGAAACACTTTCTAATTTTATAGACTTACAGGTAGATAAAGTATGTCATTAAGGTACTATTTTTGATTTCATAATTACAATTTTATATTAGTTCAACTGTGACTAACGAGACACAATAGAATTTTAATTGTTATATATCTTAAAAGACTTTTCGACAGTCGGAAGGATATGAGATAGATCATCGATTTGAGTAGAAGATCTATGGAGTAGATAAAATATATGAGATTGGTCAGTTTTACACGTCAAAGTAAGATATCTTTAAAATTAAGACTATTATGTGTTTGCCCCCTCTATCACTATAGCAACTATGTACAATCAGACGACAAATGCTGACACACCACTTTATTATACCTAATCACATTAAGGATATTGGTTTTACAAATGTATTAGTAAGCTAATTGCTTGAGAAGTATCAGTTAAGTATTAAGTAGATTATTTGAATGGGCTCAACATCATTACACTGAATATCATGTAAGTTAGTGAACAATTAAATTACAGAGGTAATTCCACTGTCCACCCTATATTTTTTATTACAAGCCGAGTAAAATTATTCTGTTCTGAAAGGACAATGGGAAACTGTTTCCCACTTATCGTAAAACTTGTCGAATAATGGAAAATATTTTCCCTCCAAAAGATAAGGCCTCACACTTTTTCAAATCGTTGTTTTATTTATGAAAATGGCCTTCCTCAGTAATATGAAACTGGCCTTCGATTTTTTATTTCGATAGGTATGGGGATCTCATGTTTGATTAAGGTTTAATATTTCATCAATAATGATATTAAAGAAGGGACAAGTAAACCGTAGTAAAGTCTTGGTAACAGAATCAAGTTATTTTGATGTTTTGTAAAAAAACAAACGGCATTCGTTAATTTTGAATAAGTATAAAAAACAACCTACAAAAACAAATCTTTGATGTTCAACAACAGCTTTCACTTTACAAAATATTCAATTGACTCGATGAATACCTATACCTAAAAAATTTTACTAAGTACGTAGGGAAATCCTTAGAGTTTCAAAAAAGGTAAAGTAAGCGTCACAGGATATTGATATTCTACTCAGTTGTAAAATTATATGTCGGCAGTAGAAGAATTGCCGGCTAAACTCTACTGACGGACCATTCCCAACAAACATTTTTGTCATATAATCAAACTTGTATATGACCTTAAGTCTTTTTAAAGTTATTTTATAGTCATTATTTTAACTCTTCGTCATGTACTGGTGTATTATATGTCCAAATAGTCATAAACATTTTTTGTCGTATAATAATGTCATACGACGTTATTTCGACATTTATAAAACTTACTTATACAACTTTTCGTCCTCTAAACGTTTTCGTAGTATAAACGTCATAAAACTGTACATTTTGTCATATAATTACCTTTTAAACATCTGCTAAACGGATAATAATTGTTTACACGTAGTATTTGTTACCATTATATATAAGTCGAATAAGTATTACGAGTGCGACCTGTATACATCCTAAAGTATCACAAACATGATAATACGACCGCTACTTAATTAATACTCATATTAAAGGTTTATAATTACCTTGTATACAATTTTCGCGTACTTTAATACAAAGTAATAGAGCTCAAGCTGAGAGTGAGCAAAATAAGAAAGGTTCCGTATCACATTTAAATGCAAATTTAACTAATTTAATGCGGATACATTAAATATCGTTTATTACAATAAACTTAGGTACTAGAAATACACAAACAAACTTATAACATCGCGAGAGTCGCGGAGGATGCGTGGTATATAGTACGTGGGCACGTCTTTAGGTCTATTCCCGTCGGTGATCAGAACTTAAACTTCCGCTAGCAACAGTGACGGGCCATTTATAATGCCTCGAAAGTAGGTACTTCCACAGATTCGTTACTTTTGGTGTTGTAGCCTGACGACGTGATGTCCAACATCCCCCACCCGACCAACGAACCAATGGGCGATTTTCTTATCTCGCGAGCGGTCTCCATAAGTAGGTGAGACAATGGGAGCGAGCTAGATAGAGAGTATTAGAGAGTCGTGCTCTTTCTAGGCGGTGGTAAGGCTCGGGGAACAACTTTATTTAATTTATTTATTTTCTTCAAGTTCTCGCGTTACACTAATCAATTTAACCAAAATACTACAAGTGTGCCCCGCAGTTCATATTCCAAAGTTCAGGACTCTTGTTGATTTTTCGAAGTTGAAGTCATCCGAAAATGAAGATAATGTTGATAAAGAAGACACTTCAACCAACAATGATGACTTCAGAGACGATTAAAAAAGTGGGCTATTGATTTTAATATTCCACAAGTTGCATTAAAGCCAAATAAATTTATATGAAGGAGGTAATAAAAAAAGGCGGTCAAGTCAGGTCAAGTCAGGTCAAGTCAGGTCAAGTCAGGTCAAGTCAGGTCAAGTCAGGTCAAGTCAGGTCAAGTCAGGTCAAGTCAGGCCAAGTCAGGTCAAGTCAGGTCAAGTCAGGTCAAGTCAGGTCAAGTCAGGTCAAGTCAGGTCAAGTCAGGTCAAGTCAGGTCAAGTCAGGTCAAGTCAGGTCAAGTCAGGTCAAGTTAGGTCAAGTCAGTCCAAGTCAGGTCAAGTCAGTCCAAGTCAGGTCAAGTCAGGTCAAGTCAGGTCAAGTCAGGTCAAGTCAGGTCACGTCAGGTCAAGTCAGGTCAAGTCAAGGCATTTTAAACGGTTTTTATCCATTTGTATTAACCAGTCAGGTCAAGTCAGGTCTGTCAGTGATTAATGATAACATTACCACAGATATTATAATACTACACAGATAACATTACTATGTAGTTGAAAGAAAAAATTGTTTCATTTTTTTAATTATCCCAGGAACGTAATTAACATTTCAAGTTTTCCATTTCAAATGTGCGCATATCATTTCAATGAGGTCCATCTTTGATAAAAACTTATCAACATCTGCATAATTAGAGATCACTGTGGGGTTTACCTAAAACAAAAATATTATTTAGACTTAACCGCTTGAGTCCTAATGATGCACGCGATGCATCAATCGGAAATATCCTTCAAGCCCCACTGATGAATAAAATGCATCAGTCGATGCCACGCAACTTAGGTCTCTATTTCTACTGAAATACGGGTTAATAGTGGCTATGGGCAGTAGCACTCTAGAGTTGGATGATATTCACGTCAAATTAATCTACTAAATGCTTAATCTGTGCATGGAACGTTTGACAGTGTCATCTGTCGCGGACGGTCTCCGTGCATATTTTAATAATTATTTCGTGTTTTTACTGCCGTAATCGTCGTGAAGTGATATTAAATCAAATTAATAATAGTTTATACATCGTGTGTGATAATAATATTACCAAAATACATAAGTTGAGTGTGCAAAATTAGCGTATCAAAAAAATGCCGTGAAAGTACTGAGTGTGGTGGTGATTATGTGAATAGTGTTTGTTTTATGATGTTTACAGCGTGGGAAGTTACTATAAAATATTAATTAGTGTAATTGAATCAATTTGTAAGTGATTTTCACTACTATAACGACATAATAACAACATTTTGTCGTCAAAACACGGTCCTTGAAATCAAGGTCAAGATGACCTCTAGTTACGTAATAAATTTGTTTTTTATTTTCTGTTATTATCTCAAACTGTTATTTTTTTTAGATTCGTTATCTATTCATAATACTGCCTGTAAAATTTTATAACAATAGAAACAGTATTTTTAACAGAAATCGTCAAAACATAAGAACAAATAAACTACCACGCACTTTACGATAATATTGTAAATCCTATTGTATTCATCCGTTCACCGTATATAGATAAGTATGTGGTCTGTTTATTCAAGAATCCAAATTACTTTACGTTATCGAGCTACGATAAGTATAACTCAAGATATTGAGGTTTTACCCGGAGCCGCTGACACGCGGTGGGCCTCCGGGGCGCGATGTCGGGCGAGCAGCGGGCTCTAAAAGAATTACGCGGTCCAGCAAGGAACCTGAGTTAACTAAGTTATAAGTCACGCAAACAAATATTCTATTTTTTTAATATAAATTCTTTGAACTAAGTTAGCTAAGCGTTTTTAATTTTATCACTGATCCCTAAATCAACTGTAATGGCGTAAACATTTACAATGAACACGCAGTTTATAGGTCGGGAAGTTATGTAGTTGTCATTTAATGCAGTCGCTTAATAAAATTATTAATAAAATATGTGAAAACGTTAGAGTTTTAAAAGCGCATAAAAAAATTGTTCCAAACCTACCTCACATTAATCAGTAAACTTGATTGCACAGTGGTTTACGACTGATGAAATGGTTTTATCACCTCAAATAACAAAGAAAAAATGCAATATTAACTCAGCTGTCAAAAACACCGCCATATTAAATTAACGTGATATAATCTGTTACAATATAATTTCGTTCAATATGAGCATCATCTTTAAATGACAATAACACAACGATTACATTATATAAAAGTCGTATTGTGTACCATAAGTCGACCCGAAGTCGAATACACGCCGCGACAGCTATCATTACATGATATTTAGTCAAATCGCCGACGTGTATATGACTACTATGCGACTAAGTAGGTATTTATATGACTGTTACACGAAACTCTTAGCAACTTAAGTTGAATAAAATGGGCCCTAATGCCGTAGAGTAAACGTCCTTATGACATTTATACGATTATACTGAATAACATTAAGTTGCCACCAAAACGTCTACTCAACGTCGTAAATGTTTGTTGGGTTATCTTACACCAGTTTTTTACGTGACAGCGGCGAGAGTGCGAACCGTAAGGCGCAGGGCGCGGACACGGAGTCCGCTCTCAACTATCAATCCTTCTGTCACGATATCGACAGCGCATTTGTTTGCTCTCACCATTTTTGTCTCAGTGTTTCCTCGTTCCTCGGGCGCTATATTTGTGCTGCGGGCGTGCGGCCGGCGCCGGCGATCAATCTGCCCACGACTCTGAGCATGACGGATGGTAGATCGAAGACCGAAGCTCGCCGCTTCTATGCCTCGACAAGATACCATACATTTTATTGGGAACCGTTTTTGCCAACGGCCCTGATTATACTCGATGTTGTCCCACCGATCTAATGAATTATTTACTTTGTTATCCTAGTTCCTGACTGATGTTTATGTGAGTAGCCTATTTTTTTGTTAAAAAGAAATTTATCAATGATTTGTGGAGAGAGGATTTCGTTTTATATTTTATCTCTGAAAGAGCTTTGTAGCCTTTTTAGATAATGCCTGCGGACTTTGTGTATTGATTTTTATTCATGAAAAGAAAGTTTTATCTTACGAAGCAAAATGGCCTGATGCCTATTTTCTTTAACTATGAATGGAAAGAGACTTCCAATACGAAGAGATAACGTTTTTTTATATTATTTGTTTATAAAATACTAAATGTTTATAGACTCGGAAAATGGCACGTGTAGACAAACAAAAAGTGGAATCAATTTTAGTTTGTTAGATGATTTGTCTGGGCCATTTCGGCGTAGTGTAGTTGTAATTTTTTTTGATAAATGCTACGCGTGAGAGAAGCTGACGTGATCCGCTGATACGCGACCCCTAGCTGCCTCGACTACCTCGGCTGCCGTCGAAATACTGTAAATTATAACTTCCCGAGTTCCGTTCTGTTTATCATCTTGCAAATGTATTACGCAGGTCTTCCGTTTGTGTAATATGTAAATACGTATCTTGAGCGGAAGAAATGAAAACAAATCTGGCGGATCCCGGTTATTCATTACATAAAATGCGATGTTTCATTATTAATTTATGCCGTACCCTCCGACAGGGAAGAGCGACCCTCTTTGAAGTAGGCTGTAATATTCTTAGGATTAGTGTTGTAGTATTTTTTCATGATGGGAATATCATTTTCCTTCATATGGGAGAAATGAGGAAGATGGGAAAGCAGCTTGCTCATACCGTAGCTACGTTGTGGACGGTATATTAGATATAAGTAGAGCATCTAATTAGGTACGTATGCGTCCTATTCTATGATGTAAGTTTCTTGAGCCAATTTACTATTTGTGCAGTTGATAGATTTACCCCTCTCTTAT
This sequence comes from Lithophane semibrunnea, assembly GCA_947363905.1. Classification (NCBI taxonomy): domain Eukaryota; kingdom Metazoa; phylum Arthropoda; class Insecta; order Lepidoptera; family Noctuidae; genus Lithophane; species Lithophane semibrunnea. The sequence continues at coordinate 10,652,087 of OX376192.1, read as the reverse complement.
TTATAGTAGAATGAATATTAAAAATGATCTTTAATTTTTACTAGGGTAAAAATCATAACCCTCCTTTGCCGTGTTTGGCTACGGCGACGTAGCCAAACACGGCAAAGCCAAAAGAGGGTAATGTATGGTTAGTACCTATACATCTAGAGAAACATGATAAAGTGACCACTAACCAGTACTTCCTAAATGAATTCAAACTTAAATAAAATACGGTCGCAATGGTCGACAAATGGTCGCAATAAAAACAATCATAAGTGCTTATCGAGTACGAGTATTTCGGGACATAGCTAAGCGATTGGTCGACTTTTCACGTGACCAGAGGGCTCGCCTATTTTTAGCCCAAAGAATCAGCATTGCCATTCAACGTGGCAATGCTGCTAGCCTTTTGGGCACTTTTCCCATTGACAGCAATGCGGACGAATTCTTTGATGCCCTATGAGTCCCTCCACTTTATTTTTTCTTTTTAATTTTGTTATAATATATAATTGTATAAAAATAACGTGTTTGTATAGTTAATTTGGAATGTGGTGTTGGAGAAGAATGCTTGGGGTATCATGGACAGAATTCCGCACAAACGTCTCCATACTTCAAGAACTCGGCATCAAACAGCGTCTAACAGCACAAGTACAGTCTCGAGTACTGAAGTTCTTTGGTCATGTCTCTAGGCGGAATAATGACTCGATAGAGTGTCTAGTGGTGCAGGGCAGAGTGGAAGGTAATAGGCCACGCGGGAGATCACCGATGAGGTGGACCGACCAAATAAAGCCCCTTTAAATGAATGCGCCAGACTGTCATGTAACAGAACCAGATGGAGAGAGATCCTGAGGCGGGCAACGACTACACCTGCGATTGGACAAAATTCATCGTGACCCCGACCGCTCTGTCAAGAGCGAAATGAAGAAGAAGAAGATAGTTAATTTTATTTAGGATTTAATTTGCAAATAAAAGGTCCCTTACGAGCAGAATCCATCATAATTACTATTTATAGAAAGAACACAAATAACGAGATAAAAATATAAAGAGTAACACTAAACGGTAACAATATAACAGCATTAGTTTCTATCTCTTAAAGAAAATTCGTAATCGGCGGCAAATGAAAATTGATCGCCACTAACTAAGATAAGTTTGGAAAGTTATGATGGAATGGAAGTGCTTCCGGGCGCGACGATGGCGACGGGCAAAAATGCTCCTTCCACACTGATTTAGCTCCACACTAAGTAATTATTGTTCAAACAAGAAACCTAACGAGTGAACCCATTAATCACCAGCCATTAATGTCGTTGCTTTGTTACCTAATGGACACTACCCCGTAATAAAAGTAGGTGTGTAAAATTATACTTCGACACACATTTACAAAAGTGTATCTAGTCCGATTTGTGTAGGAAAATCAATTTGTAGTAAAGCCCGGTAGTACTTGTTTGAATTAGTGGCTAACTAATAAGATGAGCGATAAGATTTCAATGCTACAACAAATTATTCACTCGTATAATTTATGTAGGCTCCTACTTTTGGCTTTGTTTACTAAAAAGCCTTTCTATTTCCCCAGAATTTACTACGGTAATATTATTTATTTGTTACAATTTTATTTTATTAAAAAGGGTACGATACTGAATAGGTATTGTGGAATATAAACGCCAATAGCAAAACTTACAAAACGGGTCTCGGTAAAGTGTCTTGTGCTGCAAACCTTTATGAATACCATATGAGGAGGCCGCTATTTTTACATACAAAAATCGGCACGGAATCAAAGTCCACATGTCCGTTGCGGCCTACCTTAATTTTCCTACACGGCTCGCGCCCTGAATACCAAAGACAGGGAAGGACATCAGCTTTCCCGCGACCACTACGCGATTTCCATACAAATGACGTAAAAAGCTGCATACACAACTAATATCGTAACTTTGTATATTATGCGATCCGTGATGATGTTAAAATATTAAATTTAATTTGTAAGAAACGTTTGTGGAAACGCTTTACGGTAACGTTGTTGAGAAGCCGACAATGCCGGTGTAATTTTGCTTATTTCGGCTTAAATTACTTGATCTCGTTTACGGCCTTTGAAGATTGTACGGAGTTTTCCCAAAGTTTGTGTCTAATTTATTGTTTACCGTCACTTTCTTGTATTTGTTTAACGTAAGTTAATTGTTCATTTTTGAATATTACCCTAATTAAAAACCAACTGATGGATTTATTAAAAATTACTTTTCGACCGTTTTCTTACAAAAAAACACCACTTAATAGCCAGACGATTTATCAAGATTTTTCGAACTTTCTCATTCATACTGCTTTTGTATGCCATATCATACCATAATATTTAAAGAATACACTTAAAAAATATAAAATAAATTATTATAGTAGCATTATAATTATAGATAACGACGAAGTGAAACATGGTAGCCCATCATGCATAGCCGTTATCTATATACCTACTTACCCTTACATCGCTGGGTAGATTTAGTATCGTGAGCAAAACTAATGTCGCGCGGTTATTCAATCACAGTAAGAATTTAATCTCAACTTAAATTAAGGTGATTCCCTTATAACTTTCCAACACAGTCGCTAATAACGAAACTTGTGGTTAATAGCGTGGAGGAGACGAGCGAGGGGGCTGGCAGGAGGGGGGGGCGGACGCACGGCTTCGGGATATTTCGAGACAATTCAATGGGAAAATCTGCCTTTGTGAAACTTCCATTGTAGTTATTATATTCTAACTTCACATTATAATTCGTTCGAACAATTTCTATTTATGGATAATGATGCAACTGTTAAGCACACTTAAACATGTTACTCCAATAATACTTTTTGCAAAGTTAAAACATTTTCAGAAGTCAATGTGCTACCTTTTAACTTTATAAGTTATGCTAGACAGCAGATATACAATAGTAGTACGTAGGTAAACAATAAATATTTAATGTGACGGTAACGTTAGTATCGATAGAGCCATGGTGGGTAATAAATGGAACACTCACGGATTTATAGATACATATAATGTATACTTTTAGCGAGAGCAGGCTTTCAGCGCAACGCCGCGCGAACATATCGAATGTTTATGACGTCATTAAACATATTTTTACGAGGACACCGCCGTGTTCTATATTATTACGGCGAGGGAGACGCGTCACACTGGCATTTCATTGGTCAGTAATTCGCGGAAGTGAACCTTCCTCGAAATTGACAACATTCGTGCAATAAACCATTTATGACGCTATACTGCAGCGCGCCCGCAGTTGAACGAATCCGATATAAACTTTATATTAACACTAATTTTATTAACCCGACATAATTTCCGCTATTAATTAAGTTTGTCATAAGCGAGTGGCTGTTACAAATAATATTATATTTGCTTTACATAATATTAACAGCAAACAAGAGCACTTATCAGTTGGGAGTTTTTGAGAGCTTACTAGCATATATTATATGACTATACGCAAACCGAAATTCAAGATGGAATGTGAATGATGTTATCAATAACTTTACATTTTATAAATTAAAGTCACTTTTCGTGTCCGTCTATGTGACTGTGCAATTTACATGTAAAAAAGTTACAATGTTTTGTGAAGTCGTCAAAACCGTGCGAAGCAGGGGCGGGTCGCTAGTAATTTATAATTTCCAAACTAATGTAAGTCTTCCTGGTCAAAAACTAAGTTGTAATTAAGTTTGACGAGTACGGAAAGAAGAAAAATTACTAGGTCTAAACAAAACACGCGGAGAAGCTGACAAAATGCCACGTCAATTCACCAAATTACGGAGTAATTGAAACGAATTTCAGAGTGAAGCTCATGTAATGAAAGCAGATAAAGGGAAGGGAGGAGTGAGCGAGGGGCTTATTCAATTCGTTCGCAAGTTCAACCTGACACTGACTTAAGTAGATAGTTAAGATTTAGCCAAGAAAGCACCCGCCGGCACCCACTAATGTGTACTCAGAAAGTAGTCTGGCCTCAAGAATTGGCCGCTTAAGTACCTACGGAAACTTACCATCCATTAGTTACTTGTGAGAACACATTATAGTTTAACTTTTGTTTCCCTTTACTTACTGGCTACTAATAGCGACCAAAACAATCCAAGTAAACATCTGTATTCGAAGATGTTATTTAAGAAAGAATTTAAAATTCTTTGTTTAATGTAGTACGTGTTGACACAGTGGAATGCGAGCGAGTGGGGCCCACTCAATATTGCAATAGCCGATACCGCAACTCCTGTCAACAACCGAAACGTTTCAGCTAAATAACTCCACGGAGACGCCAAGAGACCGCGCACTTTACTCGATTGGATTTGAGGTGGACTCTCCTTGTGACCTCACTAGCACTTGTGTTCTAACGAACTAATGATTTTTTTAAACATTACTTGGAATATGCTGACGTCCAACAGGTGTTTGCAGCTCTTTTCAAATGTAGCTACGAATCCTTATATTCATCATGGAGTCAGTTTCAGAGAATAAAGATATTTTTGAAATACATTTTCGGATCCTTTCATTTTCGCTTTTACGTTTTGGTTGTGTATTTTATTCCAAGCTGAACAACGGCATACAATATATTTTACGATCATTCTATCTATGAAACTGGTCAAAGTTGACAGCAACACGCAGAATTTGGGCTCGCAAGATATGTTCCTTTTAAGTTTATTTACGGAATATTTTTCCATATTTTGCCAAGGATAAGAAACTGATCCCATGCATATCTGATTCGATCTTCATTCGTATGTTTGCGTAAAATCTTCTCTGTAAAGGAATCTACATAATCAGAATCAGCGAGACGTTGTCGAAATACGAAACCATCTGTTGTGTACGCCGTACATAGATGTTCTTTCCATGTGATAAGAAAAATGTGACCCAGTATCGACGAATGAGGACGATGGTGAAGTCAAAAAATATTAAAAAAACCTTATTCTTAAGCTATTCTGAAAATATCGTGAACAGTATCTTACATCGCCTTAAAGGCTTTTCGGTTTTTGTGGATCAACTAAAATTGCTTGTGAAGAAAATCGAAATAAAATTCTTTCTCGCGGCTGTCTAAAGATATTAATTTTGAAATATGACGAACGGTATCGCGAGAAACCAATACCCTAACGCAATAAAACGTATGAAGCGAGTATTATTCGCATGATCACATTTCCTAATAAGTTGGATCCCACAACGTGTTCAATGTGGCGAAAACTAATACCGCCCATCTCGCCGCGCGCCGCCGTCACTCGCGCGTCCGCCTGGCCAAGCATTTAGAGCCTCCACTCCATTATATTTTGTTTAGTTCCTTACAAAACAGACCGGTACCCCAATATATTGAATTTCCAAAAAGAAAAACCCCAAGTGCACGTAAAACGAAATTTCCCTCCCATGATTCGTTGGAATTGTTACAAATGGGTCATATCGATTACGTTGTTGCGTAACATGTATTAAGCTTGCGTTTCATTGCACTTGGTAATTATACCGTTGGTTTCCGTAAAACAGGCTATAAATAACAATTTACCGACTAGTACACCTACAATACAATTACCTACCTCTAAGAACTTTTTTACAATCACATACAATTTATGGAGTGGTATTTGCAAGCATAGTTCTATTTATAGAGTGTGGTATACACTAAACATATGCAATAGTTATATTATTATGACTGAAATGTTCAATTGTGTAGTGGAATTTTCCAAAATAACATTTTACTCTCTACAGATACGTAGTTGTTAATAGATTTTAACTGAAGTTCTGACTCCTCTGAGTTCTGTACTCAAGGCGGTTATAGCTAACACCTTGTTTCTGATTTTAGAAAAGAAGCAAATCTCAACTGATTATTCTCAAATACGTATGCATAATAAGTATGCGCTCAAGTTTTTTGGGTTTCACAAGTTAAAATCAAATTTCAGAAACGCAACTGACGACTGTTAAGCATACTTTCTGTCAAATTTGAGTAAATGATGTTATATTACTCAAATATTGATTAAAGTTTAAAAAAATATTAATTCAGAAACGAAAAAATGTTTAAGTTATTCTTAAGTACAGATTAGGACGTTCTCAAATTAAAATTCTCAATTCAGGAACCGGGTGTTAGTCAAACAATAAGAAAAAATGCAGTCGTACCTAACTATTATTAGTTACGAATTGAATTAAACTCAATCCGCTTTGAATAACTTTATATTAGGGACTAAACTGAAAACTTTCCACTAATATAATGAAATAATCAAGTTTTTTTTGCACTGCGTAATATAAATTCACGGTGAATATATGTGTCGAATTTCCGATAGGCAAGTGTGTGATTATGTGATTAGTGGACGACTGTACATTGTATAGTGCACGTGTCATTCGTCACAGATTGCGAGCCATGAAATGACATGGCATTACTTTAGTGGTTTGCGGCGAGGCGCGGTTCCGACAGGGTGCGGTCACTTACGATTACAGCGGCGGTGATAAACCGAACCGTATTAGTTATTACCTATATTAACGCACAATAAACCACGCTATTAACGTTTTTTCCTATGAAACTTTTTATTCCAATCATAAAATGTATCAGACCGTTATCGATATTAATCCGGGAAATATCATTCAAATATGTACAGGCATTTGCCGGCCGGAATGCTGGATAGAATTGAAATATCCAAGATTACGCAAGTTACCTCTCGGCTTGCTGATAACCTGAGATAGGGAAGCCTTTGCGATATTCTGCGATATTAAAAGGTTATACTTATTGCAAATTCTGAAGGACTGGAAATCTTGTGACGAATTCTATACGTATCAAATATTCTCTAAAGTATTTGTAAATGTACGAGTATGTCGTCAATTATTCAATAAAGATAAGGAACTTGTTTCAATAGCTGAATAATCACTTGTTATTTCATTAATAATGGGCAGTGGGACACTAAATGTCTTGATGTTCCCTACCGTGAATACAAATGTCCAATTCCGTCCACGCAATGCTCGCATTAAGGGAGTTTGTCAAACCTAGTCAATAAGTGCAGGAAGATGGCGGTTTTATCATTAGGAGGCATCAACATTGATTTACTACAATACAAGGGCGCGGGAGCACAAGCAGGTGTTACGATTTTAGCCTTTATGTGGGTTTATGTTGTGGTGCTTATCAGTGTGTGGTATTAATCATTTGTAAGGGTTTAGACTTTGGACAACCAAGTCAATGTTTTTTGTTATTTTGCTTACTGACTTAGCTATTAGTCATAAAAAAGATTAGCGAAAAAGTACACAACTCGTTTTTATATTATTTTCTCCCAAGGTTTTTCTATACAGGATTTTATTAAGCTGACATATAAGGAAGCCGCTGGCAATATGCTAACCCATTTCCTTATTTTTTTCTTATGACCACGTAAACCAGGGTGGCTCTTACTGGCACAATTCAAGCTAATAACAGTTTTTGTGACACTAAACACGAAAAAAGCTTTCCCCGTTTAACGGAGCGTAAATGTGTACTCCATGTTACCGCCACCCTTAAGCAGACATTATTAGGGGGGTGGCACACGGCGGACGTAAAATTTTGTAGCGATTTTTTTTTCCTCTAATACTGCTAAGCTATAGACTGTAGGTCACGTTGACAACATAACTTGTGTCGAGGGCCAAATATTTGGGGGAGAGCTAAAAGCAATTTTTTACCAGTCAGGCCTTTGTTTATATATCGTATTTGAGTTTTGGTATGCACCATTCTAACCGGGAAGTAATCGTTTAAATGTAAATTGGTGAAGTTATTTGACTTTCTATTGTATGGGGTGCTTTCCACCAAGTTTCAGGATCCTACAATAGCTTTAGACCCTAAAACTTATAATAAAGTTAAGTACAAGCTTCAAGAATATTGATGAAAGTCTCAAACTGTTCCTGCTAGAACCGACGTCTATGCGAAAGATGTAGGTACTTACACCTAACCTCGGCGGCCAAATTGCTGTTCAGCCAAAACTTGATAGTGTGGCAGAAACCTTAATGAAGGAGTCAAATTCTCATTAAAGCTACTATTATAGTTTTGCGAAGTTAAAATTGTTTTACTTTGGAAGCTTCTCCATTGTCAAAAATCCAAACAATCTTAGGTATTGATTTTGTACCTACGTGGTGCATTATTGAATACAATACAGTTCAATGCATTTGAAATACTGTGGCTGCATGTGATAGGGACTCTTAGAGTAACGTACGCGTATCCTAATAAGTCTTATTTTACTCATGACTTTCAATATAAAAGTTCTCTCTGACTTTTTATCTGATTTACGAACTATAAAATTAGAATTGTTGTTTTCATTTTATTTTGTTTACAATCGAAGGGCTACCACAAACAGGTTCCCTCAGAAGTGCAGAAGTTTCTTTTTAATCGTAATTAGCAATATTTTGTAAGGCGGTACAAAGGAGTGTCGCCGCGGGTCGCTCGGCTTTGGGACAAAAGCGACCGGCGAACTGCGCCCAACGCACTACAAAGGGCTTACTTACGGTTTAAATGTCGCCGCCCTGAAAATTTGTTTCATTAAGCGAACTGGCCTAAAATTTCTTTTCCTTTTACAACGTACCGAAATTCCGGTAACTGGATTTTACCGACAAATATTTCATAGCTCTCCTTTTACCAAAGATATATTTTTGTATAGAAATAGCAAAGGGTGAAATTGTAAGGTATCGGGTGGGAATATCAGGTTTGTGTTTTGAAAGACTTCTGTTTGTTCTGTTCACTTTTATTTAAAGTTCATATCAGATTTATTTTCACCCTGTTGTAGGCAGGTGCGGCGATGCCTAGGCATTATTACTTAATACCCCTAGGGGTTTTATGTATCTGTGGAATACGCATGTTCATTAGTCTCTATAACACCGTTAAGCTACATCACAAACGCGTACACCAAATAAAATTATACGAGGCTTGTGGGTCATAAAAATGTTGATATAATATAAACAAAGGCAGTTTCCACCAACAATAGATACCTGTGCGTAAGGATAAAAGGATAGAGGATTACCGCCATCAAAAGCAAACCAAGTGTTCTTCTTGATATAACAGCGTTAAATAAAAAGCTGTTTTCTGAACAAAGCCGTACGTGCGGCAAATTATTTATGTATTGCCGCGGTCGGTCTAATTACGAGAGGCTTTTGTTCTTGTAGCCCTCCCGGCCAGGCCACACTTTACTCCATACAACCTCCCGTATAGTATTCGAGTGAAGGTTGCTTAGATAACAATAATGTAATGAGCTTGCGGTCCCTTAGGAATCGAACCGCTGCATTTGTTGTAGTTTTAGGCGCTACTTTCTGCCATTAGGTTAATTTTTCAATGAAATTATATTTGTTAATGTTTCTAGGATTGCTGGACGTAAAGTAATCAATTTAAATCTATTAACCTACTCGTGGTTTCTACAGGGCATGATCTTTCTGCATTCAATGGTCCTTTTTACACTTGTAAACTACTGCAGTAGGTACACCATGTTGCATGCATGCTTTTTAGCTACTATAAAAAGTCTGTCAGTTTTGCACCTTCCAACGTTAAAAGACTTTTCTTTAATAGCTGCAACAATTCCAAATATGAATTGTCAAGCTAATGATTAAAAATAATGCAAGTGGCCATTACCGGTGTAACGGCAGTCTGGAACAGTGGATGTCTTTTGATTGTTATTGTTATGATGATTATATTCTCATAGTACCCCTACTTGCTAAATTGTAATTACAAATTAAATGGAAATGAGCTATGGCGTGCGTAGCAACTACCAACGCAATTAGTATTAATCACAATTATTAATAATTAAATGCTAATTGGAGTACCTTTAGCACTTCCGTGGAATGAGTGAATTTTTATTCTAGGTATGTAAAGTACAGGAATTAATTTCAGGCACACGAAACATTTTCCCATGTCTCTAAGGTTGGCAACGCGCCGGACAACTCCTTGGTGTTGCAAGTGTCTGTAAGTTGTTATTACTACTTTATCATATAAATAGTTTAAATACCGTCAGAGCAACCTGTGCGACAACCTGATCCGAAAACAAAAGAAAAACACTTTTCCAAACCTAATCTTGAGGTTACCAATTAACTTTTGTGTGCACACACCAGCTTTACTCAACTCTTACCATGCCCTGCAGGCGTAGCATGGCGCTTTCTATCTCTACGAAGAATAGACATAGCTTTTTCTATACACAGTGACAGTACGTTTCTTCATTTTTGAAATCCACCGTAGAAATGTTTCTACAATCTGTAATTTTGTCTTTCATTTCTAACGATCTTTGTCTACGTCTTTTTTTATGTAGACTATTTCGGAAGAAAGTTTTCTATCCTTACTGTCAAAATCACACTGACAACTGATAAATCCTATGACAAAACCGACCAAACAAAGAATTCTGAGTCGAATTATGTAAAAGAGTGAATTTCGTAAAAAGTTGACTCTTTCTATATTTTGCTTCAGTCGTACTGTCTACAGGAAACATAATTTTTGTCTACTCTTCCGTCGACAAAACGGTGCTCATGCTACGCCTGCTGCTTGTCCCCCGAGAGTCAGTACCTCCGAACTCCAGAAATGCTTATTAACCTTGACCTACTTAAAAGACAAATCCCTCTGTCAAAGTTAAAAGCTTGATTTATTTTCAGAATTGGATATTCCATTTCAATATTTGAACCAGCTTGGGGTGAAAAATATTTTTCTTTTACATGTCGAGTAAAATTTGCTGACAAACAAATATTATTATTTAGCGTTACGGTTATTATTATTACAAAATGTAAACGCATAACAAGTAATTTTTTCCAACATAACTTCACGTTACGATACAAAAATAATTTGCCGTCTAGTGTGTACTTATAAGAAAAAAAATGTAATATCATAAATATTTATGATGCGCTAACACCTTACGTTCCCCCACGGTAGCTCATAAGAGTTCTGCAATCAGGTCCAAAGGAACGAAAGACTGAGCATACGATATTCACGCGTAATAAATATTAGAGGAGAGAGGAGAGTGGAGTTGCAGTGATTGCGAGAACAGGTGTAGACGAGTCGGAGGTCGGACATAAACTGGCCCCCGCTTTTTATTCCGACGTCCATTTTGAAAATTTGCCGCGTTCGCACGTTTTTTAGTGTGCACTCGGGGGCAAAGTTTTATTACCGGACCCGTTCCTGTGCGGTGCCTACGATCTCTTATTTGAAAGATTTCACTTGCAATGCATAGTTATGTATTTGCGATAACAGTTACTTTTTGGAGATTCTGACGGCAAAAAAGAATTCTCTATGTCTTTAACTTGGAAAGCCATAGAGAATCCATTTTTTAGTCGAGAAATTTTTCGACGAAGTATACTATCATATGAGTTGGCCTTCAAAAGGAATCTGCTTGAATTACCTTTGATATTACGTACACCGACCTCAAAACAGTTGAACAAACCAAAACCTTTGATTTTTATTACAAGCTTTATATTTATTAGCTTGCTCTGTTCGTATGTTTCCGGTTATTCCAATTGTCATCCATTTTTCAACACATTCAATTGATCTGAAACTTGGCATACTTATATAACTACCGAGACATTTTGAAAACATGATACCATGGGGCTGGTCTGATGATGGAGCTGGAAGTTAGCCATAGGAACTCCTCAATTAAACAAGATAGCAACATCGTGTTTGGGCTCATTGGCTATGTACATATTAACCAGTGCTTTGATACTAGATGGTGTTCAGGATCTGATGATGGAGCATTAATTAAAAGGTTGTTTTCAAAAAGATTTTTACTTATATTTATTTTATTAATTGTATAATTATTTTTTGTTGTTTTTAATAAATCATAATAGTACCTAGGTAAGGTACTATTATGATTATGCACATATTAGGGATCCAAAGCCTACATGTTAATTATATCTTATTTTTGTTCATTGTTTGTTTTTGAGACAATATTGTGTTTGTTCCTATTGTTTGAATCTATTGCTTTAACTAACGTGTGGCGACCAACAGCTGATTTAATCAAGACCTAGATGTTATTTCCAAGGTCTCCTAAAGACCCTTTTACGTCTACTATATGCCGATATATTCCTGAAAGCAAGTTCACTCTCGCTATAGGTAACACTGAGTGATATTTTTGATACATTTTCGTATATTTTTATTGAATTAACCTGTATACATTTCAAATATTAAAGCAAACGCATACGTTGCAAAGAAAATGCACTTTATTATTTTCTCAGGTAGTTCTATCTTGTGTGAAAATTGCAGCTTAAAAAAAAAGGCCTTGCCTTTGAGCTTATTTTAGTTTTCGTTTTCTCTAATAGGTTGTCTGATAAGCAACAGCTGGCGATACAACAATTAGGATTGTTACAACAAAAGCATTGTGTAATTGATTGATTTTTTTTGCCGTTAGGTAGGCTTAGGTAAAATAAATATTTTTTCATGCAAACTTCTAAAACAGTTAATAATTTGAAACTATTTGCTACTAACGCGTGCAATAAAAATTGCTTTTAATTCCAGAATTTTAATAAACTACGTACGACCAGTGGCTATAGTGGATTTGTTTAGGTCCGTGGCACACACCGCGAGCGATGAGCGATGGACGAGCGAAGCGTGAGCGATTGTCACAGGAGTGATGCGCGCGAAGAGCTATACAGGGGGACCCACCGGCCGGAGGGCCCCCGGCCCCCGGCCTCCCGCTATCGATTGCCCCAGTTGAGAGCGGAGCGGAAGTAATGATAGAGCGGGATGCAACCACTGCCCGATCCGATGCCCAACTCCACCTAGTAACTGTAGTGCACTACACAAATATTTGTTCAAGATAATATTTAATCTTCCATTTCTTTCGCTTAATGTGATTCTCGATCTCCTTTTAGAAGAACGCTCGCTGACATAATAATCAAGGATTACTTGTTACGTATTTGTTTTCCTTTCGTAATGTTTATGTAATTTACCTATCGAATATTTCATAATAATTATGGTAGCATTTCTACTATAAGCGTACGTAAATAAAATTAAAAGCGCCATTAATGCTGTCTCTTCAGATAAATTAGACGAAAGTTTGAACCATCAAAGTAAACAACTTCACAAAGTCGAGCGTGGAAGTGACATCCTGCTTATATCTATCTGAACGGATCCCGTAATAGCTTCCTCAATCTCAGCGTCAAAGTTCTCATAAGGCGCTTCTTAACTAAGGCGTTAAGGAAGATAGTTAGTAAGAGGCCTTCGGCAGGGTCTTAAAACTTGGCCGAAACTTGCGTAACTCGATCTCCACGATCCGGCGTCGGGCATCAATGGACGATAACTCACAATACGTTATTAGCATAATAATCATAATCGCCTGACCGACAAGCGCTATGACACCGTCACCCCTGCCACTAAGCCTCCTTGATACCTCCCTCGACTGTGTATTTTTGATCTAAACAAGCATGATTCACGAGAACGACCGCCTCGCTCCATCGTTTCAATATAAAAGCCATTGTTGTATAAGTTGCGTGAAACACCAAAATGGCGATTCGATGTCCATCGTAAACCGAAGTTCATAAGCCATGACGCTTCAGACCTCGCGTCCATAATCAGTTATATCGATTTTGAGATAAAACGCGACCGACAAGAGTGTCTTCTTCGCGGCGCGGTAAATTGCGAAGGAATCTGAGCCGGCGTTCACATCCAATGATAATAAAGTGTAAAAAGAGTCGTCGTTTTAACGTCCACTTTATGGGCACTTCCGGAGGTTCGTATGGAGGTTCAGGATGCGCCAGATATATGGTGGCTGTTAAAGTCCTCCGCCAATCGCTCGAGCTCTTTGTCGTCATCCGATCGCGTGGCTGCTGTAAAAGCGATCTAAAGCAATCTATAAAACTGCTTCACAGCAATTTTTACATGACTACGGCTAACCGAAAAGAGACTAATGTTTTTTACGCGATGTTGCCAACCGAATTTACAGCTTAAACGGCTCAACATATTGGTATGAATGGCAATTCATGTAGTCGCTCAATTGTGAGATGGGAGCACATTCACGTCACAATATATTTTTGTATCGATTGGCATTTTTATTACATTTTTTTCGATTGTATTCATACTGTGTACTTATAATATTTATTTATAGAAAATAATAACAAGATAACGTATTAATAAACAACACAAAAAAATAAATATACCTTTATCTACTCGTGACTGAAATCATGTCATAGAAATAGGTTTAAAAGTTGCAATAATACTTTGTAAAACCACTCTTTGTAATAATGAAAAGTTTAAAGGAAATTCGCTACAGAGTTAAAAATGTTGCGATCTACAGAACAGTTCTTTACTTTGAAGTCACAAATAAATATTAAATTAATCAACACAAACACAGTAAAAAGTAATAGAATCAATAAAATATTTTATTGCATAATTAGAACAGTTTCCACGTAAAAACAGATTCAGTGTCGTAAAGCGAAGACTCCTATTTAAAGTAGATCGGTCTATAAAATAAACTTGAGAATCCAATTAAGAAATGAGCAGGCAACGGATTTATTCCAGTCCCTCTTTATTAACGTACATGACAATAAAATGGGATATTCCCACTTTGTGTAGTTGATTCGTGTTCATGAGCAATTAAAACGAACACAGACTGTTCTATTAAAAGTACTACAGTTACACTGTTCAGTTCCTTTACCTGTGTTGTGAACTCGAAAAAGCTACATGTGGATAACTTTTGGACTGAAGTTACTTAACTTTTTTTAAGGGGGATGCGCTAGGGTGGCCCGCGAAATTCAAATTTTCTTACGTTTTTTGCAATTTGCAGGTCAGTATCAGGTTGTATGTTGATCTAAATATTATTAGCGCTCGTAACAAATATGGATTTACTGAATTATAAACATTAAAATCAGCAATACAACTCTCTAAGCTCATGTAAGTGCATTGAATGACTATTTCATGAAATCATGACATTTGGCACGAGCGCTAATAATATTTTGATCAACATACAACCTAAAAACGTAAGAAAATTTGAATTTCGCGGGCTACCCTAGCGTATCAAACTTAAGGGCCCGCGTCGTCCAGTTGCAGAACAGATCATGCAAAGAGAGTTTGTTTTTTTTTTACTATCGTTTACCGTTTGATAATTTGGCTATGACTGAACCATGTCACAAAAACATAGGTACTGTGTGTACCTACCACTTAACATGATTAAAATTCTTGGAAAACAAGAATTGCCTAAGGGCACATCTTAGTTCAACAGTTTTGACATTTGACATACAGTCTGATATATTTAAAGATGTTATTTCAGCAGAATATAATATCCTGTATCGTTGCCGAAAATGTACCTTTCGTTTTCCATCTTCCAAGACGGTTTCCTGCAGCTATTAAAATTTTACGACTGAGCTGGCGAAATGAATGCCAGAATTAGGTTAAGGAGTACCTACGTTGGGCTCGGTTCGCGTGACGTTGATACGACCTATTCGCCACCAATTTAATGGTAAAAACAATCACAATTCATTTTTCTTCGGTAAACGGTATGTACTTACACGCGAATATGGTTCAATTTTAAGTGCCTGTGTTGGGGAAACAAATTGTTCTTTTTATTATGTAAAGCCTTTAGTCAAAAGGATGATGAAAAAGGTAACGCTGTGGTTGTACTAAGCGCTAGAAATGTTTGTTTGTTTAAACAAGAACAAACTACTGTATTCAGAGAAGTTATTTTATATTTAACTAGCTTCCACCCGTGGCTTCGCCCGCGTGGTATGTCGATAAAAAGTAGCCTATGTCCTTCCCCCGGATACCATTTATCTCCATGCCAAATTTTATCGAAATCCGTTCAGTGGTTTAGGCGTGAAAAGATAACATACAGACAGACAGACAAACAGACAGAGTTACTTTCGAATTTATAATATTAGTAAGTATGGATAGCGCTTTGCCCGTGACTTCGTCCGCGTGGATTTCGTGCTTTCTTCCAAAAACTTCAACAACCATACTCCACCCCCTTTGAAAGATAGTTTAATAAATTAATATTCGCGATCTTTAACATTTATTTTGCAATCTTTAACCCCTTAAACTTTATTATCCTTTTAGACCCCGTTAAGAGCAGGTTTTTGCAAAACCACGAAACACGTACCTACTTTTAATTTTTTTATACAGTACCGAGTTTCGAGTTAATGCGACAGCGCGTTAAAATTTTTACTTAATTACTTTGACACCCCGTTATTCGTCTATGTGAGGGATTTCTTATAAAACTAAAAGTGACAATCTTTATTATTTACTATGGCAAGTATTGCCATGTTTCAAGTTTAATAACTAAAGGAATAGGATTTTTCATATAAACTGTATCCTCTCCTCCTGAAATCCCCGCTTTTTACCCCCTTTAAGGACGTATTTCCAAAAACCCTTTCTTAGTGGATGCCTACGTCATAATAACTATCTATGTGCCAAATGTCAGCCCAATCCGTTCCCGATTCTTCTATACAAACTTTGACGCCCCCAATCCCCATGTAGGGGGTAGTTTATAATAACTGAAATTGTCAAACTTTATAATTTAGTTAGATAAGTATTTGTGCCAAGTTTCAAGTCTATTAACTCAAGGAATAAGATTTTTCATACAAACGAAATCCCCATTACACCCTCTTAGGGGTGGAATTTCGAAAAACCGTTTATAGTGGAAACTGAATCTTCATAAAGAACACTCCCTCCAAATTTCATGTCTCTAAGACCAGCGGTTTAGGCTGTGCGTCGATATCTCTGTCACCCTTGCCTTTTATATACGTAAATAGATTTTTCCACTAAAATTTTGTAGCTAATGAAATATTAGATGGGTTCGGAAGAGGTCTTTCTTAATCAAAAGGTGGTCGATGAAAAATTTTGCGTTGAAGTTGTAGGTAGTTACGAAGCGCTAAAAAGATTGTTTGCTTGTCCAAAAGTATCTATCTAATATAGATGAATATGTTTAGTGAATATTATCAGTAACACATTTATCTGCATTTTGAAGTTTTCAACTTTATATCGCAACACATTTTCCAACAATTATTGTTTCAATAAAATTCTGTACATGGTAATTGAGAAATCATCGACGAAAATTGAGGTTATAAAATGAACCTAGCCATGTGTTTTACATCTGAATACGTGTAAGTTACGAGTAATATTAGTATTTCTTTGACACGAATTCTTTGATCCTTTAGCTATTGATTGAGGATGTACATGATAGATATGGCTGCAGCATCAATTCATCAAAACGTAGCATCGCTGCAGCATCAATTCATTCATTAAACCCTGATTTTGTTATCATCAGTTTAATTGCCTCCCACTTTTATAGAAGCAAAGACGTATTCACGTCAAAACACCTTCAAGGTGATTTAAAATTAGAATTTCGGGCTTAAGTTTTCAAATAATCAAATCAAAACACTGAATTTGTAAGTGGCACTACAAATTCCCATCCCCAGGTTCGTTTTCTGGTCCATTCGTTTACATTTTCATCAAATATTTTTGGAACAGACCATAGGCAGTTGAGCGTTACATATTTAAGTCCTCCACTAAGGTTTTGATGCTAATAAAATATAAGACGGGTTAGATCTAGTAAGAGATGTATGTGCTCGTAACTTTTGTACGATAAATGTACTACAATAAAGCATTTCCCTAGGTGGCTTTGTAGTTGTTTTAGAGACAGCTGATATTACTTGAAATGTATTATTTACCTTGTTGTTGGGCTGGGCAGCTGTAAGGATGATTATGATAATGAGGCTTTATTTTATACCCGGAACTCTTTCTTCCCACGGTGCTACAAATAATCACGTTACATTGTTCCTATCATTTGTACTTATTTAAAAGTAGCTATTTGTTTTTTATGTCAAAGTCATAGTACATATAATATTTATAGGACTTATAATATAATTGTGTAATCAGCTAATTTAAATAGAAACCTACGTTAATAATACCTTAGAGGCTTAGAGAAGGTGAGTACTAAACTAAGGCACTTAAAATACCTTAGTTATATCTATTTGGATGCATAAACGAGACGATAAAGATGAAGTTTTAATTAGAGTTCATGATTTCACGTCTTTATAAGCATATTAATATTGAAATAACTTTCTGTTTTATACGTTGTTCTAAATTTAAATGTTATAAACCAGACAAAACTACTTAACGTAATAACTTTTTCTAAGCAAGGAATAGCGTATTTAATGGCCTTAGCCATTAAATACGCTATTCCTTGCTTAGAAAAAGTTATTACTGATACCTGTCCAGAATGTATATTGTTAAAAAACGGATTGACCACCCCATCACCACCACAGCACCCCATCACCATCCCGACACTCAACATCAGTACACAAAGATAGGGCGGCCAAATCGAAAGTATGCAACTTAAAATGAAGATTATTTTTCTGCTGGACACCCTGTATAAAAAATGGTATAACATGTGCAGTAAATCTAAGATTGAAAACACTCCATGCAGAAATATATTCTTGCCATGTTATGGTATGATAAAAGAAAATATTCTTGCATTTTCTCTTCTTCCCAAAGAAACTGCGTTTGAAAGAATTCTATACTGAACCGGGATATGTGAAGCTATCTTTTCTTACTTTAAAATTTTAAAAAGAAGATAAATATTACGCCTTGTAGACTTATATAATATAACATAGGTAAGCATGGGTTTCTATAATAATGTTTGGTTATGAGATACGAAACAAACTCAACCTGTTATGACATGCCATAACGGTGCATATTTGAAACATTCTGTAGAAGCCATTGAGGTAACAGAGAACATTTTATGAATAAATCGACAGTTGTTGTTTAGCTCGTGTTTTTTAGCAGAATCGGACAGTTGCCAAAAATTTATGAGTTATGCTCGATACCTATACCTAACTGAAAAAGAAATGGTATATTCTAAAGGCAAGTTTTGGCCATGGCATAAGCTATTTCAATGACATAAGTAAGTAAGCTGCGATCGCTATGATACAAAATAATTTGTTGACCATCGAGGATAAATAATATCCAATATTATTGTGAAATCTCTTGGAGGAGCTCGTGGCTAAGTAATAACAGCCGCTCGGGTCAATCCATCAGGTTAAGCTACGCTTGCTGGGGTTGGTCCGTGGATGGGTGACCATTTTCACATATCGAGACTCCTCCGTGCCTCGGAAAGCACGTTAAGCCGTTGGTCCCGGATGTCATTTGTGAATATTTGACGAGTTTTCGAGTCGTCAGAAGCACGAAAGTCTGACAACCAGTCTAACCAAGGGGTATCGTATTACCCAGTTACTGGGTTGTGGAGGTCAGATAGGCAGTAGCTCCATGTAAAATACTGGTATTCAGCTGCATCCGGTTAGACTGGAAGCCGACCCCAACATAGTTGGGAAAAGGCAGATTGATTGATTATTGTGAAATCTCTTCAAACTCTGGAATAAATAGAACTGGTTGTAAAACTTCATCCAAATTCCATTCAAATAATACAATATCACAAATGGAGTCGTAGTTCAATCTCAGATATTTAAATTGTTAAGCCTACGTGTTCGGCACGAAACTTATCTCCAAGTGTTAGTTGAATTAGTGTTTCGCCGAGTTATTAGATTTATCACTTTGACAAGTACTGATTGGTTTGCTTGTTACTCAAATTTATACCGACCTTGAAGTCAGCTCAGTGTTGAGTTGCGGACTACAAACATTTTTCATTTAAATATTTTTAGGCACTCATTTCTCATTTTGAGATTTAGATTACGACTATTTTTCTAGAGAACATTAAATAGGGTTCATTTATATTATTCTCTTTAAATAATTAAAAGTATATTTTCAAGTTCTTTTTTTACATTTCTCCAAAATGAGAAAGCACCTACCTATGTCCGCTGGAACACAATACAAGTAGCAAACTCCACCGAATAGCCGTGCCGCCTATTCATCTGAAACAATGTTATCTACGAAAACACGACATTAAACACTAACCTTTGACATGTACACAAACCACCCTTTGTAAATAAATGACGTGAAAGATATAACCCAGAGAGCGCACCTTCGATAGATTTTCAGCTGTTTGAGAGCGCGGGCGGCGGCGGCGGTGGCGCGAGGTTGGCATGCGAAGCACGCGTCCTTTTCTTTGTTTCGCCCGCTTATAACGAGATATTGTGATTCCCCGCCATTACGACACCGCATACACAGATGATGCGAATATCAAACACCGCATTAGATACACGTTTTCTTATTAAGAAGAGGTATACGCTGAATAATAACAACGTTATTGACTTTCTTTATAGTTATTGGCGCAGATATTTGCGCGTAGGTGCTGTATTGATAAGCTAATAAATGTTATGGCCCCATGCGACCTACTTGCTTGATTATGTATTCGTATGAAACCATTTAATGATTTATGAATGCGTTGTGTTTATGTGTGAAGCTAGGGTTGTAAAATATGACGCAATTTTTGTTTACGCCGTAAATGTGAGATAACAGAAAAGGGTAATTCCTATGTATGAAATGATGGCGGACGCATAATGTAGAAACCTTCCTTTCTTTAGTTTTATTTTGCTGATAAGACTATTACAAAATGATTTGATTGACAAGATGATTTTTATTAAAACAATCAAAATATTCTTGATATTGTTTTTATTCCTATGATGAAGTCTTCATTAAAACAATGATTGTTAGAAGTTTTTGCTTTTTCTTTTATTTTCTTAGGATATTGCTCAGTTATTTTTCGAAGAAGGGTTGGGAATTGATTGAGAACGCAACAATAATATTTGTTTGTTTTAGGTTGGCCTCACTGTACAATGCACTTGGCATTATGTTGGCAACATTCCTCCTTTTTCATCTTCTAGTTGTAGAACACGTGGCAGAACAATAAATACGCTTTGTGCATTAATCCGAGTTAGTTTATTTAATAGCAACTCGAAATATCAACAAGAAGGTACTTCGATAGCGACAACATACACACAAATGCTGTCTTTACTCATGAGATATATATTTTTAACTCAATTTCCAAATAAAATAAAACAACCCAATGACAAAAACATAACCGTTACACAACATAACCAACTGTGTGTCCCAGTCGATGCTAAGCTACGTCGTGATATTTAATATTCGTCAGGAACACCTTTAATCCCGTACAATCGGCCGCAAACCAACGCGGGAGTTCCTTCGCCCGACCCGTTGCGGCTTGAAGCACTGCATGTGCGGTGTAAGACACTGGCTTTAACTTCTTAGGAATAATGGGTCATATACACGAGGAGAGTTCCTATCACCCCTAATAGGCTAGAACATTAAAAAGTTGACTCGTGTAAACAGTTCGTTGCTTGTAGGTAAATATAACTACCAAGAAAAGTTTTCGCTTTTCAAAATTGACAGCGACAGTGTAAACATAAAATCTTATTGCGAGTTGTCAAATCACAGTTTGAGTACCGAAATCGCCGGGCAAGTGTGTCTTAATTGTATTCGGGTTTTTGTTTTGTGCTTAATTGTAAACCAAGGAACGGCTATACTCGCGCCTACGAGAATCGCCTAGTCTCGCATGGACATTCTCGTTTCTCAACAGGCGAGTTACTCGGCCCGTGTAAATAACCCTTAAGACACAAGCTTGTATATCTATGTTTGTAGTAATTAAGGACTGCTTCGGAGTGTTCGGTAAGAATAAAAATAAAAGTAAAGATGAAGTGAAAGTGTACTAGACCGTTGCATATTGCACGGGAGTGTTCTTTTATTTATGTTTTCACGTTCGTTTTCTACATGCGAATGTGAAAGCTTCAAGCGATGCTCTAGTGTATTGGAATTGAATTTGTCTTTTCTTTTTTACTCAAAATTCGTATCCATTGATTTATTAAACTCTCCGTACCTACGAAACTTCAATGTTGGTCCCATTTCTTTATCCTAGCATTTTCATTCTTGTTTTTGCAGAAGTAATTTCTGTGGCATAATACGGGTTTAGGTACAACTTGTACAGTCGCCAGCACATCAAGCTACTACAATCTGTCAAATTCCTTTAGTAGATTTTAAAATTTGTCGATATAGCATTAGGTTCAAGGTTGATTGGGAAATTTTGACAGTTTCAGGTAGTGGCATCTATACAACGTCTTCAAGATATTCCGGTTACCGTTAAGCACCCATGTAAGTTAAGTTACCTACGTTTGGCAACCATGTACACACCCGGTTCCAAATATTCACATACTTGTGTGCTGTAACCTTTTAACTGCAGGCACCTTCACGGGTAGTCATAGCCACAAAGGTACCGCTGTCTGTGGTTTCGTTTCCAAGCACCACATTAAGAGGTTCCACTCGGTTGACTTTTACAACGTCTCGATCGTTGACGGTTTTCTTTTCTTTCTGGATTACATACCTATCCAGAAATAAAAGAAAATCTTGAAAATAAAAGAAAGTACTTGTACTAACTGTAAAATGACACGTACTTGAAGGTTAGGCAAGTACAGTACACGGCCGTCAAATATGGCACATTGAGATGAAGAAAGAGGCTCCCATGCAGGTAATGCCGGTACGAGTGACATTGACGACACTATCTACATCGATCGATATAAAAATATGTGCCATATTAATCGAAGGGTAGGTACCTACTGTACATCGTCAGGCTCTAGGGGCTTTAGGTTTTAAGTGTGATGTTGTGATGTTAAGCGAACCCAGTTATCACAATTATATTGGTACAATCTCGGACGAGACGTTTTTTTAATAAAAAATCAATTACATTGTTTGATCGACTTGGGAATTGTATATTTTTATACCTTGGTTGCTAGAGGTGGCCTACGGCTACAGACAATATTTTTTTGCTATAACTAATTTCCTTTCAGGATACCTATTGGAGGTTCAGCCAAACCAATCAAAGTTTGAAGTTCGAATCCAAGCAGGAGCTTTACTTTAGGGAAATAACTTCATCACCAGAGCCCTAAAAACGGCGAAGGAAAATATCGTGAGATATCTAGAAACAAAAATTCGAAGACATGTGACATCTACCAACCTGCACTGGGCCCGCGTGGTAGATTATGGCCCACTCCCTCTCGAAGGCCTGTGTCCTAGCAGTGGGAACATTATAGAACGATTATGCTAGTCAAAGTTATCTTTCATCATCATGGCTATCCATTTCCAAGAAACAGTAGGTCAAAAATTGGTATTCGTGTAAGTAAAACCTACTTTAATTTTATGTTAAGTGCACAGATTAAAAATTAACTATTAGGAAAACAGTGAAGTTGGACTGCCCGTCTGCTTGTGTTCTTAAACTTCACAGACAGCTAATACCGATGTTTTCAATTGTTAGTACTACAACTGAAATTGTTTTTGAAGTGTAATGAAATGGAAATTGGTTTTAATTGTAACTAGGAAAGTATAATTTGCTTGTGAATTATTAGATACAAAATAATATTTAAAATATCTAAATAGGTTACCCCTCTAATTTTTTTAAATATTCTTACAAAACAATTATTATTGGTGGTTTAAATATTACCTTAACGGCATCGAAATTATGCATAAAATATTTTTAATTTATTACAAAATGGCTTATGTGGCATCCGATGGCACCTAACATGGCGGGAAGTGTGACGCAATGATCATTATAACATAACACAGATAAGCAAGGGTGAAATCCTATCCCATTCGCGCCCTCAGATTAAAATTAAATTTTGTAACGCGTCAGCGACACCGCTTATTGTCTAAAACCTTAATTTCATTTCATGTGAATTCGTAAATATTAGCTTCGTTTATACATACAGTAATTGTTTGAGCCTTATTCGTAAGATATGAGATCTTTTGTAGAAATTAATTACTTAATATTAATAAATGTGCGACATTTTATGACTTCAGAACAAAAGATCCATGTGACTTGAGGACAAAACACTCAAAGCTGGCTTTTTTTAATAATTAGGTAAATAATAAGTTTGTTTACTCGATTCTTTCATTAAATAGGCACATTAGGCATTTATTTACCAACTAAGATATTAATTTGGTAACAACAATACTCTAAGAATGAGCTGATACTATCTAATTTGGTACTTAACGGAAATAAACGGTATTCTTCCTCAATTCCATCGCCAACAATACTAAGCATGATTAATAATAAACACGAACATTCTGACCTACGCATAACATCGCAATATGATAACTATATCTAGTAAACGGATTCCCAATAAATACGGATAACGTTTGCAAGTCGGATGTCGATACGATAATAGCATGTAAAGACCGAAAGAGGAGGAAAATAAGGCAATCACATTGTATCACAACCGGGGCATGCGTCGGATAATTTTCCTTTGCAGACATTTCATAAATCAGGCATCGATATGACAAAATCTGATATTATCGAGTGTCGCGTGAAACCGATATTCGCGCATCGACGGGCACTTTACTAAGTTTTTTACAACGAAGCATTTCAAATACAAATATCGATAAAATAGTGTACATGTAATTGCGATGTACCGGTGCGTGTATGACCAGATGTATGAACGTTAAAGAAGCCAGAGGAGTATGTAAGGATCGTAGCAGGTGGCGTTCTGTAGTTTCTGTCTACCCCATGGGAAGAAGCCATGAGCATGCGGCGTCAAAAAAAAATCCGGTTAAAAATATTAAAATGAAAACATGTTCAGCGTTCATGAAGGTTGGGTAGAGGGATGATTAATTTTCCCTCCTCCTTTTTAACTCACCACCCATACAAGAACTAATCCTCTCTTTCAGCCGAATTAATGAGACACGATATGATGAGCAGGATACACAAAATATATGTATCTTATGTTTACGCTGCTCATATGTACGAGTTTATCTCGTAGGTACTGCCATGCCCTGCCAGGGTTGCGGGAAAGTCCGAAAGGGATACCGGGACCTTAGCAACAGGCAACTGAAGAAACATGGGTGGGTTTTAGTCAGTAAAAGTCTAATACGCCCTTCCGTTCCGCCTAGAGCGGGAGAAGTCATTGGATGACTTTCACATTAAAAAAAAAAAAAGGTACTGCCATGCCGTCGCCGATATCAACGCAACGTGATTATATATAGAAGTGCATTCTGAAATAGGTACATACAAATAAATACACTTCCCTCCACTTTCACACCTCTAGTTATATCTAACAGGAGTTAAATACGGCCACTAATACATTTAAATCATGCTCTCTCGTGTTGCGTGACTTTAAATGTTTCCGAAACCCGTTATACCAGTTCCGAAAACCAGTTGGAAACAAGAGCTTTAAAGTTAAATAAATGTAGAAAAATATAAGTGTAAGCCAACGTTCGACTCTTTAAGTCACATGGATGGAATTTTTCTTTGCATTTGCAGGTGAACACTGAAAGGCTGTTTCCGTCGGGAACGGTACACGGAAATGTACTACAGTTGGTGACAAAAACGCGAAAGCTCAAGCCAAACTAGTTTACAGAAGCGAGAGTATGCTCCAAGGAAGCTGATTTACACTACAATTATATTAGGTATTCTTCGTAAAAGACGTCTTTAAGTAACACAATAAATACTTGAACAAAGATACGTTACTCAAACTATATTATAAACTCTTGTTTATTTTAAAGTTGAAGGAATAATTATGAGCTTTGTACAATCACCTTACAAGCAAGCAAAGGAAACGTACAACAAAGAAGCCTTTACCCCGTCGGAATGTTTTCCCGTCTATTATATTCCTGTTCGGTAGTTATTAGGTAGTTACTGAGATAGAAGATAAAGGCGGAGATCACGCGATTCATTCGTCTAATTGCATCCAGGGGCGATTTCTTCTGTGTCCCTCACGGCCTCCAGTTTGCGGACCGAGACGGTAAATATAATGCGCCAATTAAACTAAATCAAAATGTTTCGTAACAAGGCAACGACGACGTGGATTATTATTTCAACATTCCGATCGATTCACAGGAATTTAATTCGTGATCAAAAAAATGAAGAAGAAGAAATATTCGTTTTGAGTTTTATTATTAAAATGATCGAGATGACTGAGATAATGGAAGGAACAAAGCCAAGGAAAGGCCTATTTATATCAAAGGTGGCCCATGAATGAACTTTGCAAAGGAAAAGAACGATGGAAATATGTTCTATGTGTCGACTGCCTACAATTCATACAAAACGTACGTTAACCGATATAATATTAAACTTAAAATAGTCTCTTTCGCTGAGAGAGGCGATCTCTTGTAACTCGAAACCGGCGTGATATTGTAAAAATCAATATGTGGTTGCCTAATTTCGTGAATATCTAATATAAAGGTTCTCGTTCTTATATTTAAGGGTGTCAAAACACCGACACTGAAAAGGCCCACTCGGCCTTATAAGTGTCCATTAGGGAGGCGAGACTGATACCATGTAACCCTATATATTTGACATTCGGCGAGGGCCTACGAGAGAAAATGGGCCTGATAACGATGGCTCTTTTAGGGTTATATTTATTGTCAGATTATACATACTTACACAACCTTATTTGCTGTAACAGAGACGTGTAACAGCCAATTTTCATAAGTGTGCTCTATCAAGGGTACGTCCTTCGTTGAGGATTAAATTAGGAGGTGCCACTTAGACAGCTTCGAAGAAGTCAAATTAAATAATATAAGCGCCTACGAGACTGAAAGTTGGACAGAAAAATATGTTTTTATTTGGAACTTACGAGTTTTCTTAACAAATATTAGATTAGACTTCGTGCAGACCTGTCTATATTAAAATGTTACTTTTATACATTAAGTTATAGTTTAGGAGACACAACTATTGCGTCTAAGTAAGATTTATTGAGACATAAATAATTTTGAAGCTTATAAATTTCAATTTTGCAGAAGAATATTATATTTATTTTATTTGTCAGACGATATTGAGCGATATGTTCAGTTGTTGATTCTTAATTATTATTTTATTTAAATAAATACTCAGAAAGATAGTTAATTAGCGATTTAGGCTGGATCAAAATCAATGTTTCGAAAATAACTTTTTTCATATTACTTATTATGTTTTCACACCTTTGTGCACCAAAAAAGCTGATAAATTAACCTTGATTGCACATACATTTTAATGAGGCTTTTCTCTTCCAATTGAAAAAATAAATAAAATGCCAGACAGAATTAAATTTCGGAGTAGCAGTCATAATGATTAAAGTTCAAAACAATAGTTTTTGGCGAGGGCTGAATGTGAGCAAACGCTCGTAGAGTAACGACAGATAGTGGGCCCTATTCAGAAAAGCCAGTAGCTTCAACGTTTCAACCGAGCTTTAGCTTACAGATATCACAATTCCACTCACACTAGAATTGTCGAGTAATTTCACATTTATATTACTGTGTCGCGGGCGAAGTGTGACGCAGCCGCTTGAATATATGTACGACATACAAGTAATATAGCACGAACTTCGGAACGAAACACGGCCAGGATTAATTACGTGGGTTTTCTCACATTCTTGGAAAAGGAATCTTAAGAAAGTGCGAAATGTCTTGGAAATAACCTTATGTAATGTCACCCGTAAAGATGCTACGAATTTACTTTAGTGATGAAACCCTCCAAGACTTTATTTAGAACAAAATGTCGGATGAATAATTACTTGACGAGGAAAATCTTCGTAAATACTAGATGGTGGCTGGCTTTTTGCCTGAAGCCTGAGAATTGATTTTATTTTGAAAGTTATGGTTTTAGGACGTTATGAAAATTTCTGCATTATAAAATATCAACAGGACCTTGGGCTTTTTTGCATAATAATATATTAGAAAGACTTAATAAGTAAAACAACAAACCTTGAGTTCATTCATATTAGTAATAATATTTGCGCTTTAATTTCAAGACCGTTGCTGCTGCTATGTGCTATAACGGTTATCTCCCGTATTATACTGGCGCACAAAACATTTAAGTCGCAGTTTGCGGTAGCGCGATAAGCTCTATGGCCATCCATGACCTTACATCCGGCCTCTTCTGTCTCACATATAGAAGATACGTACATTCCACGTACACATCACCTTTTAATGGCTCCTGTATACACGTACTTGTAAACACTTTTGTAAATGGAAATGGAAGTATTGGAGACAAATAACGCATTGATATTTATATGAAACTAGCGACCCGCAAAACATCGAAGTATCTTTATTAAATGGAAGTTTTAATACACCCCTTTGCAAAAAAAACGGCCACCTTAACAGTCATTGGCTTTTGTATGGATAATATTAATATTTTTACTATGGCATTAGCATAAATGACTAGTAATTTGTTATATTCAATAAGAATATCGTTTTTTGGCTACACCCCTCTTCCAGCAGCGCTACAATTTTACTAGCTCTTATTGCTTTTTCTAAGATATCACTTTTAAGTCACAATAAGGCTGGATTATGCGACAAACATAAATTATTCAACTAAAAATAAGGAGAAGTTAGTTTTAGTTGCCAGGATAACCTTCTAACCGCAAACCTGCAAAATGTTAGTACAAGTCACAAACGGAAATCGGGATTATTATTATTTTTAAACAAAAGTTTCGAATTTGGAATTAACTTTTTTTCATACCCAGACTCTATATTAAGTGCCAATAACATAGTTTGGCTATTAAAACCTCTTTACAACTAAATGATTACCAATAATGTACAAAAATCAAAACGAACAGACAGACACGAAAAGCGACTTTAATTTATTTGTAACTAGCGACCCGCTCCTGCTTCGAACGGTTATTTCTTACTTGACAAAACATCAACAATTCCTAGTTATACTTATGTAACTTTAATGAATACTTCCATAATTATACACATAAACCTTCCAGATTAAAGTCTCTAAACGATGGTTAAAATCTCATCAAAATTTGTTGCGTGGTTTAGAAGAAAAACGCGGACATACAGTTAAACACGAAAAGCGACTTTAAACTATAATATGTATAGATATATAATAGGTATGGCTGAATAAAAGTATAGACAGATATAATAACTATTTTTTTTAACTAATTATCATGAGTGTTAAATAAATAAATTTTACCTTGAAAATTAAATTAAAACAAGCTTAAAATAAATAATATTTTAGAGTGAGAGCCTGTTGACACCATCTCACCAAGTAACAACCAAATATACCTAATGAAATTCAGATTAACACGGTTCGTCTAAAGGAAACCTGTAATTTATTGTAACTAGTTAAAGACACCGTGTGGGTGGCACCAAAACAATGAGATAGAAAAATATAAGTTATATATAACACCATTTTTAATTTACTTTATAAAGTAATTTTATTGTATCATGAGGACTCTGTGTTTTATATGATACGCCAGAAGTTCATTACAGCCTTTCCTTATTTTTATATTTTACAAGTTTATAGACCCTTTTATTTTTATCATTCTGCAATAGAGACTGGCAATCCCAAAAAAATCATAACAAATCAAAGTCCTTGCCGATCTACCTTCCTATAATAGATCATATTGTAAGGTAGGTACATTAAAGGGTAACTTGATCATATAAAGTAAGATGTTGTGTTCAAAGCATGAACTAGTGACACGGTAATGCACTCTCCAGTATAGTGGAATGACGTCAATCCATCACATCTCACCTGCTTGCACTTTTATGGCTAAAACATTTTACCGATACATTTTATACTGCTTTTAAAAGAGATCAAAACGTTCCCACATATGGTGCAATAAACAGGGAGAAAAGGGGAAAACTAATGCAAAATAATAGTTATGTATGAAACTGTTATATAATAAGCCGTATTAAAACACGAATGTGGGTTTGTAACACGAGGCGAAGCCGAGTGTGATAATAGTATCACATGAGTGTTTTAATACCTAATTATTTACAGTTGCATACAAGATTTTATCTACACCCATTTTATGAATCCTCTATAAAAGGTTCTTTGCAATTTGCAATACTAATATCGAACAAAAATGGCGGGATAGGACGCACATGAATTCTATCATGGGTGTAGATAAAAATACTTGCTCATTGGTTTTTATCAATTAGGATACGAAAACGAACACTCGAAAATATTGCTGTTACAAAAGCGTTAGATTGACAAGCAAGTTAGTAATCTCAAAGTGAACTAAATCCCTCAACCTACTTATAAAATCCCTTAGGCAAGCTTAAATCCCTACAAAGTAAGATATTATTTATTTATTATTCATCGTTCAAAGTAAAAGGAAGCAAGGAAAGGAAATAAATTACTATTTTAACGTAATAAAACTTATGGTGCAATAAATAACATGATTTTTTAAATTGTTTTTAAACGCGTTGTAATACCATCCAAATTCACATTTGAGCGTTTCGGAGCCAGTTCGTTGAACACACTTTCCAGTATTTTTTTTGTTGTCTAGGCTGGTTCACAATGTTGCGGGAAAGTCCGAAAGGGATACCGGAACCTTGGCAATAGGCAACTGAAGGAACACGGGTGGGTTTTAGTCAGTAAAAGTCTGACTCACCCTCCCGCTCCGCCCAGAGCGGAAGGAGTCATTTGATGACATACCAGCCTCAAAAAAAAAGGCAATATTTTATTATTAATCTATTTTTGAAACCATTATCAAGTTCTCGCGAGTCAAAAACCTGTGTTGAGCACCTTAATTCACATACTAGCTGATCTGACTCGTTGTCCCGTCGAAATTACTTGCTAAGGAGATCGTCCTTACATTTTTAGGCTAAATGTGAAAGTGCCGGCCGAACAAAAAAAAAGCTATATTCCGAAACATGACGTTTTTCTCTTCATTTTTTATTAGTACAAGCTAATAATTAGATTACTATTTGTTTCTCGAAAAACCTTATTTCGACAATTACCAACAAAAAAGCTGTTGTCAAGTGTTGCGCTTGCTAAAAAACAAGATTAAAATTTTTATTTATAAAAAAAAACAAAATAGTTTATATGATAACCTTAAACGTACAACAAATTTGAGATAGGAGCCTCCTTTTAAGCAAAAGATGCCTGTATTAGGAGACTCCGCTCTTTCAAAAACATATATACATTACATTATACTTATAGATTGAATTTATTAGCCTCTCTTCTGTGTAATAATTATTGTATTTTATTAAACTTGGCTTACATATTAATTGCTTCCGTGTGTTGTGCAAGTATGCAAGAACATAAAGTATTCTCCCTTTGTTCGGTGACCTGTGCAAAAGGACGAGTAATACGGATATCTTGATCATCTCGAATCTGAAGATCCAAGAAACAGTACTGCTTTTATGTTCGGATTAAGAATTCTTAATAAATATATAAATAGAGAGTTATCACTTACTTTAATACTTTTATGAATTTTAAGTCAAAAGAGATTGTCTCTTAACAGCGTAAAAAAACATTATAGTATCATAAAAAGTGCATTAAGTTACTAAGTTTTAAAATTATTTTACAGAAAAAGAAATCACTACTATCCTTACATAATATAAAGAAAAGACCCCCGCCGCGTACATCTGTCTGTCTGTCTGTACCTACGTGATAAACTCAAAAACTACCAAACGAATTTTCAAACGATTTTCACCAATGGGCGGAGTGATTCATGAGGAAGGTTTTGGTATATTGTGTAAATTGGTTGAAATTGACGATTATTGTTGAAGATGTCGAAAAAAATCATGCTGACTAGGAGCTTCGTGGGCCGCGTATACCGTAAGAGATACATCAAATTAATGTTATACTATACAGGATTGTCTTAAAAAGTTCAACAAAAAAGTTCGCGATGGCATCATTATGTCTATCTTCTAAGCATCCTTAGAAGATAGACATATGCCAACGCGGGCTTTTATGTTTTTTGAAAAATGGTTACTGTACCATCACCCACAGTAACTATTTTTATTTTTCAGAATTTGATAAAAATTGCATTGTTATTGCCGAAGCTGTATTTTATTAATGCTTATCCAATAAAATATGTTATTTAAATTGAGAATTTAATTAAGATTAAAATATGACATCATAATACAGGGTGTTAGTGTAAACACCGTTATCCTTGAAACCAGTGGTTTGGTTTCATTTATAGAACGTAAATATAAAAATAAATGACCCAGTAACAACAAAAAAAAAACTTATTTTCATTAAAAGATTTTAAAAAGTAAATATCCGTCACTGTCCCGATACTCATGGATACGCGTACGAGAAAGCTGCGAAACAGCTGACGGCCGGTCATGTAACGTCCCGCGCGCCCCGCCCGCCCCCGCCAACCGCCGGCCGCCGTGTTGAGACGCAAGTTCATTGCCCTTGCGTGTAGGGTAAAATATTCTTGAGGAAAAAAGTAGATTTTCTTTTAAAAAAAAATGTAGATTTTTCCATTGATTTTCAATGGAAAAATCTCGCTCTTCGCAGCTTTCTCGTACGCGTATCCATGAGTATCGGGACAGTGACGGATATTTACTTTTTAAAATCTTTTAATGAAAATAAGGTTTTTTTTTGTTGTTACTGGGTCATTTATTTTTATATTTAAGTCAACTACCCATGGTATGAGTGACAACGGTGTTTACCCTTGCATCCTGTATAATTTAAATGAATAGTTTAAAAGCTATCAAAGATTCAAAATTACACGTAACAAAATAATTATGGTTGACCGCAACGTGGGCGCAGCGACCGGAGTCAATAACGTTTTCCTCGGCTATTAATAATAATTAATAATTTGTTTATTTATAAGAAGGGACACGTTTACAATAAATACAATAACAGTTTAATATAGAGCACAGTTGCATATTTACCTGAACTAGGTTGAACCTGTGCTTCAGGCTAGAAAGTGCATAGATACTTATTATAATAAATTAACAACGAGTACAAAATTAAAACTAAAGCCAAACTTAGGTACATAAAAACAAAGAGGCACGTTAGCGGTTCTATTTGCAGACAGCAAGTAGATCTTCCGTTTGTGCATAATCTAGGATTAGTAAATAATAAAGTATAATTTTTTTACAGCTAAAGTAATTTAATTTATAGATACTAAGTATTCTATTTAATCTATTATACAAAAATGGTCCTAAAACAGGTCCTATTAGGTATTAGGTATGTTATGCCGGTAGTACACTCCCGTGGGATACTTTCCGACAGCCACGCGGGCAAAACCGCGAGCAAAAGCTAGTTCAATAATAAAAACAATAGTAAGAGCTAAGAATTTGACAAATCATAGTGTCAACACTCAGAATTATGTTAATCCGCGGCACTCAGTACAATAAAATATTCCCCAACAACTTTTTAATATAGATTTTCCAATTTTTTTACGCACCACATTGTAATTATTCTACACTTTCCATAAACAAAGATCAAATTCTCGCACAATTTATAATAGTCAAATACCCTATTACTTGTAAGTGCGAGGCTAATGTAGATTTTTTTACTCATGAATAGTCACGCAGTCCCGGGTTCCGTCAATTGATTGCAGGCAGTGAACCGTATAAGTCGTCAGCGGTACGGGAAGTGTGCCAATTATACGACGTTACGGCCGCCTCACGACACTTCTGGGACGAGGGTGATTAGACAACGCTGTTTTTTTTGGAAAGCTTAGGTTAATTTCATACAAAGTGAATTTTCATTGGAACACATTAGATATCCGACATACTCTATCTCCTTCTATTTAAAGTAGTTTCCCGCTTACTTTATTGACAAAATAAAGCATAATTTCATAGGAATAAAATGGGCATAACCTACGCTTGAATCGAACGAAGCCACTCGCGTAGCACAACAAAGTTGTGAATTGCTACGAGTTTTCCAATCGGCTACGAAAACCACAATGGCTCATTTTTCGTAGCCGGCTGCTACAAATGCTACAATACACTTAATTTGTAAAGGCAGTTGTTATGCTTGATATGAAACATTACCTTCCAGACCATTCCATATAAAAAAACCTACTAAATAATAAAAGCTGAGTACATTTATTATAATGTCCAGTTAGCTAAATGTAATACAGCAAGTTTTTTGATCCGTAAACATAACAATGTGGACATAATTTCTTACCGTGTAAGGTTTTCCTCTAGACGGAATTATTATATCTCCTGCAATTGTGAAGCAGACGAGAGCCACTATAGCCACGTATAACAAAGAATTGTATAGAAATTCTCTCAACTGGAAGGACGGTCCACTTTAACAAGACTTTTTAAGTGGATAACGAAGGCTAACTGGGTGTTTGTTTCTACAAATAGAAATGTAAAATAAAATCATATACATACAGACTTTTGTTACCGTAATTATTCCTATAGAATTGATAACATCACAAGAGTTTATTTAGAGTTGTCTATTGTTGACATAATAAAATCTGTTTTGTCGGTAGCTTTTACATGACGAAATTATGTCTGGGACAAAAACTGTTGATATGAAACGAAAACATTTCTATAATTCATGAAGTAGGTACACCGAGACAGACATACCTAACACTTATGTAAAAATAAAAGTAGTCGCGTACGCAGTTCTGTCGCGTCGCCACGTCGCTCCATACAACGACACTCACCATTAGTTTACATACAAATGGGAGTCGTTTTACATAATCCATCGTACACGATCGCTGTAATTTGTTGCGAACCTTCTGAATAAACAAATTGATCGCGTTCATAATGCATACCTGACAGGCGTGGTGTGTGGGATAATTAAAATAAAATCTCTATCGCTGTACGTAATACGTCAGTCTCGACTAACGTCACTCGATCCCAGCATTGATTGATCAACCGCGCCAGATATATTGGTTTAAGCTGAATAAAGCGGTTGTTTAACGATCATGACGTTTTATTAACTCGATACATATTGCTTTTGTCAGTTCGTTAACAATAGGCTTCAGATTTCATTGCTGTTCAAATCTATTTACATATCTTTCTGAAAAGTGTTCGATGTTCGTTCAAAACTCAGATCCAACTCATCGATTCATCTTCCGATTGCTTTAAATAAAGCTTTTGAACGTGCTCCTGAATGTAACCAATTCGTTTCCGAGTGATGAATGTCTGTGATATAATACAGTGTTAGCGTACGCGTTGAAACGTAAGTACCTATGTAAGTACCTGTGTGCGAAATCCACGAACAAACGGCTAACGAACGTGAAGCAAGAGGCGATACGATTTGTCTGCCGCTTCAAAATTCATGGAGGTAGGAATGTGGTGGAGGCGATGCGCTGGTTTACATTTCATTAGCAGTGCGCACGAGTTGAAGTGCACTGGTAGGACTGTCATGACGTGTTGAGAGACGGACAGGGACACAAAGTCCATTGTGCGTCCGTGTGAAAATCCGAACAGGGTTAAAGTCCCTGATAGCCTTTTGCCAGTCTGTGTGCCAGTATTATGTACGACCAATTTACATGAATTGTCTATAATAATTATTAATATAATTCGATCTATCTGTATACTCATGATGTACTAAGATAGTAAGGAATTAGGTAAGTTTTTTTCATCTTTATTCTATTAGTTAATCAGAAAGTAGCTGTAATTGTTAACACACTATGGTTGTGAAACTTTTTGAAGTTTTTATTCAATATTAGTTTATCGAAGCCTTAATACTTTTACCGTATCTAAAAACACTGCATGTGCGTGCTACGGCGTAGCACCCGTAGCTCGCTACGGTGCTATGAAACCCGAAACTGTCAACACTTCGTCGAGCTGTCAATACAACCGCTAGTATTATTTGTAAATGAGTCGTTTGCGTCTGCCTGTACACGAAAAGCGTCCATAGCCATTATGCTATCATTGCTCGTTACTATATCGCTTCTCGTTAAATATTTGAAATGGTCAACAACCTAAGAAACCAACCTTATAATTATGTCTCATAAACTTTCTTACATAAGTTCACAATACCAGTGCAAAACAGACATAACACGTGATATGTAACATCCTGGACCACAACAGTCATACATTGTGCGATAAACTCTTTTCCTTTATTACGAATGCAGTGCATTCGTTAGTAGCTCGGCGTCGCGACTCGGTATTTGCGCCGCCTGCAAGTGGCGATATTTCAGCGCGCCCAGAACCTGTTTGTGAAAACTTTATTCACGTCAACAACTGGCTGTCTGTCAACTATAATACAAACTCACTATTATTACATACAGAAAACTCATGCAGCGACGACCAACAATAATCCAAACCTTTGAATAACCAGCGTTTATTGCAATAGTTTGCACACTCATTCAGACATTTCATTCAATTCATTCATTCACCTCGTCATTGTTCTAAATGAACAATAATGTTATTAATGATACCTACTTAGTATGGAGATGAGAAGGTTTTCATTAGATTTGAATACTTGAATATGGTCATAGTTATTCACTGTCAAAAATCTTTAATACAAATCTGTTCTAAAGCTGTAGTTCAGTAAATTGTGTTTAATAATCAGTAAGACTAGTAGAAGAAGCATTAATTCCCCGCTCTTAGATATAAAATATTTCTATAATCTTTAAAAGAAAAATAATTTAACTTAAAAAAAAACAATATTTTCAATTAATTTGAATTCATGAATTGATTCAATTCGTGATGGTTTATTTAAGAAATAAGAATTTATTAATCATACGGAGGTAGTAAAAGTATTCGTAGTTAATACTGTGACATATTTTTGCCAAAGATTATGATGACATTTTGACATTTTATTTTCGGGAAAGTTCTCCGACAATATTTAACAACCTTCATCTTGGGAGAATAAACATTTCAAAGTAATCCGTGCCTTGATATTTACCTTCAGTCGGGACAATTTACTGTCGAAACATTGATTTGGCAATATGTAAAATTCATAGGTACGTACACAATGATCAGTGTGTGTCGGCAGGCTTTTGGAGCGCGGCGCGGCGCGCGGGTGCGCTCGGTTGACTGCCTCCGATCGCACGCGTCACTATTTTACATATAAATGGACGCCGCTCCATAATCCGTCTAACACAATGGCTTTAATTTGTTCCCTGAATGTGTACGTAGGCAAATGAAACCTGAAATTGGTGCGAAGGTACCTACTTCGCGTGCACTGCAACTATAAAGGGTAACCACAACAGAACGGTAAATAAGTGCAACGATGAGTGTTTGCTCTAATTTCAATACGACAGTGAAAGGTTCCGCTACTACATAGGATTGTTTGACTCTCGTAAGCCAAACTACGTGTGTTGTTTAGTTTGACTTAGCTAACAGAGAAGTTACATTAGTACGAGTATTTCCGAATGCAAATCCCGTGCAGGCTGAAGTAGTGGGTGCGCACCTGCGCTGACAGTTTGCGTAATAGCTCGGAACCACCGAATTAATTTACAAAACTCTGACCTGTTTCGAACAAAATAGTTTTTGATGCCAGTACCCAGTTTGTGCGCTCCACTATCCGTAACCTCGAATAAGTGGGTTAGTTTTTGAATAAATATTACGAGGAATTTGTGTTTGCTAAGGGGATTATTTTAATGAAACATCAGGTATTTGTTTCTTTGTCGGTTCAAAATTGTTTACATAATGCTAACGTCACTGGTATAGGTAGTCATTTAACGTATCACTGTTCCTGTACTAATGACGAGATATCACAGTAATAAATTAGGAAATAATAAAAATAAGAAGGATATTACTTTAATCAATTAAAATAATTCAAGCGTGAACTAAGGCGAGTAAAAACGAAGTTAAAGCCGAAAATATCGGCAAGATTAATTATATCGATAAAATTAAATTGTTTAAAATTGTTCGGAACATTTTAAGCGCTTGTCAAGTTATTTTTATTGGATTAAAGTTTTATTAGACTTTATTAAACCTTATTTCCTGTAGGAACATTTTGCTATTGGTCGGGGACTATAATTACGAGACTTCAGAAAACATAACTGAAGTAACATGTCCGTCTAAGTTTGAATTAAAATGTCATGTTTATTTTCCTCTTATATATCCCAGCAAGGTACCTTTTTCAAGTCAGTCAAGATGCAAACACAGATTAAACGTTTATATAACAGAGCAGATTGTATATCCTTTCAATTAAAAGCTGTATTTATCATTCTATTATACGGAGACAGGTAAACTGGGATAAATATCAACATGTTTATAATAAGAACGATCTCCAGCGGTGCCGCAAACAACTTTGAAACTGGCCCAACCACGCAGATGGGGATGACATCTCTTTGAAGATAAAGACGAGAGATAATTTTGCAATTTTCGTGCCGAGAGGTTAGCGATATGTACCTGCCTGTCATGTTTCTCAAATTAACTTTTGATGGCAAGCAAGGAGAGCAACTTTCGCGTTTGTGGTGACGAATTTCTGTAGGCATTTTCGCTGACGGGAATTGGTAGGCAAGTACAATTTCCAATTTCGAACTTTGATCGATGTCAGATTATATAAATTTGTATTTTCAGAGTCGGCACGAGTTCACCAATGCTGCCAATGCTTTGATTATATCTCAGTGTGAAATTGCCATTTCAAATTATAAGTTTTACGGGGAATGAAAATACTTTTTTATATACAGGCTGTAAGGGTAAACGGTCTTGTCATTCAAACCATGGGTAGTTGACTTAAATATAAACATAAATGACCGAAAACAACAAAAAAAAAAAACGTTATTTTCATTAAAAGATTTTAAAAAGTTTTTATTCGACACCGTGCTCGCTAGCGAAACAGCTGACTAACTGAGGGAGGGGTCGCGCTCGCGGCCGGCCAGGTCGTGTCCCGCACCCCCCGCCAGTGTTGAGACGGAAGTTCGCTGCCCTAGCGCATAGAGCAACGAACTTGCGTCTTTTGTGGAAAAATGTAGTTAAAAAAAAAAAAGAAAAAAAAGTTGTAATTTTCCATTGATTTTACGTTTTATAAATGAAACCAAACCACTGGTTGCAAGGATAACGGTGTTTACCCTAACACCCTGTAGTAATCGACTGCTGTTAGAGGTATTTTCTTTAAGCTATAGGAACATCGCGAGTAAGTAACGATACGCAACAAAACGAAAGGAGATTTTTTTGTTATAATCTCCTCTTTCGACCCCAGCCGTAGGGAGCTGCGGTCACGCGCGCCCACTCCATTCGTTCACCATTCAATGGGCTAAGCCCACAGCTACACTCATCCCACTTTTGAAATTACTGTGACCCAGTACATAAGGACTAAACTTATACTTAATGGGAATAACATCTGTTACTTTGCCTACCTAGATTTAAGCGCGAACACCAAAAATGAATGGTAATAACATTTTAAGCAAAAAGTTTTTGGGGTGCCGTACCAAGTAGGTTAGGTCCATAATATGTAGGGTACTTTATTTCTAGTTTTCTTTAACCAAAACACTATTATTTAGTTACGACGAGTTATAGATGATTCTCTTCTTCTCGCACAAAAATAGATGACATCACACATTAATAAAAAAACTGTAGTTGAATAAAAACAACATTATTTCAAAAGGAACCAATTCGCAAAAAGACTCGTCTCTCTATAAACTTGTGAAGCGAATTTCATTGTAATTTTATTTATTAAAACACAACAACAATATTTTAGTGTGCATTGTTTATGCACAACTTGCGTTGCCACGTCATAATCACAAGGATGTTTATCAAAACGAACACGTCAAAGTGACATCCCTAAAGTATACATTTGTCACTATGATTATGTCAAACACAAAAATAATCCCGTCATCTATTTGGCGTGCGGCACACCCCTGCTGTTCGCGACTTGCAAATTGAGGGAGCCTGAACTAAGGCCGGGAACAAACGCTGGAAAGATTATAAAGTGCGTTGTATAGGTGATCAGACGTCAAAGTTGTGATGTTTGGAAAAAGTTGTCGAGGGCGAGGGAGGGCAGCTTCGGTTGCCATGGTTAATAATACCCTGCCGTATAATACACGAGCATGTTGGCGTCGTGGGCAATTTTCTCCAAGTCGCTGTCGGCCGTCGCTCTAGCAACAGGTCGTCTGTTTTATAGCGAATCTTTTTATGTGATTTCTTATGCTTAAAACGTCTCCTTACAGTTCAAAAGAAGTCAGGAGCATTAAGTTTCAAAAGGTGAAATCGCTTTGAGGCGGAGCCTTTTAAAATGTCAAGAACACACTAATTTCTTGTATGTTCGTGTGTGTAGTGTGTACGTACAAAGTGATGGGTAAAAAAACACTTGTACAAAATCTATCAAATACACAGGTCTTTGATGAAACTTCTTCATTTAAAATGAACTTTAGGTATAATTATGAGTATTGTAGAATTATTTGTAAGTCTAAGCACTCTAGGTAGACTCTAGAGTATCTACCTGGTAGGTGCGCCTGTGCCATCTGAAGATTATCCAACAAATAGTTTTGAAGTGGCAACCATCAAAATTAATTATGAATCAAATCTTACTTGTTGATACTTTGCGAGTGCTCTCATAGTTACAACACTGAGCAACTGTTGTGTGAAGGATCTGCTAAATAATACATGCTTTTGGTATATTTCAGTATTCAGCTGTTGAAACATACTTGAAATTGCTTTCAACATTTCAGATTTTTGAAACAAAGGTGAATGTTTAAGTGTACCTACTCGAACAATACTGATAATGTAGGTGCTCGCACGGAGTCGCACGTTTAGGTAGGTATTCTTTGTTGGTTTTACTTTTACAAATATTTATTATTCGTTTATTTTAGAAATTCAGCATATTACTAAGGCATACGTCTATTGTACCGATTTTTTCTATATTCTAAACAGGTCTGTCGTAATTATTTCACTGGTCCATTAATTGTTAAAACGGAAGAAAGTCTACATATATGATAGTCATTCGTTTGTTACTTTGGCATTTCAGTTAAGTACCAGACAATGGGTAGATTTTCGCAGAAACTCATTTTTATAAACAAAGGGCCGCGTGTTTTTTAAATATTATTTCCCAGAAAACTACGGCTAACTACTTTTCGGCGTACTGTATATAATTTATTTGCGATACTTCGAACGTATGCTACATTAAACTGGTTTCATATCTTCCGTCCGCAGTAATTAATATTGTCCGTAGGTCTTTAGAAATCGGACCGCACCGCACTGCACGATCGCTTACGATACGACCGCGGGCTATTTAATAACGTCACTCATGCATAACCGAGCAAAAGTAATTAAAGCGACGTCACCGTCACAACGACCATATAGTATTAAAGCCTTTTCAGTAAAAGAGGGCGCTGTGCGCAATTCCAAGTTACATTTTAATCAAACAGTGACCACGCCCGAGTCTGTCATGTCGCCTATTTATGAGTTGTAAAGGGGATCCTTCCGCAGTTCACTTTGTGCGGCCGTATGGTAATGGCGTGGATATGGTGTGACGCGCTCTGACATGTGTCGGCTCCGGAAAATGAAGTCCGAAACGCGAGGGAATGTTTGCACGCACGCGCCAATAACGTGAGGGCCTACAACGGGTTTATGCTACGCAGTTTGTTCTGCAACGTAATTAATCGTGGCTTCTTTTGAAGTTGAATCTTAAATATACACATAGTCATAGATGATTACAGGGGTAGACGGGGTTTTTAATTACGCACTCACCCATTGATGCCATAGTATACATCAGCAAATACAAGTGAAAACAAGCTGAATATAATTAAAAATTATATCATGAAAGACTACCATGCATATCGTATAACACTCCTGGGCCTGGCTCTTTAGAATAAAGGCAATTCACTAGCACGTCATTATATTACGATGATGACGTCATAAAACGCAGTTACGCGTCCGAGGGGACGGAATTAGGTCCGCAAAACCACGGTCACCTTCCAGACGAGCGGTGTTTACATATTTCAAGTCCAGTAGTTTCAAGTAGGTAAGAATTACTATAGCATTTGAAAGGAATCTTTGTCCTATAAGTGAATCACTCTTGAATTTTCTTGGGGGTATGAAAATTTTAAAATGCGACTGTACCTACAGTCACGAGCTTAGATACTTAAACCACTAATTTACTATGGATAGCTCGGCAATAATATCGATTTCGTGATTCATTCATTAATATTTATCAAGATAACGTAACCTAACCTAAACAAGTGGCATCACAAATATGTGCCATCGAAGAAACACCACTATTTGACGAGTCAAAATGTAGGATGCTGGTGGGATGTCACATTTTATTGCAATATGACCGGCACGGATTACGATATAGAAGAAAATTCGAAACATTATTCTGTCAGGTTTTTATGCGAGCTAAGTCACGTCAGATATTATAACGAGGGATCACATTCTTCTGAGATTGAGTATTTGCATTGCATTATAAGAGATGACACATCTTTTTGAAGCCGATGCCTATATATTGGTGTCCTTTCGGTTATTTGTTCTGCCACTTATATATGCATTCTACAAATGATCACATAAAATATTTGCCGTCATCTTGACGACATGTATGAATGGATGAATCATGAAATCAGATATTATTGCCGAGCAGTCCCTATTATTTAGGCTCGTGATTGTACTTAATATGTTCGATTCGAAGATATCCTTGTGTTTGAAGAAAAATGTATCCCGATGAAACAAGTGTTTGACGGTGTAAGTGTACCTACTGCGTACGTGTTTATTAGGTGGTGTGAGTCATGTGAATAAAACAACTGTTTTCGGCGAGCGCTAGTACATAACTGAAATGTATAATTATTTATTTAGTATTATAATATTTGATCTACATACAAAATGCTTACTAACGATGTACCACATTATTTCCCCCTTTAAAAAAAAAACAATGTTTTACATATACATTAAATTTGGTAAGTACACCTACATTACAATTTAGTTATTAAGACGATTATATCGTACTTAGCTATGTAATGGTCCAAATTAGTCATTGTCGTTATTTTACACAAAAAATATTATTTTAAAATACATGTTTTGAGTTACACTACGCCGTTACACTTTTCTTCTTATTTTCTTTGTACGCAACGATGCAGGGACCACGTTTTGGGACGTTCTTCATACGTTTTGTGGTCCGTTTGGGTGGTGACTGCAGCGCATGGAGACCGTTGGAACCGGAACCGCCTGAGTTTGTCTGCTGTCAGTATGACGTATCACCTTCTTGTAGAACCTTTTCCTACACTTTT
The DNA here is from genome assembly GCA_947363905.1 of Lithophane semibrunnea. Lineage (NCBI taxonomy): Eukaryota > Metazoa > Arthropoda > Insecta > Lepidoptera > Noctuidae > Lithophane > Lithophane semibrunnea. The sequence continues at coordinate 10,609,522 of OX376192.1, read as the reverse complement.
TGTACAGGCAGTATGCTAGTGCCACGACGGCGATGATGAAAACGCCACCCGTGGTGATCTCTGTGATTGACACGCTGGATCCTCCAGTCCCGTTGGCGGCGGCGGTTTGAGCCACCACGATCTCCTCCTTTGAGCCCCAGCTTCCCATACTTTTATAAATCGCTTCTGTTTTCCTACTAGGTACTTGTCCTATAACAGTGTGTTATTGCTGTGGTGATTTGCTTATTTGTGTAGTTCGATTATGTTTTATTCCATTTCGCCTTTTTCTTTTGCTGATCTGGCTGTATTGCGTTTCACTCAGTCCCTTTGAAAAAAAGGAGAGCGGCTTCCAGTTTCCGTTTTCATACTGTTGTAAAACGGCGCCTACGCACGTTTGAGACGCATCTGTCATGAGTGATAGCGGGGAATGCGTTGTTGGCGTAGTCAATGTAACAGCGTCGCTTAGACTTGCTTTACATTGTTCGAGTGCCTCTGATGTCCATTGTATTTCAGTTTTGTCGTTTTTCTTCGAGCCAATGAGGTATTTGTTCAACCGAGCTTGATGTTGAGCTGCTCGAGGTATGTTGTTCCGGTAAAAATTAATCATGCCTAAAAATCTTCGTAACTCTTGCACTGTTTTTGGTACGGGATATTTGGTGATTGCTTCGACTTTGTCTGGTAATGGTTTGATGCCGTCTTTTGTAATATGATATCCGAGGAATTCTACTTGCGGTTTGCCCAGTACACATTTGGCTTGATTTATTGCGATGACATGCTCGTCTAACCGACTGAAAACTTCTTGTAAATGACGTCGGTGTTGGCTGACTGATGATGACGTCACTAGTATATCATCTATATATACAAAGATAAAATCGAGTCCCGCTAAGACTGTGTTCAAGAATCTGACAAAGGTTTGACCTGCGTTTCGTAGTCCGAACGGCATTCTTGGGAATTCGAATAGACCGAACGGGGTGATTACTGCGGTTTTTTCTACATCTTGTACTGGAATCTGGTTATAGGCCCTTTTTAAATCAATTGTCGAGTATATACTGGTTCCTGGTAATAGGTATGTGAAATCTAGTATTCTTGGAATCGGGTATCTATCCGGCACAGTGATCGCGTTCAATCTCCTATAATCACCACATAGTCGTAAGTCGCCGTTTTTCTTTGTTGTCACGTGCAAAGGGGTTGCCCACGAACTCTTGGAAGGCCTGCATAACCCTGTCTCTAGCATCTGTTCTATCTCTTTCTTCACTCTTAGGTATTTGTCCGCCGGCAAAGGTCTTGACTTGGAGTGAACAGGGTGTCCGTTGGTGATGATTTGATGAACTACGTCGTGCTTCGGTTGTGACTGAGCGTCAAGAGGTTTCAAAATGTTCGGGTATTGTGCTAAAATGTCTGCATAATCTTCGGTTAAATTTACGGTCCGAAGTGTTGGTGTGCTTGACTTCATTAACTTTGCGTCACTTTGAAGTCCAGTCGTACCATCTATTAAACGTTTATTCCGAATATCCACCAAAATGTTATTTTTTTTTAGAAAATCGGCTCCCAGTATTGGTTGCGTAATGTCAGCTACGATGAAAGTCCAACGATACGGCCGTCTCATATTCAGATTCCACGTCAGCGTTTTGTCGCCATATGTTTTAATTTGAGTTCCGTTTGCGGCGTATATTTTATATGTGTCGTCTGTCTTTAAATGGTTTCCTTTTCTAGGTATTGCTGAAATATTAGCGCCAGTGTCTACCAAAAAACGATACCCACTTTTCCGGTCGGTAACGCACAGGCGGTTTGCAGGAATGATAGCGCTGACGACCGCCTCTGTCAACGCTGAACTCAGTTTTCCGACGGTTTCCTCCAATTGCATGGTTTTTCACAGTTCCGGGCTCGATTCCTGTACCGAAAATGATACTTGCATAACCAATTGGGGCTGTCGGGTGCAATGCTTGTCCTTGAGCGGGATCTTGAGCGCGACTGGCTTCGATTGCGTCTAAAACTTCGATGTCCGCTATTGTACGAATTGGTTTTCAAAGCTGCTATTTCCATGGTTAGCTTACTCATTTGATTGACTAACTCAACCATAAGCTGTGTTTGACCGCTTGATATTTCCGACACTTCACCTGATCTTCTTTCCAAAATCTTGTCCGCTATAGCAGCGAGGTTGTCGAGCTTTTGATCTTGACTGACCATTAACACTGCTCGAACGTGATCGGGGAGTCTTGACATCCACAGGCTATGTAGGGTTTTTTCGGCCACCTGACTGTTACGCGCCAACTCCCTCATTCGTCTCAGCAGATGCGAGGGTTTTTGGTCACCTAATTCCACTTCGCTGACCAGTCTTTGGAACTGTCGCTCCTCTGACTCTTCGTACACGGTTAAAAGTCTTTCCTTAATGGCGCCATATTTATTGGTGGCAGGGGGTGACATTATTATATCGGCCACCTGACTTACAGCGTCTTTACCGAGCTTGGACAGCACGACGCCGTATTTTGCCTCGTCCCCCTGTTTTAGGGGAGCCATCATCGTCTCGAACTGAGCGAACCACACTCTGGGCATCTCGATCCAAAAATCCGGTATCTTTGAGGATATTCCTACAGCTGCAACTTCGGCCTGACTGTTGCCCGTCGCCCCGCATATTGGTGTCCCACTTCCACAACTTCCGCCCGTCATGTCTTCGATACTTATGTGCCTCTTGAAAACCAAACCAGGGAGATCCGCTTGTGGAAGGCTGATAAGGCTGTGCAGTGCAGTTACCACGACACGAGAAAATCACGAGAAACACATTTTAAATCGCGGCGCGTGTTAGTACTGTTCGATATCGGGGTCACCAGATGTAAGTGTACCTACTGCGTACGTGTTTATTAGGTGGTGTGAGTCATGTGAATAAAACAACTGTTTTCGGCGAGCGCTAGTATATAACTGAAATGTATAATTATTTATTTAGTATTATAATATTTGACCTACATACAAAATGCTTACTAACGATGTACCACAACGGACTTAGATTATTTATTAATCCCCATCATTTACGTGCTAAAGGTCACGTGGAGGAGCTCGTGGCTAAGTAATAACAGCCGCACGGGTCGATCCGTCAGGTTAAGCTACGCTTGCCGGGGTTGGTCCGTGGATGGGTGACCCTCCTTACATATCGAGATTCCTACGTGCCGGTTGTCATTCGTTGATCTTTGGCAGTCGTTACGGGTCGTCAGAAGCCCGAAAGTCTGACAACCAGTCTTACCAAGGGGCATCGTATCACCCAGTTACTGGGTTGTGGAGGTCAGATAGGCAGTCGCTCCATGTAAAATACTGGTATTCAGCTGCATCCGGTTAGTCTGGAAGCCGACCCCGATATAGTTGGGAAAAGGCTAAGCAGATTGATTTACGTGACATAGGAATTTTGTTTTTAGAAATATTTGTTCGGCCACCATAACAGGTTCTTTTGAAATAAAAGTGCCTCACAAACAGATAAGCCACATGCATATGTAGTTGTTCTTTTTTTTAAAGAAACTCAAACCGCTTTTTTATTTTTGTCTGCTGTATTCACTCTTTAGGGTCATTGTTACTGATTTTTTTATGATTAAAGGTACATTTTACTAAAAGATGTCTGTAAATATGAATGTTTACTCCAAGTTCTTCTATCTAAACATATAGGCTGTTGGAGTCTGTTTCAGGATTTATTCGTAAAGGGAGGTAATAGCGCGGCTCATTGCTTTTTCACTTGGTTACTCAAATGTAGATGGATGAGGTCGTCGTCGGCGCCGCCGGAGACAATTGTCAGCCATCGCTCAGTGTCCCCGCTAATTGAAAATTCTCGTCAGCTTCATTTAAATCTCCATCGACAAGAGAACACCCGCGACCGTTGAAAATTAAGCCCAACTATAATTTAATTGTCCTACACCTTTGTCATGACGCCGGGGGCTTGGCGTTTGCGTGACTGATTTCTACAAAGAGCATCATTGACATATTCCGTACACAATAATGAATTGATTTTATAAGGCCAATTTAAGATTTGATTTCCAAGCCATATTTTAGTATAAGTGTTCAGAATGTAGGTAAAAAACTCGCAGTAAAATAAATTCGTTGTACCAATTAAGGATCTCTTATTCCTAAATACCCTTTCAAGTGGATTCGCGGAAGGAAGAGGGCGCGAGCGGAAGAAATTCTCGATAACAGGGAGTAAAGAGTGGAAAATTATAAAACGTTAGAGCCCAGACACCGTCTTGAGTGGATAATATTATGATTATGATCGTTCGACTCTGAAATAATACGTTCGCTATAACAATATCACAATTCTGCCAATTGATTATTTCAATAACAGCTAGTGAGTATATTAACATGATATTTTGTGGCATTTATGCATGAGTTACATAGAAATAAGGCAGGATTTCATTAAGACGTCTTGTGTTGAATATATTAGGTATGAATGAAGTCCTATATGCCTTATTTACACGCCTTGTTTAACCAAAGATGTGAGTTAAGATGTGTACTATTATTTATTTATGACCTAACGTGGTGTATATTTAATACTGAACAATTACTACCAATTTCGGGGTAGTCCACGCTATGATTTGCTAAGCAAAGCACCAAAATGAACTTTTCAATTGGTTTTGAAAGACTCGCTATCTTTTTCATTCATCCCCAACTTCAGCGGGAAAATAAAAAAAATGTCTTAAAAGATATTTAAATCTGAAAGAAACCGGATAAAAATATCTTGCGATGTGAAGATTTATTATCAGCACTTCATTTACTCACAGTTTACCCAGAACGTAGCAGGATTATATTAAGTGTGGTCCAAGGCAGAGTTTTCTAGGAAAGAACAACTTTCGTTTCCATTTTTATTCATTCCATAGCGAAATCAACATTTGTAGAAAGCGTAGATGTGGGCGAGGGGCGACCCGTATTAAAATATTTTAAGCAGGCTATGAATATGCAAAGACACGGCGCTCGACGGCGGCGGTTAACGATTTGCACGTTTTTGGACCACTTGCTAATTGCAAATGTGAACGAACACTTATGGCAAATGTAATTGCTTTCACTGATACCAGATCAGATGGAAACAATGTTTGATTTTACCTCGCTACAGGCCCCTGTAACTGAAAACTAATTTACTTTCATCGGATAGCTGGACCGCGCTAATTTCATTTCGTCTGCGATTAAAAAGTAACTGCGGGTTTCATTTATTTTAATGTTCTTTGACAAAAATGTTCAGTTGAAATAAAATTTTATTTTTCAATTATACTTATCGCTGATCTCAGCGACTATTTGTCTTAACGGTACCTAGGCTACGTTTCCATTTCTATAAAACGATCCTGTCATTTTATTTTATCCATCGTAACATATTAGGCATCCAGAGCTTTGTACGGTCAAAGATGTCTGAGTGTAAAAGAAAATCCATTTGGAATATGAAGGCTACATGACCTGTAGGTGATCCCTCGGGAGGTTCACAAACCCCGCATTACCACTTACCTACATCTCTCGAGATATTTCAAATTTTCAGCTCCAAGGAGGCTTACGATACATTTCAACGTCATGTTTGAAAAGGATTCTAGAAAAGTTATTCATACCAGTCGAAGTAATAGAGTAACTAAGTGGCTCTAAATGCTTTTTTTGAGCTTTCATTCGAAATGGTATCTTTAATTCTGTAGAGATATAAAGACAATAATTATAAGTGCTTATAAAATGCCAATACTTATTATGTGATACAAAATGGTAATACGATCGGTGGACTATACGTGTATGTATGTACGTGCATGCACTTAATTGCACTTTTAAACTAACAGCTGAACACAATTTGTTTTAAAAAGCAAACAAACCAGCACTTTCCTGCTACAATTACCTGTTTCTTTTTGCAATATCTTCTATTCAATTTATATAAACTAGAGTGAGTGGTAGACGTGCACTGTAAAGTGGAAGTTGCTTAACAAGATCAAGCACAAAGTGCGATACGCTGTACGATTAGCAGCTTGTTGCGAGGAGCTGGCTTCTCTCGGCCTTTTCAAGTGTGATTAAGGTTGGATTGAGGCAAGGAACGGACGTATCTATTCAATTAATGCTACTCCAGTACCAGGTTGGCCAGTCCCTCAATTTATATTGCTTCGACTCTGAAAATTACCCTTATTTGTACGTACGAATACGTACGCCTCCTTAGGCCGCGGGCGGTCGTGACTGTGTGCCAACAGATTGAAATATTGCCTCTCGAAACGTTTAGCTGGAGATAATAATGTTGAAAAGAATGTATAAAAGTAAATAAAGTGTTTTTCATGCAGCTTCCGATTGGCAATTTAGGGCAAGAGTTTGGGTTATTTGGAGTTAAGAAGTATTTTTCTATTGAGTAGGATTATATTCAAAACGAAAACCACATCTTACATAAATATTTTCTGATGGAATACTAATGTTACATTGAAACAATTAAGTATAATTACTAATACCGCTGAACAATATGACAACAACACATAATACTACACAACAGAACCAATTAATCGTGCCAGTCGATAGTAATGTCACATAACACACAAGTAACTCAACCGCAATAACTACATACACTATATTTACAGCTAATGACGATCACCGACAGACGCCACATCCGAGCCGTATGGCCCCGAGTCCCGAGTAGTTCCGAGGTCGAGGGATTACAGAGCATAGCAAAGCGCCAATAATGGCTGTCTTCGAACATCAATACAGATGCGGATTTGTAGTCATGCTTCGAGGGAAACTCACTTTGGATTATAGTCTTAAGGTACGGCACGGTAGGCACTTCTGGTTTAACATGAATCGGGAGTCATTGTTTGTATTGTTTGGAGAAACTATTTAGGTCGAGATTTTGAAATGATGATGACTTCACTTCAGCCTACGTTGACATCGTTTTCAGACGTCCACTGCTAGACATTGTCCCTCAAGGGATGCCATAACGACCGGTCCTGCGCTGCCTGTACCCAGCAGATACCCGCGAGCTTCACCAGGGTCTTTGTTCACCTACACCACGTATAATAAAAATGCAGGCACCTTTATCTTAAATAAATGGAAATGCATTTATTTAAGATAAAGGTGCCTGCAATAGACCAGACTAGATAGAGTGGACTAGAGTTAACTATCAACTATATTATACACTGTTGAAATAACCAACAAAATCGCACGCGTAGTCCATAGCAAATTCCCTAAATAGCATTTAAAAATAAAAATGTTTCAGCATTTTATGAAATACCGGAAAAATATTTCGCTGAAATAGCTTTTCGAAAACACTATTAAATATAGTGATAGATATAAAATTTGAACACGAGAAGCAATCTGAGCAAATGGACGCCGCTTAGCAGGCCATTTTGCCATTTCGATGCATTTCCGCTTGGAAATTAATATCATTTGTTGAAAGAGGGACGAATACCGCTAAACCGGTCATGGAGCTGTTCATTAATCAAACAAAGAAACAATGTATTGTACAATGTGTTTTTGCTGAATATTTTACATCGCTTTAACGCTAATGCGCCGGAGTTACAACTTATAACGTTTATAAGGATTATTTAATCATTCTTCGTCCTCTCATGCCGTAAAAGTCGTCCGAAGAAAAGGGTTAGGTACAAACTCACTTGAAAATCCTTATTATATAGTTAACACAAGTAGTATTAAGTAGGCATTACTTCAACTACAAGGTGGAACGATGACCCTGTGAAGTTCACAGGAATCCGCTGGATGCGGGAAGCACAGAACCGGTTGAAGTGGCGGTGCTTGGGGGCCTATGTCCAGAAGTGGACGTCTTTTAGCTGAAATGATAATGATGATGTCGACATAACTTTGTCATGCCCTGTCAGTCCGTTTGCACAATAGCAAAATGATATATTATCATAATAATTGCTCATGCCCTAAATTTTAACGCATAGCTCAAATAACCAGGGAGCTATAATATTCATTAAAACAATGTTCTTAAAATTCAGGCACGTTTCCAAACTGAAGATTGAGCCTGAGCCTTAAAGTTTCTAACAATAAGTTTATTCAGTACCCTATGAGTAGAACGGGGGTAAAGGTCAACCAACGGGTAACAAAATCGTCCGTACCCCACTTGAAAACTAAAAGTAATTTGGATTTTTGCGATACGAGTCTACAATGGGGTGGGGAGTAGTAAATAGGACACGCTCTCGCGGACAGTTTCCTTGAGACACTGGGACAGGATGCACGTTCCTCGAGCCAAAAAATGTAAATGAGGTTGAGGTTCCAACAAACAAAGAATTAGGGTATATGCAGTGTACAATGTAACTTCTATCAAAATTACAAGTATTTTTTTAAGATAAGAGACAAGTAAAACATAATACTTTATTTGAAAAAGTATGATATCAGTTCAAAAAATACATAGGTACGTACAGTAGTACCCAACTGATATGGCTTACCGATGTACCTGCGCAGAAGATGAATTTTGAAAGCGCGGGAAATGCTATTGACCAATCGGCACGCTCCACGCACCGCGCTTCTTTTTTCCTGGACCGCTATTGGTCGGCAGCTGCCGCTATGTTAGCGCGCGCCGCGTGGCATGTTAGTCAGCCGCCATACTTGCGAGTGAGACGGGAACTAATAACTGCAGTGTATTATGAACCTTATAGTAGTGAACTAAGGTTGATTGTAAGTTTTAAGTTCTTTCGTTAATCTTCGGGGCCATAGTTTCTTTTCTGTGCGAACGATGATTCACGACGCGCCTTATCAGTTGGGTACCACTGTACATGTTTTATTCACGTCATTTTAAATAAACACTCCCGGCTGTATAAAATCGTGCCGAGCGGCAAATCTTGCTGAAACTGTCTATAAATCTGACCATAAAAGTAAATCCCTGCAATCAAATCGCGAACAGCGAAAAAAGTAAGGTTGTTTGTTGCTATCTCTGGGAACATACACGAAAATAGCTGAGGAACTATTTCGTAGCCGGATAAAAAGGTTCTCAGACCATGAATATAAATATGTACGGTGCGGCCTGATGTCGCTTAACTGCGCTGTAGGGCTGCGAAGCGCGTTAGCGCTAACAGCTATTATTTCAGCTCACTTCGTCCCAATATACCGTTCATTTTTATACGTCTGGACCCTCATTATTAACTCATCTGGCTAAAACCCAGCAAAATATAAAAGGTTTCACATTTCAACAAAAGTATTTTGTAGAATTTACGGGCTTGTATAATTTAATGTAATTATTTCTTAAAGTGGGCAATTATGGTAATTTATATTCAATTTGTATCAAAATCGAAACATCCGTAGTGGAAGTGGGTATTCAAAGTGAATTGAATGTGGGGGAGTGTTTTTGAAATCTATTTGTGCGCAACCCTACGAGCCTACGGGAGCAAATAGCAAGTATATAAAAGTTATAAAAATGCAAGAAGCCGGAAATGAATACGTGGGTGCAACGTACTCGAGTACGTAGTACGTAGTGTAGTGTGCCCCGCCACAGGCCGCCGCGGACGTGGGGACACGGACTCTCATCAAAAATAAAGGAAGTGCACCTACTATTTCACACAAATTGGATTGTTTGAAATGTCACGTTTTTAACTTGCTCGTTAAAATACGGAAGTGCATCCATCTTCAGCTTTCACATGAAATCAGATATGTTTGCTACATGAATTTTCAGGCAGTCTCTAAATATTACTCGTGGATATTTTTATTTCAGAAACCGTGCCAGCGCCAACTAGCGCGTATTAAACTACAAGCATTCAGGTAAGTTTGACATTTGTTAGAACACTTCTGCGTATTAAATAGGTATTAATGTGAACATGACATATTGCTCTTTCTAAACAGCTATGCATTGAATATTTTTTGTTGTTTCGTTCTCTATTACCAGGAAAAAACAGATGATGCGGAAACACAACAAAATAAAAACGACTGTTCACGAAAGCTTTCAGTTCGACTTGTTGAATCTTAGCTATAACGTAGGTAAGTGCTACACCTTGCTATTTGTTAAAGTAAATCATTGTTTTACAAACTCATTATAACATCACGAACCGACAAATAGTTGCAAATGTGATAAGTGAAGCGTTCCGTTACTTGTACAGCACTGCTTACCGACGCCAAAAGAGGTGTTTGTTAGATTTATTACCTACCATTTCGATTTGTTTACTCAGTTGTTCAGATCCAATTACTTGGCACTGTTTCTGTACTTAATTAAAGGGACGCTTGATTACTCGCCCGCTGTGGGGCTTTGTATAATTGCTATTGTTTAGCAAATGAAGACAAATGAAACTTTAATTTAATGATATTGTCTCATTCAGACGCACGGGAGAAGAAGTCCTGTGCTCGCGCTCAACAACCTCATTTCAAGTTTAAATTAGGTCCTGTACTGACGCACCGCCAGATATAACCAGGCCTTATATTGTTTACTTCCAACCAACACAATATTTATTAACTGATATTTTTTTTGCTTTTATTTTACTTAAGTTTCATACCATCTATACATATTATAAATGAAAGTCGCGTTTCTTATTTGACTGTATGTCCGCGTTGTTCTTCTAAACCACGCAACAGATTTTGATGAGGTTTTCACACAGAATTTATTCCGGAAGGTTTATGTGTATAATACGTTCATATTAAAGTTACATGTAATTAAAAAAAAAAATGTTTTGTCAAGTAGTTGAAACCGTTCTAAGCAGGAGCGGGTCGCTAGTAAAGGAATAAAATAACAAAACTTTAATAAGTTTTCTAATCTTCCGATATTCAAATTAGAATAAAGCAAACTAAACTAATTCTATATTCGTTTTCGTAGACTTTCTAAATCCCTATTTAATAAAGAATCCACAAAAATAAATGTCTGAGAGAGCAAACAAGTTTCGAAAAATCTCATTACAGTTCAGGACTGAACTTAGCACTCCCATGCGAGCACTGAACCGACTGCTCGGAAACAAAAGGCTATAAAAAATGCAATTTTATTTAAATTTTATAGACTTGCAATTGAAATCGTTGTTTAATTGCGATACATGCGATGTTGCCGTCAATTTTTAATGCTATTTGCTTCGTTGCACCGATAAATTTTGATGTATCATGCAAGAGCTGGTAAAAGCGTTTTGGGGGCAGATCTAAAAGGATTCAACCACTATTTATGAATAAAATTGTCCGTAGGTAGGTAATTTAAAGTGGATGTTTAAGTTATCATAGGTAATTAAAGCCGTAATTCTTTTTCCTAGAATGTCTAGCCTGAACCCATCGGGCCGTAAAAGCCGCGTTCTAATGTTAACCTTATCTTCATTTAATGGTACAATGACAACACGGTTGAGTGCCTCCAAATGAGAATAGTTGTAAAGAGTACTTTAATTACCTAGCGTTCTTAGTTATTTGTTTGCGCCGGTCTCAAGGTTCCACTCCCGTAGGGGCGGTAACTCGATTCGCCATCCGTCGGTGAGTGAGTGGCATACTTTTAATTGGCCGTAACTGCGTTTGCCTGCAAGCGTTATTGAATTACCAGCAGAACAGCGCTTGGGGTTGTGGAGTTACTAAATAACGTTTTCAACTTCCATGATATTGATATTTTTATTGATAACTTTTAAAGTATTTCTTTACTTTTTCTTGACATTTGAAAGCGACGAAAAGAGTTTGAGGATTTTTAGTAAGAATTTGATCAAAAAATTAAAATGCGAGATTAATTTAACTTAACCTTGTCAAGAAACTCTGGCCCTAAGATAGGTAGGTACTAAATCTGAAATCAAACAAGACTAGATTATACAAAACATGCTTCGTGTACCTCCAAACATACGATGAAAGTAAGGAAAGCCAAGAAAATGTATTTCAGAACCCGTAAACCTCTACGTTTTCTCTTCTTCCTCCACAAAAGTTACGACATAGGTACTCGTACCTAAAGAAAAATTATTTCCTTTTCGAAATTCCTATACACCTAGATTGGGGACAGTGTAAAGATTGTTACAAATTAAAAAAAAAAAAAAAATCCCCAATTTTACGAAGACTCCGTTCCCTTTATTATGCTACATTTGACATAACAGTGTTACTTACTCTATTCAAAGAAATTCTTAAGAAGAAGGTAAGTAGGCACCCCTAGTTTGTAACTCAGTCAACAACGCTCAAAACCCAAGTACCGACGATATTTTTGAGCCGTTCCGATAATCTAGTTGCATGAGACCGTTGTCTATAACTCGTGCAATGGAGCGGCACAACTCGCTTAGCGCTAGCGGGGGCATACGCTGAAGCGGGAGCGGTGACGCTACTATCGGACATCGGTCATTGTGTTACAGGATTCGCTCAGGCAGGCTCGCAGTAATTACATCAGGGAATACGCTCCTACGGACAGCTACGTCGCACTCCTTGTTTTTACTCGAAACTGCTACCTATGAACGAGGTAACTGGTAACTATGAGTAAATACTGGCTGTTACTTGACGCGGCTTACAGTTTGCATAGTTAGCGGGTAACGGAGACGCGTAGCTTACTTCAGTAATAGGGTTTAGGTGCTCAGCGTTTTCCTGGTATCGGTGTTCGCATTGAAGACGTTAATTGCATTTAAATACAAACGTCTAACTATGCATGAGTGCTCAACTTGCCTGAGTTTTTAAACCTTACTCCGCATTCTGATTTCTTCTTTAGGTATCAAACGTATGTTCAAATGATGCTTGCAAACTAATTTTTGCGACGCCTTTAAGTATGTAATCGTGATTTCAAACATACGTTGTCAAATTAGCTACAGTCACGTTAAATCCTTGAAAATTCCAGCGGTACATAGGTAAGTATTCAGCATTTCCGGGCTTTATTTACAGTGTTATTTACATGTCCAGAATAATATACATATCTAATGAGTAAAACTTGATGAATCTGAATTCATTTCAGAATTTATAGGCTGCCTAGGTCCAATGAAGTATTTTAAGCACAGGGATCCTATTTGTTTATGAACTACAAATACTATCTCTTAGAAATTATCATGTAGGAAATAGGGTAAGTTAAGCACATAGGTAGGTAGGTACTAAGTATCAGATTACAAAAACAATTGAAATTATACAGCAAAAACCTGACCAAAAATTAATTATAAAAGTAAATTCAAGCCACTAAATAAATGCATAAACCGACCAAACAGGCACATAATAAAAAGTGAAATTACTGGGGCGCGGACAGGGAGTGTTTTCCGGGTTTCCGACATCAACACATAATTCAGCCAAGATTAAATGCCTCTTGGACTTGCCGCCGGAAGGCCAGGGCTCCATTAGACAAGCGGGGCCTGTAAACTTGGACCTCTTTTACAAATACCTACCACTATCAACAAAAATGTGGCAATCTGCGGCCATAACTTTTACTACTCATTCCTAGCTCTAATTCAAATTTTATGATTATGTTTCGACGCCATTTTGTAGACCTTTGTACACAGCTGTAAAATGTTTAATTTTTATTTGTCAGTTTAAAAGCATGAAAGAGCTGTGGATGGTTTTGCCATTTAGTGAAAAGCTCGTTGTTTTGTTTGCTAACATACACAGAGTACACAATGAGCTTGGCGTAAACTCAACTGTTTTAGTGTTTAGTCGACAACAGCTACTCAGAGATACACTTGTCAGTTTCATTTTTATAATGGGGTTCAGTATGAAAGTCGAAGGGCAAAGTAAAAGGCACGGATAATAATTTCAAGAAATACGTAATTAACCTAAAGATTTCTATACAGGTACTAAGACTTGAGAGGTCGGAGTCTGTGCTTACAACTAACACTTCCTATATTATCTATATTCATCTCTTAGCGTAATTTTTTCACGTGCATGCTAATAAGATTAAGTTTCTGTAATCCCATTGTCGATTGACTATTAAAGCGGATAATCACTATAAAAGCTGCACGATGAAACTCCGAATTGCCTATAGACACCATATCGAGCATCAAAGACAAGCGAACAAATAAGTGTGTCTGTCGGATGTAGCCGCGTTGTGGCCATTCACAGTGTGCACCGATCTGCCATGCTGGACCATTCAAGTTGATGAGGCCCAGTTGTCCCCCCAACTTGGGACCGCATACAAAATCAATGGTTAGCATTTGCCACGCAAGACTGAATTGTTTCAAAATCATCCCTTGTAAGCAGATATCTATCGGCAGACAATATATTGTTGCTGCATTTATTGGTTTCTCGTTGTTTTGATAAATCGGTTGTCAGAACGTTATACGAGGCCGCGATACCGAGTGGGAAGAGTTAGATGAAAAACTATAAAACATTCGTAAATTAAAGAAGGAAACGCTCTAGCGAGATGACTCAGATTGGGTTACGCGAGACTTGCCGGAGAAAGCAACCCACATGGATCAGTAAAAAGCTTTGCCCAGCAGTGGGGAAAGACAAGTTGATTAAAAATAAATAAAAAAAGGTTTAGGTACTAAAATTTCACAAAATATTTTCGTTATCTAATATTTATTTTATTTATTTATTTTATAATGCCAGCACTATGCCCGTAAAAAGTTGTGAATAGTTTTGGCTAATTTAATATACTGAAAAGTTAACATTTTGCAGGGCGACAGGAGTTGCAAACTCAACGAATGTTGACAGTGTACATCATGGACATAACATTGTCCTAGGCTACCTGGTTTTCAGACTGCTTTCTTAGCCCCTCTTTCTTTTGCAGGCAAGCATTTTGCTGCACTTTCACTGCCGTTAAAAATATTAAAAATAATACTTCGTTCTAGATTAAAAATTAAACCCAAATAACTCTTAACTCACTGTATTTTAAGTAGTACAGTATAAAAAGATAAAATTTATTTACAGAAGCTCGTAAAAGGTATCAAGTTATTTTTTATTACTTAAGTTTTTTATTAATTAGTAATTGTTCGGTAAATAATTTGAGCAACTGATGTGTTATCGCAATTAAAGCAATTATGACTATCAAGTTATAATCTGATTAATATTAGTAGCGAAATTATATTCGCTACTTCAGTAGATAACTAGTTAATTTAACTAATGAATAATTTGCGTTATTAGCTACCTTTCGAACTATGGAAAGGTGATGTTTTGAATAACATACCTATCGTAATTATTTATCAGCCCTTGTGCCTATTTAAAAACTACGGATTTTACAACAACAAAAAAAATCCTAGACATTCTATTATTTTTTTTCGTTTTCTTATAAATGTTTTGACAGGGTAACCAGTTTACAACAAAAAGCGTATAAACTAGTCCAGGTATAGTATGAAAAAACATCTTAGCCTTTCAAGATCATGATATAAACAGGCTTTTAATGAAAACATATCTTCAATAAGAGCCTTTAATCTCACAAGCCTGATGGAAATTTACATAGAAACAAAAAACCAATTACAAGTTCCCGTCACATGGGTAATGGCGGAGTATTTCTCCTGGGGCGGTTTGATTCCGCAACGTTCGGATATTACACGTTTTATTTCGTATTTCTAATGTATGACTCTGTGTGTATCAAGTAGGTAGGCGGGACTACTACAACGTAGTACTAAGGACTCCTAATTAATATTATAAAAGCGAAAGTGAGTTTGTTTGTTTGTGACGCTTTAATGCCAAAACGGCTGAACGGATTTAGATGAAATTTGGCATAGAGGTAGACCATGACCGAGAAAAGGACATAGGACCCGATATTCCTACGTACCTAATCGAGACTTATGCGGGAAAAAACCGCAGGGCGCAGCTAGTTTAAGATAAAGAGTAGTTCGTGTGTGTTCCTCCCACATATTCATTCATACACTTTATGAACAATCTCAAACTACTCAGTTTTTCCAATAAATTGCTTTTTAACTAAAAGGTATACATTTGTAAATAATTCTAAAAGAAAGAAAGAAAGAAAAATATTTTATTTGGGACACGCACAGGAAAAACAATCAGTAATATAAAGTAAGTAGGTACTAAATTAAATTAAAAGAAAAATTAAAACTAACAAAAATACTTAGGCTACCTGTGCGAGGCCAAAAAGGCTCCTACCTCAGCATAATGCTGCGATATTTAAATAAATAAATACCGCAGCGCTGGTATTCTGATAGGGCCCGCTGGTATTCTACTACATAGTATCTAACTGATTATAAGGCACCTGACTGAATGTCTATTGAATAAAGACCTCCACGCGTGCGAAGTAGCAGCCACAGCTGTTTACAGAAATATACGCAAAACGAAAGAAAAGGTACGATAAACACTAGGTACCCAATTCTAATAGCATTATAGTCTAGACACAAAATGAGGTAACGTCGTACCAAGTTATTAGCTGGAAACTAAGGTACAAGCTACGCTTGACACGGCTATGATAACGTCCGGCGAGTTTTATTGGCACACTGTTATTGGTAGCAGCCAGCACATGACAGGCCGCCCTCGGTGTAATAAGACGTGTAATGGACACCACTGAAGTTTCCTCATCCAAGTTTGCGACAAGCCGCATCTAATAGTGCCTGAAAGCGATCTAACCAAAATCCATGAGCTTAGGATACAGCTATGGAAAATTAATTAATACGTTCGCTTTACCATCGTAGTTGTTCGTTTTAGGTGTTTTGTGAGCAAAATTGAGAATTTCGTTTTTCTGTTATGTTTTCATAAATAAATAGGGGCCTTCATTAATTATATTATGATGAGATGCATAGTAGCGGTTTTGTAATAATTGGAAGTGTGATATGGCATAGTTTAACACTGTATAGCAAACAAACCACGGGCATAATTCGTTTTAAAGAAATATGTAAATATATGAAGTTGGTAAAACAATATATTTTTGGCTAGGTACTATTTAATAATTTGAATTTGTAATAGTAAACCTCAATAACGGAGCGTTTTAGTAAACGGTTTGCTCTTGTGAAACTTTTATGAATAGGGGGCTTCGAATCTACATAATCAAAACAAGAGACAAGCAACATTCTGTCTTCATACTTTAATTAATGTTTCACTGGAAGTTTGAACTTTTTCCTCGTAGCCACCTATTGATTTATTTAAACACTTTGTATTCTAGACGCATCCTTTAATATTTTAGGGTTGTGATATAATTGGATGCGCAGCGGCTGCATTTGAACGCAGCCTTAAGTCTTGGCAGGCCGCCATGACTTTGCATAATTTAATGTTCCACTAATAAATACGTAACATTCAGATGTCAAGCTTTTCTTTTCATACTGGCTTGCAATATTCAAAGTTGAGTTATTGTGCAGTTGAAGTAAAGATGAGTTAAGCCTCTGGCCGGAGCGCGCGCGCAACCGTTTAACTAATTAGTTATTGAACAAAGTCATCGGAACAATATGGATCATGTAGAGATGTGTTGATTTTGATTCAACATAATGAAACAATATTGCTTATAGATTAGTCACTAACCGACTTTTCAGTGGAAAAATATATTCTACATTTTGCTTTGTACTGAGATCAGTAGGTATCGTAACTCATTTCATGTAGGTATGTAATAATCAATTAATTGATGCAGCGTATATCATTACTCGATACGATAATGCCACAGTACATATTTAATTCGCTAAATTATTCAGTCATGTCCATGAAAATTAACCGATCAAATAGCGCATCACATTATTTGTGAAAGCTTATTATTATGCATGCTGAAATAATGAACCACGTGCCACCCTTTGTGTGCCTTTAGCTTATTAATAAACAAATGCACTGCCTACATTTTTTATCTGCATAGCTAGGTACTAGGTAATAATGCTATTGTACTACGCACCTCAAAATTCTTTCTTCAAGCAGCACAATTTTAAAGACATATTGCTAAATGAACCCCACATCTTCCAAAATATATGCCAGTAAATCTATTATGTATGAAAATTTTAATTAAATTCGAATGTGGCATGAATTTTCCACATCCACAGTTAGAGCTTTAATTGAAATTTGTTGGTTCACCGAAACGATTACCGAGCAATTGATATTTTAATTGTTTATGCAAATAACGCACCGACTAGATGTACCCACATTTGCATAAACTCTACTCACGTCACATCTTTTAAAGTAGCGTCACCATCTTAATTCACTTTTAATATTCCGTCTATAAAAAATAAAAGTCCCCGGATTCCTTTCAATTGTAATTCTATTTCTCAAAGATGACTTCTTATAACGCAGGAGTAACAGGCAAACTGAATTGATTTCAATATTCCCTCTACACTTTTCCTTTAGATATTTTTCGTTCCTGTTCTACATTTTACATAAACTAATTTCCTTGGCAATATTGGTCTTGCGACAGTTCTGTAGGCACGGGCGCGCGGGCGCCTCCCTCAAAAAGAAACTCGTCGAGTCGGGCCTTCGACGACCAAATCAAATCACTCGACCTTATCGATCACCCCGAGAAAACTTACAACTAAATTTATTTGCGTATCTGTAGACAGAGTTGTCGGTGAAACTTGACGTGTACATCGATTTTTAAAGACTGAACGTCTAACGGTAAGCTAGGTAAGATATTAATCCAATAGTGCTGCTGATTTAACGCAATTGCTGAGGTTGCATCCCCTTCGCAGACCCACAGGGCCAGTCACCCTTCACTGAAGGGGAACGTTAATACGAGGATATGAGAATTTACTGTTTAATCCAGCTGCAGGCCAATTTGTTAATATTTTCATTCAATCCACTTAAAAACATGGTTGTATGTAAATTTTATACGTAAACACGATATCATGTGTGTCTGTAGTAGCGATGTAAACGCTGAATGCTTTAGACAAATTGAAAAGCTAACTGGAAAATGATTTAAAGTATACAACTGTACTAAAAGTACCAGTGGTGGCAGTGGTAATGTACTTTTGTGTATTATTGGAGAGGCCATAAATTGTGGTTGGCATGTAAACACGGGAACGTTGGGTGCAGCGTTTGATGTGGTCGGCGCGGGCTAGCGCGCCCTTTATCAATTACGGCTAAACAAGAAAAATGACCGTCCGTAAGCCTACACAAGGCTAATTAAAGCAAGTAGGTAAATTTCGGAAGAGCCGGTGTCATCCCCGTACCACATCCACCCGCGAGCCGTGTTCATCCCTCTCGGAACAGGTGGTTAAACTTTTGCGTAATTTCATTAAGAGAGGCGTATATTTTGATCAACACGCAAAAAATCCACTTTTTATAAGCTTCGGCGTCCAGGCTGTCTTACACCCGTGATTAATTTTAATTATATCCACTAATTTAATTTTTAATGGAGACATTAAAATATCTTTATGTTTCTTGACTCTCCTAAAGATTTTAAATGTGACTTTATTTATTTTTTATCGTGGGATCACAGTGTCTTCACCTACAGTATTTCAAAACATCAATAAATCATTCACGCTAGATTAAATAGTAGTTGACCTCTCCCTCCCAGGAGCAAACACCATTACGGTAGTTTAGGGGTGTTCTTGAGAAAAAAATCACACTAGCTAGGTATAGTAAACGCCTTGGTTTTCGAGCCGTATTACAAAAGCAATAATTTATAAGATTTTCCCCATGACTTATCAGTGCAATGATACTTTAAAGAGATAAATTATTTTGCAACAGACTGACATATACTAACCTACTGTAATTACCTACAGAATTTACCAGTAAGTAGTCTAAACATTTGCAACTAGCTTCCGCCAGCGGCTTCGCCCGCGTGATATCTTTATAAATTATAGCCTATAAATTATAGTTACTCAGTGAGAATATAGCATCCTACAGGTGAATGAATGTTTAAAATCGGTCCAGTAGTTTTTGAGTTTATTCATTACACACGAAAATACAAATCTTTTCTCATTATAATATTAGTGTAGATAAGTAAACTTGATTAAGTTAAAATTATGATATGGTACACCGAAACACATCCTTTATAATTCCATCCAATTAATTTGATATCTTTAAACCACTCAAATTGGCACAAACTCCACCAAGTTAAGCCAACAAGTTTGGCCAATACATCCGCCAACATTTCATCAGATATTAATATGCCAACCGTGAGATATGCGTACCTATGCCTCAGGAATATGATAATAAGTCGTATACTAATATTTCAACTTCCACAGGGTTTTGTAAGGCCTTCACGCGTCTATATACATAAATATACGGGCATTTTTTGCGTTATTTCATCCATCTGAAGGCAAAATAGAAGTGTCAGATACGTTTAGATAATGTATGATCAAATCCAGGTAGGTATCACAAAGTATATTAGTATGTAATTGAGCTTAAATTTGGACTTTTGGTCTGAATCTGAATGTGTTATTAGGCTGCCAAATTATGGGCATTTATTACCATTCCTATACTTTTATACTTGATTGTGTTTAAGTAGATATTCGAACAACAGCAATATGTTCTAGACATGCAAAATAAAAGCATGAGACGATTCGTTCATGCATAGGTAAATGGAACTTAAACATAACTGGCGAAATGTGGATGTACTATCGGTACAGCTCTATCTAACCCTTCAGATATTACAGGCTTGATGTTATGTTATGAGAACATTCAAAGTAGGTATTAAATTCATTTTCTGATTAACAACTAGGTATTATACTGGGTCCCCACCTATGAAATTGGCGTTTTTTTTCACAAATAGAGAACCTCGTCACTTCTATGATTTTAAATATTCATCAATTGCTTGGTATTATATCGAATAATGACCATCATAGACAACTACCAATAGTAAAAAAATCTTATTACTTATAGTTTTCTAAACATAAAAAATACATTAAAAATGACTCCTCATTTTGTTAGTAGAAATAACCACTTTTTTTTTTTTAACTTAGCCTAAACTTATTTTTGTCGCTTAATCTAAGTGGCATACGATATCTTAGTTTTTAAACATTAGTGTTCATGGTTGTTATATAAATTAAGAAAATGTTAGTATGAAAAATGCAATTTATTTAAAATTCCCATACAAAATTCATATTCCATAGATTCCATAGATTTCATAGGACCTAATATTATAATCACACTTCATTTCAGTCAACTTAATTACTCCCATAAGCTTCACAAAGTTTTAACATCGCATGTTTCACTTTCATTTCCCGGACATCATGCATTAACGTATATCTGTCTGCCTATTAAAAACGTTGCCTCGACATGACATAAAACGTTTATTAATCTCATAATTTCATTCAGCAAAATGTATGCAATTAGAGTAGGTATCCATGACATGAGATTTCACAGTAAATCGCGACATTAGAGGCGTGCACCGAGCTGTGTACATACCTACCAACACGAGGCTCGGGCAGATTAAAACTTTCTCATAATGGATTTCAGACTCAACCTAATGAAATATTAACTCGTAAAATTCATAATTGATATGTGTATTACCGAAAATAGCGCATCTAAATAGCTCAAGATTTGAAACGCGACTTGGCTTTGACTTTGTCGAGCTTGGCCTAGAACAGAGGTCGACCCGGCGGCGGGTATATGTGCTACACGTTAGTGTCTCTGCACTGTCACCTACTTTGCATCATAATCGAATTTCCACAAAGTAAAACAAAATCTCGTAGTCGCATTAATATTCAGCGATAGGGCCCGACGCATCGCCGTCGGATTGACGTTTAACATGCAAATTGCAATCTGAAAATCTAGCGAAATTGTGTGCCACTAAATATTTTCAACATTATTAATTCAGGACACAGTTGTTTGAATCGGCAGCTAGAATATAATTTAAATGTTAAACGAATTTGTGCCACTAACGCTAAATTAGACTGGGGCGCTAGCCGCCGGGAATTTAATCGGACAGGTGAATCTACGAAACATACATTTATTCATTTTGCTTTTGCGTTCATTTTGTATGTTTTGAGTCATATTGTCTAGCTCATCTTCTCGGTTCCTAGTTTCAGATAATTTTGTTTCAAGTGCAACCTGCTTTGTGATCACCGAATCAATAAGGTTCGAATTGTCATGAACTAAATAGAACTCACAGAATCCAAATCCCGGGAGATACTCTTAGCTGACACACCTATTTATTTCTAAATGACTACCCAAAAGACAAAAAGTCCGCCCAAACGCAATACATTTAAGCAGATAGCCACGAGACAGCGGGTCATTCTAAAAGTGCGGAACGATTAAAGTGAAAGAGGGGAGACAAGACGCCTCAGCTGTACTCGGCCCAGTGATGGATACGAAGAATAAATCAGGTCGCAGCACTCGTCGGCGGTGACCAGATGTGCCCCCCACTAATGTATTACCTCAGGTCATTCAGTACTTCCAACTTATTGCCTTTATGCCACGTAACTCGTGTGACCTACCACGCTAGTAAGTCTGGAGATTAAATATTTATTAAAGGCTTATTAAAGTTGTGAAATAGGCTAGATTTATTGTTAGGTAATGTTGTTGTTTAGAGAAAAAGGCTTTTAAACTGAACTTGTAATTTTGCTTTCTTACAATTGTGCAGTTTCATTAAAACATGTTCCAAGAATGAAATAGTTTGTTGTAATAGTCTATCATGTATCTCAGTCTCAGTGTATAATAGGCTAAACTTTAGCCTATTATAATTTTATGACTGAGATACATTCACACAACTATCTTGTTATTAAATATTAAATCGCAAAATTACTGTCTACAATTAACGGATGTGTTTTATTAACACCATTAATCTGCATGTCTCCCCTTGGAGTCAGGAAATACCCCTTTAGGGTGTACCTTAAAGTTAATTTCGTAAACCAAAACAGAGACGTTCCCGTCCAGTGAATAATAAGACATCTCCCTGGTGACGGAATAATGCTCCAGATAATACTATTATTGCTCGCGATATCAATAATGATAGATAGGTACCTACTGTTATATACCTAGCGTTAAATTCACATCGGCTGGTCGGGAGATCTTGATAGTTGTAACAAAGGAATTGTATTGTATCCGAAAGGATTCGTTATTGAGCACTATTACGTTACGACATTGATACAGGACCTTTGTTGTAAGAAATTTGGTGTCTGGATACCGATGCTATTTAAGATTTTTGATTTATTCTACCTTCTGACCAAAAATCTCCCTTTTATCACAGTTATTCGTTTCAATATCTTCCAAAGAGGCTTCTAGAAATGAAATCATACAAATAGTCATATAGAATTACACCTATGGGTCCAATGATAAAGTCAGGTAGCATCAGTTTCCTGTCCGCGCCCAAAGTGCCCTGGTAACTAACACGGAGCACCGGGAGCACCCATCCCCATTGATCAAATCATCGAATTTCCGCCCCTTGCAATTGCAATCGTTCGCGAATTTGCAAGGGTTCTCCGTTCTCCTGTGAGTTAATCGTATACAGAACGAATACCATATTTACTTAATTTTTTTCTTTCTTGTCTGAAAGTTACTTTAAAAAGGACTTGTACACAAAACTGCGAATCTGCGCGATGCGAATTCGCAACGTAGAAGTTTTCTTAAGGTACCGTCGCTGATTTTTGCGATGCGACGTCGCAACGCAGTTTTGTGTACAAGCCCAAACACAACGTCGATCAAATATTGTTTATCAACGCTGAAAATGATTAAGTGCACAATTGCCAAATCCATATTTCACGCCAATCCCAATGCCAAAATTACTCGTAATAAACTACCGTTTATAGTATTAACCAACCAGCCAACTAGCCAACAAGCAAACAAGACGAGTAATCAAACTGATTAGGTGCCGCAGCATCGCATTTGATCATTGCACAACAACAGCAGTCCAGTTACTACAGCCAATACACGAGATGGGAGCAAACAGGATGTTTGACAACAATGACGACACCTATCGACATATTTATATTCGTTAACCGCAGTTAACAAAAAGCCGCGGTATTTTCCCATCAGCTAACAATAAATAGGAGTTGGCTTCGACGGTAACGTAGAAATATAAACGGTAAATGATTCATTCCGAATTTCGACATATGCACGAATTGAAAGGTCGGCTGCGAGTGACGTATTTTTAATTACCTTCTACCGCGTCGTCGGATCGACTCTATATTAAATTTCTATAGTGGACAATAAATAAGTCGAGAGCCACCTCGGTCTCACGTTCCCTTTTAACTATCGGACCCATGTGGGATAACGGTATCGTAATTAAAACTCAAATCCATCTATATTCTCTAACGTGTTAAGAGTACCTACGTAATAAAACCTTTTTCAGCACTCAACGGCATTGGCAATCATATCGATATCAAAGTCGGAATTGAAATCGTAAATGAAACTGTATTACTTCCGGTTTGAGCGTGAAATTCTATACTGGAATATTAGGTTTATAAAGGTGAGTTTAGGTAGAAAGTTAGGTATTTTAATTACCCCAATCTTGATCGAATCTCCGTGCAAGCTGATTGAATTTCCGGACGAGGCTATCTCTCGTATTTGCGGAGCGTTGCGGGCGGCGGCGGCGGCGGGCGCACTCGCTCCGGCTCACTGGCCTGTGACGTCACGCCGTCGATTACATTTTTTTTTATTATTTGCTACTGTAAACAGGTTGCTCATAAAGTCTACTCCTGTCTTTTTGTTGTGGCGTCCATGATTAAACGCGATATTAATAGAGTTTTCTTGTCGTCTATTTTTCTGTTGTGTCTGGATAGGTTACTTTTTATGCTATGTTTCATGCTCGTTATTTTTTATTTTTCATTTTCATGTGCTTTGTACAAATATGACAGTCTAATATTATTACTTTGAAACAGTGAAAAGTTTATTTTAGATTCAAAGCTTGAATCTAAAATAAACTTTCAGCCACACACTTGTATGAAAAGTTTATTCAGTTAGACTACCTATCACCTAAGACAACTAAGGCAGACGCCGCATCCACTGATACCATCAGTCGAAAACCTAATTTCCTTGACTTGCAGCGGTCAGACGAAAGACGTATACGCTCTGAGTACGTAGGTACCTGTCTACGTAGAGTATGAGTATAGAAACTCTTTCAGGATTTTACTACATACAGGCAATCATTGACTTGTGAACATTTCAAGAAATGAAAAACAATTTAAAATCAAATTTACATTTTTAACGATAAATAAAAAAAATGAAAATTATAAAAACTAAACCCAACTACGACAAAAATGCCAGCTAAAGGCTCTTACATACTGGCGCGATTCACCGCGCGACGCGACGCCGCCGCATTGTTCGCCGTGAAGTTTTCTCAGAAATTGTTTTGTTAAAATTCGCGTAGCGCGGCGAATCGCGCCAGTATGTAAGAGCCTTCAAAAGGTATAGGTAAATAAGACATCATAGACAGACAAATTAAAAACCGGAGTGACACGTCGTGTTAGAGCATAAATCGAACAGAATACATGTGACTCCGGTTTTTTTTTGTCTACCTTATTATGTCCTCTAGAGGATGCCATATTCAATTTAATGTTACGTCACACAGCCTATAACTAGTGGACGATTAAGACGCGTCTAACGATACCTCATTTCTCAAATTATGATGAGTACCTACCTAGTTTAGAAGTTATGAGGGAACAGATGAACATACACGTACATACCCACATATGTACCGGTCAAAATAACCAGAGTCGGGTAATTAATCCTAGATACTATCCATGATGTAAGAGGACTATTACTACACAAGTATAAGTTACATCCCTACAACCTATTAAAATCACCTCACAACATACCTACACGACCGCTCCGCGATTGAGATACTCGAAACGAAACCTTAGCAACGTAACCGTATACTTCTGGGGTTCTATGATTGATGTGACGGGTAATAAGGCCCACAAGTATTGCAATTTGTTTACCCTTATCGCTTTAATATACTTTCGGTGCGCACAAAGACAGGTTTTCGTATCGTATTTTATACCGATCAACAATGCCGACCCCGACGTTCACCGATAATTGGAGAAAAAGTCCCCAAGGAGCCAATTTTGCTGACGCTGCTTGTAAAGCGGGTGGCATCCATACGAAGAAATAAATTATAAACGATCCATCACTCTTGGTTGTTGACAAATATAGCGCAACGCATTTAATATCATAACAGGAAAAACTTAACCAATAGGTTTTTTCACCGGCCCACGATAGCGTGATGGATTTGGTATTACTACTAAATTGGCCGTGCGGCTTGTAATAGGTACTTATGTTTTCCGATCGGCCATTAATTTTTTTGTATGAAATTGCTTTTATTCAATCTTACTTTTGAAAAATTTTATGAGAATCCTCTTTATTGGAATTTGGTCAAAATATAAATCCAAGGTGGCGGCTGCAAAAATTTTCAAATTTTTCGTCATTGGTGTCGTTTTCACAGTTTTCGAGGATGCTAAATCCGATACCAAGGTCAAAATGTAAATCCAAAATGACGGCTACGAAAATTTTGTTTTTGTTTAAAACCATACGTGAGAAGGAACTTCGTTCTTGTCGGGTTTCCCCGACCGCCCACGATTTTTTATTATTTATAATAGCCCTTTATTTTTTAATACTTACTTATGTTTAGCGTTATTTACACTAGGTATTTATAATACCCAATTTTAGGTACCTATCTATCTTTAAACTAATAATACCTGAGCCACGACACTTAATTAACAACATTCTCAAGAACCTGTAACCTGCTTAATAACGCAGACTTCTAATAATGTAGCAGTGGGTACTCAGACAACGAAGAACTTAATGAAATGTGAAAAAGTGTCAATTAGACCGTACACTTCAATAAATATAACAGAAGCCAGACAAAAGCAATGCCCGCAGAAGACAATATAAAGACTGATATACAGTTATCATATAAGTACAAAGTTATTACATCAAATAAACCTGATTCGACCGTAGTATTATTAAATGTCCCTGTTATCAAAAATACACTCTACATTATATTCATACAAATATGTCCATGCCCAATTCTCTTGAATGAAAATATTTGGTCAATGAAGGCAATACAAATAACAGTTACATGACATACAATAAATGTTTATCAGTCAAAATGTGTGTTTAGGTATAAGTATTTGTTTTGAAATAATATGTCACAGATATAACAGTTATTTGAATTAATAAAATGTGCTAGTTTATTTTTGAAAACATCTTCTAAGTGTTTATATACAACTAAGGGCCGGTTTTTCAATCTTCAGATAACTTTTATCTGAGTAACAGATCTCTCAGCTCAGTCTGGTTTGATACGTTTTGTGTTTTTTTTTGTATATCAATGGCCATTGTATAGAAAATAATAATATCAACCCGCCTGAATAAACATGGTGACTGTAGAAAAGTGTTTTTTCAGATACAAGTTATCTGACAATTCAAAAATCAGCCCACTTTGACTCATTTCCCAACGTTAAAATTCGGGAAGTCGTTTCATCAAGTAAACCGCATTCGTACTACACACATGGCCGAATATCTAAGTTTTGTGAGTTTGTATAGTGTGATCAATATGGTAGGCTCGTCGACATCTTTCGGTCCGCCACGTGTCAGTCATAAACCTGCGTTTACAGGGACGACAACCCCGCCCTCGGGTGAGGACATTTAGGGGGATAGTCGCCGTAAAAAAAAGGACTGTTAAGGACTCCGAAGCTAGGTTTTTGTCAGTCTGGTAAAATATATTGCGGATAGACGTGACTTAGGAAAGTTCTATTATCAAAGCAAGCCTACTTGATTGATGACAGTAGCTGCGATTACAGAAGAAAAGAAAAGGTTTTTCAGTGATTGAATTTTATTTTAGTGCTGCGAATGGTATTCGATAAATTATATTATTATTATTATTTTATTTATCTTTTATAAAGATTCTTTTAGATTTTTTGAATTTGAGAACGGTAACGGCTTACCAGACTATAGATTTTAGACCATTTTCGATTTTTCTAAGTACCTCGTACTTGTTGACAGGCCTACACTGTCCTTTCATACCTATTAACACTGTAATTTGAAAACATTGTAAGAGCCATTTATTTTTTAAAGTAAACCTGGAGTTTGTTGCCTGCTCTTTTCCATAGGAAACGAAAAATTTGAACTGTGCACCTAGCTTGTGACGTTTTATGAGTGCCCATGTAGGTTTATGTGAAATAAAATATTTTGATTTTGATCTTGAATTTTTGATAGGAACTTTTATAAATTATCTTCAATAGTAAATTAATAATATTACTACTCGTTAGTCTCATACCAAAACTCTAGCTTGTAAGCAGATGCTAACTGTGTCAAGACGTCAATACATATATCCTCACATGAGAAAACATTCTATTTGAATTCGTAGTTCATAAACTATATTAAACCCACCCTCAGCTATCATTTTATTTCTGACATGATAACATAATATTAAACGTAAACCTGCCTCATAAGATAACACTGAGGTACCAAGAATTTTCATCGCCGTCGTCTTGCAGCCGCCTTCGCAATATAAACGCGACGTTCACGCAATAGAGACAACACTCCACTCATACGCCGCCTGACCTTGGTTAGAAAGAAACGACAGAGATTTCGCAAGCACGCCTTTAATTTCTAAAGGTTTTATTGCATTCCCCGCAAGCTCAGACGCTTAAACTTTATTGCTGTGGGATTAAAGTAATATTTGCAGCGACTAAATGATGTCGAGGCAATTTCATGATATTAAAAGCTGTCTATGTTGGAGTTCAGGTCAATAGTTTGGTGTTCCGTGATAGTTTGCGTGGTATAATCGTCGCAGAACTTTCTGTCGTTCACATTCTTGGGCGACAACGTGCGATAACAATACGTTCCTTTTCAACTATTTGCGGTTGCTAAATAGTTTGCCTCCTGTACTTCGTCACCGTGGGACGTATTTACAGTAAAGCTACTCAAGTATTGGAACTGTATTAATGACACCTATTCTATTCAGTTTTATGTTTGAAACTGAAATATAAGAACGACATGAGAGAGTGCAGTACTTAAAGTTTTCGTTTCAGAATCGCGCATTACTGCCGCGATATTAAGTTTGCAATACAGCGTGATACGAGTGCGATGCAAGTTCACGGTTGAATGAGTTGGTAAAATTCTGCAGAAAAGCGACAGATAGCTATGAAAGAAGCCCTGCGCTCGAGAGGCGGTTGAAAAGGGATCGGAAATGTGAGCCCGTTGAAGTGCATTCGCTATTGGTGTCGTTTCCGGATGTACTCGCAGCAACAAAGATACTTTTATGAACCCTATACTTTGCTACATTTATTTGATAGTGGCTGCATGCAGGTGCCGTTCTGTTCAACCACTGATATCTAGACTAAATTTATCTTTGACAGATTTTACGGTACTATGTTCGATAAACAAACGTGCTTAAGACTGAAATACATCAACATAAACTATGTATATCTAAGTATAAATAAATAATTACTACTTACTGCGCAGTTACAAAAAACCTCTTATTGGGAGTCACGTCATGTACAAGCCGATGTGTACGGAAGGGTAGCCCCGATCGATCTGCTCACACCCTCCAGATATGATTAGCAGCTAATTGAATCCCGGGGTGAGATCCGCAGTTTAGTTTTCTAATTTACGAGACTTTCCTTTGCTTTGCACAGTAAAGGGTTGAATTTAATTATCTTCACGTCCGCGACCCTCAACTTTAACTCGCAAAAAATTGATGAAATTGCATCTCAATTCGAGAAAAAGCTTCGTTAACCTTCGCTCTCACTATTCTGACTTTATAATACACCGTAGCAGTCAACTCCAGTCGTAGCCCCGCTACGAGAGTTCGTAGACCTTCTGATTCGTTATGGCAAATTGCTATTTGATATCCTAAAAATAAAAGATCTCTTTCGCTAAGTCTTTTATATTATTTTTTTAAGTATCCAGTCAAAGGATAACTTTTTGCTTGATTTATGTTTTATGTAAGCGGCTTTATTTGTAGTTCATTTGGCTGCGATAAAACGTAGTACCTACCTATTCCAAAAAATATACAAAATGTAGTTTGTCAACATTTTTGTCTTCTCTATAGATATCTTTAGTCTTCTTACTGGTAGTTTTATTTCTTCGCTAATCGGGTGATATTTTTTGCATGGAATTTGGTGATAATCACTTTCAAGTTGGAGTTTGTATTCAGGCGACGCGCACCGCCCGCCGCCCCTGTGTTGCGAATTTGATAATGAAAGGGCCCCCACTTGTGTGCTGCAGAGATAATGTAAATAAGTATGCAA
The DNA here is from genome assembly GCA_947363905.1 of Lithophane semibrunnea. Taxonomy (NCBI): domain Eukaryota; kingdom Metazoa; phylum Arthropoda; class Insecta; order Lepidoptera; family Noctuidae; genus Lithophane; species Lithophane semibrunnea. The sequence continues at coordinate 10,579,736 of OX376192.1, read as the reverse complement.
ATTATACACCAAGTTCCATTCAAATGAACCATTGCGGCTCTTTAAAGTTTTCCTCAAAGCTGAATCTAACAGTGTGATATATCTACTCGCATCGAGATCCACCCTACATTTGAATATTTTGAAATAAGGAAATGATGTACAAACAAACACGGATTCCTGTCGGGAAACTTTCTCCTCGAATCGTATTTATGATGTTATGAGTTTGCAGCAACAGACAGACCGACACACCCAATTGGGACGCGCCAGTAGGCAACATTATTAAAGTAGATAGTAGGTGTAATAAAAGTCTGAAGGTAGTTTTGTGTAGTTCATTGATTTGCAGACGTGTACTTGGAATGTCTAGACGACGCACGTGAACGTTAATCTTTTTGATTTTATTACATCTTCAACAGATTTAAATTTCTTACCATTTTATTTTGGAGAAAATACTGACTAATGTGTTTCCTTTGAAATAATAAATTTGTGTTATAGTGCACTTTCACATACGTATTTTTTCTTAGTGGCTTGTCTTACTTGGTCGTATCCAAGTAAGACAAGCCACTAAGAAAAAATACATAAATAACAATTAGTGCACATCAGTGACTCGGTTTTCATTTCACCCGACATTTGGCACGGAACGTGTAAAATATTGTCGGTGTAGCAAAGTGAAAGTGTGACGTGATAGCGTGTGACGCGGCGGCACATCAATCATTATCCGCGGCTCGCTCACGATACCGAAGAAAGCTCTAAAGCAACGCCACTTTCATAATGTTTCATTCATCATCACGTTTAAAACCAAAATTTAAAGTCTCCTTTTCAAAGTCTCTTTTTAAGTCGCCCTCCTTTATTACGGGAAGCGTGCAAACAAAATAGATTGATACTGGAACGTGATAACGCGTATTGAGTTTTATTTTTTTGGAAATTCTATCTTTACGGCCGCAGTGAGATTCGTTATTTACTTTTTATTGAATAGGATTTTATGAAATTGGTTTATTACTTTCTGAAATTCTTAGAAGAAGTTACCTACGTTTATTTTTTTAAGTCATACTGATTAATAACAGTGGAGTTTGTGGGAATTAGGTTAGGAAAAAGAAAATTAAAATGTAATATTATTCAGTAGTACCAATCCAGCCTTCGCCATTAATTTTCGAAAATTTATACTTAGGACTTTCAAATACCAACATTAATGGTTTGCGAAACTTTTTGACTATAAAAACAGGTCGTGCAGAAATGTCTAAGGCGATGATGACGACCTCTGTAAGTTACTCCGCTTTTTTTTTACAGAAAAGTTGGCAAATCTAATATTCATCCATCTTTCTCGTAAATAGTAACACAAGAATCACAAGACCTAGAATGGACTCGGAAAAAGTGTTCAGTTAAAAATAGAAACACAATTTATATCATGTTTCAAGTAAGTGAAGCGTTTATATCAAAGACGTGCAGTGCTCATTTCGCTGCCAGTACCTTGCACTTAACTGTGATACGTATTATATTTCAGATAAGTGCGATCCAATTTGTTCAAGATCCGCGAAACGGCATCCAGAAGAATGTATGATAAACTGTCATTCAGATGCGGCACTCTCCGAACGACACACATTCCAGTTCGAGAACTCATAAATTGGGTTATCAATCAATATTACTTTCGTATCTTCAATTTATGTGTAAATTGCTTATATTACGCATACATGAAGAAACATTGTTCCTGTTCATAGGCGCTGGGATGGATACCCATCCCCGTTTTTGTGATCGTCGTTTGGTTCGTACAGCCGCCGTCGTCGATATCAGCACGACTGTCCGACTATAAAGGTATACTGGCATCGTTACTTGGTATTTTCTTACAATCTTAGCAAGTAGCGAGCGGGACAGCGCTCGTAATGGCCCAATATATCAAATAGGATTAAGTGTAAATGAGAGTAGCGCAACCGGCTGATACTTTGTTGTGCGACATGACCGGAATAGATAGGGAGCTATTGATTTTTGTCATTACCAGAAATAGAACAGTTTCGCCTTAATTCATAAACTTATTGTTTATATTCAAAATATGAAGTGTGTATATTTGACATCAGCGATATAAGAGCAATCCCCTTTGCACTTCACGCCGAATTAGTTTACCGAATACGAAACATAACAAAATGGAGTCTGCAAAGTAGCCTGAATAAATCGCATTTGTGAGCGACAGTAGGGTGCGGGTGTGCGTGGAGACACCACCTCCCCTACGAATGCGAACATTTCTAGTTTCCACCTGAGTGACACGCCGCACGCTCTATCAAAATATGCAATTTAGTTTTGGTATTGCTTGTTATTTGTGTACATGTACCTAGTGGTCTTCGAAGACGTGGTACGAACTAAAACTGATGTTATGTTACCAATAAACAAGTGATAACATATACAATTCGAACACTAGCACAAAAGTAAGAGCAATAACCACAGAACTTTCTTCCATTCATTTCAACAAAGAAATTTTCATAATAAACACTATGTTAAGGGTGTTTGTTACACCGCTGGCTATTATATTGTCGCAACTGTCTGCAGTTAGTGTAACTACCACAAAGTTGGTCGTAAACACAGTCCAGTGCAAAGAGAGAAACGAGTGAGCTCGTAATGAGCTTTTTGCTGGATATTTTACACACGATTAATGTGGACGGGGTGGATCACAGCGGCGACATCTCGGATATTTCCCAGACGTCGCCGTCGACCGACACGAGTTTCTTTCTTGATTAAAACTCGGAATAATAAACGGCGAAACAATTTTGCTTCGTCTCACGCCGCCGCCGCCCGTCCCTCTAGAACAAACTAATATTGAAGTGCGGATGAGCACCGCCACGGCTTCGGTCATTTTAAACCCTTAGATGGAATTAACGTTATTAAATATTTAGACAGAACTATTTGTAAACATTCAACAGTATCCCTTTATTTAAAAGCGTGAGTTTGAAAGAGTTTTAGGGAGAGTGGATTTCGGATCCGGTTTTTGATTTTCTTGCAAGACTCGCATCTTATTTTTATGTACCTATAAAGTGAATGAACAAGAATTTACCAGGTAGATTCGCGTTATTTATAAATTGAACATTGGTAGAGTTTATAAACCAATTAATGAAACATGGTTATTTTGGGTTGTGCGCAATTTTAATTAAAATTGAAGATATAACTTTCGTATCGTGAGTTATAAAATTAGCTGTGTAGCATCTATAAAAAACTTGAAATATACTGCCAATAAAATTCCAATATAGGGACTGTTACTAGTTACAAATGTTATTAGGTACAAGCCCGCGCCGAAAATTGGAAAATTTAATAATTCAGCAAAGTTGGAGCACAACCTACTCGGTTTTACGTTTTCATCCCACCTCGTCATTAGTGCGCATTCTGTTACTAATTTTGAAAAGTGATCAAATTCTCAGATTTTCTATTCAAAGAATTATTTGCATTTATTCAGTCCTTCAATGTGCCCTGATTAGTACGTGCCGAAGGTTAGACTTTGCCGAACACAATATCTTTTAATGAGCACAGCTTCTTTAAAGATAGCAAAGTAGTTAGAAGTAATTAAAAGTCAAAGTTCAAACTTAATGTCATTTTAATTAATTCAAAACAAATCCAAGACACTGATATCATAACGTTTATCTCACTTAGGTACATTTTTACCACTGTCATTGATATTCAACTCAAATATGATTGTCATGAGTCGATTTTTTCCCGTGGGGGAAAGTTTCAAATAATCCTGATCCATCGTTACACAAAACTTGTAAGTTGTTCGCGTCTCAACGGATAATCGAGTTTATACTTGGAGGTCCGCCATCAATCATTTATCCCGCTTTCTCCGCGGACGGATCTGCACCGCGCTACGCGGAAAAACTTTAAAGTGTTCCAACTTAGTGTGACGTATCGCACACTCGCTTGTTACTTGAATAATGTCTCTCACTATTTATAACCATGGACTACTTGATGTAATCTATTATTGTAGATCTTGTGTAACATCATGAGTTTCGTTTTATGACATAGAAGTAGGTACCTATGCCGCGTTGCGATGTTTTCCTTATCCGTCTTTGCAGAGAAAAAGGCAATCCATCTCGCTACGTAATTGTGTGTTTAAAGGGAGAACGATGTTGATCTACGAAAGCTTTTTTTTTAACTTAATGAGCCTAGTTCTCATTCCTAATAAACAATTCGAACAACCACAATAATAATATTTGCATGCATAATGCACTTGAATTACCTACGTATAAATCATTGGAACTTTAATATTGCAATAAAATTAAATTGAATAAAATGTTTTTCATTTTTAACTACCAAAACAAGGAAAAAACATAAATTTTTATTTATCGAGCTAAGGTTAACCGCGCAAATATTATTGACGATCCAATAAATCTGGTATCAAGTCACCCCGAGTGAGGCAAATAACACAAGTAGACACGAATCTATACGGATACTGGTATGAGTGTTTTATGAGCACTCAAGTGCCTTCCGGACTGGGATGTTTAAAACTCTCGCGAGCAGGGAATCGAGAACATTCCACTCGCACTCACGACACGACAATGTCGGATTTGATCTCGAACGACGACATTTTTATGAGCGGTTAAAAGTTTATGAATATGCTTACAGCTGCAGATTTTTTACGCTGTTTATTTAAATTCGTTGCGAAAATGTAAAAATAAAAATCTTTTGACAAGACTTAACTTGAATTGTGTTTATTTGATTTTGGATTCTCTTTTGACTTTTTAATGAAAGAGTACCTAATTGCACTGTTAATTTGGTTATAATTTTGTGCACGTTCAGTGAACAATATCCAACTATATAATATATCCTACACCTGTGCGAGAAAGCACGACATTACGTATCTGCTAGGTAGTACGTATCGTCTCTTATAAATAGTTATAAATATACTAATTTTGTCGTAAAAATACATTTCACATAACGTTTCACTACATTGTCCTGAAAAGTCCATCAAATGAGATGATAATATAATAATATTTATTCCACAATTTTCGCTATTGCACCTACCACTGTTTGTCTCTGCATCACCCAAAGGTTGACTGTACGTGTGAGATAGAAGAATGTCAACAATGAACATTTATTTAGTTATATCAATTTTACCGCGATGTTATACGGAGTAATAAAAAATTTATTTCACCATCAAGAGGAACAAATATACACGGCAACGTGTATAAAGCGCCTGGCGGAATATATATGTAATGACAGTAAAACGAACTTACATAATGCACAGCAGAAAGTTCATAGGTAAATACAGGGTTTAAGGGTAAACGTTTTCACTCAAACCATAGGTAGTTGACTTAAATATAAAAATAAATGACCGAAAAAAACAAAAAAAAACCTTATTTTCAATTTTCAAAAGTTTATATCCGACACCGTGCTCGCTAGCGAAACAGCTAACTGACTGAGAGAGGGGTCGCGCTCGCGGCCGGTCAGGTCACGTCCCGCACCCCTGCCCGTGCTGAAAGGCAAGTTCGTTGCACTAGCGTATAGGGTAACGAACTTGCGTCTCTTGTGGTAAAACGTAGATATAAAAAATTAGATTTTACGTTCTATAAATGAAATCAATCCACTGGTCACTGCTTGCAAGGATAACGGTGTTTACCCTAACACCCTGGGTACCTATGAAGCAGAACGTCGCAACATAGTTATCGCAAATCTATAATATTCATATAATAAAATAGTTACGATGTCAAAACTGAACTTAAATAGAATATTTTGGAAAAAAAGTCATTGTTGTCCGTTTGTCTGTTTGTCTCTATGTTTTGGGCGCAAAAACGGCTAATGAATTGGCTGGAACTTTTTATCCCGGTAGTATGTTCCCGTGGGATATTTTCGAAAATCGGCAGGCGCAACCGCAGGCAAAAGCTAGTAAATAGAATAAAGCTGTATTAAAAAGAAATGAATATTAAATCATAAAATGCTGCATACCTGTCATTTGCATGGTTACTGAAATGCCAATTTTAGATGATAATGAATTTGAATTGTAAGTGACTGTGCTATTGGTGTGCTAAGATAAATAAAACTAGGCAGACTAATAGGTATGAAGTTAGGTACAACCTACATCAATATCAAAGTAAACATGTTTGATTCTAATACCTACTTTCCTACCCGTCAATAACAAAACATGAACATCGCCTACAATGTTACCAAACGATAACATTGATATTTATGGATACAATAAGCCAATTAAATGGAGAGACAAACACAAAACACAGTATGGAAATTCGTAAATAATCATCGATTAAATACACAAAGATTCCATGACAGTGCCTAATAATAACATATTGAGTCCAATTAGCTTCAAAAACAACCTATCGCATTAACAGAACAAACATTACCTACACAGAACTCGGTACAGTTCGAAAGTCGTTGTTTAATTCAAGCGAGAGCATTACAATAATAGTCAAAGACGACTGTTTTGAGTTTTAACAGCAAACACCGCTTCTGGGAAGCTCTAACAATACGGCGTCGTAAAAATTAAATTACAGCGAATCTCCGAGGAGGTTTCAATTTTCAAGCAAGACTTCGGACTCGAGATTCCTTCTCCTCTTACGAAATAATATTGCATCCACTAATACGCCTTTACTACCTTTCCGTCCTACGCAACGACATTAATGTTAAATCAAACGATTTAGCAATCCTGGCACTAATAAGAGCGTCAGGTGAAATCAGAGCTGCAGCGTTGAATTATAGAGCACCTGGAATTACTTTTAGCGGAATAAATAGAAATGTTAATTTGAGACTGTAAAAAGTATCGCAGGAGCGTAGCGCGACGGCAAATTAGAGGGAATGGAATATAGTTTACTTTAAGTTAAACTTATTACGGTCCTCGAGAAACAAGCAGTGGGAGGCTCGGCCGGCGCGCGGGTCAAGTGCCCAATTTGTCACCCGCGCAAACTTCCGACTACTTCGGCCGGGGCCTGTTCGATTCCATTAAACTTTCGAGACCTTTTGAAGCTATTTTCTTGTTTGAATCAAGATTTGCCTAATTCATTTCGGTGTCTACCTACTTGAACGACTTCGACGTTGGTTTAACGTTTGTAAAGATGTCTCTTCCAGAAGGTATCTTTATTAGAATTAAGGGAGTCATAACTTAAGGGGTATTCCATGGGCGTCAGTGACCTAACTTAAGTGAGAGTACGAAATCCAAATGAAAGTCCCGGTGACGCTTACAATGCGCTATCATAAAAATTAAATTACGGTAAGAGTTTCTGTGTAAGTGCGAGCCATTTCAGCGAGGCGGGTTAGGCGCGGGCGACGGAGCCCCGCCACATCAAAGCGCCTCATCCTGCGCCCGGCTCTCACCTAAATCAAATTTACCAGCTTTTCTTTTTTCTTTCGTCACGGTACTGAGACTAAGTATTTGACCCATGGTTTGTTACGTTCAAACCTGACTCTATAAAATTTCAAGGGACAATGAAAAGCTGGCCTCAGTATGCCAAAAAATTTATTACAATGTTGCAAGAGCTTCGAAGCTAATGAAAACGAAAAGTATAAATAAGGGGAAAGATGAGAAGAGGAAGTTTACCGCGCCGGGGGTTCTGTATATCTACTATCTAAAGACTTTGTTTGGGTAAACAATTAGTCTTTTCCCAACATTTTTGAGTCAATACTTTGCGTCGAAGTGGCTTGTAATTTGCGTTAGTAGTTCGTTGGAAATATATTTACAATTTTTGGGCGATACGGTCTGTAAACATCCGCTCGGTGGTAAATTACATACTTTCTAAGAAATAAAAAATAAACATTCCGACTTTATAATTGAATATTTCGTACATCAAAAAATACTTTCATGCCGATTCCTCAAATTTAAAAAAAAACGCCATAATTTTCCTCCTCACATAATAATCCTATAGCAATTTTCATTTTCATTTTCCCACCGAACCCTAAGGCCGTCGAAGGAAGAAGTAAAAGAAATTAAAGTCCAAGTTGTTTACGTATACACGCCTGGGGCATAGATCAAGTGGTTAATTTGTCAGAGAGGCAACTCGGTGGCACCGGCGAGGTCTGGTACCTACGGCGATGCGATTCGATTAAACTTCACCGAAGTACCCACACAAGAACAAGGCCTACTTAACGCGCTTCTACATTTACGGCGGAAACTTAATTAGCCAACTCTGCAGACTCGCAGTCGGCAGCAATGTATGTGCTATGAATGTTCTGTATTATTTTGTTCTTTTTGGTTGTATATGGGCTGTTTGAACAAAATGCTCAGTTACTTTAAATAAGACCTTAACTTTTTCAGGAATTATTTTTTCCAAATTCTTTAAAAAAAAACCGTTCTGTCATTGCAAAAGTAACGATAAAATTTTGAAGACAGTCTGATATTCCAAAACAGGAACTCCTATTTTGAAATATCAAGAAACTCCAAACTAGCACAAAACAGCTCCACTATTAAATTTTACCACATTTTATAGAACCCTTGTCTTCAAACTTAGATTAAAGGAAACTTTGTACAGCAAGTTTGTTTTCGTACGTAGTACATATCTACAGTTCGAGATCATAATATGTATGTAGTTTAGTTTGCATGTATTAAAATTTACTAGATATTAAAATTAATGCCTTTTAAGTGGTTTTATAGAATGACTGATGATTTTTCTAAAAGTAATGAGGCGTTTAGACTTAAGTTTGCAATGTACAAATCGTAAAGTAATAGTGTACCTACTCAATGTTGAACAGCCTAATAATAAATAAATACATCACCAAAAAAAACAGAGCATACCTATTTATTTGTTATCTTTCACTATGAAGTATATCGAAAACGTATATATTTAACACAGGCAATATTGAAATAAGTTATTGTAAAGTTATTTTGATGAACCACAAAAGCAATATCGTCCTTCTTCGAACTATGCTCACTTGAAGAGCTGAAAAGTTATTAAAGTTAAATGGAATTTTGAATACAATAAAAATACAATTTATGCCGATACGTACCTTTGTTGAAGTGATTACTAAAATATAGATATTGAAATTGTTATAAATGTTGAGGGAACTTCATATTGTAATGGTCGTGTACCCTTCTTTAACCTTATGATGCGTATTTATAATAATACATCTAATTGATCAATTACACCCATGATTTTAGTGGTCAACATTACATCATTAGCCGTACCAACACAATTCAATCGAAAAAACTGTAAGGTCGATAAAATTATAAGCATCCACCAGATGTAACTTAAACTCGCTTATACTTAATACGAGAGGGTCAACCAAACGATTAACATATCTACCAGTTAACACCTAAAAAAGCACTTGCTTTTAGTAACAACACAGTACACCCACAGTGCACTGTAGGGGCACCTAGAATAAATTCTATTTCTTTGTTTTGACGTTCAAAAGTGCTATTTAGGTGCCTATTTGAAATAAATTATTTGACTTTAACTTTGTAATGAATACAACCGAAACCGTCAGTCCTCCTCCTCGTTGTTAACGTTCAGCTTACTATACAATAATGAAGGTCTACGTAATAAAAATGGTTATTGTTTAACTGTGCGACATGTGTTGTGCTCGTCACCTGTTCGAAAATTAATGCGTTTTCAATTTTGTTTTTCAATTCAGCTTTTATCAAAAACAGCAATATGACGCCGTCACATGTTTCTCAAAAATACTTTTGAAAAGGTAGCCAAATGAAACTTAATTATAATATCATATTTTCAAAAGTGAAATGAAAATTCAAATTGATAAGGAAGGATTGAATTGAATGATTAAAATAAAATAAATCTATGGATTCCTTGAATACAATCTTTAAAAAAATGAACTTGATGCATCTTCAGGCCCAAAATCCATACGAAGATGTGACATACAGATCAATCGTTGTCCTTTGCCGTTTCAGGCGACTACAAACAACCTGGCAGATATTGTTGAAGTTCTCCACAGACACAGTACACTCACTTCTCTGCATGCCCTTAGCTACCTGCTCCTCCACTTTTTAAACTGAACACTCTCAGCATTTGTGGCACTTCTGATTATTCTTAAAGTGTGTCACGGCTTGCCACATTTATCTGTTTTTTTTTTTAAACGAGGTATCTTTTAAGTTTTATTATCTATTATTTGCTACACATCTCTTGCTGTACATGTTTATATTATTTTTATTTAAGTGATAATGCAATCAGACACTATACAACTGATTTACATCCGTAAGATGTCCTCGTAACATAAGGTCCAATTGAAAACCAGCGTCTGGAACTTGTTTTTTGCGGAAAATGAGGCACACAATACTGTTTCGAAGTTTTATCTATTTTTTCTTTTCTGTGTATTGTGTTTTGTGTCCTTTATCTTGGGCCAATTTTTTTTTTCTTTCTTAATCTACACTTACCTTCCGACAGGTACAGTCGATCAGGCTCTGCAGGCTGTTCACAGGGGCGGTGGCGCAGGGTGACATGGAGGCTGGGTCCTCTCGGAGGTACTTCTGGAGGAGCTGGCTCTGGTGGTGAGTCGCACTCGCGCTCACTGGCATGACCACCGTTGCCAGAAGGGGCTGCAAATACGACAGACTGGTAAAGATTTGATGCCTACTTTAATGTGTAATTTTAATGGTTTGAAGCGTTAAATGTTTAGGTTCTAGCTTTTAAATACCTATCGCGAGTAAATTTAATTTGGAAAGCGAGGTAATTTTAACTACCTGCGTTGTTTACATAATACAAACAGCTCTAAATCCAGATACATATACACATACAAAACCGAACACGCGATGACCACACAACACGACGATAAATCAATCAAGCAATAATTCGCAACCAATTAATAAGATATTAAGACGTCACGACTCACTCATGTCTGTCTCCCGAAACACGAATACAATTCGGTTCGCTCATTGTGTACACGTACCTTCGCGCCAGTCACATGCGTCGGAGCAACTATGCCAGGCATCCTTATCAAAGGCATGCACCCACCTCCGTAATACGCTCATAATAGATACACTACAGAATGCCTAAGTACAATAACTAAACTGGAATCCGACACTGAATATGTGTAATACCTCGTCCATACCTTACATTTCGGAACGGCATTATTATCGTTGATACTTGCAGTTATCATTACATTCCTGTCGTGGAGATATGCGAGTATTATATGAACTGAGAAGGGTGGATTAATGAGCAATTGTTTCAACAATGTAGTGGTAAAAAAGGATAAAAAACGTGCAGTTTTCTAAAATACTGTATTTTTTTTTAGGTTTTGTCATGTCTTGAATATTTTTATTCTACATAATTAAAATTGATACTTTTTTAACCTTTACTGTCCCATTACTAGGCAAAGGTCTCCCCATACTTTTTCCATTTATCTGTGTCTGCTGCCTGTGTAAATGTTGGTAAAATAAAAATATTATATAAGTCAAACATAGGGAACACATCAAGATTTTCGTTTTTCAAACAATCCGCACTCTATTTCCACTTCTACATTTCAATTAGGAACTGATAATGGACTTGAAAGTTACGCGAAGGAACTCCTCGATTGCTAAGAGTACAACAACTGTAATTGGGATAATCTATTTGGGTTCTCGAGCAAATACTACAGGCAGGTTGGTAGTCAGGCAATTTGCTTTGCTTTAGAACATTTTGCTAGTCAAACTTTGACGATTTAAAGCGATGGATAACCTAAATAATGGAAAAAAGGTTATTTAACTACTTACTAGAGTAATACTTCAATTACTATAATTCAGATTCTAGCTTCAGTAACCAACAGGATGACAATGTCTTAGTTTCTGTTTTTTTTTTTTTTCAATTTCACCCGTGCACTAGCGTTAAGTCTTGTTTACACGAGGAGAATTATTTTTTCCGTCGAAAGGGAGTTTGTTCACATCTAGACGAGGCTTTAAAAAAAAACTGAAACTTTACGTTGTATGTGCAATAATTATAATCATCCCGTAACTTTCCCACTGTTGGGACACTGGCCTCCTCTATGTGAGGCCAATGGGCCAAAACCCACCAAGCGCGCCCAGTGCGGGTTGGTAGATATCACATGTCTTCGAATATTTGATTCTAGAATATGCCGGTTTCCTCACAATGTTTTCCTTCACCGTGTTGAGAGCAGTGGTGAGAAACTAAATTATAAAAAGTTAAGTGCCTCCCCGGGTTTGAACTCAAGACTTACTACATGTAAGTCCACCGACGTGACGTTACCAGTGGGCTACCACTGCTGTACAATATTAATAAATAATAACACTAAGTACCGTTATTGAGGCAGAGTCGTGCATTGCGCGCGTTGTTTTCGTGCGGGAACTCGTCAGCACGTCGACGACGCTGCAGAGTACCGCCTGGTTCCGCACTGAATATCTCCTCACCTGAAAGAAAAAATATTAATAAGTATGATGTTTTAAAATATAAATTGTTCTAAAATTACTGTCGCTAAAGAGTAGCAAACTAACACTAAACCTCCGCTAAACTTGGTAAGAGAATTCAAGTTTATTTTTGACGTATTTTACATAATCTTCTCAGACTCTAAAGTGTTGTCTTTGCCTGTAAACATTTAGTTTTAGTTAGGTACTGGGTTTATAAATAAATAGAATTAAGGCCCATTTATCAACTTTTATCAGAGAAATTAAATTTGCGATTTGGCAGATTTCGTATAGAAAATAGGTCAAACAACCATTTTATTCTTTATATAAAAATTATCTGACTATTGAATAATCGGCCCTTATACAACTTATTATTTCTCGTTTTAACTAGTATACGAACGCACCTTTCGAGTTCCTGTTTCTTCTATAGAACCTTCGGTTGGTGCTTTCATGAGGAAAAGGAGATGCTTGTCGCTGCGGACTGCTGGCGTATCGCGGCAGTTCCTCACCGCCTTCCGAGCCGTAGATACGACGCTGCTCATCTGTGCCAAATGTACGAGTTTCATTAGCAACTAATAAAAAGCCAACCAAGTACGTGTAGACCACGCACAATAGAGGGATCCATAGTTGGGATGAATATTTACGCTTCCCCAGTATTGTTTTTATCAACCGCAAAAATAAATTCGAATTCATAGTATCTTTTGAAAAATCTATGAAAAATTTATGACCCTCTCCAAAATGACCCCTTTAAAGCCTAATAATTCGCAAATTACATGTGTGTGTTCAGTTCATTACCGTAATATTTTTGAAAGACCTATCCAACGTAGTGAGTGTGGGATATTCCACACAATGGAATAGACGATTAATCAAAAGAAATCATTCCCGAATAATTTTTTGACTCTAAACATTTTAGCTTTATATTCGCGATTACAAAACCATGCCCAGTTACAGCTTTTTAGTACCAAGGATCTCTGAGTTAAACTTCGGACAGACAGACAGACGGAATTGGCAAAACTATAACGGAACCCCAAAAAGATGTCGACATAATGCTCGGTTCCCATAAACAAAAACGAATCGTTTTACTTACCCAATGGTAGGATTTTTTATTACCGAATAGATTCGTAAGCTAACCTAATTTGACCTGTGTTATCTACTTCCATAAGGGACCTATGCAAAGTTATGCGGTCTTTGCGTCATTATTGGTAAAGATACAAGTCTTAATTTTAACCAAAATCGGTCCGTAAATTATAGGAATCGGCCAATAATTATTGATGCATTGCTCACGATTGAATTATTTCACTAAAATTATGTTAGTTCATACTAGAGGGCCAGACAAAGGTCGGACAATATTAGGTCTCGTACCTTCATTTGTCATGACTATTGAAGTCATATTGGTCATAATTGAAAACACTTGTATTATATCGAATCCATTACCTAACGAGCAATAATGGTCTAGTAAACTGATTTGTAGTCCTGAAGTATAAGTAAATATGTAGTCTGTGATAAATGAAAAAGCTTCAAAATAGATTATGTTCATTATACATAACCTAACTAATATTATAAATGCGAAAGTGAGTTTGTTTGTTACGCTTTCACGCTAAAACGGCTGAACGGATTTGGATGAAATTTGGCACAGGGGTAGACCATGACCTGGAATAGGACATAGGATACTTTTTATCCCGATATTCTCACGGGATCGACACTTACGCGGGTGAAACCGCGGGGTGCAGCTAGTATACATATAATATTCAAATCTTTACTACGAACAAGATTAACACCACATTTTTTACATGAAAAAGTTTGCCCAACTCCCGACGTTCCAGTTATGTTATGACTAAGTAATAATTTTCAACACTTTATACAAATAGGTCAGTATAAAAGTTAAGGGCGGAAAGTTTGGAATTTATGAGGCGGTTTGTTTGGGTAGGTAATGCTAAACAATAACAAACAAAATGTATACGTTGCCTGAGGTTGTACGGCGGCGGCGGCGTGAGTCAGCCCGCGGCGAATCGAACCCGCTCTGCTACTTCGCCAAACAACGTGGACTATAGAATGCGAATGTACAGAAGGCCTAATCTAACTGTTTACTTTCACATGAAAAATCAAAATGTAACATAAACTAAAATCTCTATCCCATGAACCATTTGGCTCCGTTAAAGTTCAGTTCATGCAACTTTTCATGCACGCGTGCGTTTTGCGAGTACTACGTATAAGCACAGACTACTTAGGGCGGATTTCACAATATTAACACTGACAGCTCTTGAACGCAGTTCAGATGAAGGTATTCATTGCGTTCAGTTTCATTGGTGAATTTGGCACTTAGCAAACGACTTCACTCGATCAACACAGTACCTACCTACCAGTAATGTTAATCTAACAAAAAATCAAAATAAATTTATGTGGTTTACCCCGGCCTGCGGCAGCCAATCACAGGTAAGCAGAAATGTCTAGAACTAAAACAAAATGGCGCTATGTCGAGCGTTTCGTTTTAAGAAAATAAACAGCCGTGGTACTAACTAAGTTTTATAATTCCTCAGACATATTTACGTTTACCATACCCTCTGACACGATGGCAGAGAGGCAGACATATTTTTCTAAGCATTTATTCAGATACAGAAACATTTCTGGCACATCCACTTGGTAAGCACCATGCATATACTTTTTCATAATTATACAATTATAGGTTACCGGTTAGACTGAAAGCCGATCCCAACTTGTTTGGGATAAGGCTAGGCAGATGATGATACAATTATACTTTCTTATTCACGACCTCCACTACACTATCAACAGCGTGGGCTATTTTTTTCTTTATTTAATTTCGAGGCCTTTGCTCAGCAGTGGGACAGTTTATATTAACATAAAAAAATAAAAAAAATACGTTTCTGGCTGGTATACAACACACACTGTCTTGAATAGGCACTCTTGTTACAATACAACACATTTTCTCTTGTATCATGTAGGTAGCTAAAGTAGGTGTACTGTCCCTGTCTATGATGTGGCTGCAGGCTAGAGCAACGGCCTGTTCAAATAATTCCTCTTAACATGGCAAAAACAGTGGATGCATGAAAAAACTAACATCACAGTCCTGCATGGCTCCGACCCAAAACCTTGTTCATGAATTGCATTCACTGCAAGGAATATTCCGGTGGAACCTAATTATGAAAATTTTTAATCTATTTATTTTCAACAAAATAATTAATAACTAAGAATATTTAACAAAAACTATACTAACTATTTACATTACATACTAAATTAAATTATTGATTAAAAATAAATAACTGTACAAAAAAACAATTACCTAAAATATAGCGTCGAAAAATTCCTCCAAATTATGAAAAATATTGATAAATCATTTAGTAAGTAGGTAGGCAAAGAAAACTAAATCGGATCTAATTTGTGCGTCAGGATCACATATTGTATTTTAGTAGTATTTTATTAATTAAAATAATATCTAAGTTAAGTAGGCCACATCACTTTGTAGAGGTTCCAAGAGAATCCAATATGAGGCAAATTGAAGTTCCGAAAATGACGAATGAAACCGCGAAAATATAATAAATAAGCACTTTCAGAGAAAATTTCTAAGTAAACTTGTAACTACACCGTGCCTACGTTGTTACGAATGGGTATAAAAGAAAGTTGTGGGGCGAAAGAAAATGAATTAAAAATACTCGTTCAGATTGGTAAGTTTCGCAATACTTTGGAAATTTGTTGGCAACGTTAACACAGCTCTCCGTAACGAAACGTGAATAAATTGAAAATAAGCAGAGAGACGCAGTCATTTGTAACTTTAGGGAAAGCATTTTAATATTTTTTGAAAAGATGTTCGGAATTGGCGTAACGTCGACATAAAAAGTACATAAACGTAATTCAAGTAAGTCTGTAAGTGAATCAGCATCGCTAATATTTATAAAATGAAGGCTGTCCTTTGTTTATCTGTATGCTTCTGTTTATATGTATGCACACAAACACAAATTTTAACAATTCATAATTCCCAACTGTAATAATATTAAAGGGTTTTGATGTTGCGTTTAATGAAAGTTAAGTCGGCACGGCTGTGTAGCCAACGGCTATATGAAACTAAACACCTTGTTTTAGTTTACTCGACGATTCTACAAACTCAATTAGCATTA
Source organism: Lithophane semibrunnea (assembly GCA_947363905.1). Taxonomy (NCBI): domain Eukaryota; kingdom Metazoa; phylum Arthropoda; class Insecta; order Lepidoptera; family Noctuidae; genus Lithophane; species Lithophane semibrunnea. The sequence goes on along the minus strand of OX376192.1, from coordinate 10,563,371 downwards.
CAACCTCTGAAAGTCACTTTAGGCGAAATGAAATTATGTAGGAAATAAACGCGGTTTGGGGGGATACTTTACATGAATATTTTCCGGATAACGTTTCCTATTCCGCACTGTTTATATCGAAGTAATTTGTTACGGTTTATGGTTATGATATATTAAAGTAGCTAAGGACAACGACCGCCAGGTAAACGAGCTAGGTTTAAGCTGCGGTATTATACCTAGTGTCGGCTTCATACTCGAACATGGATTTCAGATTTAGCTAGTTTTCGGAACGGAAAATTGTGAGCTCGTGGAAACTAGACTTAATGATAACCGTGTGTCGTGATAGCGACGACAAACGGCATCGCTTACATAATGGTCTGTCGTACATGATCGAGCTTGCGATTATCATCAGAACTATGCTATCATACGTAATCGTGCTTACATTCTAAATGAAGGGGCAATTCTGAGGTACCTATAAGCTACACAAGAAATACAATATTTATAATAAAACCCTGATTGAAGACTAGAACGATATAAAAAATTGGTATAAGAGAAGCAAATGTTATGATGTATTGTTACACAGCGTGGGTACCTACATATTATATATACTACCTATTAGCTATATATTTGGAGTGTTTTCTAAACTATGTAATATTATAAAGCGAAAAGATTTGATTTTGTATGTTTGTTACGCTAAAACGGCTGACCGGATTTGGATGAAGTTCGGGACATGGATAGACCAATATTCCCACGCGATCGTAACTTATGGCCAGGGCGCAGCTAGTTGATTATCATTTTATTTTAAGGTATTCTATAAATGTGAATAAATAAGTAAGCAAAATATATGTAAAACTATTTATATATTCTATTCTATAAATATTCTTTAGAGAACGTTGAAATATTACTTCATCATTATAAATATTCAAGTAGATTCATTTCAATACTCCTACTACATACAATTACTGTTTCAGTAAACGTAAAATATTGCTAAAATAAATTAAATCTTTATGAATCCCTAGCCTTAACAAGGTATGAAGGATTAATGTGGGTAGGTAAATATATTAAAAATAACAGAATAAATCATTATGGTCCTTATTTACTCACATATTTGCCTAATTATGAAATTAATATTACTGCAACTTCGCTTATCCATATTGTTCAAACTTTTAACAAAATTAATATGCCTTTTTGTATTGCGTTTCAAGCTTTTAACATTATATTTTGTGTACAATGTTTATAAAGTGGCAGGTAAATATGAAAATAACTCGGTAGGTAGGTACCTACTCGTTTTTACACGACCTTAAGAATGTAAATCACATCACATTATTGGAAATCACAAATCTTAAAATGACTTGTACTTAGTTATGAATGACAATTGAATATTTGTAAGTACACTATATATTTTGTGATAGAATATATAGAACTTCTGATTCTGATTCTAAATTATTATTACTTACTAACCTAAATAATCACAACAAAATGAAAATGAAAGCCGAACTATAAATACACTAATAGGTTTTAAATAAAGTAAAAATAACTTGTCTTGTATTTATACCAAAAATATTGTAAGAGTATCTTTCCGTCCGGCCCGAAATGCAAGCAATATGTGAGTTCGACTGTTTTTTTTCTTATCATAGATCGTATGAATATTTAACTATTAGGCTTCTCTTTTACTTAACTAAAATCAACCTTATCTTATAAGCTTTAGGTAGAGATTTGAACGGCGGTATCTGGTTCAGAGACGCGATGCTTCCCTTTAGTAAACAACTCAAGATTGAATATGAAAATTTAATCGACTAATTTAATCGAAGAGAGATACCATGTAGCCGTCGACGGCTGAGTTATTAAACGTCTCCTCGTAGGCATTGAGGTTGTAAATATGAATTCATAATAAAATATCATTATACTTCAAGTAAGTACTTCTACTTAGGTAGGTAGTTACTTACCTAGCTACATTGCTACCATTTGGGAATAGCTACATTACCTATTACTGTGGTAAACGTAAATAAAGAAGTCAAAGAAAAGAAATGGATTTTTATTATTCCATTACTTATAACATTGTTCTACCAAAATCACTTACAAGTACAGCCGATCTTATAAGTAAACAAAGGAATGAAAGAGATATTTTATTCGAGGTCTAGAATTATTCAAGTCGAGATCTACAAGCGGCGTTCATTTGTAAACCGCCGAAGTTTGACAAGTTAGGTTGCATTTAAATGCTACCGGTGGGAGGTTCAGCACCAAGCCGTGCTCCAAATTAGCATTTTTTAAAGTCGTGCCAGCCTGATGGCTGCGCATTCTCACCAGGCTTGTACCTATAAACACATTTATAATGTACGCATTGCTTTCTTACGAAAACTTGCCGAAGATTTCCAGGTAGAATACAACAAAAATAAAAAGTTTGCGCATAATAGCAAGCACTTGTGATAACATTAACAAATAGAAGTAGCCTTGAAGAAGCCCAGGAGCACTGGAGCTGACGTGAACTGCATAAATAAACGGAGATCCCGCCGCTATGAAATTCATATTTAAAAAATGTTAGCTGAGTAATAGTCTTCTTTGGGGAAAAATAATAGATTCCTTTACTCCTGCGATGAAAATGACCTGAATTAAATTTTCACATTCAATCGTCGCTGTTTGCCCCTGAGAGTGATCGCGGCCCGCCGCCGCAGCGCCCCAGCCCCGCACACGCCCCGCTACCGTCTGTCGGTTCTCATCATACCTATTTTTGTTTTTCGGCAATATAATCGCAGACAAAATTTTACATTACGTATAGAAGAGTTATGGTTTATCCCACAGGAGTACTCGCACATACGAACCGAAAACTCTATAAGGACATCTTATGACGTATAAACCTTTGATGTGTGAGAGTTACATTTTAGATGGGTGTGTTGGTGAAAGGGTTTTAGTTAACCAAAAGGTTTTTAAATTCTGTAAGGCGCTCCGCAGACAGAGCAACTTTAGTTGAAGAAACTATCAACTTTTTAAAAGTTTTCGTTATGGTTGCCAGTTGCAGCAACAAAAAGGCCCAGTTTACGGTTGCCACGATTCTAAATAAACTTTTCAAATTCATGGTCAACAGTCAATGTGACTATTGATCTCGAAGAAGCAGCTCGCTCAACACCGGAAAAACCAGCAACTTGACATTACTAGTAGATACAAATTAAACAGTTGCTAGTTGCGTCCATTGGAAACTGATTCTGTCATCGAGTGCAGCAACTGAAAACTGTTGTCGATCATCGAAACTCGCAACTGGAGTTGCTATGTCTGCGTAGTTTCTCTGTTATATGTAAACAGCTAGTTGCGAGTTGCCTCTTACGGAGCCGCAATACGGAGATCAAAGTTGCTCTGTCTGTGGAGCGCCTAGAGTTTCAGCTGATAAGTCGCATAAGACACTAGTCTTTAACGTATTTGATCACTATGAAGAACTTTCAGCAATTTCGTTGCAGCATGCTTTCATTGACGCGAGTTATGTAGAGTCACAGTCAAATATAAAGAACAATCCCTAAGCGTACCTAATTAAAAGTTTTTTTTAAATCCCTGATTAATGTAGACAGATATGATATCTTAGATTCTAGTCTTCATTAATTCAATACTCTGTTTATTCTAAGTTAATAAATCTGTCTGGTTCAAATCACTTAAATTAATGTAGGTATTTAATCAAGCAATCGACAAATTAATCTGGATCCCAAGTTTCAGTAACTTCATCTGTTTACATATCGCTGGAATGTTGTCTAGATTATTTAACTTAGCCATTAAGTCGAGCAAGATAAAATATTAGATCGTACTGAAACCACTTAGAGCTATTTCCCCGGGATTGCGTGATAGCAACACTTAATTTACAAGCTCCATTTAATTTGAACTATTTTGAGGCTCAGGCAGGAATTTAAATATCTGCAGATAAGGAGCTCACGCGAATTGTTCGCCGCGCGCCGGCGACTGAGCGCTCAAGCTAAATTACGAGATTAACGAATTAATGCTACACAAATTTCAGGGATTTTCTCTTAATTTTTTCTATTAACCCTTCATATAAATAAAGGCATTTCAGTTACCTAAACTCCACCGCTGGTTATTTATCGATAAAATAATAAAATATCAAACTATTTCCACAAACATCAAAATATGCATGAATTTGGGCAAACAAGTTTCACACACTAACCATATAATTAAAATATATCTGACACCCTATTTCGCGAAATTGCGTACCCAATATTACCCGCTTATCTCAAATAACGATGTAGTCCTCGTAAAATGTAAATACATACGTAATAAAAGTGTACTGTATGTGTGTGTTAAAAGCAAAATCGTTTCGACAAGTTTAGAATATGGCCAAATGTATAATCGAGAAAGCTGTATTCAAATAAAAAAATAATTCAGTATTGGATGGGGAGGAGTGAAAACTTGTAGCTAAAGTAAATGTAGGTGGGTACTTGGTAAAATATTTTTGAAACAGAATGTGGGGGCCTGGGAGCAAAGTGCAGAGATTAGACACGGGGACCATCAATTACGCGTAATCCGAGACACGTGCGAGCCGCTCATCGCATCGCAAACCTATGGGGATTATTGAAATTGTCTATACCCACACGCGACGAACGTTCACATACCCGCTTATAGGCTTTTGTATGAAAACGAGATAAGAAATTATGCAAAGGTTTGTAGCGTGCAATTACAATTTAACATAGATGTGTAAATAAATCATCATATTAAAGACGTAGAGCTTTGCATTTCGTTTTAATATTCAGTAACGATATTACTGACACTACATTACAAACAAACAATCCTTCCAGCTATATAATGTACTGCCCAACGTCCGAAGAGCCATACATAGCCGTCTCAATTTCACACCTATTTTGGGAATCTGCCCGGTAGACCAATTAATCTTCCTGCAGATTGGATTGGGTGCGATATTTGGATGCCTGCAGGCACCTTTGATGTGTCGTGTCAATCCCAGCAGAGTCCCTAAACCTCAGACTCAAACGAAACAGTTAACTGAAACAGTCACACGTACGTACCTTTAATACGTATAACAAATCAGTAAAATCTATAATTATTAAAGAAGAACAGCTTTGTCGACTACGAATGAAATAAATGTAGGTATTCTTTGGAATAAAACCCAAGGATAAAGATATTAATTGAAAGTGGTATCAAATATCTTTTTTATTTGTTATAGATTGGAAAGCAGGAGATACCAGGTTCCAGAAATTTAAATACTTGCATAACATTACATTACGTTTTACTACGCCTGAAATCCAATTACAAGGTACTTAAAGTTTTACCACCCCCATTTCGCCAGTTACGTTTAAAAAATACTATTATGGTAAAAGCAGCCTCCTTAGCTAGCTGAGTTAGATAAACAATACACAATGCTACGGGTACTTACCTAACTATCGTCACGCTTTCCTAACTGGGTGAAAACTTGCCGAAGCAACACTAGAGTTTTGTTCATACTTAAGTCCGTGCACCTACTTAGTGTTGGTACCACTAGTAGGTCCTGTGTACTTAGTGTTTCGAGCTCGAGAACCAAGGTATTAGGTTCCAAGACCGGTAATAGTATAACATAGTGCAAATTTAATCATACATAAGAGTTGAACAAAAGTTAACCGAAGAAGATATAGTTTTGTTTATGCCAGGATTTATATTCATTTACGAATTATGGTACGAAGTATTGTAGAAAGCAAAATATTATATAAATTCTATATTATATGGCGGGTACCGTTATATTATTAAGTTACTTTCTAGAATAATAAAAACAAAAACTTTTTCTATAGAAGTTTCTTGTTAAGTTGAATCTGCTGTCGTGTGGTTAGTGACTAACCTGGTGTCCAGAGTTTTTATGCCGCCCATGGGCGTCTGACTTGGCGTCCTATGCCATCGAGAAAAATCTCTCAGGCAGGCGGTTGCATCACGTTTGTGTGTGTTTTCCTTCGCTGATTTTGAAGCAAGTCATAACTATAGACCAGGATCATTGTAGACACACGTTCTGTTCCTCCATCGTAAGATATGTATAGTCTGGTTGTGTTTTCTCAGTAACCTTTGCCTCTATGTCAGAACACTTCTGTGAAACCAGGCGCTCACAGAACATTTACCTGCACGCACACCCATGACTTGTGTCAAAGGATTCGTTAACTTTCTTAACAGGGAAAGTGGAAGGGGTTTTCGGGGTATGAGGAACAGGGTGTAAGTTCACTCATCCTCTATTGAAAAGGGAGGATCCTCCGACCAGACGGATGTTGTCTGGCGGGCAACTGCCCAATGATTGATGTTGGAATCTTGTATATATGTTGATCGCGCGGTAAACTCTAATTGCGGGATGCAGGATTTTGCGTGTCGTCATGGTTTTTGTGTAACATCAGGTCTTTGATGCGTATTTCGCATGTGGCGATGTAGATGCTGCGTCACATAGTCTTCTGGGGGCATTTTTTTAGCCTCACAGAATCACTATTTGCGTCTATTGAAAAGCCTATAAGCAAACAAAGACTAGTTTTATGAATTCATCCACTGTATGTTGCGTAAAAATATCCATTTTGAAAAACTTACGTTTGAAGGCTGATGTGAACGTAACGTTCAAGAATATTGAAGATTATTTTTATTTGCCCCCTTATCTTATGCTGATGGTTACGTCACTGAGTTAAATTTCACTTATATAACTTGAGTGATAATTTAATATGTAACTTCGCAAATCCAGCCGCCCCTGTCCGCTAGGCAATCTTGTAAAATATTCAATAAACATCGTTGGGTAACTAAACAGAATAATCAATTAGATAGCTACTCCTATAATAATATTCATTACTTACAGTTAAGAGATCTATATGCACGATATTGTTACATTGTCGTAGTTATACTGTGGTTGAGAGCCTGAGACTATTGTTAGATTGTGACACATTTAGAGCGAAAACGTTAATTAGCTTCAATGCGCATTCAGCTGTCATGATTCGATTGGATAAATGCGCATCGCGGGTTAGGATAGGATCAGATTTGCATGCTTAGCTATGCATGCGTAAGCACGTCGTCGTCGGAAGTCGAGACGAGCACGACGTGTGTTTCCACCCTTACAGTGTATTTCTGCAATCGATGAGAATTTTCCGACGCCAAGAGTCCCCTTCAGCAAGTCTACGACATCCGACATCCATAAATGCATGTATTGTTGAAGTATAAAACAATAATTTCTATGCAATCCTGTCGTTGGTTCAAACCAATTGAAATAAACAGAGCTAGTTTATATCAATAGTTTCTGTGAACTTTAAAAGGGTAGATAGATAGAACTTTTGAGGTTCACTCATTTGCATTTAGATAAATCACACGGGTAAGCATTATCTTGGAATTCTTAAGTACGTTGGTATGTACCTAGATACTTACTCTTAATCAAAATTACGTACACACATTAACTGAATGTATATCAGTGAACAAATAACTTTAGCCCAGCACGTGAGAGTCTCATTAATTATAATGATCGGGTTTGCAAATAAAACATAATGCAATGTTAATGACCCGTTAAAGTTACTTACCTGTTCCCGCCAACCTTGCGGTTTCATGGAGTCAACTAGAGAGTTTTCTGGTAAAGAGGGTAAATGAGCTTGTCTATGGCGCCCTCTCATGACCTCCCCACGAACAAAACGACAAAGAGAAGTACGGCAACATTTACAGAGAAAATGGCCGTGGGGCAGTCAGGGCGACCCACCACCCTTTGTGTCCTCAGAGCGGCTCGCCGCGCCGCACGCCGACTACTTGCCGAACCTTCCGACGAAATATGTACATTGCGATTTGTGGCCTTTGTCCTAACATATTAATGCGAATTCCAAAACGTATTTATTAACTTTTGGTAGGCCCACGCGTATTTAAGTTATCAACGAAAATCCCTACATTAACTTTTTGTTTATGTTTTACATACGTTATGAGAACGTCGGCGTCGTTAGTGATTCATACGTACTTTATTCATAATTTAATAAAAGTTGTGAAAGAATGCTTGTTTTTTTGTTAGAGCATCCGTTGTCTGTGGGGGACACGGGCGCGACGAGCGAGACGCACACCGCAGGAATTTCTAAATCTTCATAAGATAATGGATCGCTCCGCGAAAGAAAAGGACCTCTCCGGCTTGGAACTTTGTTGAATTCCTGACTCGTAATTAATAAAATTACTTTTTGGGAGCTTTCCTCGACTTCAAAGAATTTTAGCATAAAAGAAAAAGTTAAGTAGATGAATTATTTTTGAATGATAAAGGGAATAATTTTGGATATTTATACACTTAAGAGTTGAGTTATTCTGCAGATTTTCATCGTCGTTTTGAATATCATAAACTGACGCTGTTGAAGCTTTATTTCATGAAAATCGTTGCAAGTGGTAAATAGGAAATTGTACGCTCCATTTCCCCAAAATTTGTATACAACCGACACATAAATTATTAGTAGTATTCTTAAAGAAAGCTCAAGTCCGCTCTCAAGGGTAAATTGCATTTAGCAAGGACTATCAAGAAAGTATTTACCCTGCAATTGAACTCTACGAGATTTATAGGATTTCTCTCGACGCATATTCTCGAGAGCTCTTTTCTTTTAATTTCTTATTCTTCGTATGTTTACTTGGAGCTTCATCTGTGCAAATATTAGTCTTCACTACTTATATAATATAATATTTTGATTGCTATTAAGTAGCAAAGTTCTGCAAAGTGGAGATATAAAGATACCAAATAAATAAGTAAACAAAGCCAGCCAAATAAATAAGTAAGCAAATAAAGCCAACATTTAACATTGTCTGCGATGCTTTGTCTACAACAAAATAGAGATTAGTGGAGGGGCTGTATCTCCAAAGCAACTCCGACTAAAGGTCACTTCAAAGGGAATAAAAGTGTTAATTCGTGGCGAACATCAGTCGATTGTATTAGCCGAAGGTCGCGCTTATCTGCGGCGGGAGTGACGATAATACCCGCATGGCGGATGATAGTCGCCGAGTCGCGCGACTGTCGTCAGTCGTCAGTTGCAGTGCAACGACTGCTAGTTTAATTCGTGAAGCCACATAAATCCCTGTTTGATGAGGGTAGTGCGCTTTCATTAGATACGGACTCGTTGAGGCGGCGCTCCACGGCAATCGCTGTCGATGATAGCATTGCATTTCCTCGTCACGTTAATCCTGTAGCTCATATGTTTTTAATTTGATTGTTAGTTAAGTATTGCTATTTTCTAAATTATATTTATTTTACTATTTAACGATCACATTAAAAATGAAAAGTATTTAAGTATTTACATGAATACTATGAATAAGTAGATACTTAATAATTCAAAACTGTAATACGGATGTAATTATTATGGTCTATTTATTCTTTACTTAAAACGTGAAAAACCAACATTAACTTTCCATACGTAAGTCGTCCAAATAATAACTTCGGTAACTCACCATCATGTGACACATCAAAAAGGCTTTTAAAGTAATCAATCAATTGGTTAGGTGGATTCACTATGTTTACGGTGAGTTTCCGTTCAAACGACGAGTCAATATGGTGCACCTACTGTACAAAGCCACCTGTCACGAAGCAAGCATTTATCACAATTCTACCGAATTTCCTATAAGCTTACAAAGATATCGGTTTTCATGTAACTGTATGGGCGGATCGTGTTATCACCGATAATATACCATTTCGTTATAAAATAGATCTATGGATAGAATTTAGTACTGCTGTAAATAAGGGCACCACACCTATACAAAATGTGACTGACACAGTACGAGCTCAAAATGCAGTGTAAAAAGGTTTTCACTTAATCTATAACAATGATTTTCACTTATCATCTAAACATGACCTTTGAAATATTTTATTATAAGAACCAAATGTTAATAGTCCTACAGACCGAATAAGGTTATTAACCAGGCAATCTACGGACGGAATTTCAGTGCTGTTATGTCTTACTCACACTTTAGTGGCATGGCTGCCTACACAAAGGTCGCGTACACAAGCTTAATTGAATAAACCTAACTGCTTGTGATTCAGGGAAGGTAATATCAGGTGACTCCCTGGCTTTTGAAAAACAATAACCGTGGAACATTGCGCGGAAACCTTTATACAAAAGAGAGTCGCTCAATGAAGTTGCACGCCGAAGAATTTCCATGCAATAACGGGGCATAGCCTCGGCGAGGATTCTTGCGGAGCGCGGCCGGAGATATTGCGTACTTACTGGGCTTGCCTCTAATAACACCGCCGATACCGTTTGTGTAAGGAGAAAAATACGAAATGAAATGGAAACTACCAGACGCCTTATGGTTTCCAATCTCGACTAACATTACGCGGAGGTACGGGAGCTATTTCGCATTTTAATATTCTATGAAGATTGAGAATAAAATCGTCAAAGTTTCGTATAACAGGCAATCAGGTTTCTGAGAAAGCAAGAAAAAAGTGTTTGATTATTCCTTTATAATTTTCTGTTTGCTCGCGGGCGCGGGCGCTTGAATGAAAGTCGATCCTTTTAAGATAAAACTTCACCTGAGTAGGTACATTAGCGTTCTATTGCACTCTTCGGTATCGTAACCACTATTGAATCAGTTTTTACTCGGGTTTTCAAACTAATCTTTTTAGTTGCCTGCTCTAGTTTCGCTAAAGAACTCATTAACGATAAGTGTTATCTACGAAATGTTAAGAGTTTAAAACTCTTTTTTTTGTTCAAGTAGTTTCTCATCAGTTATGTTGAATATAATATTCAGCATTATATTATACTTAATTAGTTAAGTTTAAGTAGGTACCTAATTTCCTAGAAAACATCGTAATTTGGTAAGTATCAACAATATCTAATCTATACAGTATGCAGCTCAAAAAAACAGTTATGGTTTAAATAACTTCATTTACCCACTAATGTATGCAAGCCTGTATGTATTACTTATATTCCGAACAATAGATAAATATACTAGGAGTACGTAGGTATGTGAATGTATTCACAGTTGACGAGAGTCGAGTCGGCTGAAAGTTGGTCGTACATAGTTCCCGCCCTTGACTGCTTCTTAAGAATTCTCAAGCCTTTAGCTCCTCTATCTACTTACTAATTTAATTAATATTATTCAGAACGTCTGACATAGTCCGTAAGTGGGTTTTTCAAGTGATGAATGGGTCTCACATATTTGGAGAGCTCTATAAAAAATCACTCAACCCGAAATACACCGAAATCGCTTGATTGCGCATGAAAAATATATTTGCTACCTTTAGATTATATTACTTTTTTCATCCCCAAATCAGCATAAAATTAGGACTCATACATGAAACATGTTGTAAATCTTTTTTGCGACACGATACACATAGCAATTTGTTATCGTTATTAATTTTAACGCAGCATTTCTGAAAAAACGAACGGAAATAAAGCGTTGTATCTACCGTTTCTGTTTATACCTACAATAGCGCGAACTGGGAACAGCAATTAACCCATCACTAGCAGTGGCAGTAGACAGACACATCGATTACCAAATTCCGAAAACGCATTTATGATGCGACGTAGCCGTGCATTAAAGCTCTGCAAATGCCATCACGCGGCGAGACTAATCACATTAGTGGCCATCGCAAAGGTAATGCTGGTAACAACCTAAAAAGCCGCCATTTGCATGTCAGAGCGGACCTCAGGAACTCGCACTACACTGCAGTGTAAATTATTCACTCTCATATGAATCTCATATTGGAGATGGATACTAAACTTTGTACTCAACGTTAGTTATAAATAAAAGATTTCGTCGGAACAAAACAAAATTTGAAATTCTCATAGAATGTACTTTTGGAAAATGTTTACGTAATAGGAATATTGAACTGTTTTATATGGACTAGGTGCCACTGAGATGAACAAAACACAGGTGGGTGTATATATTATCATTTTGAATCTATCTTTATGTGAATAAATCTTTTTACTTTACTATGAATTGCACAGCCGATTACAATTTTTATTCCCCCAAGCAAGCTGTTTAATTTTATATTATTTAATGGGCTATTAAAAGTACGTGAACAATAGAGGAAAACACAATGAACAAAGAGTTAAATGAATGTGTACGTGCATTTGTATGATCGAATGAACAATCAGGTTTGAAGTGCTACTATTGTATCGGTGCGCACATTTTTGTCACCTGAATTTCGGCGTTACTCAATTTATCACATCAATATCGTTAGCCACAACTTTAACATATGTTAAATTTCAGTCACAATATAACGAAGTGGCTTTTGCTCGTATCAATGGCCATCCATACATTGGGAGTCTCTGTAAGTAGTCTGAACACACCAAACAATTGTAGTGCTACAAAACTGAACATATTTATGTAAAAGCAATTTATTTTAAATAAATCTTGACCAACAACTAAAAAAGGCAATTTTCACATAATTATTATATTCTTGAAGGTACGTAGATATTTTATGAAAAAAATAAACTAATCTTTCTGTAGATTTAAGGTAAATACTGATCTCAAATTTATGGAACTCTATAATATTTGTTAAGAGAATGTTTCTGGTCCTAAAATCCTAGGAATCGTCTCTAGAGGGTTAAGCGGCAAAGGTCAGCGAATAGAAATAAGTATCCAGTCTAGTAGTTTAGGTCTCTAACAAATTGCCAACCGATCTATTCGCAGCTAGATAAAGAAAAATAAAGCTTAGATAGAATACTGTAATAGATTTTTAGGCTCAACTCTTTTATGAAAACGTAAGAGAAAAATTTTGATTCTACTTTAAATAAATTAAATGAGAATAGAGATGAATGATACTACGCTCCCTACAGTAGCTTTGTCGTAGGTTTTCAGAAATTATTATTTTTGAAGGCAGTAGAAGTTCATTAAGCACACTTTTGATTAATTTGTTTCTTTAGATCTTTCGTAGTTGTGGTTCACGAGAAAAGGTTTGGTCTTCAACAGGATACGTTGATGTTGATAATATAATCATGTATCAAAATTATGTTAGACAATATTAAATATAGTGTATATTTTAATACACGAAATCTGGCGAAAAACAAAAATCTGCTGTTTCCTACATTTATGTTCGCATAGCTCGTCAAAATGTAGGAAACAACTGATTCTTTTTTAGCGATTTCAGTTTTATCTCGTAGTGAAAGTTGTTCATGTATGGAAAGATACACCTTACCTACATACATAACAAAAGTAACATTTACACTAGGTAGTACCTAAATTAAATGAATGATTAAAACTAACTATTAAAATAAACAATCTAAAATATGGCGTCGAAAAATTCCTCCGCATCGCTTATTTCAGATGAGAACCATCAAATCAACTTGATCTAACATTATTCATACCTAACCATAACAGTTCAGACTCAGTCGCAACTAGTTTTCATTGCACATAATCGAGAAAACACATTTACCGCTAAATAGTAGCAACCGTGCCCGTAGCTCTCGAACGTGACGCTTTATCAACAGACCGGCAATTGTCGAAACTAATATGTAGCAGACGGGCACGAGCCGTTATACGGCATCATCCAATTAAGTGCATATTTACACCCCGTATGAGCACCCGACATTATTGCCATGCAGTTTACACGTGATATCGGTGCCTTAACGTTCTGTTCAGTAGTCGATGCAAAGATATGTAGCTATGTTTACTGGGTACTGGATACACTCGTGACTGTTTAGCTCTCGTTTGACGTATCTACACGATATGCGTTGCTGTTCTGTTTGTGTCGGGCGATGTAGTCACTATTATAGGTATCTACTTGCTCATTTTGTTAATATTACGATATATTTTGTCGAGAACAGTTACTGATATTATTAGTAGGTACCTATTATGGTGGGTGTTTGAGCTGTATTCACACTTCCACGCGGACGAAGTCGCGAGCAAAGGCTAGTTCGTAAATATCTTGTTTTTTTTTACCGTACCGTTTACACGTGATATCGGTGCCTTTACGTTCTGTTCAGCAGTCGATGCAAAGATACGTAGCCATGGATACTGGGTACTGGATACACTCGTGACTGCTGAGCTCTCGATGGATACTTAACGTATGACGTATCTATGCGATAACCGTTGCTGCTGTGTTTGTGTCGGGTTATGTGGTAAATATTTTTAATAATTATGGTGTTATCAATTTGTGCTGTTTTCTGAATTTCACGCGAACGTAGTCGCGGGCATAGGTAATGCTATTAGTAAAATGGTGATGTTTGCGCTGTTTTCAAAATTTTAACCGGACAAAGTCTCGGGAAGAACTAGTTTCATAGTTTCTAATATTACTAATGTGGTTTTTTAATTTTTCGCCACACAGTTTACATTACCTACTAGTGATAATATCGGTGCCTTTACGTTCTGTTCAGCAGCCAATGCGGAGATGCATATCATAGTCTGTTGTTTAATAGTGCAAACAAACCCTATTCATGATAAATTCTTACGCAAAACACTCACTAAAGGCAATCAGTAACACATTCATCTGTATTTAGAAGATTTCAACTTTATATCTCACAACTTTTAATAACAATAGGTTGGTATTGAATTTGTAATTGTAAAATCATGGACGAAAATTGAGGTTATAAAATAAACCTCAATTATTGTCAAATGAAAAACATCCATACGGTGATTTAAATTTAGAATTTAGGGAATAAATATTCAAATAATCAAACTTTGTTTTGATTGTTGAATAATTATACCCAAAATCTCACTACAAATTAATACAAAAGTGGCACTACAAATTGGCATCCACAGGTACGTTTTCTGATCCATTTGTTTTCATCAGAAACTATTGGACCAAACCATAGCCATGTTTACTGAGCAATAGATATACTCGAGACTATTGAGCGTGGGATGTACCTATATTAGAATACGCTTTGTTTGTTCAGTTTGTGTGTTTGGTCACTTTTTATGCAAATAAAATGATTTTACTACAAAGATTCTCAGATCAAATAAAAAACCAAGACTGAGCGCTGTCAACAGTGACGTGAGGTTGGTTTCGTAAACATTTGTGCGTAAGTGAGGTGTAGTTTGATTGTGAATGGTTGTAAATGTGTGCGTGTGAGCGTGTATGCACAGAGCAGAGGTGTACTTTTGGCATGCTTCAATTTATTGTTCGCAGCGTTCTGTCTTGGTTTTTTATTTGATAGCAAAGATTATTCAAATCTTATACGGCATTCAAACTTTTATTAACATAATCTGATTCGATAACCATTCCACATTCCGTAGTGACAGTACTGAACTAATACACTGGATCTAGTAATAATGATGTAACAAATCCATTATAATAATAGTCTGTGGTGGTTTATGCTAAACATTAACAGCAACAATGCGAAATTGGTGTTGTGGTTCTAATGACAATGATAATAATGGATCGCAGTGCGGTCTGACTGTAAAAATTATGTAAGAGTAAAGTGAACTCAATCAGCAACAAATACAGAATCATTATAGCTAAGTAGGAAAATATAGCATACCTAAGTAATTCGAAAAAGATACTAAAATAATATTTGAAAAACTAATAGGTATTAAGTTTATTAAAAGATTTATCTACATGTATCCAATACATAAATATTACGGTCTGCGCATAACTCCATAATTTTATGAAACGTCTCTTCAATTATCTCAATAAAAATTCAAACAATATTTAACGTATCGAGTATCAAATCTCCAATAGCATTATTTTCCAATAAATCGCTTGTCATCGGGAATTTAATAAAATCTTATATTGAATAATAGGTGCCCACTTGATGCTTGAAACCTGTTTATTGAAAATAGGTACTGAGCTTTCAGTCACGTCTTACACACCCTCTGAAATAAAAGAAAATAATACTCGTAATAATGTAAATATCTTTATACAAAGCACTTAGTAGGTGTCTGACAAACATTTTACATTGCGGTCACCTCTAAACTTACACTTCAAGCACTACTCTTCCCTTGTAATCTTTCAATTCTGTAAGAATTAAAGGCAGGCCTTCCATTCGGATGGCGCGTCGTGTTCCACGCGCGCTTCAAAGATATGTCAGCACAATTGTCGGGGTCCGCTGGGACAGATGCCTGCCAGGGTTGCGGGAAAGTCCGAAAGGGATATCGGGACCTTGGCAACAGGCAACTGAAGGAACACGGGTGGGTTTTAGTCAGTAAAAAACTGACACACCCTTCCGCTCCACCCAGAGCGGGAGAAGTCATTTGATGATCCACCCTAAAAAAAAAAGGCCTTCCATTCGGCGTCTTTTCTATTCTATTTATAAAATAGAAAGTCAACCTCTATAGATAAACTTAGCCTCAGATTTACTGGCGGAATAATTAACAACTCTGATTAAAAATTAAATCTGTCTCAGTTTTTGTTTTAAAAACGAATCCCTTTGGGTGAAAACAAACGGGTGGGTCTAGACGGGATGAAACAGGTAGGTACTCTATCTACTAAGAGAAAGTAAGTATCAAGTATCTTCGCTTTGAAAAATCGACTTAATTAATACATTTTTAGAAGAAAGAATTTATTTGGTATGACATGGATTTCCCATCTCATCTAATCTTACACGACATGATTATTTTTTCCTTAAACCGTAGTTACCTACTTATGTCTCGAGAATTGTGTAAATACTGAGAGTGAACTCACCAATGCTACCTTTATGGCGTTTCCTTGACAGTAAATCAAAGAGATATAGAGAGTTTATCATAGAAAAACTGTGATCCCATGTCTCAGTGCCGCCATCTAGCGTTTAAATAATAGCCAAGATAGGCACGTTACACTTTTACCACAGTATAAGTATGTGCAGTATTCTATCTTCATAGAAAACGGCTGAAACGATGCGCTTGGAAATCTCAGTGTGTTTTTCAATTTGGCATATTTGCTTCGAATTTTTTTCCCTTAGCATACAATGCGACCATGAGGGCGTATATCACGAGACATAGCACTGGAAAAAGATTGACCACTGCGTAATTGCAAGTAGATTACGGTGTTGTCAGTCTATCTATTATAGCAAGCGCGCACTACAACTTTTATGGCGCGATTATTTTGTCGCAAAAAATGCAACGTATTGGTTTATATGGCAGCGTGCATACACGAGAAAATGAAACGAAGTCACCGCGATTTAAAATTGTGATATGACACATTCTGGCGGTACTGATTATTGTAAAAAGTAAGCAAGGCAAGACAAGCAACAAGCAAGTCCAAAATCCATGTTGAGAATGAACATCCCAACCATTTTAGCGTCGCATTGCGCGCAATGAATTTTGTACGATATTTTACAGCGCGATTCTAAAATCGTGTCGCAAAAAATATAATCGTAGTGCGTGCTAGGCCTTAAATGTCTTTGCAGCCAAGGCAAGTCACTGCGACATTGTGGGTGTCAGAGTTGACAGAACGGAACGTACCCGCGACCATCTTTTAACGCGGTAGGACGAATCTAACC
This sequence comes from Lithophane semibrunnea, assembly GCA_947363905.1. Lineage (NCBI taxonomy): Eukaryota > Metazoa > Arthropoda > Insecta > Lepidoptera > Noctuidae > Lithophane > Lithophane semibrunnea. The sequence goes on along the minus strand of OX376192.1, from coordinate 10,546,098 downwards.
ATTTAAATCTTTTCAAATTACTATTTAATCGCGTTCCCTAAACGCGTTTATATTATGTTCTTTCGTAAATAAAGATATAAATCCCTTAGTTATAACACAAATTAAAACATACCTTTTTTTTTTTTTGAGGATGGTACATCATCCAATGACTTCTCACGCTCTGGGCGGAGCGGAAGGGCGTGTCAGACTTTTACTGACTAAAACCCACCCGTGTTCCTTCAGTCGCCTGTTGCCAAGGTCCCGGTATCCCTTTCGGGCTAACCCGCAACCCTGGCAGGCATCGGTCCTAGCGGACCCCGCCAACTGTGCTGACATCTCTTTGAGGCGCGCGTGGAACACGACGCGCCATCGACCCGGGCCTGGTCCTAATCGGACGGCGAACTACCCATTGCTCGCCGTCCGCAAGCCCGCGCCTATGGTGGCCGGGAATCCGCCTGGGTTTCCCGACGCCCAGGGCGTCTCCAACGGCGGCGGTTAGGGGCTTGAGGGCGCAAACTTTGCCTCTCCCTCACGCGTTCCGCCTCCTCCTTCGCGAGCATTACTGCTTCGCAGAAGGAGAAATTATTTAATTTATTTAATTAAAACATACCTAACTTCACAAAATATAAAATGAGAAGCTTAAACCATTGAAAAGGAAACCGATACTTACCACCAAAACAGATAAAGATCTACATTGGAAGAAGACATTAAAGGATTCATCTTAATAAACCTGCCTACAGGGAGGTCAAAAAGATAACGCTATTGTCTTGATGTAATATGAAGTAAGGTAAAGTAAAGTAAAGTAAACTAAAAGGCAATATGTAAGCCGCAATAACATGAACCTTTATGATATTCCTTTATGATAATGTTGTACGCTCTCTTAGGTAAATATAGTCGCGCATGCCGCGGAAATATGAAACAACGTTAAACTAACACAAGATTTAGTATTGGTAGTTTAGTGTACCTGTTTGTGTACTAAACTACCTTGCTGAGCTTCCAACTTGTATTATGTAGTAGCTCAGAACTAATGTACGTAGTTCATGCGTCTATAATATTTATATAAGCGTGGAGTTCTTCGTTATTATGGCAGTGATTCTGTGAGGAAATCTTAAATAAATAGTGCAGAAGAGAATTTTGCATGCTACCTATATACCTATGTTCAACTCTACACGTAATCAATCAAAACTATAACCGTTTCTACTGGTTCCAGTCAAAACTGTTATGGTTTTCTTTATTGAAATCAGTTTATAATGAACGCCCACTTATAATTCTAAAATCACCATTACTAAGTACGAAATAGTTTTAAACGGTCAAAAAAGCTTTTATTGATTTTTCAGCATTGACATTACTTTTATCAATGTTTTTCAGTCATATTTACCAGTTTCGACCATGACATTTGTAACCGTTAGGAATAATTAGAGTAGAATTATATTATAATTATTCTAATCTACCAGTTCTAAGTCCACAACAAAATTGTGTTGGTTCCTTTGGGCGTTAGTGCGTGTAAAACACGTAGGTACCTGACATTTGAACATGCCATTTACATTATCTCATAATGTATACAAATGTTTTTTCTAAATCCTTCTTGATAGAAAAAAATGTTTTAACGTAAACCGTGTCCAAGCTAAAGGTTACATAACATTCAAATCAATACAAAGCTGGGCCAACGACTAGCATTTATTCTCATCGGGGCGACACACGAATTTTCGTCATAAGCTCGATCTAAACCTTTATCGGTGCACATCCATTCAAAAAGCACCTCTATTGTTTAGCTTGTAAGGTTGTATGGGTCGTTACACATGTGAATCGCTTCACAAGGGTTATTATCATGACTGAAGCTTTGTTAATCCTTTCTATTCTGTAGCAATCGATATGTAGGATTCGTGCGTGACATTATAAACCAGGGATTCAAAATGAAAAATACATAGGTACCTGAAGAGGTTATTTAATGAATAATTAGTTGAAATATTTAAAACATATTGACATTTTGTGGATTGGTTATTTCAGTACCTAAATGAGTTTTTTTTTTAACTTTAAATCAGATTGTCCTTTTCAGGTACAGGAGAAGATAAAACCTGCACAATATTTAGGTGCTTTATGATAAAATTGTAGGTAGCAAGGGGTCCAAGCAACATCGGTCTGTGTTCAACAAACTTACTTCCCTCACTTGACTTCCACAACTTTGTTTGTATCTCCAAATGCTGCAGCGGTGGAGCATCTTGCCTATATGCTTTAGGATGTAGTGTTCGATTCCCTACAGAAGTTTGTTGTCACGGTAAGTTGTTTGCGCACGTGACTTGTTTGTGATTGAAGAAAATTACCTTCAGACGGCAGCTGCAACTGCTGCTACAGTTATTGTAAGTAAATTTAATTACCAGATCAGTCTAAAACCAAGCATACCTATCCGTGTCTAAAAATATTTGGAAGGCAAACAGAAACTCCGCTGTGCATCTGTATGACTTCATTAAATCCTTAGTTTGTGTCACAGACGGACGGAGCGGAGGCTGCGTCGGGTTTACGTGTAAAGTTTTCCTCATAAGCTCACCGCAGGGCGCTCCCCTATCAATTGCCGTGATCCCGTGCCCCCGCGCACTTCCCCCTCTCCCCCGCTAGCCCCGACAAGCCCCACTAATGATCCCACTTGTTAGGGCTCAGCACGGACCTTCGGCCGTGTCACTTGGTGAATAACAAATTCCTAGCTGATCCCACTTTGCCATAGCCACTAGGACTTACAAACGTAGGTCATAATATTAAGTTTGAGTGCGCCATTTTTGGTGGCACTCTTTTCAGTACCTTCTTTGTTTCAGTTGTAGCAATATGAAATTATTAGAAATGAAATGCAAAGATTGATATATCCGCCCCACGTTCTAAATTCAGTGAAAAAGTTGACGTGATTTTCATGTTTTGCCAAGTGCAAAGCAGCTCATGAAAAGCCAGTACCTACTAAAGATGGGCCTCCCCAAGTCCTCGTCCCTCAATCTCATGCATCACCACTTTCATTACTGGCTGAGAGCTGCGTAATTTTTTTCTATTTATTTAAAGTGATAAGCGATAAATGAAAGAAGCGAAAGTGAGAAGTGGAAATCTTTGATCACAACGACCTCTGCTCTCTCCACAAATGAAAGACCGCCTGAACATATTAAAAACACAACACTTGCTCCGTAGAAACATAAATTACAATTTTAATCTGCTAGTCTCATACTCGGCTGACATTCAATATCAGAGATTAATTACATGCAAAACTTACTGTCGAACTGTTGCGTGGCCTGAGCGAGGAGTGAGGCGAATACTCTGTCTGCGAGGGGTGGGGGCTGCGGGGGGCGGTCGTCGTCGCTGCTGCTGTACCTATCGCCGCCCCACTCTAAAGAGCGTTGGCGTCGGACGCCGCCGGCTCCTGCTGGCGCGCTCGGCAGCCCGCCCGACAGCCCGCTCAAAGAGCCGGCCTTAGCCCGCCGACCTGGCCTCTCCATCCTCGACGTGCTCATATCATCTTGTCAGCACATCTGCGGACAATAAGAGAATTCGTTCAAATGAAAGCTTTCTACTTGAAAAGTAGAAAGCTTTCATCCATCACGCCACGTGAAAGTACTTGGAAAAGTTTCACAAAGCAAATAAAAACCTTCCGCAAGAATGAAAAACGATTTTCAATCCAAAAAAGTTTAGCAGTCGTTAATTCGAGATCTACCACTGCGGACTGCCCGCTAAAACATAAGCCCTTGCTCAAACAAAAGAAATCGACACGATATTTTATCAAAGCAGTTACAGCGTCGTGAACGGAAAAGAACAACTGTAATAAAGAGCCTACAAGTCGTTTGGTTAGCGACCCTACATAAATAGGAAGTTTGCGCCAGAGGGCGTGCGTGTTGGAGCTCTAATCCAGTGGATTGTGTCGCGGTGTCGCCCGCTACGCGCCTTCCAACATCATTTCTCGTATTGACTTAATTTGTACAAGCTTCAGTTCTGCTTCCTGCCGACAATTTAAAATACAATTTCATTGTTGCATCAAGTAAACTGAATCTACCCTCCAATACATTGCAAGACCACTCTGTGCAATCAACACACACTTATACATAAACTCAGGCCTTCTTCCCATGGGGGTAGGTAGAAACTACAGAACGCCACCTGTGCCGATCCTTACATAATCCTTGTTTCGTTTACGTTCATACATCTGGACATAGTGGTCATCTGGAGTACTACGAATCTGACCTTTCTGAAGAACATAACCAAGAATGTCTCACTTTTTCTATGGGACCAACATTGAAATCGCGAAAAAAAATCAGCTATTCCATACATTTGTGTTCATTTAAATCGACAAAATGTATGGAATAGCAGATTTTTTTTTAGCGATTTCAATGTTGGTCCCGTAGAAAAAGTTGTTCAAAATGATGAGTACAATGGCCCCTTTTCGAGTTTAGCATAAACAAAAAATAATGTTGTATAATGTCTGTGTGTGTATATCCTTACATACCTACGCACTAATACATTTATGAGGAGAATTATAACGGCATTCAGGAAACTTAGCCATTAATGGTAATAAATACAATAACACAACACTAATCCATAATAATGTCTCGATACAAGGAAAATGTGAGAAAGGAGATTTGAGGGGACTGTGTTCAGAAATTAATTGGATAGGTTATGGAACCTGCATCGATCACCTTGGTAGATAAACATGTGTTGGCAATTTCAAACCAATCCTGGTTCCTATCCTCACAAGACTTTCCTTCACCTTATGGTTCCAGCATTGGCTATTCAAGTTGGGAGAGTCTGCATACAATTAAAATCTTATCACCACAGAGATGAGTTTCCTTACATCTCTTCGAGAGCTCCAATAGACACAAGGGACCGGAAACTTTAAAATACATACACAACATCACACCAGTACTCCTCCAAGGGTACTGGTGTGATGTGTACATATAATACAGTGTACACCCATATGTCTTGTGATTTAAACCTCAAGTCTATGATGAAAGTGACTAATAGACTTTATACCATGCCCCCTCTAAAAAGCTTATTTTATTCACTGAAAACAGTGAATAAAAAGCACTTTTAATCACTGTTTTGGTGTTTGAATTTAGAACACCAATTTGTTCGAACTCCATCTCAATGATATACAAACTCCTATTTGATTTGATTTTCGAACAGGAGTTTAGCATTAGAATAAAGACTGTTTTGTGTTCTTTGCTGTCATTAGTAAATGGGCGCTATTTTAAATATAGTAAGTTGTACGAACAAAAAGTTTAGGGTTTCTTAATAATAAATCGATTGAAAATGTTTTCAAGTGATGAAGATGTGTTAACACCTGCGTTTATGAAAGAGAGGGCGGCCGATATAGTAGAAAGCTTGCTAACCAACAAATCACGGCTGGTTTACATCAAAGCCTACGATGAGTTTGAATGTGAGTTTGTTTGTTTGTTTGTTTGAGTAAATGGAAAAATGAAAATCAAGCTGACCACATTTTCAGAGTCTGTTTTCCTAACTTATTTTAATGAGTTGTCGAAGAAAAAGAAGTCATCGACCTTATGGAGTATGTATTCTATGCTACGGTGTAGATACTATAAAAACAAGGCATAACATTGACATAACAACATACTCGAAGTTGCATGTTCTTTTTCTCGTAGTCATGGTATAAAGTGTAGTATGCAACTCTTGAATAAAACAGATTTATATCGAGGGCCATGAATCGCTCGCGTCGTTCAGGATTCTAACACTTGAATCACTCCCTACGGTTGTGATTCAGTCGTTAGAATCCTTCATTTGCTCGTGATTCACCTATGGCCCTCGCTTTAAATCCGTCCTTTATTCACTAATTGCATAATATACTATTTTTATCTTTAGAAACTGTGCGTGTGCAAAAATGTGTCCGTACAAAATGAATTATATTTTATTTTATTCTACTCTAGTGAAGTTTATCTATTATACACCCTCTCATATCACCATATACCCCCAGTTATGTGTTTAACTTCAAAATAATTTATGGCCAATACCATAAACACTTCAATATAAGTACTTCTACTTGCAACTAAATAAACATTTACAAATCCTCAATTATTTACTTACCTCAACATCAAGGAATTACTTGTTTCTTATTAAGGATGAGACATTAAATCTAATGAGTTTTCGTTTAATGTAAATACACAGTAAGAATCGTATTTAAGGCAGGCAATTGTTAACGTTTACTGCGCTCATTTCTCATTTCGTATCGACAGAATAAACAGTGGCGGTTTCATTATAGATTCGCCGACATTCCACAGAGATAGGAATTGTTTAGACATTATTGAGATTTAATAAAAATTCTTTAGCAAAGTTTCTGTTCACAATTTATCTGTTTCTATGGCTAGTCGGTCAGTTTATTACGAAGATTTCAGGTTTTGCAATAGTAATTATTAACAATTAGGTATATTTAAAAATAAATGAAATTAAAAAGAAAACTAATAATCATTAAGTAAGTCATTATTAGTACTTGGCATTGTTAGTATTAGTACATTATTAGTACCTATGTGGTGGAACATACATAATTGAAATCATGTAATGGTTTAGTTCAAAGTATGATTATACTTAGGACGTACTTATGCCTAATACTAAACCACTCTGCATTACCTAAATTGCAAATCCAGTTAAGTATCTTATCGCAATACTGAATTAGCAGTCAGTCAAGCTACATAGCGGAGCAGTGGTTGTAAGGCCTGGGTTCGAACCCAAGCCGACACTTTACTTTGTGTAAATAATTTCATCACCACTGCTCTGAAAACGGTGAAGGAAAACACCGAGAGGAAACCGGCATGTCCTAGAACCAAAAAATCGAAGATATCTGACATCTATAAAAACCGGCCTTGGGCCCGCGTGGTGGATAACGGCCCAGTCCCTCTCGAAGAGAGGAGGCCTGTGTTCCTGCTGACTATGCATTGAAAATGAACCTCCACCACATAATATGAACAGCATAAGCAGACCTTTGGGCTCTTCCTTCTGTATCATTCTCTATTATTTTTCAAAATAAATAAATAATAACTATGAACAATTTAGGTTAGACGTTAAAAACTTTGCCTTTCACGGCTTACCTACCCCAGAATCTTCGATTACAGCAAAGAAACCAACAACAATTAAAAACAAAAAACCGGCCAAGTAAGAGTCGGACTCGCACAGGAAGGGTTCCGTAACGTATTAAGACTGAGCCGAAAAAACATGTCTCTTGTGTGGAGCCCCTTTATTTATTTAAAATTTATTATTTGTTGTATAACGGCAATAGAAATACACAATCTGTGAAAATGTCAACTGTCTACCTATTACGGACAGCGGAGACTCAGTAATAGGGTTCCGTTTGGCACCCTTCGGGTATACGGAATCCTAAAATCGAATCATATTTCCATCCTTACCTTCCAAAGTACAAAAAAACCCTTATTAAATTAGTCCCTCATTAGATTTCCATCTTAATTTTATTTGCTCGTGTTTACTGATTACTTTTTCTATCGGGCTATTAATTAAACATTAATTAATGAGTCCCGTCTACTCCGCAGTAGCACGTCTACCGTCTGATGGACCGCTCGGTTTAATATAAAGTAGGCTGTAGCTGTTTGTGTTTACCCGCCTGTGTCGCGGCTCACAGCGTTCATAAATACGCCGCTTCCCTTCACAGACAAGCGTCTCTCCTGTTTTTATTCAATATTTACTCTTATTGTGACGAGCTTATTGGACTTTATTAAGTTTATTACTTTTTACATTAACGTGGAAGTAAAAACTCATGATATAGACAAATACTACGAAGTTTTTTTTAATTTTGATTTATTTTCTTTAGTTATTACGAAAACTATGAAGGCTAGCTTTTGCCTGTGGCTTGGTCCGTGTAAATTCCGGATATACTCGTATGCTTACCAGTTGATTTCCCCCACAAAAACTTTAATATCCTTTACAAACACGAATAAGTAAATGCTACTTGTTTTAGAGTATTTACGAGTTTATTACCAAGTTTTATTGATAGATGCAGGGAATACAATTTGGAAAGAACCACTTATACCTTAAACAGTACTGTGTTAAGTTTTGATATAAAAGTACTAAAGTAATATTTCTCTTTCGACTTAGAAAACTAGCACAGCCACTCTCCACTATCATCCCACCAAAGAGCTTTCACTTGTCTAAACAGCTAAAAACGTACAAACGGACTTACTTACTTAGTGACTGTTAAACCGAGAATTATTAAGGTCAGGTTATCTATCGCAGAGGCCAGGTGTAAAACCCAGATAACAGTTGAACCCTTCAGGAATTTTATGTTTTGCCCTCACCTTCCTTGTTTTCACGGGCCATCAAACACCCCTTGTGGAGAATTTGAAGCGATCCATTTCGTCTCGGTCAAATATCGGAGTTGCGTTTAGGAGGATATTGTGTTTTTGTTTTTATACATGTTGACAAGGTAGTCTTAAAGAGGTTTAATTGAAGCAGGGAATGATGATAATCAATATCCAGAACGCGATGAATAGTGTTAATTAGTGAATGCAACATAGTTCATTGTATTCACTGTAGCAACATTTTAAGACATACGTCAAAATGTCAAATGACAGTTGTGTGCCCTATCTGATTTTGCCGCGTTTTACAATAGACATTAGTTTTCCCACTCAGTTGTTTTAATAAAACATCATCACAAGCTACACTAAACCAAAACACTCTTCAAATAGATAGATAAATAATTGATTTGTTACAACACAAAAAAGAAATACTACAAACAAAAGCACAATAAGTTTGAAATGGTCAGTAAGCACATCTATACATATTATAAATTAAAGTCGATTTTCGTGTTTGTCCGAATGTCCGCGTTGTTCTTCTAAACCACGCAACAGATTTTGATGAGGGTTTCACCATCGTTTAGAGAATTTATTCCGGAAGCTATATGTAACTTTAATATTAACGTATTACCTATAGACATAAACCTTCCGGAATAAATAAGCATTTGTCACTCGGGATTATGTAAGGATTCTAACTATACCTCATACATCCAAATCCGTTCAACCATTAAAAAGTTATGGTGGATTAATAGTATATTATGCAATTAGTGAATAAAGGACGGTTTTAAAGCGAGGGCCATAGGTGAATCACGAGCAAGTGAAGGATTCTAACGACTGAATCACGACCGTAGGGAGTGATTCAAGTAATAGAATCCTGAACGACGCGAGCGATTCATGGCCCTCGATATAAATCCGTTTTATTCATAAGTTGCATAATATACTTTATACCATGACTACGAAAAATCTTTTTTTCGTAGTCATGGTATAAAGTATAGTATGCAACTCTTGAATAAGAACATGCAACTTCGAGTATGTTGTTATGTCAATTTTATGCCTTGTTTTTATAGTAACTACACCGAAGCATAGAATACATACTCCATAAGGTCGATGACTTCTTTTTCTTCAACAACTCATTAAAATAAGTTAGGAAAACAGACTCTGAAAATGTGGTCAGCTTGATTTGCATTTTTCCATTTACTCGAACAAACTCACACTCAAACTCATCGTAGGCTTTGATGTAAACCAGCCGTGATTTGTTGGTTAGCAAGCTTTCTACTATATCGGCCGCCCTCTCTTTCATAAACTCAGGTGTTAACACATCTTCATCACTTGAAAACATTTTCAATCGATTTATTAATAAGTAACTTTTTGTTCGTACAAGTTACAATATTTAAAATAGCGCCCATTTACTAATGACAGCAAAGAACACAAAACAGTTTTAATTCTAATGCTAAACTCCTGTTCGAAAATCAAATCAAATAGGAGTTTGTATATCATTGAGATGGAGTTCGAACAAATTGGTGTTCTAAATTCAAACACCAAAACAGTGATTAAAAGTGCTTTTTATTCACTGTTTTCAGTGAATAAAATAAGCTTTTTAGAGGGGGCATGGTATAAAGAACCTTACATACATAGGTACACACAGCTACACATGAAGCTGTACATTTCCAGTATAAGCTGACCTCGCATTGTACGGAAATCCTATACAATGCGAGATCAGCATAAACTGGAAATGTATCTATAGCTTGATTTGTAGCCGTGTGTACATGAACCCTGAAAACATTACACTCCTTTTTGGACTATCGTGTAATAATACACACGATCGATGGAATGTTGTAAATTGTATCGAAAGTTATTATGATAACACCAGAATACCTAAATAAAGCAGAATAAAAAAACTGATAGAAACTTATAATAATTTTCTAACTAGTGTTTCAACGATAAGATAGAAAGATACGAAAGATTTTATTAAAATATCTATTGAATAAATCTATTCTGTTCCATCAAGTAACACGTAGATATTATACGTTTCATTGCCAGACAATGCACGTTCGCTTTGCACATGATCGGCTTTGCCATTTGTCATTACCGGATAGTTACATTAAGCCGATGACAAGCGAGTGATGTCCATCAGAACATAATCATAGCTAGCAGTAGGTGTAGGGCAGGAAACATACTGTAACGGACCATGATTTCGATGTATCATCAGTAGATTTTTTTGCTGCAAAAAATCTTTAAAGGTAGAGGCAGAAACCAATATAACATGAACCAGTTGCGTAGGAAACTGTTTACTGAACAAATATTGGTATTTACTGACACAAAAGTACACCACCAAACTGTACATTCTCGATATTTTCATATGCACATGATAAATAATTTCTGCATAGATTCAAAAATGGTACTCACATCCGCTACAAGCAATCTCAGCATACGTCGTTCTATAAATAAAAGATATTAGAAATAGTGTTGTAACAAGGTTTGGGTTCCGCGTCACGTATAAAATAAGCGTCAGGCCAATAGGGAGCAAGACAGGCATGTGAATTATGAGCCACGCGCTGCCTCCGTATTAAAACTGCATCTTGAACTGACCTTCTAAAGTCTCACTTTGCATACTCATGTACTTACAAAGTTAGTAAATTAACCATCGTCCGAGTTTGAGATCATAATCTTCCGTGATTAACATTTAGCGCCTTAAACTCATAAAGTTGTTACACGTCTTTAGGTACTTACTTGTTTATGCTTGGTAATACGGCAACTTTGAAATTACTACATATAGTGTGGTAAGTTTACGTCGATTCAGAATATAATAGATGCTTGCACCTTTATGAAGCACATTATGGTGCAAGCTTTAATAAAGTATGACCTCTGTTTGGTATACGCTTTACTCAATTGTATTTATCATGACATAATTAAGATTGCATCACAAGGTAGTGTGTCCCGTTGATTGATTGAACTATGTTAGGGTCGATCATGTAGTAGTATCGTAGGTAGGCCTACCTGACGTTTTGTTTTGTTTGTTTATTAGATTGATGGCGATGCCTGCCACACGGTCCTTTTACCATTTTAAAAGTAAGTTTCAGGTAATTCTCTTGTAGAAAATCTTTCTTACTTTCTTTCAATGAATATTTCGATAAAAGGTAAGTACTTCGCAGTTCTGGGGCATAAAAGCCCCAGATCAATTAACGTTTCACGGAAATCGCCACAAAGCCTGAGTAGTAGCTAACAAACCTAATAGCAAAACACCGATATGAATTCTCCCAAACAACTCAAGTCATGCTTGAATAGATTTTCAAAGAAGTCTTTTCACGAAACAATTTTGTTCGAATAACTTGAACCTAAAACTAAATCAAAGAACGAAAGTTCTTTTCCAGGAATTTGATGAGAACAAAACGAATCAAACGTTGTACAATAAGTTTTGCAGAAACACTTATGGCGATCAAATTTTGAGGGAAAACACAATTTATTTGTGGACGTGATCAAAAACCTACATCAGTTTGAATCGTTTGTGTCGGATCGTAGTCCCCGCACGTATGGAATAGGTCGGACAGGCATCAGGCTGGCCGTCCACGTGTGCTGAATCCGCTGCATTCACTGCACTTGCTGATTTTGAGACGAATGTCCATACAAGTAGGTACATAGTACTTGTAATTACATAAACATTGCAGACAACATTAGCAGAATTTTATACGTAGGTTCATAATGTGCCTATTAAAATCCTGTAAGTATTTCGAATCTTATTTATTTGTTTATGTACACACAAAATACATCATAGAGAAAAATATATAAACATAGAATATCACAAAGGTACCTTTTACTTATTTAATTAGAAATTACTTCCAGCAGACCTGCGACAGGAGCGTTGCATGGGAGACGTAGACACAGTGTCTAAAAAGACAATACAGGATAAAAAGGAAAACTTAAATTAGGCCATAGTATTAATTTAACTTACAATATACATCATTATATAGCCTTATATAGGCTCTTAATTGATGATACACCTTGGTACTTTGCCCAATCTAGATATCGACATTTGTTCTCACTTCGATTATGCATTCGCACAACGAACAACGCTTTCAGTACCAATCCACACACATACATAAACTCAAACCTTTTGGGGATAGGCAGAAACTACAGAATCCCACCTGCTACGAATCCACAGTGTTCAAATATTGTTTTAAACTTCAAAAAGCTTTTAGAACGAGGTTGAACTTTAGAATAATAATAATATCACACAAGTTTTCAGGTAACCCTATATTACATTAATGTTCATCTGCTAACTTCGTAATAATATTTCGTCAACAAGTTTAATTTATATATTTCATAACAAAATCCAATTCCTACGATATTCTCAATATGGGCCTATAGATACCTAGTTAACCCTAGAAAACCTGAAACTTTCACAAAAATAAACACAACTTTAAAACTAAATATTTCAAAATTCAATGTTCGAAATTAAATGTAAATTTATACCAATTTCAATAGGTATTGTGTTAATAGAGTATAGAACAATGTTTCCTATGTAAATCATGTGGAGCTCTCGGTTGACTGAATACGCGAATTAACCAGGCACTGGGGTACGTGACGGGTATTGTATCAGTAGACAGATGGAAGCCGATACACAATTAGGAGTTAATTAATTTATGACACACCTATAATTAGATGACCAATAACATTAGCGGGCTTAGCGCGGCTTTACGTGCCGGCTATATGTTATAAGTGTCATGATTATTGATGTTGTTGCTGTGCTAAGCTATATTAACTATATTAACATAAAGGTAACTAACCCTTCGGGCAATACATGCGTGAGGTACTCGTATTGGCAAGGCTCTATTCGAGAGTAGTTTTATTTAAAATGCCAGTGACTTACAATAACTTAACTACCTGTTTGATTATTCACTCCCTTGATGGTGATAGTTGTGTTTGTGATAAATAAATAAAATAAATTTAAAATGTGTGTAGAATAAAAAAATATTTAAAAAAATGTTGAGCGACATACTTGTCACATCTAATTTCATAGCCTACAATATAATAATTACCTACGGCTGTCACTAGCGACAGATATAACGGAGCCAAATAATTCAATAATAATTGTCTAAGTGAACCGACTTAGCGGAGATTAACACAATCCAATGAATGTCTCACATAGTTGTCTCGCAGGACACTGAAGAGCATTAGATTAGCAACTCGCGCGGCTGATAGTTAGTGTGGATCCTTGACTGAAACTTTTAACGAACAAAGCATCGAGCATACAACCATTAAAAAGTTAATATTAACAAATCATTGAAATGGAAAACTGCAATATTTCACAAAAAAACACTTCACTTAATTTCATTGAACCTTAGGCCCTTTGTACACGGCACGGTTTCTTTACGGTACGGCGTATAAACCGCACGCTAGAAAAAACGTGCCTGCCAACAAGTATCCATATGACGATCGTGCCTACACACGGCGAATAAACCGTTGTTTTTCACAAGCAAGAAAAACGCGTGTGTTCAAAGAGCCTTACGCTTCATTAATTATATTTTCATCCCAAAAAGATTTTATACACAATAATTAAAATGATGGAGATACCTATCCAGTTACTTGTAAATGGGTTTTATGTACCATTAAAATAATATGCGAACTTAAAAATAGAGAAGACAAAGGTCGGAGCACACCGGCGATATATTAGGATCAAATATGAAACGTTGCCCAGAACGTGAAAGGTCGAATATGAAGAGGACTAACGTTAACTGTAGAAGCATAATTATAATTAAAATAAAATTCATTGTAAAAATGTTAGGAATATTGTGATAACGTATACTTTTACAATGTTTGTAAATATGTCAGCACCATGTATCTATCATATTTTTACCTATTGTGTTACAGTAATCTTATTGTAGGTGCATCGTCTTGGGGTGCGTGGACAGGAAACCTCCCCGTGTGCCCGGGGGCTGGAGTTCCCTTACGGATACGTCCGTGGGGAAGGCCAGTTTCTGGGACGGTGCACCCTGGGGTGCGGGCAATGTTTCTCCAATGGGTGCTGTGTGTTAGACACACAGTACCTAGTGGAGAGGCATTGCCCGTATGCCAATATCCTGTCGGTGGGACGCTCTAATGTGTACTCGCAGGAGTACACGTTTAGTAGCGTCTTGAGCGGGCTCGGCGTGCACTAACCCTGCCGTCGGGCAGGCAGGAGGAAGTCCTTCCTACTGCCACCGTTGGTCTCGTAGCCCCGAAGAGTGTCAAGGTCATGTCTCTGGCATTTGACGGGGGTCGAGGGTCTTGGCTTAATCGCCCGGGCCGCGAGGAAGAAATCCTCTATAAAAAATTACCCCAAACCTCCAAGCGGCGGCGCACCGTGAGGGAGGTTGATAGCTTGGCTGATGGGTAGCTATGGAATCAGTCGCTAGTGCGAACCACTATATTTTGAGCAAGTACAGATTGTTTTTTACTCGTGGGAACTATTATGGATTCGAAACAAAAAAAACACAAAGAAGAGAGACAGGGAGAGAGAGAGGGAGAGGAAGGAAGCGATGCGCGGTCGGAGTCCGACGCGGCATCGAGCTCTAGCTCTTGTACGAGCGTGGAGCGCGAGGTTGTGGTGGTGGGGCGTTCCGGGAGAAAGTTCTTCCGGAAGCGCCCCAAGTCGGGGTCGTCCTCAGTCGACCGGAGCCGGAGGAAGATCCCCTCCGGCCGGCGGGGTGGAGCCCAAGAGAAGGGTGCGGGTAGGGGGCTCATCACCAAGGGGGCTGGTGATCCGAGTCCGGTCAGCCCGGCCGACCCGGCTCAGCGAGTCGCGAGCCCCAGTGCAGCCCCCTCGGAAGTAACAGGTGGTGAGCCGGGCGCTGCTGGTGGCTCCAGGCCAAGGGGCGCGGCTGGGTTCGCAGAGATCGTGGCCTCTGCAATCAACAATGTGGCCTTGAAGAGGCTTAAGTCCACCAAGGACAAGGCCATAGCAGAGGCCACGGCCTCCATAGTGGCGGCAGCGGAGGCCTCCCGCAGGGGGACCCTGTCGGACGGAGTGTCCGAGATGCGGGCGGAGGTCGCACGCCTGACGGCCGCGATGGAGCTCCTCCAAAAGGAGAACGCGGAGCTCCGAGCGGACCTGGCTAAGCTCCGAGGAGCCGGCCCCCGGGAGATGCCGCAGAGGGGGGAGCAGCATGGGCAGGGACGGCCTGTGCCTGATGCTGCTGGGGACCGGGTTCTGACCCTGGTGTAGCGGGAGATGGCAGAAATGCGGAGACGATTCTCTGCCCTAGAAGCCATCGTCCTGCGCCCCCCCTTGACGGCAAGTCAGCCAGCCTCCGGCCAGCGGAAGGAGGCGACGACATATGCCGTCGTCGCCGCCGGATCTTCCGCGGACAATTCAGCCTCTCCGTGGCAGAATAAGGGCGGGGCGGCTAAAAAGGCCGGAGCCTCCAAAAAGGCGGCGAGGGCCCCGGCCCCGGCCCCGGCTCTGGCCCCGGCCCCGGTGGCTAAACGACCGCCCCCACCTCCGACTGTACCCGCACCTTCCCTACCTCCCCAAGCCGATGCTGAATGGCAAGTGGCCGGGGAGAAGAGGAAGGCGGCTAGGAAGGCAAGGGCGGCCAATAAGAAAAAGGCGAGGCGGCAGCGGCGAAAGGAGCGAAGCGTTGCGGCTAGGCTCCACGCCCCGAAATCCGCAGCTGTAGTGGTCACACTACAGCCGGAAGCGGCAACGAAGGGCGTGTCCTATAAGGACGTATTTGCCAAAGTGGCGGAGGTGGTGGACCTAGGGGAGCTCGGTGCTGCCGGAGGTATCCGACTGAGGATCGCTGCCACCGGGGCCCGAATGCTAGAGTTCCCCGGTCCGGCTGGTGGCACGGCCGCTGACGCCTTGGCTGAAAAGCTCAGGGCGTCCCTTAACGCGGACGAGGCCCGAGTGTCCAGGCCTACTAAGTGCGCTGAAATGCGCATCCAGGGCCTGGACGACTCGGTCACGAAAGAACAGGTTGTGGCCGCCGTGGTCGGGACTGGGGGGTGCTCTGCCGAGCAGGTTAAGGCTGGCACCATCGGTCCCGATTACAGGGGCATGCAGGCTGTTACGGTGAGCTGCCCCGTGGCGGCGGCCAAGAAAATAGCCGGGGAGGGCCAAAGGCTACTGGTGGGCTGGGTGTCCGCGCAGGTCAAACTGCTCGAACCCAGACCTCGGAGGTGCTTCCGCTGCCATGTGGGCGACCACGTGGGAGCTAAATGCACCTCCGAGGTTGACCGCAGCGATGCCTGCTACCGCTGCGGTCAGCCCGGTCACAAGGCCGGCACGTGCAAGGCCACGCCGCACTGCGTCGTATGTGCGGCGGCAGGCAAGCCGGCCGACCACCGGATCGGGAGTAAGGCCTGCGCTCCACCGAAGCCTAGCTCGCCGTCCGATAAGGACCAGGCCCGGGTCGATGGCGCGTCGTGTTCCACGCGCGCCTCAAAGAGATGTCAGCACACCTGACGGGGTCCGTTAGGACCGATGCCTGCCGGGGTTGCGGAATAGTCCGAAAGGGATACCGGGACCCTGGCAACAGGCAACTGAAGGAACACGGGTGGGTTTTAGTCAGTAAGAGTCTGACACGCCCTTCCGCTCCGCCCAGAGCGGGAGAAGTCATTTGATGATTTCCCACCCAAAAAAAAAAAAAAAAAAAAAGGTGCATCGTCTTCACATATAATCATATAATTGATGTATACAAAATATTGCAAAACATTTTTAAAGGAGTAACGGTGGAGTTTCTTGCCCATTCTTCTCCATACGAAAACTACCTTTTGGAAGGGGCAACTAGAATCAGTTCTATTTCTTTGTTTTTGACGATCAAAAGTGCTTTTTATGTGCTAAATAAAATAATAATAATAATGTGATGTATTAGTATTTATACTTTTTCGAGTTATCTATCAATTACCTAAGTTGCACCCATCAAGTTTTGTCTCTGCATCACCCTCAAAATGTCTCAGGCATTAAGTCAGCCTTTGTAAAGTATTTTTTACCTGTGCATAAAGTTTTAATTAATTATGGTCCTAATAAATAGTTGTAATTGAGAAATTGACCTTAGAAAATGATGCCAGATACAGCGGTATTCAAATCAAACACCGACATATCAACTTTCATTACCACAACCACTTACCCGACCGTCATACACAATTTACCGGAACCATACATTATTTAATACAGAGAGTAAGTTATAAATACATAGTTAATACACCCACAACAATCTCACAGCACAATCGCATTACAGACATGCATATATCTACTAAGCGCTAATATGTTGACGGCCTAATCTGCATGACTATTGAATGGGACGCTCGCCATAATTGGTCGGATATTGTTAGTATATACCGTGGAGTATGACGGTCTAATGTAATCCAGTCAGCAGCTAATCTGATATCGAGGCGAGCCAGGCACGGAGTCGTCCCTGGTTTAATTGGGTCGAGTTTAATCCCCGCAATGCAACTTTAGACTCATTTCCGCTGTCCAATGAAGCGCGAGCAGCTTTATATCATCCTTAAAGCTTTGCAAACAACTGCCGCTGTATATTAGTTGCAGTGTTACCTGCTTCAGTCGGTTTAATTGATAATTTCATTTTTGGGTTTAAATGTTTGGTTAGCTTAGGTATATGCCGATGCCTACGATCTGAATCTTTTTCCGCCGATCGATTATAAACCTTAGCAGTTTCAAATTATTGCTTTAAGCCTCTCCCCCACAGGCGCGTTTGTATCGCGCGATAATAACGCAAGCGTTATTGTAATATCTGTTTTCAGTACATTCTGTATTAGGACGGCCACGAAGTTACACACTGCTGCGATAATAATGACGCAATAGAAGTAGGACGCTTGCGTTCCTCCATCCTGCGATATTGCGAGGTGTTCTTAGAACATTTTGTATTAGGACGCATGCGATCTTACACACACCTGCGTTAGTAACGCTAGTGGCTACGGTGTAGTGCGGGTGGGGGGTCTATACTGTAGGTTACACGTAGGAAGACATTAGAAATATCCATAGATATAAGTATATTTCTATGGAAATATCGGACGATAAAATCCAGCTATGTGCAAGAAATGGGGAGATATCGCGTATCGCGCAAGTCTGTACGAGCCTTTATTGCAATAACGCTTGCGTTATTATCGCACGATATAAACGCGCCTGTGGGGGAGAGGCTTTATTTTTTATACTAGCACAAAATATACGTCACGTGCGCTGGTATAGCTTTAGATAATTGTATGACCATGACAATGTGGTAGGAACGAGTAGTACCGGTAGTACCTTCCTACCCGAAAAGCTCTGAACAGGTCTGATAACCAAGCTGCGAAGCGTTTCCCGAGTCTGTTTGAAATATAGAGTCTACTTTTACTTTATTCAAAAAAATAATCAAAATATCCCAAATAATAATCAAATTAAGGGTTAAAATTTAAATTTATGTAGCAACATTAAATCGCAAAAATAAGTATGCTGACTGTGGATATACCTATCCTGATTTTGTTTCGTTTATATTACTTTGAAACCAATTTACTTATACCCAGTTTTGACAGTTTGTCGGTAAGGTAATTTAGAAAAAATTGTCGTACCTACACATTAGATTTTGAATGGTAGAAGTAAAGATATTTAAGAAAATGTGACAATGTATATACAGTATGCAAGGGTTAACACCGTTGTCACTCAAACCATGGGTAGTTGACTTAAATATAAAAATAAATGACCCAGTAACAACAAAAAACAAAACCTTATTTTCATTAAAAGATTTTAAAACGTAAATATCCGTCATTGATCCGATACTCATGGATACGCGTTCAAGAGAGCTACGAAACAGCTGACGGCCGGTCATGTAACGTCCCGCGCGCCCCACCCGCCCCCGTCATCCGCCGGCCGCGGCCGGTCGTTGCCCTTGCGTGTAAGGTGAAATATTCTTGTGGAAAAATGTAGATTTTCTTTAAAAAAAAAAGTTGTATTTTTCCATTGATTTTACGTTCTATAAATGAAACCAAACCACTGGTTTCAAGGATAACGGTGTTTACACTAACACCCTGTATATTATTGCTTGTGACTGTACATTTAAAAAAAAAGGCCTGTACACCTTCTCATTAAAATACCTTTCTCAAGGAAAGCACAGCTGTCTCACGAACTCACGATACATAAAACAAGTGAAAAACCCACGCGCCTATGTTGAATGCAAGAGGATCCGAAAACTCGCTTAAGATATTGTGTTATTTACGTACGTCAATCCGTCGAACACAGGGGAATGTTTAAAAAAACACGACGAAGAATAATTGAATGTTTTTCGTTTTCAGTATTTAGCAATTTCACGCTCAGTAAATGCAATAATCTACGCCACTGTAGATAATTCAATTCCAGCGTAAATACATGGCCCGTTACCGAATTTCCTTTGAGAGACGAAGCGTGCGGCAGCCGCTGCGAGCCAGCACGTTTCTCTGAACTTCGGAATTCCAATTTTGAAAAGTTTTCCAACAAGGGCTAGATATTGACAGCCAGTGTCAGAGGGCCACTCGCTGAGGGCAGCAACGGCCTTAAAAACAACTTCACACTACACAATACGTAGCCTATCCAGGGACACACACACACAGCCTACACATGGGGAGTCTATACACGGTGCGGCCGGAATATCCAGAGCAAAATGTTTGCTCGGATTCGTATTTTTAGGCTCTGTGGGTAGTTTGTACCTACGCTATTCCTATTACGTGGTGGACGAACAGGAAACTAAAAAAGGAAAACTATCCTATCTACTGGATAAAACTTATGTCGTTTATTTCAATCGTTCGTTTTAAGTACTTAGTAACAACACCAGTAAGTGAGCTGACACTTTGGAGGCACAAACTTCATTAAAAAAACAAGAAAGTACAATATAATGAAGAAGAAGGCTTTCGGCTTTGTGATTGCGTGCCAAGTACGGGATAACTGAGACCATGCTTCATTATTCGCTAGAAAGAAGGGAACCGGAAAGATTAACTTCTTTTATAATTAAGTTTGTCCCCAGACACTAATTTATAAACGGTGTGCGTTTCGCTCAGAATAAAAGGGTATCTTCTGAAACCACGGATAAAATAAAAAGCTGGGGGCTTAAGATTTATTTCTGAGCATTTGCAGTAGGATATAAATCTTACGTTTCAGGATTGACCACATTTTTAACAATACAGACTATATTCTGCTGCCACAAGATAAATCTGTGGGCATAATCATCCGTCCATAAAATATCATCAAGCTTCACCCGTCAATCTCAGTTTATGGTGAACCCTGACACACGGCGAATATGGTTTGCCACCCAACAGATGGCGTAATAATCAACGAACTTGATGCTCCATCTGTAGTAGCGAGGGTGTGGTTCTGTTCTGCAGGTAATAAATAATATTTTACAAAAAGTAATGTAATTAAAAGTTTTAAAAAAAACAATAACCACAAAAATTATTGCAGGAAAACTTTTTTTAAATAAAACTGATAAACAAGTAAATATTTTAGTCAAACGACAACAAAATTCAACTGGTTTTAGTTCTACATTTTCATTTTGTTAAAAGCGCCATCTGTTAGCTCTACTACGAACTTCTGAGTACAAGGAGCTTTTACTAACGCCATCTATTACATTTCTCTTGTACTGCGATGCCCTCTATGAAACGAAAGCTAAACCACGTTGTTGCAGCCTCTTCGTTCAGACAAATGGAAAACTCGTTTTGACAGAATTCACAAACGTGGCGCGACTACTTTTATTGTGTTTCGCTTTTACCGTGCAAACGGCGGATTTAGGTCTAATGTATGGAGGAATCTAAATTCAAGCTTTTGCTTTATTAATAAAGTTTGTGCAAATTGTTTTTTATATTGAGTAAAAATATATAGGGTAGTATGTATCTACCTGTGTATCTTCCTAGATATAACATACATTTTCTTTAAAATGTTCCACTAAATGTCTTCTGCAATATACATGTTCATTATTTTACTGAGCTTGCCATAATTCTTGTATCTGAACAGCACCTAACATCCGGTGAATCAGTTGTCAAAGCCGTTAATTGTTATGACAGTGAGCACTCTTATTAGGATATATTGTAAGATTTTTTAAATGTGCTCTCATCTTTCATGTAGACACGTTTTATTTAAGAAAAACACAATGACTTCCAATTTTTTTTAAGGCCTAACTAAAACACAAAGCCTGCACAGAAAGACAAAACATCTGCAATAAGTTCTAATTCTGCCTGCATATGATGTTATATTTTTTCTTTTTACTCTGATCACTATAACTTGAAGATTGTGCGACGAGACATGGCCACATTCGCCATTGATCATAGGGAATGGGCGAAGCTCGCAGAGGATCGAGACAAATGGGGCAGACGTGTGGTGAGCCGTCGTATGAAACACGGCTAGCTTTGGTTTGGGCCACTAAAATACGTAGAATAAAGGCATCAAAGTGACATAACGACATTAGCCTCATCTGTCTCTTGTTTTGGATATTTATGAAGCTTGCACCACAGGCTGCATAAACAAGGGTTTTGATTGGGTGATAATAAAAGCTCAGATTTTTTTTTTTATATGAGCAAACCTCAAAATATGAAATTTACTGCTTTAAATACTAATTTTCCGACAACTCATATGCGAATATAAATAAAGAAACGACCGAATGAAGTACCTACTGAAAATTGTAAAAATCAATACCTACAGCATTTGCTGACGTAATATTTTTCCACCAGCATTTTCATCCAAAAACCCGGATTAAAAAATGGTGAAACCAGCATGTTATTTTTATAATAGTCTAGACTCTAGTCTTGAACAACACTCCATGTATAATTAGGTATATAGACAAGGCAAGTAAACTGTGCCCTAAACATGTAGGTACCTACCAATTTAAACTTTACTGAAACAAGGACAGAAAAACTCTAAGCTGTAATAACAATCTTATCTACATACATACAAAGGTATGACGGTAAGTACATGTTTCTGAAGTCACCAGCAATCCAGCTCTTTTTACTTTCAGCAATATTTTAAATTCATGCATGTAGGTCTCGCGTGTCATCACACGCGGCTCATACGCCATCGCGTATGAGCCACAGTTCACTAGTCAAAAATAAAACACGACATATAGATAGAAATGATAGGTTAGGCAAGAACCTGCCATTGTTCGCAATATGAACAAAAATACGTTCCAATGTGGGGCTTGCTCGAACAGATGTTTCAAATTGACTGATTCCCAAAAGCTGTTAAACCAAGCGTGAAGGTTGTAATAAAGACCGCAGGCCGGCTCGAGATTAATTAAGATAGAGGCTCGTCGAGCTTCAAGAACATTTCCACTGACCACGCCTTTTACTTCGTTTGCCCACATAGGTATTTAGGGTTTCGAGATATACATATAAAAGAGAAACCGGGGGCCTAAAACGGCCCCTTTGGCAGAATCATAATATCGCATGAATACCTAATCATCGTAAAATGTCACAAACGGACAATTCATAATATGATCTGCGTGCAATTCATATTACGCAATTCATCTGTTTGACAGTTTTCTATGGAGATTCGTAAATAATGGTCCATAAATTATGAATTGCTTTATTGAAGTTTTAATGTTAAATTAAAATTAATTACGGTCATTTTATTAAAAATTAAGTCATTTTCATGCAGCAATATTTACACCAAATATGATTCGAATATTAATTGAATTGAGTACATATTTATGTATGATTCAGCTAATATGTGTCACCATTTTGTGTCAAATTAGAGGAATTGCTGATCTGATCTGCTGGGAATTCAGGAAATTATGTGCTATTAGAGGAATTGCTAATGTGGCTGTTTTAGGCCCCCAGCTATACTCAGATCATAATTATCTACTCGTTTAAATAGTAAGGACTTCCTTAACATGGAGACGGACAAAAAGCTTTATTAATACACGTTCGTGTTGGCTTCATATTGTTACTTGGCATGACAACTCGACTTATGTATGTAAGTTGTCGTAACACAAAGACAACGCTATTGTGGCGAAGTTCCACAAGTTTTAATAAAACATTTTACGGTTATAAATTCTTAAATACGTTCGTCATTTTATGTTTTGGTACATAAAAACTTTAAGAATAAATTGGTCTTGTATGGTTGTTAGCCGGCTGAGTGTCCAGGGTGAGCTAGACGAACTTAAGTATCTTTAACTATTCTTGGAGAGACTGGTCCTAACAGTTCCGTAATTATTTAGATACAAAAACAAAACGAGAAAAACCTATCACACACTTTTCAGCGCTATATTTTACGAGACATAAAGTTCATACATCCCAAAACAAATACTTTATCTGCTTCTGAACAAAATAAAACCATAAAAAAACTTGTCACATTACTTACAAATTGCGTAAAAAAATATTGATAGCTTCGACATTGTTAGCCTCAAGTCCCGTTACGAGTCCCTAGATGGATGGCCTACATATGATAACATGTCTAAACAGCCCCATAATAATCCTGTCCACTATAGATAAAGGAGTCCCCGGGGGCTCGCGGAAGCACTCCGTCTTCACACTATCCGTCAAAGTCTCGGCGACGATCCTACTTGCGAATACAAATAACTCTACATTCGTAAATCTAGTTCGAACGTAATTGACACATCAAAAACTTGTTCCAGTGCGCGAGGGTGCTGAAAAATACGGATTTTTGAGCCTTTTCCCAATAGAGTCAACAACACGTCATGGAGCTTTTAATGGTTATGTTATTTTTTTACGAGCAGGTACAGGTATTAGTGTTATGCAATTGTGAAACTTTTAGCAGAAAAACAAAAACCTACAAAATAAAAGAAAAGAAAACACTTATTCTTTCATTTCTTACGTAACATTTTTAAACCCTCCGCATACGGTACGCATGATCTCTTATTTTCATACAAAGTGCTCAGTGACATCATTGTCAGCCTTGTGAGACCGACTGGAACAAGGCATTGTCTGAGAAATAATACATCATCTAGTTATTCTATGTGTTCAGATTTTGATACAGTCAGTTATCAATACTTTCTAACACTATACGATTTTCGGTAACGCGGTGGCCTTCACCAGTTACAATAAAATTCCTGTTCGACAATAAAAACCTCGTTCTCACTACTTCCCGCTTAAATAAGTTGGAATAAAATAAATCTCATGTATGCGTTCACAGGTTCACACGTATATTAGGACGCGCTAAGAGTGTGCTAAAGAGCTTCATCTCTCTGTCTCGCAAAAGATTTAGGTGAAAGAAGCTTATTTTTGGTAGGGCTGACAGTGCGATAGTGTAAGGCCCATTACAGGCAAATTATGGCGGCCATTATTGTCCGCGTGTCCCGTGCTCACCGCCCTGAGTTACGTCCGCACTGGGTCAATGGGTTTTATATAAGAAATCTTTTCCAACGCGTCCCGTTTCACTACAGATAAATGTAAGTATCTCTGTGAACGAAATCTGCTGTAAAACGTTTGCATGAAACGTGATGGGGCACGGCGATTTGTGATAAAGGTTAACTATAAGGAAAAGTCAGGTTGTCACTCCGGTAATAGGGTAGATTGCATTATTTCCGGGAATAAATCTTATCTAAATGTCCATCTCCATAATTAAATTGATGAGAATCTAAGTCTGCTCTGCATGTAGGTACATGCGATGTAACACGTAATGTAAATAAATGATATCAAAACACCGGTGGCGGACTAACAGGGAGTCCCAGTGCGCGTCGGGCCTAAGTTTGACGAAGTTAACCCATTAACAAGGTCACTAAATCATTCGCGTCACTACTAAGTTCGCTTGCTTGTCTCGCCAAATTATTTTAATTACCGTTACAAGTTTATCGCGGAACTAAACGGAATTAAGCGCAACTTGGCTATGAATATTTCCTTGTGGAGCTTCCTGCATTACGTAAGCGTTTATGGCTCTTTCAGCGGATTTTAAAGTTCGATCTGGAATAAAATACTTGCAGGACCGTAAAGTTTATTGCGGGCTCTCTATTAAGCTAACGACGTAACAGCGGCAATTATCCTCGTTGATTCAGATAGTTGTCCACTGATGCGCAAAATAAAGCCAGCTTAAAATCGGACTTGGTTCCCAAGGCGACTACAAAGCGGCATGCGGCCGATTACGGTCAAATTATTGCTATCATTATAGTCCGTACTTCTGTGCGATACTGGGTAATCACGGCCGGCGGTGTCGCACTGCAATACTGCATCTTATTTACTGTTACATAGGACCTATCTACTAACTAACGTCACCGTTCAACATGTTTAATGATACCATTGGTCCTGTGCTACCCGCCACTATATTTTCACCTTTCATTTTAACTTTGTTCAGTGCGCTCGGGCCAAAATTGTCGGTAGGTACATTAAAGCTTGAGGTAATTATTTACATATTTGAGGTAATTATTAATTAATATTACTTATTACTTTAGACTTTATCTCACTTGAGGACAAATTCCTGTCATTTCTTTGTGGAGCTACCACTTTCACGTTCCTTTATGGGCCGGCGGACAAAATGCACGTTATTCTAAGAAAAGTAGTTCCAAAATTATTTCGCTCGTGTTCCATGAATATAGTGCTGAAAAATGTACGTCTAACGGTATTAAGTTATCAATTATTACAGTATGACTTTGGTATGTACGACACAATAGCGTTTCAGCGGAATAATTCATGAGAGTCGAGTATATGAAGTAACTGAAAATAATGGCGACGTTTGAACTTACACAATCGTCGTAGAACTACAACTTTGGTTCGTGTCGCCGGGCTCAAATAAGCGTTTACTTGAGACCTGTCACAAAAACTATGACCTTGATATAATATAATAAAGATACAAGTATCTTTTTACTTAGTCCAGGTGCCGTATTATGAAGTATTTATGCCCGTTTTTCCAGTGTGAGAGAGAGACGGAATTAGACAAGGCCGCTAGCACCATCCCGTTTTCGCAGTGGAATAATGATGGCATTAATACTTCATAATACTACCCCAGGAGCCAGCTATTCCTTGCGGAATAGTCCGAAAGGGATACCGGGAGCCTGGCAACAGGCAACTGAAGGAACACGGGTTTTAGTCAGTAAGAGTCTGACACGCCCTTCCGCTCCGCCCAGAGCGGGAGAAGTCATTGGATGATTTCCCAGCCTCAAAAAAAAAAAAAAAAAGGAGCCAGCTGTTCAACCTGCTTTTGACCACTGCTTGTACAATCATGTTTAGTAAATGACTACCTTTATGTGTGTTTCTCTTTGTACAACTTATTATTTATTTATTTATATTTATTTAATGATCTGCATTTTAATAATTCGTAGACATCTAAAATCAGATGTAGTTAGTAAACTCATAGTTCAGTAAACGGAGCAGACGCCGAGTCTTTCTATTAATGTAAATATCCTCTTTGTATACAAGAGAGACCTGGAGACTCCTAATACGGGTTTTTAACATAAAACTGGTTCCCGTTTCCTATCTTTAATTAATTAATTAGTGTGGAAATAAATTATGAGCGAAATAACTGGTTTTCTTTTCCATCTAGATTTTATCCTTTGTAATTTTGATGCAGTCAGAAAATCAATATTTATAAAGAAACCTACACATAAGTGAATGTCAAAGGGTCCAAAGTACAAATTGAGTAAAAAGCAATGACATCGTAAGTGTTTGCTATCAAAACTTTAACCTTTTAACGTAACCTTATGCATTCAGTGGGTGAACACACGAACACGAAAGTTACTGCCGATAGCCACGCACTACTTTAGCACTCACGGTGGTTCCAAGTGTAACCTACTCCCCTTACACTCGGCAAACACACGGACAATATATCTATAAGTGGTGGAGGTCTTCTTTTTATAGATCATAGTACTTTTCTTTTAAAGAATAGCTCACACACCGAAGTGAAAAGAATAGCCAGTCAGCGAGTGTGGTAATGGGCTGGCCTGACCCGCAATCTTAGTGATTTTTGTATATTAAAGTTACAAATGGTTTAATGTTTGATTATTATAGGCTTTTAATTGACTAGGGTGCACCCACTCAATTGTAAAATCTCGAGAGTACGTACCAATATAAATTGCTAGTTTAATGAAAGGTAATAATTTCCTGACAGAAAATCTCAAAATTGAAGTCATAAACATTAACATCCATAGTTGCGCCCACCCACTAATATCAAACATACATAAGTACGTACGTAGTCCTACATAAGTAGTACAGTAAGATCTTACAAAAGAAGAAGTCCTTCCAAGTTTAAGGAAATACCTAATGATTTAGACGGATATCATCACTGAAATACATCATAATGATATTCTAGGGACGAAAGCAAATGTGTTGAGAAACATGTAGGTATGTTACGCAATTACGACGAAATAGCTCATCCAACTTTGCTGAAACTTGACACAGATATGAATCATAACTTGGAGAATTACCTATACCAACAACATATATGATACATTTTTATGCTGGCTATAAATCTGTTTACAAAGAAATAATATGTTTCAAAGAAAACGGTCTCAAAGCCTTTGCAAGCTTATTGAATGAAACATTTTATTAAATAAACAACAACAGAATCTGGAAAAGCAAAACAATTAAATAGAAATACAAAACAACTGTATAAAAGTTGCTAATCAATGAATGAGTTTGATCAAAGTCTAGTTTGAACTCGCGCTGAGCGCTCGGTCAGCGAAAGAAAATCACTGGTCGTTTAGGTAACGAGCCGTCTTGATTGACGCCCAGCTGCCGGCTTGATTAAATTGATCAGTTTTTGCCTCTTATGAAAAGAACTCGATCAATGTAACTAGCTGCCGAAGATGAACAGCCCTAAAGATCTACCAAACTAGTGATCGATGGAGCATATTACCGACTTCTAAATACTTGGAGCCTTTCACGAGAAAAGAGATTTCATATTCACTCAGCCTTGTTAGTTTAGGATGGAGTTTCGCATCATTACTCTGCAAGGAGGTGCGATTAAACGTGGATTTTCTTTGTGTAATCATATCAACCTTTTTATAAATGTATACGTTTAAAATTAGATTCCTCAATGTTCGTTGAGCAATCTTCTGAAACGTTAAACTGCTATTTAATCCTTTGTAGAAAGAAAGTGGAATAACAATAGTACTTTATTTCCATTAGGATCAGTTCTTTGATTGTTTAATCGTCTTGTATGACTAAATTATTCACTAAGAAAGTCTTGCCCTAATGATGATGTGCTACGAATACCAACAAACTTTAATTAGATACAGACTCGTATTAGGTACATTTACGACCTGAATAGCTAGACTCGTATCGTGGATGCCATACAAGATTCTTCTGTACTAGCTGTACAGGAGAATCTGTTCATAGTTTTAAATAATTATTAGTTTCTATGCTGAAATCCCCCTACAAGGTGGAAAAATGACCTGGTGAGGGCCACAGGAATCCTCTGGATGCGAGAAGCACAGAACCGGTCGATAGCGGTACCTGTGGGAGGCGTATGTCCAGCAGTGGACGTCTTCCGGCTAAAATGATGACGATGATGCTGGAATAAAAAGCTCACAGCGAGGCCTTCCACCATGACTGTTTTACAAAAATACTCTGTAGTTAAAAAAACCTAGTTTAATATTTTAGCTGAACAATAATATTAAAAATGTAAAAAAAAAAATTCTTTGTCAAAGGTTTATTCATAAACGGTGCATAAAGTTAAGAAACATTTAAAAACGTCAAACATTTTTAAAGACATTAGTTAACTTTAACTTTAATTAAGCAACGTTTACAAAATATCAAAAACCCCTTACAAATGTTCATCATTTATGCTAACTTGTTCGTAATTAAAATAAATGAATACTATGTCTTGTACATTACTAATACATTACACCCGCAAGCATCTTAAACTACTCTTTCAATATCACACACACCCACAGTCCTACACTGATCCTAAATCACTAACATTCAGATATCTCTTCAAAGACAAACCCCTATACGAAAATAAATAAATTTTATTTTACTAAAAGCATAATACGGTTAATACACATGGGTAATCGTAATACAATCGTGGGATGAAAACAATACGTTTGTTGAAGTAACAAAGTGTGCCGCCTAATGGAATGGGGTTCGATCCCTTTAATGTAATTGGATCTGTCAGGAGCAAACAGGCAAGCAGGTAATTACTAACTGCTACTAACGAAAATAACAGCGTTCTAAGACACTCGATGCCCCCAGGCGTCGAACGACTAAAGCCCGGGACACATTAAAGGAGCAATGCACAATCCTGTTCGCAGTTCTCCCGGTAAATCTTGTAGTTGCACTGCAGTCGCATAGTGCGTACCGCGCCTTAAAGTTGTACGCCGTAATGAGTTCACTGCGTCTTATCTACTCGCTGTAGCATCGTTTGTACATGTACACTGACTGCATTTATATACAGAGGTTTATTTTACGAACCTTTTTAAACAAAGACTTCTTTATGTCAGACTTTATACGCCTATGTCTTTTTACGTCTTTGAACCCCACCCGTTATAGTAGAGTTGTTTAAACGTTATAGTGTTGAATTTTACTCCGTAAGGGTTAAAATGTGTCGTAATGGTGGTCTATAAAACATGTAATAGTTTAAAGTTAATAGTATCTGAGAGTAAGCGCATTACAGCTATCGGATTAACAAGCTGCTACGCCATTAATTCCGCCCGCCAGCTTAATTCTTATACTCCTTTACTATAATAGCTTGTAAATCCAATGTGGAAATATACTGAAGTTCGAGATGAGTCGGAAAACGATCCATAGAGCTAGTTGAGATTATATTCATATTTGCTGGGTATTGCTAATCGATTACTAGGGAACGAGATTATCAATGCGCGAGAAACGTAGAACTATTTACATTGGAACTAGTACTAATAACTACGATATTTTATAGCAACTGCAGTCCTTTGAATAATTAAAGTTCAAACGTACCTAGTTACCTATCTGCTGTAGGTACTTAACTACTTTTGTAAATAATTGACACTTGGGCACTTCAACATTAATTTGTTTTGACTTATTTACATCGATTACCATCTCTAACGTTATCAGACCCTTGAGAATAATAAAGCGCGCGATTTTATACTGTAATGACCACTTCAAAATAATCCTTTACAAACTTCAGCGGGCATTATTTTTAATTATAATTTACTCGTTATAATATCAAATATTAAAATAAGCAATTTTAGATAAATGTCACGCTTGCTAGTAAAATAAAAATGATATAAAATGTGTTCGGCAAAACCCATTTCAAACGTGTTTTAAATAAACGTAAAATGAATACCTACTTTTACGGCACAAAGCAATATACGATACGATTACACGCGTCAAAAATGCCACATATTAACGTATTATAGCATTACAGCCATGTCGTTACATCATTTATAATAAACGTTATGAATTGTGGAAAAATAAAGCCATAATTCAGAGTTTTGTTATTCAGATCGGTTAACTTCGACAGCATCTCACATCGGGCCTAAGCCGAGCACGACATAAATCACATAACAAACACAAAGAGCAAAGTGTTTACCATAAAATCGCATACGCGTCCCTAAATCATAACACAATAAAATTTATAGCGAACGGAAGGTCCGGCCTCAAGTGCTGATAAATCAAACACATTTTCTTCGTGTGACTGAAACGGAAAATCTTTCCGGCAAATATACCAGACGACGCCGTTATTTACCTTCTTTTATAATACGAGTACATTCCGCCCCACGACACATTGTTTTCCATCTATATATTAACGTCGCTGTGGTAATAAAACCTCGACTTAGGGACGTTTTAATTCGATGAAAAGGGGAACAGCTCGGGTCCTATTTTTAAAAACCTACATTGTTTTAAAAAAGTGCTTGTTAATCATCATCAATCGATGCTCGTGTTTTCTTTTGTTTCATAATAGCCGGCAGTTTAACTCCCTATTTAATTTGTAGATTCCCGTAGAGGCCATTATGTTACAATTTTGCACAGATCCAGTGTCGCAAAATGACGCAATCAGTCTTTTGTGAACACAATGACGCAAGTAATGAATTTAATTAAATTGTTAATTCGGTTCTTTTAATAAAACGACACTTTTGTTTTCAAATTAAATAAGGGTAAATAATGCATGCCCGTCAATCGCACTTTATTTTGGTCTTCATTCGTTACAAGTCTTTCAACGTTCGTCGTAGATCAGTAGGTAGGTTATATACAGGTTTCGCCCGCAGCCAAGTGTTCTACGGAATTTTATTAGCTGGTTACCCTGTTTATGCCGAACGCAGAAAACCTTTCCGCAAAATCTCTCACAATGACAGAAACACAAAATAGTTTTTATTGGAACAAATAAATCCGTAGCAATAATGAATTGAATATATAAGATAGAATCGTAAGTAGTGACTACAAGTTACAACATTGAACACCATTAAGTAGGTCATTTCCGTACTTGACTTAACAACTAGCGGAGGAAAACAAGCGACTGATAAACTGCATTATTCTTTTGTTTCCTTATACGTATCCACAATGTTATTGTTACAAATATTCGAACCATCATGATCGTAGACGTTTATATCTCATAAAAATGTTACATATTAATATATCTCGGCAATTATGTTATTTCTTCCGTTACACAAAAGGATTTCATAACAAATAATAATAGCTGGACATAAAAAATAAATTGCTATAAGATCTTTCCGTTCATTCCCTAAAAGTTAGTAAGTATAATAAATTCCGGTCATTAATCGTCCACCCCGTAAAAACTTATTTGAAAATAATAAATAAAATTAACAAAAATGTAGCAGTAACACCGTCGCGCGGCGCAAAATAAATAATTTATTAAGGACAAGTTAACAAGGGTCTCATAAAGAAGGCAAAAGGTCGGCTATTTGTTTTCAGCGAAGGATGGTTCACCCCACTTTGTTATTTAGAGTTTGTGAGAGTTGCAGAGAAGACGGGGCGGTGGTGGCCGCAAAACAAGCTGAATACGAGACAGTAGACAGCTCCAGCCGTGTATCAAGTTGTTCTTCTGTGGACCGGCCGCCTGTTGTCGGTGACTTGTTACGAGTTATAACTGTTGGTACTAGCAATCACATTGTGTATGACACACCTGGTTTCCTGCTAACTCGCTGTTTGTTTACTTTTGTGCCAGTGACGGGATTTTAGAAAAATAACCTACACGGCATTGATTTTCCGATTTCTTACGTCGTCAAACTTTATTATCTGTGACCCAGTCCCCGAAAGAGAACAATAGTAAAACAATGGCCATTATGTGATTATAAAGACTGGGTAGGATGGGGCAGGGAAAGTGTAAAGACTGGGGTTTATTTATAAACTTTCCTTACAGTGACGTTCAAACGTCACAAATGTGTGGTAACAGTCGCTAATCATTACTTAACTTTAAACAACGTTTATAAATAAACCTCTAAATCTGAATAAATCATCATTTATTATACTACGTATTTAAACAAAATAAACACATCTAATCATGATAATATTTCTTGTTCAGATCCCTACTGGGAAAAAGATAATGAAATTCCTGAGAAAAAGGTTCTATCGGCCGAAGTAATTAAAGGATTTTATTATATTCTAAACAAGAATAATGATTTACAACATTAAGAGAGAATTATTATCTCGAGGAAATATTGACCAAATTAATTTCATAGGGATAGGGTAGATTAGATTGTATTTTTGAATGTTGTTGAAAATCTCAATCAAAACATGAAATCAAGAGTTACAACGTATCATGTTTCTACGTACACCTTAAACAGCCGTCGCAGTAAAATGTTCAGATATTCTATCTTGCGGCAGTACGCAACTGTCAAGTGAACACGAACGTAGAATGTGGCACGAGCGTCATTGTGCCCGCAACAGCTAAATTATTGTGGGGACGCGACGACTTCCCTACAAACCTCTGACGCACAACCGCCTCTCCCAAACAGTTTCGGAAACCTTTTACTATACGTACAGACAACTGTTTCCGTATTTTATACATGGTGGCTATCCACCGTAACATACCTTTATATTTCTTCCTGTTTACTCACGGATAAGACGGGCTAACTGGGCTTTATTTAAATTAATGGTTCAAACACCGTTGAAACGTGTATAAGTAAAAGGCGATGCAGAGTGAGTTGACCAAAACTGGTTGGTTGGTGGCTGCCGTTTGGTTGGTGGTACTTTCGCATACATTCGCTCGATGAAGATGAAATGATGATGATTGCGGAGTACAACATGGGCAAGCGTTTTACATTGGACAAAAGGTATCGTGCTCATTTAATAATACCAAACTGTATTTACTATGTACTTAAAATCTACTTAGTAGCTAGTAATTATGGTTCATCAAAGTAATCTAACTTATCCCATTCGAATATTTAAAGAACAAGAGTAGTCGTTTATACACTAGACCGCAAAATAGCTAAATAATGTATAAGGCCAGTCGGTCGTATGTAATTGCCTAATGGGCTTCCTAACATCGATCGGTTCAGAACCGAGTCAATTAGTCCCGAACGTTCAAAATTTCGAAGTGGCCGAAAGATACGGCGTGATTCGAGCCGCCAGTCGCCAGGAAATGCCTCTGCTTGTTCGATACCAAATAACTCAAATTGTTATTTGCGATATTGATGTCAGGTTTCATGAAATAACCGCAATTAGCGTTTCGGTAATTCAAACTTGCAAATACGAAAGTCTGCCCGAAATATCTGAGTCGGAATTGACCATGGCATTTGAAATTCAGTAACGAATTAAATAGAATTTTGATAGCTTGAACTTTGCGAATTGGTCGGGAATATTTTTTTAATATTTCAAAACTTTGGAAATAAAATAAGCAGTATTACAAAAATAATTGGTTGTCTAACAAATGTGATCTGGTTTCATTTCAGATACAAGTTGTAGAGGTCTCGTGTGGATTACCTACCGTAATCTTAGTATGTGTTTGGAATACTAATCTATCGCAGCGAATACTCTTGACCTTATCCTGCTTGACTTATTATTAACTATACTAATCCTGTAGGCAGTAATCGAAAAATACGATGTATTTGTGATATATCCCATACATAAAATTGCCACTCGGTTACAAAGCCAGGCATAAAATATCACATTTCGAAAAATAGTTACTGGCGAAAAAAAAACTGGGTTTGGTTTTATATATGGAATTTAAATTTTACCGAATGTATTTATAAAACCTCCGTGTAAATACCATGTATTTACGTATCTATGAACAGTTAAAAAAAACGTTTCTATTGTCATAACTTAAGGGCGGGTAGTAAGCAAAATTGCCTGTCTTCAATTTGATTTTTCATGAAATTGGTAAGACTTAGGTGTAAAATAAAAATAGTATGAGTAACTACATGATATTTCCAAACTTTTTGTGGAACAGAAACACAAAATATTAAAATTTTCTCGATAAAAAAATATCACGAAGTTACCTCTAATTTTCACGTATTTTCGATTTGTACTTAAAATGCTAATGCCTATTATAATAAAAATTAGATGATTATATTATGTATTAAAACAAGGCAAAAAAAATTGTGTAGGCTTTTTTTTTTATTCCTTTTATTTTTGGTTTTATTACGAATCAAAGCTTGTAGGACTTACGACGTTCTTAGTTCGTGGAAGAAGCCATCTTCCGTCGCACATTACGGGAACTTCAAGCATATTTTTGTTTCACAAATCAGTCGGCGTCGCTCTGTTGAGACGAGAGGACTACGCTCAAATTTTTAGCTGCGCTGAGATATTATTTATTTTCGTAATTTATCACATTCCACAAAAGAAACTGAGACATAGAAAACATGAAAAAAACACTAAAACCACTTCCAAAACGAATATTACAAGTGTTATTGATTGATAAATAAATAAATACCGAGTCTAAATAAACATATAAAATTCAATGTTGATATTTGAAAACTCAAGATGACATACATTTTATTTGACAGATTTTTGACTGGTATAGTAGCACGGAGTATAGAAAGAAGTAGGTAAAACTAGCGCCATTGCTCTGTATTGCGGTGAATTTTCTTGCGGAGAAAATTTACAACATAGCCAACGAGCCTATTCTACGTTCATTTGAAAGTTCGCACTGGAGATTAAATCTTATTGCGATTTACTCAGGATCCAAATTCGTTTACTCCCACTTTTTTTGACAAACTTCTTGTAAGGTGACCCTTAGACGAACAATTGGAGCGACTGACCGCCCCTAAATAAAACTTGTTTAGAATAATACCTTTATTCTTCGGTTATTGGTATAACGAACGAATTCGAACAGATTCCGTATGACTCCGGATTTTTAATTTGTCTGTCCGTGATGTCTTGTTTATATCTCTTTAGTTGACTTTTTTGTCGCAGTTGGGTTTTAGTTTTTACCTGACTACGGCGAAGCAAAAAGGAGGGTCATAATTTTGACCGGTTTCTATGTATTTATCTATGTCTGTTCCCACATATTATCTTCTAAAAGACTCATCACAATTTGACAAATGAGGTATCGTTGGAAGCTTCTTGATCGTCCGCTGGTCAAAGGCTATATGAAGACACATTAAATTGAAAATTGCGCCCTCTAGGTGACATATCATGAACAACAAAAAATATTTTTTAATCATACCATGTTGGTTATCAAATGAAAGGTTTTAATTAGCATATTTCAAAAATATATATTATAACCCCAAAAAAAAGCAGCGACAATCAAGACGTATATTGCCATATGTTTATGTTAACGCGTGGGATGATAACTGCCGCTACACGCGCCGCCGCACCGTAAACAGAAAAAACGTCAGACGCGCCGCGTGACGCCACACTGCACGCGACGTGCCACGCCCCGCGTCTCCGTAAATGAGGCCTAAAGCAACTTGGCATGTTTTCAAAGCTACAATTTCAACAGTTACAAAGAGGGACCATACTAAACTTTCTACTAAGGGACTAGTTATAACAAGCGCCCGAGACGCGTATTTTGTACGCTGCGTTTCGGGTGCTCAATAAAATTGTATGAATTCCTATGTAACGAATTATATCAAGCGCTGCAGTCTAAGCGAGCGCCCATGCCGGGCGCCGTTAGGCCTGCACATGTCGCAACTTGCCACTCTCAACTTGCATCTCCGTTGTGCGATTTACAAATAAGACTGGGAGAAGGTATGCCGCGGGCATTGCTGCTGCGTGCGCCGCCGTGATGAAACGCCGCGTATGACGCGGCTATGCCATTCGCGGGCTCCGCCGTAAAAAACGCTCCATTTCAAACAAACGCGTGTAAAATCGCGTCTCCGTAAACGCACTCATACAACGCTATATGTTTGAATTCAGTGCGAGCCGCGCCGCCCAAAGCCACGCGCGACTCCTCGCGTCTCCGTAAATGAAGCCTAACCGTGCCCTTGACGCTTGGACGCGAGTTCCTTTTTCACTATTTTTCCTTGTCATTTTCTCCGCATTAGTAATAAACTTAAAAGAAACACGGTTCAAAAGTTACAACAAAATGTGGAAATCTTGTTGCGTTTGACGAGCGTCCGAAACGCGCCGGGCGCGCGCCCAATACACAGCGCAGGTACTGAGCGCGTACCTCGGGCCTTTGTTATAATTAGTCCCTTTGGTACTTTGGCACCCATTTACATAGATGAATAGATGTCAATTCTTTTAGTGGTGCAGCCGACAATCCTACATTTATTTCTTTTGTACAGAACTCGGCCTCTTTTTCACATGTTTCAAATGTTTTCGAAGGGGATCGTTCGCGTTTGGCGCAGGAAAGGTTTTCATGACACATGCCATATTCGTTGCACAATACAGTGCAAAATTCATTATACGAATATTATTTTTTACTTGGGTATCACTTTGCACGATCCTCCAAAGAGAGAAATCCACGATATAGCATTATATTTATTACTTGGTAACACAGTTTTCCACAAAGACGTCATTAGGTACAAATTGTACAAGGTCCTAAATAAAATTTGGTAACATTTAAATTTGAACTTTTTCACGTCAACATTGAGTTTCTAGTTCCAAAACATGAACATGATCTATAGTTCTGAATTCAAGCTTAGCGTATCGTATAAGCAAAATAAACTACAGAAGATTTAAATTCGAATTCTATAAACGCCAGACGAAAAGTTTCTGCTGGCGGGAAGGCATTGTGTTTTGTTTTCGTCGTGTTTAATGAGAGGGGTAGGTAAGGGTTGCGCGGGTGAAATATGATTTTTTGCTGTCAAACTACTCCCCCTTAAACTCCCAAACTTTAAACGTCAAGAAAATTTATTCGAGAGGATAGTCAAAACAATTTACAAGGAGCAGGTTTTACTTACAAAATATCAGTGTGTTTTCGCATCTCATTATATCGTCGAGCAACGTGCACCGTCTACAGTAAATTCTTGAGCTCTCGTTTGCGTAATACCGCCATTGTAACGGCACACCTTTGAAGATAAAAGCTTCGCATGTTAGCTAGTCCGTTGCCTTTTCGCGGTCTGGTAATCTTGAGCTTAGCAAAAAGTTAAGGCTCTATAAGAAACTATTTTTAATTTCAAAGTTAAAATTAATTTTAGCTGGATTGATGACGAGCTACTTAGATTGAAATTTTAATGCCCCGAGCGCGGTGCGATTACGGGACGATTATTTGTGTCCTTAGTGAGTTAGATGATGAAATATCTAATCTTCCACGAGCTCGTTATTTAGACAGAGTTTAACTATATCATAAAACTGAATCAAAACAAGGTTTATGTCTCGTGGTCTCACTGCGAGTAAGGCCATCTCGTTAATTTTCGTGGGTGTCGTAAAAGACGATTATAAGATTACACTATGAAGATAACTAGTGACGTAAACCTATACTGCGATCACAAAGTTCGCCAAACACTGTTAGTAAGTCTACTCCACGAGATTATTTGTATCTATGTAGTGGTAGATGAATTAATCCTATATTTAGGATAGTTATTTACAGGATGGTGGTTCCAAAGAACAACTTATATTACATAATATTCTATATTGTTATAGCTGGAAATGGATAACTGAGTTACCACTTAGTAGTTTCAGTTCAACAAATCCTACATAAGAGAACATGTTATGTAAAGTTGGGTAGGTAATGTAGATATCGAGTACTTAATAAGGCTTCATCGGCAATTAAGGAAGTGGGCTGTAAAATATCAGTAATTAATATGGTAAGTCATTTAATTAATATACTTACAAAAGAAGAATTAATATATGTATATATGAACTGTATTACCACTGTATACCAATGATATCAATCTGCCTAGCCTTTTCCCAACTATGTTGGGGTCGGCTTCCAGTCTAACCAGATGCAGCTGAATTTTATATGGAACGACTGCCTATCTGACCTCCACAACCCAGTAACTGGGTAATACGATACCCCTTGGTTAGACTGGTTGTGGTGTGTATACCAATGATATGATATACGATTATTATTTAACCACTGTATACCAATGATATGATATACATAATATGCTTTCTATATATGAGGTATTTGATCCCAGAAGTTCTGTATAATCTGTCGTGCAATATGTATTGGATTTAACTATTGTATGCAGATGAATAGTAATAGTTCGCTCGTCTATCCATTCAGTATTCATCAATTCCTTAGTAAACGTTTTCCACAGTTCTCTTTGACAAACAATTCATTCACGAGAAAACTAGCAGCTGCAGTACGAGTTACTATTCCTTTGTTATCGAATAATGGTAAAACCTTCGGCTACAATCCTTGAGAAAAAAAACGTAAAAATATGACACTTGTTCTTTACACACTGTTTACTTCTTATATTTAACAAAAACAAACATCCGAAATTAGCCGAGTACAAACAAAAGGCGCGGGGAACGGTCAACGAGTTTCTACGCTACGAGTTTCTGTGCTACGGGTGCCACGAGCGTAGCGGTCGTAGCCGCGTAGCGCACAAAACACACATTCGTAGCGTAGTATGTATATCGGATAATGTGCCAATAAGCCTCGGGCCCCTGTCTCTAATATTAGTGCACAAATATCTTTCGGTGCCCTATTTCATGTATGATTATGATTGCCGCATCATAATGTGACGCTATCAATGAACCTGGGAACAGTTCTAGTGTATCGCAATATAAACATTAGAATTAGTTGTTGTCATCGTACGTTTTCAACTATTTATATTGTTGTGTCATTCTGTTGAAATTCATAACATAACATCACACCTTGTTTCCTCGAAGGGTTGAGCAGAGGTATACTATAGTACACTCACATTTCTACAGTTATGTGTAAGTCCCATGTCTGTTGAAATTCCTTATCGAATAACAATTTAGTTTGCACCAGTAACTACACAATTCAGACTTACACACAGGGCTTTACGGCACTATCTTTTTACTGTCCCATGACATTTAGTTTTTTCATAGACCGTTCTTATCGACTGTTATCGGCGTGGGTGTCAAAAAATGATACACAGTTAATATGATGTCCAATCAATACGACCCAATCATTTTGTGTCTACTTACAAGTAATTACCGAAATTAACATATGATGTGACTTTCTACCCAATGGTCGAACCGTGGCTTAATAACAGCTGCTTAACAGAAATCGTAAAAAAATCATGGAACTAAGAATTTACTCACTATCGAGTAAATTCTTAGGTTAATAATTTTATTGAACCAAACTAACGACTGAAGATGAATAATTCATTACAATTATTGTAACCTTAATGTAATAGAATGATATAATCCATCATAGTCGAGACACTAAAATTGAAAGGAAAAATAAATCTTCTCCGACGCGTGTAGCCTCAAAATCAATAATTTATTCATTAATTATTATCAAGCTTCACGCGTAATTTATTATGTTATTAGAAAACATGGGCCATGCCTTATTTATAATTCAGAGATATGAACATAAATGTCATTGGAATGAAAGATGTTTCCATGCATCGATGAGGGAAAGGAAAATTAGAAGTGACGGCCTAATTATTATGGCTGGGGAACGACACGCTTTTGGTCCTTTCATATTTTTATTTTGTTTTTTTTCCAGCCAGCTGGGTTTTGGTGTTCAATTTACTTTATACACTGTCACTAAAAGGCTGGGTCTAAAATGGTAGGTTTTTGCTTTTATTATTATTATTATGGCAGATATTATTATGACTTTTTATAAAAGTAATCATTTATATCCGATGAACTTCGAGTAATAATTAAGTTTGTTTGTTTTTGCTCGACTTGACGACAGACAGTTAATGTTCGGACATTTTCAGCAAATAAAGTAAAATGAAATCGCTTAAAACTTATTAGAGTCCTTATTTCATTCGCATTCATTATAATACATCCGCCACCCAAAACATTCCACACGACTACAAATTAATTATTCGTCAAATAACAGTGCCATTACCAAACCAGCAATGTGTTACTGATAATAATTGGTAAGACGCGTGATAAACGTCATGCACGGAACCCGGTGGCGCGCGGCTGCTAAATAATTCACCCATCCACCGACAAACACCCACCGCTACTTTGAAAAGGGTAAGAACGACCCTGCCATCTAATGACTGGAATGTTGTACACCAAAACACGATTCCTGTTTATCCAACTAAAAGTATTGCCATCTATCTGTATGTCTACAAATTATCGCCGGCCGACCTCCAAGGCCAATTGATTCGCACAACGCTCGATGTGGAACGAAATATTCCTTTTGACGTTGTTTGAGGACAACCTTGGATATTTGGACGTTTACGGTACGAATACTTTGTATAAACTAAAAGATACTACTAATTTCTGAAGTTTCAAACTTAATTAATAGCGTTTTATTTAATCCGTAACCTAGCAACGAACTAATTTTGATTGGGCGTTTATATGTAAATATATTTCGAACTAAAATTACAGTTCAATTTATTTGGTAGTTTTTACTGAGAAAAACCACCGCAGAACCACAGATTACCCGTTTCTACAATGTTTATTTAAAATAAAACTGCCTGTATACAAGCATTGAAATGCACAATTCCAATATTTATTTAACCTATAACCCAGATGACGTCATCAGACTAACTCAGCAGGCGTAGCATGGCGTTTTCTATCTCTACGAAGAATAGACATAGCTTTTTCTATACAAAGTGACAGTTCGTTTCTTCATTTTTGACATCCACCGTAGAAATCTTTCTACAATCTGTCATTTTGTCTTTCATTTCTAACGATCTTTGTCTAGGTCTTTTTGTACGTAGACTATTTCGGAAGAAAGTTTTCTATCCTTACTGTCAAAATCACACTGACAACCGATAAATCCTATGATAAAACAAAGAATTCTGAGTCGAATTATGTAAAAGAGTGAATTTTGTAAAAAGTGC
The DNA here is from genome assembly GCA_947363905.1 of Lithophane semibrunnea. Classification (NCBI taxonomy): domain Eukaryota; kingdom Metazoa; phylum Arthropoda; class Insecta; order Lepidoptera; family Noctuidae; genus Lithophane; species Lithophane semibrunnea. The sequence continues at coordinate 10,504,754 of OX376192.1, read as the reverse complement.
AGTTGACTCTTTCTATTTTGCTGCCGTCTCGTACTGTCTACTGTCTACGAGAAAAGTCATTTTTGTCTACTCTTCCGTCGACAAAACGGTGCTCATGCTACGCCTGCAGGTCCAGAAAACAAGTGCATTAAAGAGGATGTATACCTAACCAATTGTGGGGTAGATATTCCGATATTCCGGCAACAATACCGACGAAATATACCTTGAAATGTACGGCTCAGTATTTCCAGCAATATTGCAGTTAGGTACAGCATAACCAAATTATTAGGTGGCTAGTCCTAATGGATGGCAACAGTGGCAACTATTGTTGATCAGAATTGCTTTGTTCAAAGGCTGGATCGTTGTTGAAAAACAACTAATATTTACTGTATATGTTAGCAACTCCCGTTCAATGCACATTATTTAATTTCCTTTGATCAAAATGTATTTATTTTCTGTAATGGTGTGCTAACCACGAGAGATTAACTAATATATAAACACACAACCTCTCGAATGCCACTTAACGTTGAGTTATTATCCCTTCCAAATATACTAACACAAATATTATCACCTATAAAGTACCGCTCATACATCATATCGTATTTATAATTCAGTCGTAGGAACATAAATATCGTTGTGAGCTAAGTATTTCACTCTGCTCTGTAATATATTAGATGGAAACGTTGCGTTGGTGACGTGTACCTTGCATGATGTATTTATTGCTCGCTCACCATAAGGACGCGGCCACATCATTCTTTAAGACGCCCCTAATTCACTTACAATTAAATTAGCGTCACCCGATTCTCTTGACATTAAATAAATTAGGACAACGCCATTAAACCGGGGGGAATTTGTTTAGTAATCTATTAGTTTAGTTGGTAGCTACATTCCCATAATATATTCGGCTTTTATACAGAACTCGTGTTAATTATCTCCCAAATATACCGTATGTACATATGTACATATAAAATCCAAATTTTAAAGGCGAGCATCAACTTTCTACTTTATTAAGGTAAAAAGGATTTCAGACAGAAGTTCTGCTGCAATAATTCTCGATGGAATGGTAAGATATGTGTTTTTAAAAGCAAACTGGAGTCAATGCTCAGATTTGAGATCAACGATCCCCAAAAATGTATGCTCCTACGTATCTACCGATTGTCTTTAGTAAAGTGTTTGAATAAAATTATTAAGAAGTCTAGACGAATCGATCATACTTATAGTGGGAGTTTCTAATCGATCATACTTATAGTGGGAGTTTCTAATCGATCATACTTATAGTGGGAGTTTCTAATCGATCATACTTATAGTGGGAGTTTCTAATCGATCATACTTATAGTGGGAGTTTCTAATCGATCATACTTATAGTGGGAGTTTCTAATATTTTAAGGTTGTCACGCCATTTAGATAATTCTAGGTTCAACTTGACCTACTAGAGTATTCTGAAAGTTTTCAAAATGTCACGAGATTTTACTTCTTTTGGCTTTGAAACTAATGAGACAGTGCTGTCAAGCAAATGCAACTAATTTGTAAAATGCTAAACACAAAAAATGCTAAGATTGGTCGGCGTACTGGAGTAACCACTAATAATTCACGGCACGTAGCCGAAAACAGAATTATCCGCTGTAGTAGTTCGGGAACTCTGCCAACTCTCATCATATTAAGGCGAGATGATAATGAACGCGATGTTTCTGTTGCTATTTTTCACGGCAACTTTTGCCCAGTACAGGAAATTTTAACACACAACAACTTTGTAAAATTGTTCACATCAAAATATCTGCTTCGAAACCAGTCGCCAGTCGAAAAATAAAATAACAAAAGTGAAAAAAAAATCGCCATCGTTGACGTTTATTCGAAAAATCGATATCGTTCTTCTTCATTCGAGTTGTTCCGTCGAAAACATCAAGACTATAGATGTTTCGATACCCGCAATCCTTACAAACCTCGCAGTGAACGACGCTTTGAAAGCCCAGAAAGCTCTAAAGCCCTCACAATTGTCACTAAACAAAGTGAAAAACGAAAACCTTGGATCTAAGATGCGGTGGAAATGAGCATTTTCGACGCAATGTAATATCAATATTTAGTACTACTATTTGAGGTGGACTTCCAAGAAATGAAAGAAAACCAGGAGTATAATAAATGGAGTGTATAAAAAACATGTAATGTCAATGATCCTAAACCTGAAATTGTAGACAGAGATACATTAACAGTAACAGTAGCAGTGGTGGCCCAGTGGTAACGGCCGCGACTTACGAGTTGTAGGTCGTAGGTTCGAACCCTGACAGGCGCTTTACTTTGTGTAAAATAATTTAATCACCACTGCTCTCAAAACGGTGAAGGAAAACATCGTGAGGAAACCGGCATGTCTTAGAACCAAAAATTCGAAGACATGTGACATCTACCAACCCGCACTGGGCCCGCGTGGTGGATTACGGCCCACTCCCTCTCATAGAGAGGAGGCCTGTGTCCCAGCAGTGGGAACATTATAGGCTGATTATGTGTATGTGTATACATTAACTATTTTATAACTACAAAAGCACAAAATATGAGAGTTTTATGCGACTGTTCCATGTAAGTAGGTTGGTCGTCATATAAAAATAAGGATCCAACTAAGCCACTTGATGTTTTTGAAGTTCAGTGAAATAACTTTTGTCCGAACTAAGCCGTACATATTTGATGATCTAAATGACGCAGTCGGTGAGCTACCTTTTATAATTAGTAACAGGTCTGGTAGGCTCTTAGATCTAGGCAAATATTTGTGTGATCTGCAGATATTGATTTCCAACCTGGATGTTTGTATGTACAAGTAAATAGTGTATTTAATCATACATGTAATACAGTACCTTAATGCTCATTAAAACAAATATTAAGCCTATAATGTGTAGGAAGCATTTACACATACCCAGAGTTTGTTATCCGCAACATTAATAAACCTATTATAGCGCGCAACAACGGCAATCCGAGCAGTTACAAAACCATTAAATACCTTGAAGTCCCACCTAATTGCTTCCGAAGTCGACAAGCTCTATTATTAAAAATGTTCTGAATTGAACAAATTGTCACTCGTTTTAAAAGTTAAATTAGTTGGGTTAGTCGTTTCCCCGTCCATAGTGAATAAAACATAAGACTTAGCTGTCCTAATGAGGTGGGGTTCTTTGTTTTTCTTAGTGACTGCATAAGTTGTGAATGAGCGTAGGATCAGCGGGTGTCGGATCAAATCGCACTTCATTTGTCCGCGTCAGGCGTGCGCCCGCGTGATGGATGACATCGGCCGTGGCCGACGCCTACTTTTAATTGATACCGTCATTTTTGTACCGGCCGCCGCCCGCACCTCGCCCGACGCCTTCGTCACTACTCCTTCCATTACATAACACCACGAATTCTTCCGATCGCTTATCTTTTATTTCGATGAGATATATCTTTTGAGGAGCGCACTCTATTCCGTGCTTGAGCGTGTCTATTATCATTGATATGGGTAATTTGTTTGATATTTCATTTTACATGCGACCCACATCACGAATTGAATGTAGGTGGTATCGTTGTGTCGATAATTTTGTTTTGTGTGGGAGTGCGGAAGTCGATAATAAAGTAAACATAAAGGGGAGGTTCGAAGTTTATTTGGCACCTCCTTCGCGGTCAATTATCGACACAATAAGCTTAGAAGCCTTTTCAGTGTAGGTATCTAAAATACGAGTATTTCTATCTTTTCTTTATTATCTACTTAGTAGGTAGGAGTTTTAGATTTTTGCAGAAACATGCATTCAACATTATTTAGTTAGAATTAGATGTAATTCTAAAGTTAGAAAACAGGATTATCTGAAGATGGATGGATACTAAATCAGCCATAATCATGAAAAAGAACTTGTGCTCTACTGACAAATTATAATATAACCATCAAAAGAAATGCCACAAACAGGAGTTCAGAAATATTTCTGAAGCAACTCTGGATTTAGAAAAAGTTTGAATTGGGCTATTTAAAATCTGCAATGCGCGCTCGCTCTAAGTATTGTCAGTTTTCGAATAATGCTTGTTGACCCACTTTTGTCTGTTGGAATTTACGCCTTCCGGGTAGAAATTAAGCTTATTACACTATTATTCTCGTAATTCTAGACCACCAAAGAAACTCTTTTATACATAAATTTAATCTTTCAACTAGCGACCAGCGTAATACTTATATTGTTATCATATAATATATGTTGTATGTACAGAAATGTTATGTGATTTTAACAAAAAGTAGTAAAAATGTTACTCTTTGGAAGTCATTTCACTCCTAGTATAAGGACGTTATTTACCAATAATGTCGAAATGCACTTGTAAATCTTAAGTTTGCATATATAATGTCAGGCTTATGAAAATTAACACTTAAATAATTACGATTAAAGAGAAAAATATTGTTATCTTTCATAAACTACTGATAGTGAGTAAAACTTATTTTTTATTTTATGTATTGTGCCTGTTACCTATGAGACTACACAAGATAAAAAAAAACAAAATGAACAATTATACAGAACGGTAGGCACTCGACTACGATAGCTACGGCTACGAGCTACGCCGTAGCAGCCGTAGCACGTAGCAGGAAATGGAGTTACTCTCCTGGCGGCGCAGGACTTCTGCCAAACTCGGTAAATGGTAATGAGAATGCAATTTATTTCAGTTTTTAGCTTAGTTTAACGTTTTTTGAAATACCGTAATGTCGGACCAGTTGAGCGGGCTGGGCCAAATTACACTGCTATTATCTCTAAATTGACCATTGCCATGTGGAATTGTGGTAAATTATTTTTGATAACCTATCATCATCATAAAACTGAAATAAACGATACATGTATTCACAAGGGATTCGATTTGTATTTTATTGAACCGGGTAGTTTCCATCTACTGTGAATTAGTGTACATGCCGCAGTGTGATTTTATTTCCAGTTATTTTTATTAACTTTCAAAACCCATCAAAAGGCTAGTCAAAACCAAATACAGTGTAGGCATTCAAATCTATTTTGCAAGCCCGTTAGGTATAGCCTCACAATGCAAACCACAAACTGATACACATTAGCATTATTTGCGAATAAATAAAAGGTCTTCTAACATTATTACTTTTATTTCTTCTAGTCGTGTTTGATTCAGGAACAGAGCAGTTTGATTGTTACTGATAAATGTAGCGATGGAGATTTAGTTGTCAAGCTGGGTAACAGACATTTGTTGGGATCACGACCCTATCCCGAACCAACCATGAATTCTCGAGCTCTCATTTGCGTAATGTGATTACAAAAGCACATCTTTCGAGATAAAAGCGTAGGCTTTCTACGTAAGTAATGAATTTCGCAGTCTCCACTGAGAAAGCTGAAAGCCTCATAATTGTAACAGAACGCAAGCAGAGACCCATGATCATGTTAGCGGCACTGAAATCACTGCTCACAGGAATTGTCAATGAATTAACTTCACAGAGTTTCGTAAATATTTGTACTTTGTTACAAGTTGAGAAAAAAGTCAATAGGTACCATAAAACAAAACAGGCCAAGTATAATAAACAAATCTAGCTCAAACACAAAAACACTGCTCAGTGAAAAGAACAAAGAAAATCACCTCACACCATCACCATACAAATAACCTCACAAAAATAAAACAGTTGAATAACAAACCTCAAAAAGGAAGCTTTGTAGCTATTACTTAGAAGTCTTAGAAAATCGAAGTGTACAATGTAATCCGATCAGATAAGATGGGTACAGCTGTCGGGAGAGCCGGCGGTGCCTAGGTTGTCTACAAATTTATTCACACTCCATTAATACCCGTCGACCGACAGCCAGCGTGATAGATTAGCGTGCACATTTATATGGCGCACACCAACCTGGAAAAAATACCTGCCGCACTCGGCCCGAAGAAAATCTAATAGTTACATTAATCTGACCCCGCCACTCAGACTCAATTTAAAAAGACGTCTCATTTATATTAGAATATTATCTTATCACATTTTTGTACACATAATTCCGTTCCCGTAAGTAGACAAAAAATTCTGAGAATACCTCGCGAACATAAGGAAGTTAATAAATCAACGACAGAATGTCGGTTCCTATATTATGAAAGACAATACACGACGTCAATGAAAGGGAAAATTGGATATAATCACCCGTGTTTCATAGATTGTCTGAAAGATAATAATTCAATGCGATAGGTATATCCTATCAATGTTTCAATCGCAATATCAACTAACATAGTAGGGGACTATTAACAGTCGTAAACTGTGTAACGTTTTTTACTGCGGCCTCCGGCAAATTGCGAAGGGAAGCAGCTGCGAGTTGTAAAAAGTTCGCACAATAAACGTCTTCCCGCCACCTCTGTCTGAACACAATTAAAACATTCATCTACGCGTATACATCGTCACGGTAATAACACGACATTTAAAGCTGAAACAGACAATTACTCATGGAAATCTCGAGCGAAAGTTGAATAAATGAAAGCGGTTATCACAAATTATTTAACTGCAACATTCGGCACGCGGCCAGCGTGGTGTTCGGTGAATTTCACTAAACTATTCAGGTCGAGGAAACCGCAGTCGCTCAGTTGTTCACAGCTCTAACTTTCGCTACGAGAAAAAAGTTTTAACGTCCCTCTGATCCTCTTTCCATTTAAAAGTAAATATTTAACTCAATAACTCTGAATAACTTTGGATTAATATTCGCATGCGAGTTCAAATGGCGCAAATGAAATATTTTAAACTTCTGGAATGGAATTACTGTTTGTGTGCCCGTTGGCGCTTGATTCTTTTACTGCAGTCTCCGCGGGGAGCGATACGGACACGTATGTACGTATACAGGTGTTCATGATAAAAACACCAGTTAAAAGAGCCGACGGGGCATAATTGAAACCAGGTAAACTCGGACATGGTGATTCTGAGCATAGAATATGTTCGAAATAGAAGAGCACAATGTTCAGTATTCTCTAAAGTCTGATTCAGTTCAACTTGTTACTGCGGGCTGAACGTGCTTCTAATCTTGACCAATTGTTACGATTGATCCACAGTTTAGAAAATTTATCAGATGCCGTTGAGCGTGGGCAAAGCACACGCAGTGGGCACTAGATCAAAAGGCTTATCTAATTTCTATGGCTCATTTATGCAAAAGCATACAAGAATAGATCATTGCTAGATATAAAGATTAGTCAGTCAGTAAGATTGGTAGCAGGGCTTATCGCCCAGGGTACAAGAATCTTGGTCTCAAAAAATAAGATAATGAACCCTATTTATTATTTTAAACACTAAGACAGCTGCTCGACTAAGCTCGCTAGGATTTATTATAGAATGTATCTCGTTTCGTGCGTTGGCACCACCCAAAGCAACATGCACTAGTTATGTCACATATATCAAGACTCCACATAAATGTAATGAGTTACTAACTCTGTAACGATGATACATCGTCATCTTGTAAATGATAAACGATATTTGCTTAGTAAGTTGGATCAGGTCGGTATTTCTTATTAAACTGCCAACCTCTAAAGGTGAGTCTAAACATTGACCAGCAATATTGCGCGGCCTCCGCGCTGTTTGGACGAATGCCGTGTGCGAACGCTTACGCTTCTGTCTACCTGCCGCGCACGAACATTTCTAGCAAACATCCGTCAGTAATTGTGTTTGGACGAATTACAAGCAGAGCTACGACACACGCAACCGCTTTCATGCCAACTAAAGTGCGCGGCGTGTCTCGGATATGCCGCGCAGTACTGCCGCGCAAACGTTCGTCGGTTTAGTCCACACTAGAGTGCGGCAGAAAGGTGTCCTGCAAACGCCTCGTGTTGCTGCCGCGGTCTTACCACGTAATCTTTGGACACACCTTATGAGACATCAAAATAAATTCAGCCAAGGTTTATTTTAGTGTCGAGACTTTTAAAATAAGAACGAATTTAAATTTAACACCAAATAACAAAAAAAATATTTAAGTACATTTTCTACACTCCTAAAATATTATTTTAGGCTACCCCTAGTCTAGTACTTCTTTAAGTCACAACTATAACATCGTGAACACCAATATAACTGATAGCAATCTTGCTAATAAAGTACTACAACAATACGAGGCTTTTAACATTGAAGTACGTCAATTCAACCAACGCCTACGCCTTTTACTTCTGTTCATGCGGGTTTCAATACTTAAGTATAACTTTTGTCAAGCCTCGACGACCGCCGGCACTTCGCGGTTTTCCTTGGCAACCGCAGGAAACTACTTGGTAAGCCAGGTACTGGGGATAAAGCAATGAAAATGAGGCCACTGGCTTAACGTGATTTCTACTTTAATTTTAGCATTTTGGTGTATCAAAGGGATCAAAATAAACGGAGATTCTATTTTTGTAATTTTTACAGACATTTACTTAAGCCGTATCTTTTCTCGTCTTTTATGGGTACCCCTTACACGGAACATAATTTATTTTTAATCTTATAGCTCACGTTTCAGCTCACGTAAAGCTGCCGACATAAAAGTCCGCAGCGTCCAAATTGCAAACAGCTCTTGTCGCCCCACCTTAATCTATTTCTTGTTGCCTATTAAAAACTGTTTAGATGATCATTTTGATAACATGAAGTTGCAACTTGTGCTGAGAATATGAAATGAACAATATGTTCATGTCACACGCGTCCTGCGTAATCCGAATCTAGTTTTTCAGTCGTCTCCCCAGACAAATCGTGACTTTCGATTGACACATAAAGTATTGCGATCGTATAAATATTCTGAATCGAGATTTATTTCGATAGATTGTATTTCACGAATAAAAAATGTTCTACGTGTTTTATATCGACATAATATCTACTACAATCTTCTTATTTTCTCAAATATGCAATTTCTCGGAACTACTGAATGAAAATTTTGGATATATATTTTTCGAGCAAACAATTAAAAATAAACTTACATCATTATAAAACTGAAACTAAACCCACAATGATTCTACATCTCTCTATAACTCAAATATGCGGTTTAGGTACTTAATTTACAGTATAACCACTTCCCTCAGTCCTATTTTTGTTGTGTTACAACACTAGAAAAGAAAGAAAAAATATTAAATATTTTCGCCAGAGTTTTTACTTCAAAACAAAAAGTTTAGAAGTAAAAAATTCTTACCATATGTGAGTTTGTAATATCATCATAGAGGATATTTTTAGGTATTAAATGAATTGTTTTTGTTTACAGGTAACTCGGCAAATGGAGCCTTCGACTTGTAGCCTGTTTGCTCTGCGGAGAACTTCTCTACGAGTTGGCAAACTTTGGAAAACTTGGCATTGAGTTATAGATTCCCAACTGCCTTCCAAATACTTATTTGTTTTGCTCACTTTGACCGTAAACAAAGATATCCATTTTGATGTATCAGCGTATCTATAAGATGCATTGAATGATGTAATATATTTACGTAATTTTGCAGGGTACTTACTGGCTGTAATTTTGTATCCTTTTCAAACTTAGACAAACAAAGGGTTGAAATAACATTGTGAACATATTCATAGTCTCGCTACCTGATTGCTAAATTTGCCATCCTATATTAGGCTCCAGCCGGTACCCTCACTTGTCAGGGTAACACATGCATATGACTTATGCGGTCATCGTCGGACCGGACTACTGTATAATTTAAGGTTACAATTACAAAAGCAGTTTAAAAGTACTGTGATTTGAATCAAAATGCATTACTCTTTAACTTTTTCGTTACGTAGAACTTCAATAACTTACAAAGCCCATTGGTGAGCATATAACTCTTTGGATCTCATACATTCAGTTCACATAAAACTACTTGACCTGAATAAAACACCGAAGTCACATTTCTCAATTGGTAGTTGCATTTTATGTCACTAAAATAGGTCAAGTTTTTGTGTAGGAGCCGCTCATGCGTGCGTGATCCACTATCTAAGGTCTCGAATAGATGAGCGGCTCGATAGCGTCCCACCATAAAAAAGGCGGGATATAGGACGCGGGCACACTGACTGCTCGCAGTACCCACGTCCCGTCACCTTGCGGCCCACTTTATAGACTCGTGTCTCCCAAACCGCAATTTATTCCCACCCCGACTAAATTACCACTTACATTAATTATCCCTACATATTTATTGTAATAGTTTTGCGTTGTGAAACAATGATGATATTAGCAGCGCCCCGCAACTTCAGGTAGGTATATTGGCGGGTTACGGAAATAAACATTGCGGTAATTTATTGGTTTTAAGATTAAAATGGCCCATTAGAGGTTGAAGGCTTCCACGCTCATGTAATTGATTATTTTAAAACTATTACCAGTCTGTGACTGTAAACATAGGTATTCCATTAATGTTATTTACAAGTTGCTAAAATGGACGGTGCTAATTAATAAAACGAGAAACTCATACGCCTTTTTCTAAAATGATATGCGATATGAAGGAGAAAACTTCGGCTGTCGAAGTTAATCAAACACCTTGTCTGAATCCATTTGAATTTAATTGGGTACACTGTACGATGTCAAAGAGATCTTCTGCCGCAAAAAATATTAAAACAGTTCCGCTAAGAACATTGTTACCGTAATCTGAGATTTTAGACCATTCCCCATGTTTTGGTCCCTGGTGTAAATTTATAATTGTTAATTCATGTCTGGAGTAAATATTTTATGCAAAAAGGTGGTGAGGGAGCAGGTAGTTCTCCGTAGTCGCTCGATACGACGTAATTGGTTACCGACGCTTGGCTAGATAGCCACTTTTAATGTAATTATGTAAGTGTATTTACTTTAATACGGACTCTTTGCTCTATCTTTTATCGTAATTACTTTGATCGTATTTTCCGTGGAAGGTGTTAGTTGGGCGCCAAGCAAGGAAGAGTTTTTATCTGATTTTAAGGTCTTACTAAAACTTCTTTGCACGTAATAATCTGGAGTCGCTGAGATTAAATTTAGGAATGCCTGAGATTTAGCCAAAGGCCGGTACCTCTTCCAACATAAATATGTATATTTGCTTAGGTCAACATCTGTTACGATCATATAATTAGGTACATAACGATTTCAGTATCCAATCGGAAACATTACCTACGCTGGATTTCGGAATTTTCCGCTGAAAAAGACCAACTATATTCCTATGCTTGATTTAAAAGAAATACAACCTACGTTTAATTAAAACATGATTAAGTTGAGTTAAGTAAGGAAAACAATAGATTCCCACGAATACGGAATGAATACGGTTTTCTTACTTTGAGGTTTAGGAGGCACTCCAGGTCAACTGGTCCCGACAGCGGGGGACGCAGCACGTAGCCTATACGAAATTATCTGCCCCGAGAGAGGGCGCCCCGGGCGACTCCAGGAAAATATAAAACGAAAATAACTTGCGCCTACCTAAGCCTTGTGCCAGAGTTTTTTACATTAACACGGAAAGGCAGCAAATAAAATGTTTATTTTAAATAAACGTTTGCTCTGGCATGCCCTACGTGAAGTTGTTCCGCTGTCTGTTTGCACAAACGCGACATGAAGGTAATTTACTTAGTGGCTTTGTTTTTGTACAAGCTTTAATTATTACTGGAGACAAAATACATCGCACTAGCAACTCTGATATTGTAACCGCAACAGAGGATATCCGTTTATTTTCAACCATAGTCGTAATACTGAATGCGATATCACGCTATTGAAATAACCGTTACAGCAGCAGGATAGCGGCAACTTACGCAACTAAACCTTGGAACTGAGTAGTTCCCTTGTGAAAGCGGAGGCAGAAATCAAGCAGTTGGAATATTAACTTGTGCGAGTTCCGGTTGTTCAGTACACATGTTCCGATGTAACAGTTCAAAGGACACGCATTTGTAGTAAAAGCGTGTTCTCGCCATAACTCGGGCGACCTCAGACCGCACGATATTAAAACTATAAAGTGCCGCGCGCGACCGATTCGCCCACCCCTTACGACTCGCCGGCGACCCCAGCCAACTTTTTGTTTTTCACCTTACGTTTAATCTACATTTTATTTAGCACTTTGATTTTTATTACGCTTGTAAACCTTTATTGAAAAAATGCTAAGCGGGCTTTATGTTTTCAGTTAATGAAATATAAATGTAGGTCAAAATGAATTTACTTATATGAGACGGCATAAGAAAAACATATTCAAATGGAAGATGGAAAAGGATATGCGTGTTTATGACGCTCCACGGGGACTCACACGTTGAACTTCTCGACGTAAGTACAGTGGAGTAAGAAGGGGTGAGCATAAAATGACTAAGTTATCGCTCTCAGAAGACGTATATAGTCGTAAAAGTCTGAAACGGAGCTACTCATATGAAAATAATCAAGAGTAAATCGATGTTTGAAGGGTTTTTCCTTTTGGTGACGTAACAATGTCGGTGGCTCCGCTCATTTGTTTCCAGTAAGAGGTCTGTTACAGTAATTGGAGCACAACAAGTGTCGTTAGGGTGTTTATTGCTCGGCTGATGGACACGAGGATATACCTACTCACAGCGTAATAGCCCAAATTTTAGTGCCATAAGTGTCGGGGCTGAGGCTGACTCCTACTCCGTACATTAAAACGTTCTAAAATGTTAAGGTCTCAACAAAACTCTTTATCCCTCTTGAAATTAAAAGTACGTATACTCAACTAAAGTACCCTTTGCTGTATTGAAAATACACCGAGTAAATTAACTATTATAAACAAAACGTAAACAAGTTCATTTTCATTCCATTGTTTCAAACCAACAAAACTTTGCTAAATAAATGCTTTAAATATTATTATCTAACAACAATGAAATTATTCATTGAATTCAATGCAAGAGTAAACCTTTTCAACAATGAGCAGCACGAAAACTTTCGCGAAATTCAGTGCAGAAATAAATAATACTGTTAATGTTCTGATCGCTGTGAAGTAGCAATTTGGAATGTACCTACTTGAAGGTTTAATACTCGCCCCTTCCAAAGAAGTATGGGACTTACAATGATAATTGCAGTAATAGTATGTGCCAACGACTGAATAGTTAAGAGCCATCTAACAAGTAATCTAGCGAACTTTGTGGACCAGCATGCATGCGAACTCCACGTTCGCATGTATGTGTTAAGTGGAAGCTAAACTGATAACGTTAAGATAATGCTTCTCTGTCGTAACATTTTAGATATTCGGCCCATGATCTTTGCATCTTTTAAAAGATTTTATGCGCACGGGCAAGCTTTATGTTAGAAGTTTCGGAGCAACTACCATATAAGTTCAAAAGTTTTTATTTTACACTAATAATTTACAAGCGTTTTATGAAAGGCTCAACTCTATATAGTTGTCTACTAACTTTCTTGTGCCTAACTTCCACAACAAAAAAACTACAATGTTTTCGTAGAATTATATTATTGATTTATCTACTACCTATTTCTTTAACTTAGAATAAAAACTTTTCGTAACTTGTTGTCAAAAAACGTTATACTTTGGAACCACACCGCTAAATCCTTGGCGACATTGTCGACCTTTTGACATTAGAGTAAAATTAAGCTATTTCTATAAACCCTTAAGTAATGAATACCTGACATGTGAGACCAAAGGCACGCTAGTTATTGGCCCGAACCTCATTTCAGTAGAACGAATCAATCACTATTGTCAGCTCGCGATATAAATCAAGCTAACTTTATATTTGCGGTTCGGTCCGCTCTTCCGGATCTCTCCATTCGGTCATATTGTCCTCGCGTTCAATTCAATAAGTCTTGTTTATCGGGACCTTCTCGATACTATGAGATTTATCTAATCGAGAATTCCAATCGAATGATTCCTATTGTAGCGCTGCCTAAGCAAACGCTTCCGAGGTGTTCTATTTTCTTTTTAAAATGAAAATGGAACTGGAAATTCTTCTCTATTTCCAGTCGTACTCGGAATTCGCATGAACTAAAGGATTAAAAACAGTCGTATGGAATTAATATTAATTTCTCTTGAAAATCGTATAAAATAACACGGCTGCTTAAAAGATTGCAGTGCCATACAATTTGCATCACCACCTGTTTTCCTGAATTTAAATGCATAAATTGTAATGAAATAAATGCAGCTTTGTGAAATGAAAAACGGGGCTCTGTTTATAATGGCTGATTATTTCAATATCAGATGTAATTTGAATATCCTTACTATTTGTAGGAATCTTACAAGATGCAAACATTGCAGTTTACTCTACAGTTTAACAATTGAATTAAATCACAGATAGAACGCCAAACGTATGTATATAACATATATGATTAACGCTTATCTGCTTCCATAAACCGACTTCAAATCGCACAAATTCTCACTAACCTAGGACCATGTACGGAAATACACAACCTATTTCCGTAAGCATAACATTTTTTTGAATTTGAAATATGTACATCGTAGTGTTTGCTATATCAATATGACGATACATTACATCCGAGTCGCGAGTTAGCTTCCGTAGTCATTTCTTAGCTGCAAGATAGAAATAGAAATATTCTGGATAAAATATTGCCAAGCGATTCAGCTTTGTTCAGTTCCTTTTCATGTCAAATAGCAATGGTGTTGAATTGAATGTCGTTGACCGGTTACGCAAACTGCGAGTGATACTCCGGGCCCTCCCACTGTGCGATACATATACACTATACACGCATTACACTTCACCTATTATTATTATTTTTTGTTATTTTTATTGCATGTTCATTTTTTTTTTTGTATTTTTCTTTCTTTGGTCTTTAATTAATTTAAATATGGCTGTTATTTTTGCCCTTCATCAATATAAAGTTTGAAAATTAACCAATGTAATGTTAAGAGATTAAATTCGGGGTGAGAACCTGGTGATCCGTCACACAGGGTATCCTAGTATGGACGCCAGTCTCTCACAAAGGGTCATAATTTTATTCTGCACGCTATAGTTTTTGTCTCTATGTTTATAATTATGTAAACCTTTGTGAAGAGAGAAAACAAAATAAATAAATAAACATACACATGTATTGTACAAAGCCCTCGTATTTCACTACCTGGGCTGAACTGAAAGTTGGTAATAAAACGTGACTTCTGAATGCTAACGCGAGACGCTCCGTTGAACTTAGCTTCTGATAAAATTTTAACAAGAAACTCCGCGAAAAATTATCGTCAGTCTAACCGTAGCACTTTGCTTCAATATACTTCGGTTACGTAAACAATTGTTTACTTACTTCACATATATTATATTTACTCTTCGTCTTCCGTTACGCATGAATAAATGTAAACATATTTGGGAAATAATCTTGACGTTGACTCAACACAAGATTACCTTCGAAAATATGTATGTATCCGACGACTCAATTTATTTACAAATAAATTGAGATGAATGAAATGAAATGAAATGAGAAATGAATGTCGTAGATGAAATGTATCCATAGCATTTCAATTTATTTTATGACAGGATATTATTTGGTTATTGTAATACATATAAAGCAGGTTGCGAATAAACAAAAGCAAGTATAAATCATATTAATTAAAGCCGCTTCATGAATCCCCCCCGTCTCCCGTACCTCTCTTCAGTTTACTTTCAAGCATTTCGTGCATTCTCTTTTCATTATTTTTGCATCTTTCTTGGTTAGGTTGGTTAAAAGTGTACAGTTGACCAGCCCAATTAAAAAGCATACCTATTATAAAAACGTACACTCAACAATACCTACAGATTTAATATAATTGCATTCCGTGAATTATACAAACATTTACTTAGCAATATGAACTTTTTTCACGACAATACTATAACGACGTAAATTCGTAAAAAATATGGCCATCGTAAACGTAGAGGGCCATTATACGATCGCTACCGGCTTGTCGCAGGTAAGTAATAAATTAATACATAAATTACGAAGGATTGAATGTTTATAAACGTCACGTAACCTCCTGGAATCCCACCATTAGACGTTGTTTACTTAGTCGGTGCGCAAATCTTGAGAGGTCGACTCACGAAAATGCCCCATGAATATGCGATGACACAAACCGTACACAGTTTTTCCATTTAGAAACCATAATGAAATCTCACGCACGCGCTATATTTGTTTTTCAATCAGACGAATATTCAAAGGTATAAATAAAGGCAATAGGTATTTATCTTAAACAAACATTATATTTTAGAAAACAACTTTACCGTTACAACAATTTTATCACATAATGGCAATAAAACAACAAAATAATGGCGAAAGTCTGACAACCAGTTTAACCAAGGGGTATCGTATTACCCAGTTACTGGGTTGTGGAGGTCAGATAGGCAGTCGCTCCATGTAAAATACTGGTATTCAGCTGCATCCGGTTAGACTGGAAGCCGACCCCAACATAGTTGGGAAAAGGCTAGGCAGATTGAATGGCAATAATAATAATTTCATTTTCTGTTCGAATTTTCGCGGTAGTTACCTACCTACACAATTGAAACTTCTCCGAAAACAACTTCATTGTCAATTCAACACTTCATTTCGTGAAAATAACACGATTTTTTCTGATAAATAAATTATATCTAGTATACCTGAGCATCAAATGAGGTTCTAAATTGTACAAAAAGGAAATCAGAATTTAAAAATTAATCAATGTATTTTAGGATTGGGAAAGAGGGAGCGGGCTATAACCCAATCAACGGGGCTTATGTAACCCGAAAAATTCTCCCGTCTATGAAATTGCGCATGTGATGAAGTTAGGTAATACAGAGTACAGATAAACAATAATCCAACAAATTTTGTTACGGGAATTTACTTTTTTTTACATAAACATGACAATCGCTTATAACTCTCTGTGAATATTTCCTCCGACTGAAATACTTTCTGTATACGTACGGACGTACTAGTTAGAATAAGTATTCTTCATCACATGCGCAATTTCATAGACGGGAGAATTTTTCGGAAGTCTCCATACAATAATTTCCTCGTTGATTGGACTACTACAAAATGAAACGTTAGAAATTGAATAAACAAAAGTGTGTCAATGTAAATAGAGTCGTCATGCAGGTATGTGTTAGAGTATGAGTGGTTAACGAGTGTGTACTCGTAGTGTTGTCAGTGACAACAACAACAAAATACGCAAACATAATATAATGTAGTGTATGTCAGAGGCGCGGGCGCGGCTACAGGACGCGCGGCGGCGCGCGGGACGGTGCGGCGGCGACGGCGCAGAGGAAGCGCGATTTGTATTTGCCGTCGTCAGTTTTTTACACCAGCCGGATGCACTGCGCGCTCAACACTGCCGTCGAACTAACGAACCATTTTCTGCCGAATCATCCAACCGAGATATTTATCCCAATCAATTGTTTTATTTTGCCCTATTTTGCTTTAATCACGATTTGCATCTAGCGTTTGTAATCTTTTACCTGGGAATATTGTGAGAATGTAATATTTTAAAGAAGAACTAATTTAGCAGACATTCGTTTGATAAATAAGTAAAATAAAGTTAACAAAGTAAACAAGCTCATGAAATGAAACGACTGAATCTTGACGCGGTTTTCACTTAATGAAAATGTCAACTTCAGGCAATTAGATTAATATTTCTTTAATAAGTAAGTGAAAGTGCAAGCTAAATATTCTTATATTCTTAATGACCTTCTTCGTCATGGAAAAGCGTTTTCAAAGTTTTCGGAACGTCCTTTGACACGAAATAAATTCCTCTTTCCGAAACAGGCAAATTTTAATACCGACCATTTATAAGTTTTTCGGCGTTCAGTAAAATATTCGTTAGACATTAATAACAGTCATTTTTCCCCGTCCAAAAATATCGCCGAAAAAAAACAGTTAGGGAACACAATCACGTTTCACCAACTTATTACATTTTCAGTTATTTCAAGATCACTAAAACTAATGAAGTTGACATCGGTGTAGGTTTTTTTATTAGGAGTTAGTAATTCATTTGTTTTTATTTAAAGCGTATTCGAATTTGAACGTGCCAACTTGTGTCGGCAAAAAAGCAGGTATTTTAAACCGCTTCGCATCCACACGAGCCATTGTAGGTGGCTGAATGCCAAATGACTTTTGTGATGGAGTCCCCTTGTGAAAAGGCAGATTGTGAACGTGTCTCCTTGGCTAAGTAACGTCTCGGTAAAGCACACAGGGACAAAGCTCTCAAGGTATGTTTGCGTTTTGTCACTTGTCACATTGAGACCCAATTCCTCAAACTAATTATTTCTCCTCTATCCAAGAATGTAGGAGAGGGAAATGGCTCTTTAGAAATTATACATTTCAATTCAAGCGCGTTTCAGCGGTATTGGATTCATATATTATGGGTAGGTACATGAATAATAATAATAGCAATGTAGAGCAGAAATCCATATTCCTCTACATTGCTGGATAGACCTACGCCATCATGTTGCAAGAATAAAATACGTTGTATTGTTTTTCCTAGACGACATTTTTACTCTACTTCTACTACTTCATTAGTTTGTATCTCCTGTTATACCGTTACTATCCGAAAATCTAGGTTCTTTTAAAACACTTTTTTTCAGTGTGTTAATTAATTCTATCTTTCACTATTGTTGGCCTAAATATCATGGGCTTATATGTATGTATCCAATCCAATCCATCTCACCGAACTGCTGCCCATAAATGGAACGTGTACCAATATCAAACTTCCGTGAAAAGAGCATAATCGCTCTCAATATGCATTGAATTGTACCTACGTTCCTACAACTGACAGTACCACAACATTCTCATGGAATTATTTCAATGATTTTATAATTAATTAATGAAACATTAATATTTAAATAAAGAAAACCTAGAACTATACAAATACAATCATACAATGTACTTAATTATACTAAAACAATATTTTTACTCATAAATTCAAAATCCGATCTGTAATAATTATTTGGCGCCTTGAATTCTTTTTATTATTATAAGAGGAGAAAATGAATCGTAGTTATATAACTAATTGAAATGGAATGTAATACAAAGATAATAGTTAAAAGCAAAATAATTTAGGGCCGTAAAAATACAAGGATAAATTATTATCAGTTTTCCATTAAGGGAAAAAAATATGTAAAATGAGGCGATGAGGCGCGGACGGCGCATACCTTTTTTTCTCGTAGAGGTATTTTCAAGCGGGTGCAATTTATATTTTGCAAGCAACGGTTCCGCATGTCGGACTGAATAAAGCCTGCACCACTTGCATAAAATGTGATAGTAAAGAGCCACCACTTTACTATCACATTTTATAACAGTTGAAAACAGGAGAGATCAGATTTGATTCGATGATATTTATTTATGTTATGAGCTTTTTATCAGCATCGGCATTGAGTGCTTGCATACAGAAGCGGGTTCTCTGTAAAGACAGGTCGGTACCGATCGGTATGGGTGAAATAGTTGAGTGCTAACTTATGTGCTCACACATAAACAAACAGCTAAAACATGTAACAGTTTCGTTCCAAAGATCAACTTGCAGCAATCTATATATCCGCTTAATGCAAGCACCCATTGGCAGTAATACAAGTAGGTACAAGACTGATCTACATATAGATATAAGCATGATAAGAGTTACTTCTACGATAATTTTGTAGATATAAATTATGGCAGTGCGTAAAGATCTTAGCAGCCAGCTCCCCCTACGACTGCACGGAATGTTTAAGAGGAAGATTCAAATTAGTTTCCTGTTTTACTCAATTTGTAATACTTCAGAATTAAATGGTTCTAAAAGAAAGGAATTAAAAGTTAGGCGTTTAAGAACTTAGAAACTGAAGTAAGTAAATTAGTATTTCTCCGTAGTTGTATATTCGTAAGACTGGAAGTTCGTTGATTAAGATGAATTCGTAGGATAACATTCGTTGACTGCGGGAAAAATTACCCAAGATTTACACGTGAACATAAATTGAGGTGGTAATACCAAGCGAGCGTAGATTTTATATTATGCATCAGTTACCCACTGAACTATAAGCACTGTGTGTATGTATGTACACTGTGTATGTTGATTTTTAAAGCGCTGCAGCGCAAACGCTCCGAACGCTTACCAAACTTGGCGAAGTTTGTTTACTCCACTGCAGAGCATTCAAAAAGATTTATAATTTAGAACGGTGAATAACGTTCTTACCCATGTATCTTCAGGAAATAACTATCTGAATAAGCAGCGGTAACTTTAATTGAAATAAAGTGAAATTCATTCTTCATTCTGTAACTTTTAAAAATTAGTTCGGTATTCCTGTATATAACTAAAATATATAACTTAGCAAACTGTTTATTTCGCTGGTTTCTAACCGACTGCAATAATTATAATTTTTACTGTTCTGTGGAGTTTGGTATAAAAACATGATAAATTACCACTTAACTTTATAACAATTGTGCTTCTAATCTTTCAAAAATTTTGGTAACTGAACATGAACTCACCTCGTAACAAATTGCCGCTGCCAAGTCCTTAATTTACTATTTGATACACAAAACACTAGCACAGTTAGAAAGAATGGAACACCTAGTCTTTATTAGCTAGACGATTAGAGACTAATGTAGACAACAAACAACACATGTAAAAGCATTTTTTATAGCGCTATCCTAAACAAGAGACACTCAAAACTTATTTTATTATTCGTAATTGACTGCGATCAGTTACTGTGTTTTAGCTATTACGATGATTGTTGAGCACTGTCACGCAAATGTCACGTGGCTTGTTATTCACTTGATCGCAGCGCGGACACCGATTTCCTGAAACAAAATGAATGATATATTACTTTTGCGAAAAGGGAAGAAGGTTTCTACAAACACAAATCATTTTATAACTGTATTGCAGGGTTCAACAGTTTTCTTTTTAAAATAAAACCAAACAAGTTAAACTAAATTAAAAAAATTAAAAACCCCTGACAAAGCATCCAATAAACATTTATTTTTATTTTTTACTAGCTGCACCCCGCGGTTTCACTCGCTTAAGTCTCGATTCCGTGGGAATATCGGGATAAAAGGTATCCTATGTCCTTCTCCAGTTAATGGTCTACCTATGTGCCAAATTTCATACAAATCCGTTCAGCCGTTCACGCGTTATAGCGTGACCAAGGGAAATAGGGATTCATTTTTATAAATACATATATAGATAGCTAAGATACTCGCGATCAAGTCACCTTTCAAACAAAACCAAACAAATCTATATCGGTTCAGCCGTTTAGCAGCTACGATGAAACAGACAGACACACAGATACACACGTTTAACTTATAACACCCCTCTTTTTCCGTCGGGGTTTAAAAACAAACATTCAACGCACTATGTAAAGCAAACGAGGACAAATCGTATCCCGCACGCTAAGGTTCCATACCAACTACCACAATCCGACTTAAATTATGATCGTCTGTGCCGCTGTTCTCAAGACAGTAATTAAATATGACAAACTGGCGGCAAATTGCGGGTTTTACTTTAGCTTTTACTGAACATTGGATTAAAAAAGAATATGCTGAAAATCTGGTAACAGAAATCTGTATAAAATGAATACTAAACACCAATCAACGAGACCGTTAAAATGAACCGTATGCTTCCCTAGTCATAGCAAATAGCTGGTATAGTTTGTTACGGCCTATCCTGTCGACACAATTGCTTTTTCAACTCGATTTAATGACAGCCAAATAAACATCCCTTTTCTAAAAACCACACAACCTTTCAAAATGTACTATAATTCAATCAATCTGCCTAGCCTTTTCCCAACTATCATGGGGTCGCCTTCCAGTCTAACCGGATGCAGCTGAATACCAGTATTTTACATGGAGCGACTGCCTATCTGACCTCCACAACCCAGTAACTGGGTAATACGATACCTCTTGGTAAGACTGGTTGTCAGACTTTCGGGCTTCTGACGACCCGTAACAACTGTCACAGATCCACGAATGACAGCCGGGACCAACTGATTAACGTGCTTTCCGAGGCACAGAGGAGTCTCGATATGTAAAGATGGTCACCCATCTACGGAACAACCCCGGCAAGCGTAGCTTAACCTGATGGATTGACCCGTGCGGCTGTTATTACTTAGCCACGAGCTCCTCAAAATGTCTATCATTCTAGATATGCAAATAAACCAGACCTAAGCATATTTTCGGCCTGTCGTGCGTCGCTATGTAATAATATTTCGTAACGAAGTTACTACGTAGTTAACGCTATAACCGAAATAGCTGATATAAATTCTGTTACCCTTGATACCTCAATTTACATGAAAATGTTTCTAATACTAGTTCAGGCAACAAGTAGAGCGTGGGTGGACAGTCATTCTAATATTATATGATTGGTTAGAAAGGGAAGCTTTTCCGATTCTAGGAATAACTAAACTGAGACCTCGCCGTGACAAAAAAACTCGTTGAAAAAGTATTATAGTTAACTAAGGTAAGGTAGGTAACGTTGACTGGTAGAAAATGCCTATGGCATTAAATCCGCCTCTGTACATTTGTGTGCTTAAAGTATTAAATAAATAAATATAGTTTTAAAGCATAATTTAATTTTAAGTTACACGGCTCAGCTAATATACGGGAATGTAGAGCGTTGTTTAATACGTGCTATCAGTGGAGCAATAACAAAGTTTGTTCTTCGTATTCTGTTAGAGCATAACGAGCAACACAAACTTAGTGCACAATAATCTGGTGGCGTGAACACAACGCCCGGCGACGGAGTCCCCAGCATTTCCATTATTTACCGTAGCGGTTTGCGCTCGCTTCCACACAAATGAATTGGACAATAACCCGGCAAACATCCGTCAACTTTTCCTTAATGAAACTTTTTGATAATAAAGCAGAATAGCACTGTAAAGGTTTTGTCTTTGATCACTTGCCCTTCGTTCAAAATTTTAAGCTTGGAACAATGAAGGTACAGCAACAATAACAATGGCATCGGGCTAACTTTCTTTTGAAAGGTATTCAATCGAATTAGGACAGCGCTTCTTATATTTCAGGAATAACATGATAAACGGAGGAAATTAATGATGCAACCATGATGAATAGAAATAATTTAATAATAACAAGTTTGATTAGTATTAACGTAGGCTCTGAACACTGCTAATTAATTACCGCGTAATTCATTAACAACATTAATTAATATAGGTACTTTAATAATTAGATTCTGTATTTTGGCCTATTTCAGTATTTTAAATGTTTATTTGGTAAATTATAATTGGAGGAATGCTTATTTAATATAAAAACTTTTTTATTATAAAAAAAACAACCGACTTCCAAAAAAACACTAATAACTGTAAAATAACTTTTATACCATGCCCCCTCTAAAAAGCTTATTTTATTCACTGAAAACAGTGAATAAAAAGCACTTTTAATCACTGTTTTGGTGTTTGAATTTAGAACACCAATTTGTTCGAACTCCATCTCAATGATATACAAACTCCTATTTGATTTGATTTTCGAACAGGAGTTTAGCATTAGAATTAAAACTGTTTTGTGTTCTTTGCTGTCATTAGTAAATGGGCGCTATTTTAAATATTGTAAGTTGTACGAACAAAAGTTTAGGGTTACTTAAAAATCGATTGAAAATGTTTTCAAGTGATGAAGATGTGTTAACACCTGAGTTTATGAAAGAGAGGGCGGCCGATATAGTAGAAAGCTTGCTAACCAACAAATCACGGCTGGTTTACATCAAAGCCTACGATGAGTTTGAGTGTGAGTTTGTTTATTTGTTTGTTTGAGTAAATGGAAAAATGAAAATCAAGCTGACCACATTTTCAGAGTCTGTTTTCCTAACTTATTTTAATGAGTTGTGGAAGAAAAAGAAGTCATCGACCTTATGGAGTATGTATTCTATGCTACGGTGTAGGTACTATAAAAACAAGGCATAAAATTGACATAACAACATACTCGAAGTTGCATGTTATTTTTCTCGTAGTCATGGTATAAAGTATAGTATGCAACTCTTGAATAAAACGGATTTATATCGAGGGCCATGAATCGCTCGCGTCGTTCAGGATTCTAACACTTGAATCACTCCCTACGGTCGTGATTCAATCATCATGAATCACTCCCTACGGTCGTGATTCAGTCGTTAGAATCCTTCACTTGCTCGTGATTCACCTATGGCCCTCGCTTTAAATCCGTCCTTTATTCACTAATTGCATAATATACTATAATTTCGGAAGTCGGTGCTTTTCGTTTTTATTTTTCATTTTTTAGTTGTGGTACCTACTCCACACAAATTCGAATACTACCTACGATGTAAATAACAGTGATGGAGTCACTTAAAACATCATCCACATATACTAAGTGGGAAAAATACGTAATATTGAGGATACTCAAAAACTACGCAAGCAAAGTTAATCAAATTTATATGGGACCACCGCTGAAGCATGACCTACCAAACAAAAAAAGAATCATCAAAATCGATTCATAATTGGCGGAGTAATCGCATAACCAACACACAAAAAAAAAAACACAGGCGAATCACCGACTAAAAAAAGCCGCGATTATTTATACACATAGCTTTTCAGTAATTATTCCTCATAATTAATTTATCAACCGATTGATATACAATTAAAAACAGCTGAAATATTTCTTGTTTCCTGCTACACTGGCGTACTCGATAAATAGAATACTCTCTTTTTTGTATGTTCACCTTAAAAAGTGTTTGAAAAATAATACGTCAACTGTGGATAAAGCACGCAATGAATACAGTGCTCTTAGTAACTATCTATCTCGTGTCATCCGGAAGAAAGGCTATCAGGAAACCAGGCGACTCTCAATCAGTACTGTCTCAGTAGTTCTTAATCACGCGATATCAACCGAGCTACATTATTAAATCTCTCCACCTAGACTACAGTTTAATTTAGAACTCTCGCTGATACATAAAGCTTGTAAGAACTGTTGAATTTTCTTAGTGAAGATTTGTGTCCCAGTTCATGTGAGTAACATAATGCTCCCCAGATGCACATTTTGTTTATGCATCAGTGACTTACATTCACGTAAAACGTGCAGAATTTCAGGTTTAATATTTTCCTCACTTTACTAAGATACATCGAATGAAACCGTTTCTAGTCCCGGCTTAGTGATGATGCGTTAAATGCGTATTATCATTTAAGCCTTCAAGCTAGGGATGTAAGTAAGCTTCACTTTCGGTATCGAAAGCTCGGACTTCCGATTACCTGCTTTCCGGTTCCGGCGATATTCAAACGGATCGAGTTTACGTGGTTTATATTCGCAGAAAACGTGCAAGCACAGATTTGCAGATTTTCCAAATATTTAATGAATAAGGAACCTTTGAGGATATATAGATCGATAGAAGATAGAATAATCTTTATTATGTACACCATAAAAATTACAGATATAAATGTAGGAATTTTACATAAGGAAACACAATGGGCGGTCTTATCCCTAAAAGCAATCGACAACACGAAAACCTTTGGATGGATTAAAAGAAGAAGGAATAAAATATAAGTAAAAATCATTTTAAAAACAAGCTTTTAATTAACTAAAAAGTACTAAATAAAACTGTCGTAAACATAGAACTGTAATATTTTCTTAAAACCATGAGGCTTATCTTGAAGTTTAGTGTAAGAAGGACATTTACGCCTCAACTTTTTAAGAAAATATTACAGTTCTATCCCAACAAACATTTTTGTCATATAATCAAACTTTTATATGACCTTAAGTCTTTTAAAAGTTATTTTATAGTCATTATTTTAACTCTTCGTCATGTACTGGTGTATTAAATGTCCGAATAGTCATAAACATTTTTTGTCGTATAATAATGTCATATAGACGTTATTTCGACATTTATAAAACTTACTTATACAACTTTTCGTCCTGAAAACGTTTTCGTAGTATAAACGTCATAAAACTGTAAATTTTGTCATATAATTTTTTAAACATCTGCTAAACGGATGATAATTTTTTACACGAAGTATTTGTAACCATTATATATAAGTCGAATAAGTATTACGAGTGCAACCTGTATACATCCTAAAGTATCACAAACATGATAGTACGACCGCTACTTAATTAATACTCATATTAAAGGTTTGTAATAACCTCGTATACAATTTTCGCGTACTTTAATACAAAGTAATAGAGCTGAAGCTGAGAGTGAGGAAAATAAGAAAGGTTCCGTATCACATTTAAATGCAAATTAAACCAATCAATTTAACCAAAATACTACAAGTGTGCCCCGCAGTTCATTTTCCAAAGTTCAGGACTCTTGTTTTTTTCCGAAGTTGAAGTCAGTTATTGATCATCCGAAAATGAAGATAATGTTTGATAAAGAAGACACTTCAACCAACAATGATGACTTCAGAGACCATTAAAAAAGTGGGCTATTGATTTCAATATTCCACAAGTTGTATTAAAGCAAAATAAATCTATATGAAGGAGATAATAAAAAAAGCAGTAGAAATTGTTTCATTTTTTTAATTATCCCAGGAACGTCATTAACATTTCAAGTTTTCCATTTCAAAAGTACGCGTATCATTTCAATGAAGTCCATCTTTGATAAAAACTTATCAACATCCGCATAATTATAGATCATTGTGGGGTTTACCTAAAACAAAAGTATTATTTAGACTTAACTAAGTTATAAGTCACGCAAACAAATATTCTATTTTTAAATATATTTTTTTTTAACTAAGTTAGCTAGGCGTTTGTTATTTTATTACTGATCCCTAAATCAACTGTAATGGCGTAGACATTTACAATGAACACGCAGTTTATAGGTCGGGAAGTTATGTAGTTGTCATATAACGCAGTCACTTAATAAAATTATTAATAAAATATGTGAAAACATTAAAATTTTAAAAGCGCATAAAAAAATTGTTCCAAACTTACCTCACGTTAATCAGTAAACTTGATTGCACAATGGTTTACAACTGATGAAATGGTTTTAGCACCTCAAATAACAAAGAAAAAATGCAATATTAACTCAGCTGTCAAAAACACTGCCATATTAAATTAACGTGATATAATCTGTTACAATATAATTTCATTCAATATGAGCATCATCTTTAAATGACAATAACACAACGATTACATTATATAAAAGTCATATTGTGTGCCATAACTCGACCCGAAGTCGAATACACGCCGCGACAGCTATCATTACATGATATTTAGTCAAATCGCCGACGTGTATATGACTACTATGCGACTAAGTAGGTATTTATATGACTGTTACACGAAACTCTTACCAACTTAAGTTGAATAAGATGGGCCCTAATGCCGTCGAGTAAACGTCCTTATGACATTTATACGATTATACTAAATAACATTAAGTTGCCACCAAAACGTCTACTCAACGTCGTAAATGTTTGTTGGAATGTTCACGACAGTTTTATTTAGTACTTTTTAGTTAAAAAGCTTGTTTTTAAAAAGATTTTTACTTATATTTTATTTTCTACTTTTTAGCATTACGATTTATTGAAATATCTGTTCTATCACCTCCACAAATCCAACGAATTAGGTTTTCCCATGGCCACCTTCCGGCTCCATCATCAGGGCCTGAACACCACCTAGTGTCAAAGCACTTGTCAATACAAAACCAACGAGTCCAAACACGATGGTGCTATCTTGTTTGATTGAGGAGTTCCTATGGCCAACTTCCGGCCCCATCATCAGACCAGCAACATGGTATCATTTTTTCAAAATGTCTCGGTAGTTGTATTAGTATGCCAAGTTACAGCACAATCAGATGCCAGGAAGTGCTTGAAAAATGGATGACAATTGGAGTAACTAGAAACACATATGGCCACCTTCCGGCTCCATCATCAGACCTTGAACACCACCCAGTGTCAAAGTACTTGTTAATACATAACCAATGAGTCCAAACACGATGGTGCTATCTTATTTGATTGAGGAGTTCCTATGCCCAACTTCCGTCTCCATCATCAAACTAGCTCAATAGTATCATTTTTACAAAATGTCTCGGTAGTTGTATAAGTTGGCCAAGTTTCAGCTCAATCGGATGCCAGGAAGTGCTTGAAAAATTGATGACAAAAGGAGTAACCGGAAACACAAACGAACAGAGCAAGCTAATATAAATCTTGTAAAAACAATACTGCAGGTAGTAGTATTAGGGGTGCGTGGACAGGAGGGGTGCGTGGACAGGAGGGGTGCGTGGACAGGAAACCTCCCCGTGTGCCCGGGGGCTGGAGTTCCCTTACGGATACGTCCGTGGGGAAGGCTAGTTTCTGGGACGGTGCACCCTGGGGTGCGGGCAATGTTTCTCCAATGGGTGCTGTGTGTTAGACATACAGTACCTAGTGGAGAGGCATTGCCCGTATGCCAATATCCTGTCGGTGGGACGCTCTAATGTGTACTCGGAGGAGTACACGTTTAGTAGCGTCTTGAGCGGGCTCGACGTGCACTAACCCTGCCGTCGGGCAGGCAGGAGGAAGTCCTTCCTTCTGCCACCGTTGGTCTCGTAGCCCCGAAGAGTGTCAAGGTCATGTCTCTGGCATTTGACGGGGGTCGAGGGTCTTGGCTTAACCGCCCGGGCCGCGAGGAAGAAATCCTCTATAAAAAATTACCCTAAACCTCCAAGCGGCGGCGCACCGTGAGGGAGGTTGATAGCTTGGCTGATGGGTAGCTATGGAATCAGTCGCTAGTGCGAACCACTATATTTTGAGCAAGTAAAACATGTTATGTACTCGTGGGAACTAATATGGAAAATTTAAACACCCAAAAGAAAGACAGACAGGGAGAGAGAAACGGAGAGGAAGGAGGTGATGCGCGGTCGGAGTCCGACGCGGCATCGAGTTCTAGCTCGTGCACGAGCCTGGAGCGCGAAGTGGTGGTTGTGGGGCCTTCCGGGAGAAAGTTCTTCCGGAAGCGCCCCAAGACGGGGTCATCCTCGGACGAGGGGACCACGAGCCGGAGGAAGATCCACTCCGGCCGCAGGGGCGGAACCCGCGTGAAGGGGGTGGGTAGAGGGCTCGCCACCAAGGAGAAGGAGGCCGGAGATGCGAGCCTAGATAGCCCAGCCGAGCCGGCTCAGCGAGCTGTGAGTCCCAGGGAGGTGACAGGGAGTGAGCTGGGCACCGCTGGTGGCCCCAATACGCAGGGCTCAGCTAGGTTCGCAGAGATCGTGGTCTCTGCCATAAACAATGTGGCCTTGAAGAGGTTGAAGACCTCTAAAGACAAGGCCATAGCAGAGGCCACGGCCTCCATAGTGGCGGCAGCGGAGGCCTCCCGCAGGGGGACCCCGTCGGACGGAGTGTCCGAGATGCGGGCGGAGGTCGCACGCCTGACGGCCGCGATGGAGCTTCTCCGAAAGGAGAACGCGGAGCTCCGCGCGGAACTGGCAAAGCTCCGAGGAGCCGGCCCTCGGACGGTTGTGCAGGGGGGGAAGCAGCAGGGGCAGGGTCAGCCCGTGCCTGCTGTTGCTGAGGACCGGGTTCTGAGCCTGGTGCGGCAGGAGATGGCCGAAATGCGGAGACGATTCTCCGCCCTAGAAGCCATCGTCCTGCGCCCCCCCTTGACGGCAAGCCAGTCGGCCCCCGGCCAGCGGAAGGAGGCGACGACATATGCTGCCGTCGCCGCCGAATCTGCCGTGGCCAATCCAGCCTCGCCGGGGCAGAATAAGGGCGGGGCGGCTAAAAAGGCCGGAGCCGCCAAAAAGGCGGCGAGGGCCCCGGCCCCGACCTCGGCTCCAGCCCCGGCCCCGGTGGCTAAACGACCGCCCCCACCTCCGACTGCACCCGCACCTTCCCTACCTCCCCAAGCCGATGCTGAATGGCAAGTGGCTGGGGAGAAGAGGAAGGCGGCTAGGAAGGCAAGGGTGGCCAAGAAGAAAAAGACGAGGCGGCAGCGACGCAAGGGGAGAAGCGTCGCGGATAGGCTCCACGCCCCGAAATCCGCAGCTGTAGTGATCACACTACAGCCAGAAGCGGCAAAGAAGGGCGTGTCCTATAAGGACGTGCTGGCAAGGGTGACAGAGGTGGTGGATCTCGAGGAGCTCGGTGCCGCCAGTGGCATCAGGCTGAGGATCGCTGCCACTGGGGCTCGGATGCTTGAGTTCCCCGGTCCGGCTGGTGGCTCGGCCGCTGACGCCCTGGCTGAAAAGCTCAGGGTGTCCCTAAAGGCGGACGAGGCTCGGGTGTCCAGGCCCACTAAGTGCGCCGAAGTGCGCATCCAGGGCCTGGACGATTCTGTGACGCAGGCACAGGTAGTGGCCGCCGTGGTCAGGACTGGGGGGTGCTCTGCCGAGCAGGTTAAGGCTGGCACCATCGGCCCCGACCACAGGGGCATGCAAGCTGTTACGGTGAGCTGCCCCGTGGCGGCGGCCAAGAAAATAGCCGGGGAGGGCCAAAGGCTACTGGTGGGCTGGGTGTCCGCGCAGGTCAAACTGCTCGAACCCAGACCTCGGAGGTGCTTCCGCTGCCATGTGGGCGACCACGTGGGAGCTAAATGCACCTCCGAGGTTGACCGCAGCGATGCCTGCTACCGCTGCGGTCAGCCCGGTCACAAGGCCGGCACGTGCAAGGCCACGCCGCACTGCGTCGTATGTGCGGCGGCAGGCAAGCCGGCCGACCACCGGATCGGGAGTAAGGCCTGCACTCCACCGAAGCCTGGCAAACCCAGGGGCAGGGGCAAGCCCTCCGCCACCACCGCCACCACCGCCGTCACCGCCGCAGCCGCCGCCACCGCCACCGCCGCTGCCGCCTCCACCACCGTCGTCGTCGCCGCCGCTGCCGCTGCGGCAGGGCCCTCGCATGGGTCTCGGGAGGGGGTTGAAATGGAGTGCCAATAATGGCCCC
Organism: Lithophane semibrunnea; assembly: GCA_947363905.1. Classification (NCBI taxonomy): domain Eukaryota; kingdom Metazoa; phylum Arthropoda; class Insecta; order Lepidoptera; family Noctuidae; genus Lithophane; species Lithophane semibrunnea. The sequence continues at coordinate 10,474,240 of OX376192.1, read as the reverse complement.
ATTTCGCCTCCTCCAGGCGAACATCAACCACTGCGCCACCGCTCAGGATCTTTTGCTCCAGAGCATGGCGCAGTGGTCGATTAATATCGCCGTGGTCGCTGAGCCGTACTTTGTCCCGCCCAGGGATGACTGGGTGGAGGACCTGAGCGGCTCAGTGACCCTTATTTCGTCGGCCGCCGCCGGTACCCCGTCCCTCGAGGCTGTCAAGAGAGGACGGGGTTGCGTGGCAGCACGGTTCGGGGAGATTGTCGTGGTAGGGGTGTACTTCTCCCCGAACCGAACTCTCGCCGAGTTCCACAACTCCCTTGCGGAGTTGAAAGTCGTCGTCGTCGGGTTCCGTTCCCTCCCCGTGCTCGTCCTCGGGGACTTCAACGCCAAGAATGTGGCTTGGGGTTCCCGGTATACGGACACACGGGGCAGGATGGTGGAGGACTGGGCTCTGGAGACAGGCCTGGTCGTCCTAAACCGGGGTTCTGTCCCCACGTGTGTGCGGATGCGGGGTGAGTCGGTGGTGGACATCTCGTTCGCCAGCCCCGCTCTGTCACCGCGTGTCACTGACTGGCGCGTCATGGAGGGGGTGGAGACGTATTCCGACCACCGGTATATCCGGTTTGACGTCTCCGCCCAGTCCTCGAGCGCGCCGGTCCGACAGGCCCCGAGTGGTCCGCGGTGGGCGCGGAAGCAGCTGGACCGGGAGCTCCTCCTGGAAGCCTCGATCGTGCAGGCCTGGGTGTCATCACCGGACAGGCCTGCTGACATCAACGACGAGGCGGAGTGGTTCCGGGAGGCCATGTCCAATATTTGTGACGTGGCAATGCCCCGGGCCCAGCCCGGACGTGCTTCGCGCCAGGTGAGCTGGTGGTCGCAGCAGCTGACGGCTTTGCGCCATGCGTGTGTTGCTGCGCGACACCAGTACACCAGGCACCGCAGGCTCCGTATCCGCCCTCCGGATACGGAAGCCATTGAGGCGGAGCTGTATGAGGGGTACAGAGCGGCGAAGACCGCCCTCCAGGCGGAGATCCTGCGGGCCAGGGCAGTGGACCGCGAGGAGATGCTGGAGACTCTGAACAGAGATCCGTGGGGACGCCCATACAAGATGGTGCGGGAGAAACTCCGCCCATGGGCTCCCCCGCTGACGCAGAGTCCTCAGCTTGTGGAGGACGTGGTGAGCGCTCTGTTCCCCTCGAGAGGGGAACATACCTCCCCGCTCATGGCTCCGCCTACTGCGGTGCTTGAGGCGGACCACAACACCGACGAAGACGACGATGCTCCGGAGGTGACCGAGGTAGAAATGAGAGTGGCGGTGCGAAGGCTGAATGCCAAAAACACCGCCCCAGGACCTGACGGCCTACCTGGGAAGGCCTGGGTCCTGGCCATGGAGGCTCTCGGGCCTCGACTACGGGGTCTCCTAAGCGCATGCATGGAGAGGGGCCAGTTTCCACTTCGTTGGAAGACGGGGAAACTGGTCCTCATAAAGAAGCCGGGGCGCCCTGCGGACTCTCCGTCAGCTTATCGGCCCATCGTGCTGCTCGACGAGGTGGGCAAGCTCTTTGAAAGAGTAATTGCAAACCGCCTCGTCGGGCGGCTGGTGCGGGTGGGGCCGGACTTGGCGGAGAGCCAGTTTGGTTTCCGCAGAGGGCGCTCTACGGTGGACGCCATCATGCGCGTACGGGCCCTCACGACGGGGGATGCTGTGGCCCGGGGTGGGGTCGTCTTGGCGGTGTCTCTCGACATCGCCAACGCCTTCAACACCCTGCCCTGGAGTTGCATAAGGGAGGCACTCCGGTACCACCGGATGCCGACCTACCTCTGTCGTGTGGTCGAGGCCTATCTGACGGACAGGGCCGTCATCTACCCCGGTCACCAGGGAGTGTGGAACCGGCGAGAGATGTCGTGCGGTGTCCCACAGGGATCGGTCCTGGGGCCGCATCTGTGGGACATCGGTTACGACTGGGTGCTGCGCGCCGACCTCCCCAGTGGCGTCAGTGTAGTTTGCTACGCTGACGACACGCTGGTCCTGGCACAGGGGAGGTCGCACCAGGCGGCGGCCGAACTAGCGACACGCGGGGTTGCGACAATCGTCGATAGAATCCGGCAGCTGGGACTCGAGGTGGCCTTGCACAAGTCCGAGGTCATGTGTTTTCATGGCCCTCGGAACGCGCCACCGTCGGGTTCCCAAATTACGGTAGGAGGGGTTCACATCGGCGTCGAGTCGACGATGAAGTACCTAGGACTCGTCCTCGACAGCCGGTGGAACTTCGTTGAGCATTTCCGACGTTTGGCTCCCAGGCTGGACCGGGCTGGAGCTGCCTTGGGGCGTCTCCTGCCCAATCTGGGGGGTCCAAACGCCTCCTGCCGGAGGCTCTACGCGGGGGTCGTGCGGTCCATGGCCCTTTACGGGGCACCGGTGTGGGCGCGTTCCCTTAGGCTGCGGCCAGCCCGCCGGTTGAACGCGTCCCAAAGGGTCATGGCCATTCGGCTGGCCCGGGGATACCGCACGGTCTCCCGCGAGGCGGCGAGCCTCCTGGCCGGATTACCGCCATGGGATCTGGAGGCGAAGGTCCTCGCGTACATATGGGAGTGGCGCGAGGAGATGAAGCGCCGGGGCGTAACTCCGCTGCCGCGAGAAATCGCGGCTCAGCGGACAGAGCTCCGGCAGGATCTCATGGCGGCATGGAGAGTGCGATTGTCGCAACCCAGTGCTGGGCACGCCACAATTGCGGCGATAAGTCCCCTCTTTGAGGAGTGGCTAGAGAGGCGCCACGGCGTCCTCACCTTCCGCCTGACACAGGTCCTCACCGGACACGGTTGCTTCGGGAGGTTCCTGTTTCGTATAAGGCGGGAGGAAACGCCCGGGTGTCACCACTGTGTGGATCGCCCGGAGGACACGGTGGAGCATACGGTGGAGGTCTGCCCCGCTTGGGCGGAGCCCCGCCGTGTCCTCTTGGAGGCGATTGGCGGCGGTGACCTCTCGCGTCCGGCTCTGGTCCAGGCCATGGTACGGAGCGAGAGGGCATGGGAAGCAGTCACCTCCTTCTGCGAAGCAGTAATGCTCGCGAAGGAGGAGGCGGAACGCGTGAGGGAGAGGCAAAGTTTGCGCCCTCACGCCCCTAACCGCCGCCGCCGCTGGAGACGCCCTGGGCGTCGGGAATCCCAGGCGGATTCCCGGCCACCATAGGCGCGGGCTTGCGGACGGCGAGCAATGGGTAGCTCGCCGTCCGATCAGGACCAGGCCCGGGTCGATGGCGCGTCGTGTTCCACGCGCGCCTCAAAGAGATGTCAGCACAATTGGCGGGGTCCGCTAGGACCGATGCCTGCCAGGGTTGCGGGTTAGTCCGAAAGGGATACCGGGACCTTGGCAACAGGCAACTGAAGGAACACGGGTGGGTTTTAGTCAGTAAAAGTCTGACACGTCCTTCCGCTCCACCCAGAGCGGGAGAAGTCATTGGATGATTTCCCACCCTCAAAAAAAAAAAAAAAAAAGGTAGTAGTATTAGTACAAAGGTGAAATTGAATTTTATTAGTAATTAATTAATGAGATTATATTATAATTTTTTTTTTAATTATTTGGTAGTGGTGTACCATTTACTTACATATACAATAAATACAAAACGTACTTACATAAAGTATAAACGACGGATTTAACCTCCGATTCTAAGAAAATATCATCTGTGTTGCCTGAAACTAATGAATCTAGATACTCGTACGTAAACATAATATAAAATCACGCCTGTAATCCCAGAAGTGTTAGGTAGAGGTGCATACCCACATTTCGCCAGTCGAATCTAGATACCTATACCTATTTTATTAACGGTTGAGTTTTCAATCGTCAGATAACTGTTACAAGATATGTAACAGTTATCTGTGAGGACTAAATATGGCGGTTTGACAATATTTTCTGCTTGCTGCATTACTTTACAAACCGCAATTTTTGTTCCTTAGATAAAAGTTATCAAAATAATGAAAAATCGGCCCTAAAATGGATAACGATTTTATTAACTTTTTTGTTTTCATTTGGTACCCACTGTTTCCACAATGACACTGACTGGAAATGTGACTGTTATTCATCGGATGAATCACAAAAATACTTTTATTACACGATTAAATGTGTTATCACCCAAGTTTCACAATTACGACCTATTTTACTTTGTTTGTCATCCAGTTAAAAGTTTCCGTAAAAGGTTGTAACTTTTTACTTTACAGATAATGCATACTTTTCTAAAGATAACCATTTACTGATTATACGAGTGCTAAAATCAATTCTCGCCTATAAAAAGCTTAGATTCACATATTCCTACTTTATATGCCAGGCCATGTTCCTCTAAAGTAAACGAGCTAATCAATATAACATAAAACGGAGTCACATAAGAGTAATAAAATCGTCATAAAATCCTAAAGCTATAAGCAACTCACGTAAGCGACAGAGAGATAACAAACAGTCATCAACACGCAAATGAACACAACCTACATACGAAGGTACCAAATACAGTGATCATAGGTACTAAATACACTTAGGTATCATAATACTTACCTGGTAATCTCACGAAAGTTTTACTTAATCAAATTGTCAATTTTCAAAAAAGCCATTTTATAAAATACTAGCTGCCGTCAGCGGCTTAGCCCGCGTGTAATCTTTATAAATTATAGGCTAAGTTACTCAGGGTGAATTTAGCTTTCTAATGGTGAAAGAATTTTTGAAATCGGCGCAGTAGTTTTTGAGTTTATTCATTACAAACATACACACAAATATACAAATCTTTCCTCTTTAAAATATTAGTGTAGATAAACATACAAAACCTATAACCTAAGAAACAATTGAATCTTAAAAAACCAGCCAAGTGCGATTCATTGTTTGATCAGTGTCCTATTTAATAGGTACATGTCTTCTCATTTAAGACAGATTGTGTATATACTACAACTGTCTACAATTATATTTCTGTTTTCATGAGAATTTAAGCGATTCAATTTACAATTTCGCAAGAAATATCGGTAAATATTAATCCCGTTTTGTCTGATATTTCGTGAAAAAAGCGGACGGGCTGAAAACACTTCTGTGAACGAGATTTTCGGCCATCGGAATCGTGTGACACATACTGTCTATATACTTACATGCTATAGCCATGCTATGTATAAACTAGTTGTCGGTTGCTTGTTAAAATAATTTATTTATGCTCTTGGCAGGAAGGCCTCGGTTACAAATAGGACGATCCTTTACCTCCCATGGGTGTTGTAAGAGGCGACGATCGAAATATTCCATACGATCTTGAAAGAGTATTCTCTTCTCGTAATAAAATAGCAAACACCAAGCACGATGATCATGACAAACATGTCTTGAATCTCTTTCTTTATAATACTGAACCATCGAACCGAAAGAGGACGTAATCCAGCTGACATAGATTATTATCCACACACCAACAACTCGTTGGTATTCCGAAAAACACACCATAAAAACAATGTCAAAAGTAATATTTTTAGCCCCGTTTCCCTTTCACAAGGTGACGTGGGAGAATTGACTTTGCGTAGTCACACTACATACGAACGTGTGTCAACATGATATAAATATTTACAGATTGGAAGCCATGTCAAGAGGGCATATGTCGGGAAATAGGTGAGCGTGATTCAAAGGATGTTTTATATGTGTGAGGGAGCGTGTTACGCACGTGACCGCACGGGCTGCACCTCACCGACTCACCGACTCAACGGCTACCCGTCACCCTCACCCGTGTCAATCAAATCCTTGCAAACTATGTTCCAGTTACATCACTCAAAACAGTAAATCGCTCAGTGAAATTCCTTGCGAATTCCACATAAACGAGGGCTGCATATTAAACCAACTTAAATGTATTGCATTCCAAAGCTCATTTCGCCGAATGTGAAAATACAATCATGTTTGCAAAGCATACAATTAATTTTACATACTCGTGATACTGATGAACCCAAGTAAACGCGTTTCTTAGTATTCCGTAAAACTTTTGAATGACTTGAATCTTTTGTTAAGACTCAACGTCTACACATAGCATTTGTAACATACTTATCATGAGTGCGAAATGCAAGTAACAAGAAGAAAACAACTGTTCTCTTTTGTGCTTCGTTCGCGAAAGCAAACAATAAGATAATTCCGTTAAACATGTCCCAAAACAAGTTACAGCCACTACGTTATGCTGCTGTTGGCAAAAGTTTGGACATTTTTACTGTCTACGGAAATCTTTACTTGAGAAAACACGAAATGGGTGACCGTGTCTCGCGGCTTTATCACCTGGATCTTGACAAACTGCCGACGAGACAATGATAGATGTTCAATGTACTGTTATCATATTCAACGATTGATGATGAGCTGAAACAGGTGCGCTTTTCAAGTTAACAAAGTAATTATTAATCATCAGAATGGGAAGGTGAAATATGATATTCTTTGAAAACTCAATACTGGGTTTCACTTTCAAATTTTGTTTATTGGTGTCAGTTACCTGGCTTATTTGTTTGTTCGATGTGGTTGCCTGGGGCCGATTCACACCATCAGGAAAGATTTGAACGAATTCGAGCTTTAATTTTATAAAAGAACCTAGACTACCATGACATTATATTATAATTTTGTACATATCAAGAATGTAGCAGGTACAAACACTGAGAAAAGTTTTAATAAAAATTAAATTGTTATCAGTGCTAGGAATCGTTATAAAATAGTAACACACGGGTCGTACTAAGAATCAGAACCGTTTTGCAGACACCTTTTCCACGAGTTCACAAAGAAATAAACTTAATATCAAGCGAGGGGTTCAGTCTGTGTACGCTTTGTAGTAAAAAATATTAGGTATTTGAAGGCAAAAGCGCTTCGTCCGCAAGATTATAATTAAACGAAGAGCTCGTCTCTTAGAGGAGACTACCTCGTGTACAAAGCTTACAGCTACGAGATCACTCTTGTTAGGGCATCACACTTCCAAAGTGAGTTTATGCTAGATTAACCCTTTACGTCTCTATTTCAGTGGATGAAGCGTTAGAATGATACCTCTGGATTCCAAATATTCATACACCATAGTCAGTTACTACTTCCCTATGAAGTATTAATGCCATCATTATTCCACTGCGATTAAAGGATGGTGCTAGCGGCCTTGTATAGCTCTGTCTCTCACTAACACTGGAAAAATGGTGGGAATAATACGTCGTAGTTATAGGTGCAGGGGCCTAAGTCTACAAATTAACCAACGTTGCAATGACTCGCCATTGTGAGTTTTTGACAGATTTTCCTCATATAATCTGTCAACAACTCACAATGCAGAGACCATTGGAACGTTTGTAAACTGTAAGACTTGGCCTGCAAGTGTTGCATACTTTTTTGCCAATAACAAAAAACACTTTACCTTCAGGAAATCGGTAAAAAAAATACAAACAGGTCCACATTCTGAGAAGAAAATGGACACTGGATACGTTAACACACAATATTAATAGCTAATAAATAAATATTGAAGGTGGAAATACTATTCAAATATTTGTTGTTGTTGTTTTGTCAGTTAATTTAGTTTATCCAGTGTAGGTATATATTTTTATCCTCTTTATTAAATAAATAAATCGAATCGCTAAAATATATCTTATTTTATGGAAACACGATATGATATTAAATTAAAGTACCCGAAACCATTTACCCAGTAATCAAAATTAATTACATTTCGGAGATGGTAACATGGCATGACGGACTAATTAAACTAATGACTAGAAAATACAAAATTATTATTAAAATGTAGAATTATATTTCAACTTTCAGTATGTCTTTTCATTACACTGAATTTCAATTAAGCTCGTGGCTTAGTAATAACAGCCGCACGGGTCGATCCATCAGGTTAAGCTACACTTGCCGAGGTTGGTCTGTGGATGGGTGACCATCTTTACATACCGAGACTCCGTGCTTTGGAAAGCACGTTAAGCCGTTGGTCCCGGCTGTCAATCTTTGACAGTCGTTACGGGTCGTCAGAAGTCCAAAAGTCTAACAACCAGTCTTACTAAGGAGTATCGTATTGACTCCTTGAAATTCAAAAGTGCCTGTAAATGGCTTAATTGAAATAAATGCTTTGAGTTTGAGTTTGAGTCTAGTTTCTGGGTTGTGGAGGTCAGATATGCAGTCGGTCCATGTTAAATACTGGTATTCAACTGCATCAGGTTAGACTGGAAGCCGACCCCAACATAGTTGGGAAAAAGCTAGGCAGATTGATTGAATTTCAATTAAGCAAGAAATATACTGAACATGCAACTTGTTCGCGGGTAGGTATGAAAACTGGATGTTATGGTGCCGCTGCTCCAAAGTTAGTGGCAAAACACGATAATGAAATATGTTATGCAACTATGTCATTAACATGTTCATAGCATTCTTGTAAACTTATAGTTTCTATAGGAATGCTGTAAAAATAGCCTAAGTACTTACTGTTTTCGCCTCGTGAGGAGCTTAAATCTATACGGTTTCCTAGGAAAGTGGTTCCGTCATATTATAACGGCTCACGGTCATGAAATCTGTGATAGATGGGATACTCTCTATTATGTACACCATAAAAATGATGATGATAAAATAGCTACTGGTGATTTTCACCAGCAGCTAAGTATTTGACATTAAGTTGTCAAAAAACGCTGTACATTTGGACAGCCGTTATTGTGTGACCGTTCACCGCTTTCATATGAAACTAAAGCTTGAGGATTATCAGCACCGATTGTGCCGAACATACGTTATGTAAAACGAGATACGTAGGTATGAGACAAATCGACCAAAACTACCTATTAATATATATAAACATGAATGTCACTCAAGAAAGTTGCTACGTAAGCTAACTTCTTTATCTATGACTTGAATAATAACTCAAATCACCTTTAATAAAATCAAGCTGATCTACATTATATCAATTGCCGCATGTATAATAAAGATCATCAGTTAAGAACGGCTCGACCAATTTGGCTGTTTTTTTAATTGTTGTATTCGTAAGAAACACCGAAATGGTCGAAATTTTGAATGGTATTTTTGTACGAAAAGTAAATAAAAAAATGTGACGTTTAATTTGACAGTTCTCGGGCGACGCCGGGCCTGAACAGCTAGTTTGAAATAAAATTAGGGGTTTTTAATGCTATAGTGGACCTCATCATACCACAATTCCCAATAGGTAAATTAAAACTTCACTAAGGTTGAAAGTATCTAACTGTCACATAGACAAACAGACCTTGTCGTTCTATGACGTGCAAGTGACATTCAACCTTAGAGTGATAAAGCAATTGCGAGGTCGACTATCTGTACCCTATAATTTTATTTACTGTATAATAGTGCACTTGCAATGTGCATATACATAGTGTAATATATGCGCACAAATGTACAAGTAATGGGCACATATTTCGGTGTCATGCATATCTAGGGTAATTATGTTCAAAGTTACAACCCGTAGAACCGGCGACGCAAGTGATCTTGTGTGCATTATAAATGCAAGTAGACTGAACTTAAAATCAAGTTGAATCTGGTATGAAACTAAGCTCTGAATATCAAGTAGCAAGTGATATGATGCATACTCGTCACGACTGACTTCATGAGGAGCTGTCTTATGTTATATGTATTAGGTGTAGGTACATTTAGCCTCAAAAAGTAATGTGTGGCTATAATTAAGTACCCAAAGTATTACATGTTTTTTGGCTAGATATGGACATAATATTAAGATACAAAGATTGTAGAATCAAATTAATTATAATATAATAATAATAATAAATAACGTTTATTTAGCCAAAAATACAGATTGGTACAGAGATTTTAAGTTGTAGGTTTATATTATTAGGTACATTCAGAGTTCATGATGCAATCCGTCCAAGAAAGGTTCCTCTACCTCTTAAACTAGGAATTTCCTGTATCTTAGGAGGTAGTGTTCGGCTAAGGTAACAATAGTTAAAGGACAACAAAACTGAGTCTGACAGATGGACTAAGCGGGCTCGCCATTTGGCTTACAAACGTCTATAAACTAAAAGATAAAAAGAAAAAGAACATAATTTAAATTAAATTTAAAAATGAATTGTGGATACGGGGGTATGAGAAGGTAAGTGTACTGTGTGTGTGTGGAAGTGTGCGTGTTGTTCGTGTTTGTGTGTTTTATGTATGAGTGTGTGCCTGTTTGTGTATGGACACTTATGTGATGTGTATAACACATTGGATGTGTGTGGGTGGTTGTGCATGTTAGTATCAGGCAATATATGCTAGTAGGGACTCCGTGTATGAATAGTCCCTCAGTAGGAGCCAGTCTGTTAATTTAGATTTTAATTCAAAAGTGTTTAGATTTATAATTTTTATATGTTTGTTAATTTTGCTGTATATATGAGAACTTAATGTATAATATTGGTGTTTTGCAAAGGTGGTCTTGTGTTGTGTGCTTGGTGGAAGAAATATACGCTTATTTGGATTTGCGGGTGGAAGGCTACTGTGCCTTTTGAGGGTGGATTGGAGCACAAAGAGTTGTCGAACAGTGAGAACTTTACAGAAAGAAAATAGTTCTGTAGTTGGAAACTTGTATGGCTTTTTTGTCATTACTTTGAGTATTGCTCTTTGTGCTCTCTCCACTCGTAGAAGGTTAGTTTTTGTAGCGCCCCCCCACGCAACTATGCAGTACCCAATCACTGATTGGCACAGTGCGAAGTAAACCTTTTTCAGTGTGTCAGGATTGGCCGATTTTCTCAGCGACTTGAAGGTATGAATGAGTCGCAATGTTCGGGTGGTGATGGCATCAATTTGTTTGTCCCACCTCAGACCATCATCTATCAGCACCCCCAGATACCTCACGGTGTCAGAACTTGTGAGTGGAGGGCAGGTGATGCAACTGGATGTGTTTGCGCACGAGTGAGCCGTTAAGGTAAAGGAAGGGGGTGGCTTATTGTTACGTCGGATAGCAAACGGAATGTATGTGGTTTTGCCTAGGTTAAGGGTAAGGAGATTTGTATTTAGCCACGACATTACCCCAGACATTGCAGTCTCCGCATTCATCCTAACCGTTTCCCAGGTAGGCCCATCTATGAGAATCGCGGTGTCGTCCGCGTATGCATAAATCTTACAGTGTGGGAGGCTCAACCTGCAGAGATCGTTGACGTATATTAGGAACAGCGTAGGGGAGAGTATGCCACCCTGGGGAACGCCGTAGGACACGGAAAACTCATCACTAAGGCTTGCTTCAATCTTAACACATTGTTTACGGTTGTGTAAGTAGTCCTTGAAAATTTTCAAAGGTGTTCCTCGGACTCCGATTCGTTCCAGTTTTGCAATGAGTGAGGGAACAGAAACTGTGTCAAATGCTTTTGAGAGATCTAGGAAGATGCCTAGACATTTACGCTTCTGATCTAGATTCAAAGCCACCTGTTGGGTGAGATCCAAGACCGCATCCTCCGTAGATAGTTTTGACCGGAAGCCATATTGGTTATTCGCAATGATCTGGTGTTTGTCAAGGAAGCTACGCAGACATTTGTTTAAGATTTTTTCGAGGATTTTAGACAATGTGGATAAAACTGAAATCGGTCTGTAATTGTTGACACAGCTTCTGCTCCCACTCTTATATATAGGGTGAACTATGGCTTTTTTAAATGCGTTAGGAAACACACCCACCTGTAGGCATCGATTTAAAAGATGGGTAATATGTGGAACCAATATATGACGGCAGTTTTTCAGCATTATAGAAGATATACCGTCCCAACCAACAGCACAGTCGTTTCGTAACTGAAGAATTATAGCCTCAACTTCAGCTTCGTCTACCTCTAGTATGGTAAGAGAGTTTACAGGAGAGTTCTGAGCATCGGATAAAGGGGTAGACGGCAGGTCAGGAGCTGGGACTGTCATGGATTGTCTCTTCAATAGAATTTCCCCTGCTAGGTTTTTACCGACATTACTAAAGAACATGCCAACCTCATTAATCGATGATCTAGCATTGTTCTTTATACTGAGCAGTTCCACCGGGCTGTGTTTTGTTTTCGCAGTATTAGTGATCAGTTTGATTGTCTTCCACAGAGCTTTAGGATTTTTCTTGGCTTTCTCAAGTTCACTTGATTCATATGATCGTTTTAATTTCCTAAGTAGGTCACTACAGAAGTTGCGATAACGTAAGTATGTGGTTTTCAGGATGAGATTGTCTGGGGCTTTTTTACATTTCAAGTGCATTTTATCTCTGTTTTTTATACATTTTAAGAGCCCAGGTGTTATCCACGGTTTAATTATTCTCTTTTGTCTAGGGATTTGCACTTGTTTGGAATGTTTTAGTATTAATGTATTGATTATACTGATGAATTTATTAACAGCCGAGTTTATGTCGGATATTCGGTATATTTCCGTGAAATCTGTGGTTTCTAATTCCGGGATAAAAGTGTTATAGTTGTGACTTGTTTTTGTGTATATTTTACGTGATAGTTTAGCATTTTGTAATGATAAGATTATAGGTTTGTGGTCAGTAATATGTGCCTCTAAAACTAATGTGGTGGTGGCTAACTGTGAGTTAACAAAAAAGTGATCCAGGCAGTTGTCTTGTCGAGTGGGAAAAGAGTGGGTTGGCATAAGGCCATGGGATGCATTTAGTGTGAGATAATCAAAACTCCGTCCATTCATATTATTTGGATTTATGTCTATATTTAGGTCCCCCACCAGTATCGTATTTGGGCAAGAAGATTGAATAGAATCATAGACTTTTATCAAACTTGTTGTGAAATTATCAAAATTTTCCCTTGAATTTAATGCCGGAGATCGATACACTGCTACCACTGATAGTTTTCTGTCAACCTGACATAGTAAACAGTTTCCTCCGTTAAAATTCGGTTCCCATACAGAAAATTGAAGGCATGATTTGGTATAAATAATGACACCGTCGTTTTGATTAGAGTTTGTCATCGTCATGTGGGACTCAAAGCCATCTAATATAGGTATATTGTTAATTTTACTGAGCCAACATTCCGTTAAAATTATTATGTCGAGATCTATTTTTATTTGATTTAACAGGACTTGTAGCTGTGTGTAGTTTTTATTAACACTGCGGATATTTAAATGCAGCAGGTTTAGGTTGGATTCCGAAATATTAATGTACTTAAAACATTCTTCTGGACTGCAGACAAAGGACTCTCCTACAGTTATTTGATCGAGGTCATTATTGACATTGCTTATGGTAGCCATTTAGACCTATTTATTAAGCACCAACATAAGATACTATAAATACGACAGTTTATGAAATTGGTATTTTGTAATGTCTTCGCTTGCCTGAAATATGCTGTGAAATGTGGTAGTGGGGTTGAGAAGTGTAAGATTGTGGGTATAGTGTCCGGGCTAGGTGAGTGAGTACGTGTTTTTACTGTGTGTAATATATGTATGGATGTATAAGTATGTGTATTATAGTTGTGTAATAACATAAGTGTATTGAAGAAATTAACAAAAAGTAAATCGAGAAACATAGAGTAGGTAAGTAACCATTTAAGCAAAGAGGTCATTAGTCACATATTCTTACTAGCTAGGTCTTCAATACATTTTTCTGATTTGATTAGCAGCTGCTTATCACCCGTTTGCTTTCGAAGAAAAATGTTACCGTTGCTAATCCAACAAAACTTGTAGTTGTTTTTCTTCGCGAACTCTCGTGCAAGGAAGAATAGCTTTTTCGAGCTAGGAGGCAACTGTTCTGCAACATAGACAGCCTGTCGTATCCCTGGTACTCCAATGAGACTAGTGTTCAATTTATCTTCCTTAGATTTCTTGCTGTTATTGTAGGTACGGATGGCGGACAAAATTGTTTGTTTTGTTCGTACAGTTGTAAATTCGGCTATGATCGGTCGTGAGGTGTGAGGTGCCATGTCTGTGGAAGGTTTTCCTGGAAGACGATAAACGTCACGGAGTTCAGTTTCGGGTATGGGTACTCCAACTGATAAGCCCATTTTGCAGACCGTTTTTATAATGTCGGCAGTAGTCTCATTTTCAATGTGTGGAATGTTTCTAATTTCTATACTCGACGACCGGGATTTATATTGAAGATCAACGATTTTCTTCTCAAGGTTTTCGATATATCCTCGTTGTTCTTGACGCACCTTCTTGAGCTCTTCTACTTCTTTCTTCAGTTCTTCGAATTTTTCGTTCATGAAGGACATTGATTGTTCAATCTTTATGTTGGTTTTGCGAATTTCGACATTTGACTCCTGTATCTTTAGGTTTTGCGTCTTAATTTCCGTGATATCCTTTACTAATTTTGACATAAGGGCGCTTTGATCAGATAACAATTTAGTGATGAGAGCGTTTTGACTTCGATCGCCACTGTCCAATACGTCTTGAATATTCAGCTGGCCTTGTGGCGAAAGTTCACACCTCGGACGTTTGTTATTCCTATTCGTAACGTATTCGTCCGAGTCAATCGCTGAGCTGATATCTGGTTCAGACCGAGTCTGCGTCAGATTAACATTTTGTGACTTCGGAGGAGTTCTTTGGACGTTAGCCATTTTTATTTAGGATCAGTATTATTGTATACTTATCTAATCCAGCTAAGTGATAACCGGTGGACGGCAAAGCGCTAAAACAGTCCAAGTACGTAGACGACGTTCGTAGCCGATCCAATGTTCGTAGCCGACACAGTGAACGTAGCGGACTCGTAGCAGTCGTAGCACTCGCTGAGGTCGTAGCACGGTCGGCGATCGTACCACACCGATATTTCACCCGTCGCTGCTACTAGCTCGGTGGCGCGTTGGTTACGCAGCCGGGTCACTCGTCGCGGTGTTCACACTGTCGCGGGCTCGAACCTCAGCAAATCACAATCACTCCAAAAAGATCGAAAAGTCAGAAATATATGTATCCCTTTCTAAGACCGCCCAGTGGGCGGCACAAACACGTATAAAGTCCAGGTGAGTGACAAGGAATTGAAAATCACTGGCAAAAACCAATCACGTAATTTAGAGTCACAAAAACTTAAGCGAGACTAACACACGTCCACTCGTCAAGACACCGCAAGCCGAACTCAATTATGGTCAATGTATACATATTTTTGAGGCTGACTGTACTAGGTGTGCAGGGTTTTTCTATTAGGTAATTCTTAGTACCAGACTGGAGTCTAGTATGCCCAGGGTTAATGTCAACAGGGACTTACATATAACTGGCGAACACCAGTGGTTACCCTTTCAGGGGATACAAGTTACATAGTTAGGAGTAACCACTAGTTTCAGAATGACCATATCAAGTATACATAATGTATGTTACCACTCATTCATAAAGATTATAATGGCAGAAAAGGTTGAAGGAAAAACCGAGAGAAATAAACCGAGGTCTAGGCTTACATTTTCCTTAATTTTTAGGGTTCCGTACCCAAAGGGTAAAACGGGACCCTATTACTAAGACTCCGCTGTCTGTCTGTCTGTCCGTTTGTCACCAAGCTGTATCTCATGAACCTTGATAGTTAGACAGTTGAAATTTTCACAGGTGATGTATTTGTGTGGCCGCTATAACAACAACAAATACTAAAAAACAGAATAAAATAAATATTTAAGGTGGCATTTTATAGATAATGGTACGGAGCCCTTCGTGCGCGAGCCCGACTCGCACTTGGCTGGTTTTTTTTCCTACCTTGTGATGTATCACGCAGATCAAGGAGACAGCGAAGGTCGTGGACGAACAGGGTCAAGGAACTGAGTTTAAATAGATAGAGGTGGAAACCACAGACAAGAGTGTAGCTTTAGGTAAAAGAATAAAAAGGTTTATTGGTTAAAATCTTTAACACAACGGCTTTTTTTTTCAGAATGAGATATAGGTAGGTTATTGAAGTACCTATCATATTGGAGGATGTACAAGTCGTACTTGTGCAATTAGTTTGCATGTTTTGTTCTCTTTTGAGTTTAGAGAAAAACGCGTAAAAAGTTATCCTAGGATGATTTGTTGAAACGGAACACAAAACGGAAATTTTCTTAAATAGAATATGTATAAAGATAAATCATTCGGCTTCAAGTCAGATCTTATTAACACTGACAATACTATCATAAATTGTACCGCTTTGTGCAGCATGTGGCAGAAACGTTCGGGTCGCTGCCTTTTCTCAACTTGAGAAGACACTGTGACAAAATTGTGATTTCTCGAGTGGTCCCATGATTTACTGGAATCGCATTCAATATTTAAACGACAAAATCTTTCGGGTATTAAATAATGTCATTAATTTGGAATTAAGTGCTTTTGAATGTTTTAACAACTTTATTATTACGACGAAATTACTGATTTATTACCTTTGCTGCATAACATTTGTATTATTGTAACCTCACTGGAAGCAATCACTGGCTCCTGAAACACAGGTAAATACTCTAACCTAACTCTGGACTCAAGGTTTTACATCTTTTCTACATCCTGTGTTTATACAAATAAATAAATTATTTATATTATTGTTTACTGAATAAACATTTAATTACCTAAAAACAAAACCTGTTACATGGAAAAACGCCACGGGCAAAACTAGACGAATATAACGCCATGTATCGAATAGAGAACATAATTAGCCACACATTTGCAAATTAATTGCACTGCGTCAACGAATGTAGGAATTCTGGCACACAAATATCCAACACTTTAATTGATCATGTCGACTGCAATTCGAAATCCATGCCATTTCTATGCAAAATTAGAGTTTCTAATTTCTCTGATTCTCATAGCCTAATTAATTAAATCCAACGTTTTGATATTTTACACTTCATAATCGGCCCAGAATTTGGCTACGTGTTTGACGCTATCACTAGCATCCATCAGTTCCTGTAATGTGCAGCTGACAGGACACGCAGGACATGATATTAAGTGACCCATCGTTTGTGGAACAGCACCACATTTATACTAGGCGGAGTTCTCTATGAATCTCCTCTTGAACACGTTAGTATTGTTACTCTCAATTGGTTTAAAAAAAACATTGTCGGCAAGCGGTGTTTTACTACAAACAATTAATTGTCAGTTATCGTCGACATGTGTGATAAGGAGCATTATGCAAACTTAAAGTCAAGAACAGACTGTCGAGATAGTACTTTAACTTTACAATTAGCATTTCAATTAATTTAATGGTAAAATGCGCATGTGTTATAAAAAAATACAATACAACCACAACAATGCTGATATTTTCATACAACGATAAAGAAATTCCCTACATAATAATAAATTGAGCAGTTGCAAATGGTGCCCATACAATACGATCCAATACAATGAGCTGAATGAACTAGAGAAAATGGAATAATGCATCGAACATAAAATCCTTATTAATTCAACTATTGTAATCGCTTTGTTGCTTTGTCTCGTCTATAAAGGAACAATCTTGAACCCCTCCTAAAGACATGACGTCAAACGAGACTGAGACAGTATCAAGAGAAAAACTGCATGAAAATTTGACATGAACCCCTCCAAAAGACATGACGTCAAACGAGACTGAGACAGTATCAAGAGAAAAACAGCATGAAAATTTGCGCAAAGTTGACAAAAGCATTCAAGAAAAACGGAGGTTTGCACGATGTACTAGGGAAGTGAAACTCACTCTTTTCAAGGCGTTTTGCCAGTCGTTTTACACGTGCAGCCTGTGGGTTAGACATACGCAGAGGGCCTACAACGTTCTTCGCATACAGTATAACAACGCTTTTAGGGTGCTGATGGGGCTCCCGCGGTTCTGTAGCGCATCGGGCATGTTTGCTGAAGCAGGTGCGGATAGCTTTCAAGCTATTATGCGTAAAAGAACAGGATCCCTGATGCGAAGGATTCGGGGGAGCACCAACAGCATTCTGAAAGTGATTGTGAATAAGCCTGACTGCCCGTTCCTGGGGCACTGGACCCGTATGCACAGCTGCAGGTCTGGTGCAGCGGGAAGCGGGTATAGTTATAGTTATAGGTTTTTAAATTAGTTTTATGTTTGTTTGTTTAGGTTACTAACATAGTTTAATAAGTATTACTAACAACAATATGAATCACGTGTTCGATGTAAATAAATAAATAAAAATAAAAAAACAACCGATTTCCAGAAAAACACTAAATTTTGTGGGGTAGGTAGGGTATCACATCTAAAAAGTGAAAATTAAAAACTTTTTACAAAAAAAACACTAAAAAAGTGAAAAATAACTTTATTTCGGAAGTCGGTGTCTATGCTTTTCAATTTTCGTTTTTTGCCAGCGACTTCCGAAATTAAAGTTATTTTTCACTTTTTTTGTGTTTTTTTTTGTAAAAAGTTTTTAATTTTCACCTTTTAGTTGTGATACCTACCCCACAAAAATTCGAATACCACTACCTGCTATGTAAATAACAGCGACAGAGACAAATAATAATGTCGTCTACAGACTATTTTGGTGTTTTGTGGTGTAGTGTTATGGTATAGTCTTTTTGTATGCACGTGTTTCTGTGACAAATAAACCTATTTTTCTTTCTTTTTCTTTTCTTTTATATCATCAGCCAAGACAATCCTAGCCCATTTAAAACAGTTCCGTAAATAAAGGCCAGAACAAGATTTCTCAAACAGCAGCTATTCGCTAATGCTTAAATTATATCTAAGTATGAGATGCAAAAGATGTCTGATACATACATAAACCGACGCCTTTTTCTCGTGGGGGTGTCAAAACGTATAACATAGATATTTTAGGATATAGAATTTGCAAAACTTGCATGAAGTTCACGAAAATAAAGAAAACTCGATGTAGGTATCAAAGTTTCAGTTTTTGGCACTCACTTCATTCTACCTCGCTTCGATATAAAGACAATAAATGGAGTATAACTGGATAGTTTTATTGTTTACTACTACAACTTTGAGGTTAGTTACACGCGGATATCGTAACTTTATCATGTAACTACGTGTTTACTACCTAGATATAAAATGTAGGCTAAGTTATGCCTTCTGTGTAACAAAAATTGCTGTTGAGTCGCAGCCCGGGTAAAGGTGTCCAGATGCTCACTTGTACCCGGGCGGCTTTTCCACATACAGAACAAGATGAAGGGCATATTAAAGCAGATGAGCATTATAGGTTTTGTAGTGATTAATTTGTTTTTGTCATGTATTTTTCTGGTGTGCACACGGCTACACATCAAGCTATACATTTCCAGTTTATGCTGATCTCGCATTGTATAGGATTTCCGTACAATGCGAGGACAGCATATACTGGAAATAGATAGCTTGATGAGTAGCCGTGTGTACAATAAAGTATATTACAAAACAATACTTTACTACATTATTTTCGTTTTCAAATATCACAGCGACTGTATTATTTTTGCAGAAAATACATTGCTTCTTAACTACTACCTCAATGTTTCGCTAAGGGACTGAACCAGCAATGTAGTACTCACAAAACGATACTTTACGTAAGCGTGAGCTCGCATAGTACAGGACGCCCTGCGGCAGCGCACAGTGGTCTGAAAATGGAGCTCCGTACTCATAGAAACTTTAAGCCACGAAATTAAAAAAAAAATTGTAATGTCTCTGGTACCATCCATATTTTAATATCACGTAAAGGGGGGTACTTTACGTGATATTAAAATATGGATGGTATTAGTAGATTCACGCGTGAGAAAAAAAGTTTTGTGTTTTTTTGTATGGGAGAAAACACTTAAAGTAGATTTTTTTAATAGAATAGAATGGAACTGAAGAGCTGGTAAAAGTGTCTACGTGCAGACAACAGTGTCGATGTGCAGACGGCTACCTGTTCTTGAGAACGTACAGACACACCAGCAAACATAAGGCAACAAACAATAAAAATAAAAAACCTGAACCACCAAAGAATTTATCAAATAATGGGTACGTAAGTCCACAAAAACGCGGTGCCTCTTTCACACAAATAAACCGAACGAGACCAATTCTGACTTCCAGTGGCAAAACGTTACCAATATTCTGGTGGCACCTCTATAGAAAACGCACCGGAAGCGACAATACACTCGGAAATGACGACCGTCTCTCTTCCACTTCTTCGGTTTCAGTACACGGAAGTGAAAATGTCGCCATTTCCGAATGGGACGTTTTCCCAATCACCTAATCGACTTCAAAGAAGTTTTAATATTTTATTTATTGTTGAATGGGAATTACATGCTTAAATCCTTCCGGCGTACGTAAAACAAACTTTAAAAACGATGTGCTTTCTTTAAACAAACACAGCTCATCTTTTTTCGATAAAAGAAGTTTCCTTAAACTTAATTCTAACAATAACTGGATCAAAAATCCTACGTTGTTTAAGTAATAACGCGTTGTTAGCAGCGCATGAGCGCGCCGGCCACCTAACTTCCTCTCTTGACTTACAACGCGCTCTGTATAACAAACAGCTGCCACGCCATTCTGTTTTCATTCCCACATTAGGGAACGTCAACAAACCATTTTCTTTAAATACAGTTTTGAAACGTTGTTAAAGGACACGCGTGTCAAACATGAGTTACAATGTGTCTTCTTTCTAAATTGGATATCATTGACATAAATGAATCGTGAATAAATATAAGTAATGAGCAATCATGATGACCAATGCCCTTTCCTTATTTATGTTAGACCTTTTCTCCGTCATCATCTGCCTAGCCTTTTCCCAACCAATTTGGGGTCATCTTCCAGTCTAACCGGAAACAGCTGAATACCAGTATTTTACATGCAGCGACTACCTATCAGGGACGAAGCTCCCTACAAGCCGATTCCTATCGGCTTCCCTTCTGGAATTCGTAACAAAACCACTCTATCGTCATTGAAAAATGACACAGTCAGTAGTGTTTAAAATGCCTGTTCAGTAATCACACTATAGGTATTTAATACACCATGTAATCAAAACTATACAAAACGCCTACATTCAATGTTTTGTCTTTGTTATCTCCCAACAGCAAAAAAATTTCTCTGAAATAACTCGGCGGCGCGGCTGGCTTATCGCTCCTTCAAAAATCAAGGCGTCATGACGTCACTTCGGTCACGTGACACCCCGGTTTCATACGCTTAGAGCAAGCCGGTCAAATACGAGTTATGGTACCTAAAGCGATCTAAAATTGCGTGCGCGTGAACGAGATGCAGCGATATCGGTTCGGTAGTTTTCGTTGAATTTCGTAATGCGTTCGGCTCGGAGTTCGGACAGGACGACGCTATTGTGTGGTTGCTGTTTGACGTAATCGCATTATAATTTGTTTACACTTGCAGTTAATTTGCATTTTGTTCGTATTATTTATTGAATTCGTTAGTTTATCAGTACGAGAATCGTAGTAGTAGTATTAGTTTGTTGGTATAAAACAGTGATTAAAGTGTTTTGACTTTAGTAAAAGTGTACGTTGTAATTATGTATTTGGGGTAAGTAGATAGTTAATAAGTTGAAATTTCTTAATAGATTTGAAAAGTTATTAGTACGATCAGTAGGATTAGGATGGCGGCAATAATTCGTCAAGGACTTTCTAATTAACTACAATGTCTTTTGGTCCGCGTGCGGCCCCTCTGATAGCTTAGTGGTAGCCTATACATTGTTGTTTAGGATTATTTTCTTTGTGAGGAAACATGCTTTCCAAGATTAAGTTTTGAAAATAAGAAACACATAATTACGTTAGGCTGTGCTCGCTCAGATATAAGTATAAATTACAAACGACGTGATAGTTTTTTCAAACATTCTAATGTTTCCCTTTACGATAAATATAAATGGCTGACTGGCCGTTGTAAATAAAATAAAATGTATTGTTTCCCTTGTTTACTTTTCTCAGATTCTAGTAGTTTATGTAATAAAGGTATGGTTAAGTAATAAATTTTTACATTCATAATCTGACGATTTTTCGCTAATTCGTTTGAAGCTCTACACCCGCGCAGCCAATTCCCTCTAGTGGCCGTGAGCGAAAACTCTGAATTGTAAAATGCCACTCCCTAAAAATTTCTCGTTAAACGCGCCCTCTGTTTAATTATTTTTTGAATGTCTTGAATGGAGATATCTCGTTCTTGTACTGACAAAATGCATTGCATTTCAGATATTTTCGTTAGATGGCGTTGCGCTATTAGGAGCGTAGGAGCTTTGCGGTAGTGCGGTTGAAATCACTTGTTGAACTGTGTGAGTGTGCGTGGTTTGTGAAAGCGGGCTTTTTTAATGTTGACACCGTTCTTTTGTTAGGTAAACAAACAAGAAGTAGCTTTTCGCGGCCACAAGGAAGGTCCGAAGTGACATCATAACAAGTATTATTAACCGACTTCTTCAAAAAGGAGGAGGTTCTCAATTCGTCAGTATAGTTTTTTTTTTTTTTTTTGCTCCGGCTTCCCACTCCCGTAAAATCACCCTTCGCCACTGCTACCTATCTGACCTCCACAACCCAGGAACTGGGTAATACAATACCCCTTGGCAAGACTGGTTGTCAGACTTTCGGGCTTCTGACAACCCGTATCGACTGTCAAAGATCCACAAATAACAGCCGGACCTTTTAGTCTTATAGGCAAAAATACAGGCCGATGTTAGTACAATTACAGTTTCAAAGTGCATGATCTCTAACTGTTTAAACGCAGTGATTACACCCACATTTGGCAGGCATGGCGAGTCAAAAGTTGATAACATCACGCCATGCAGTGACAGCTTGCCAGCCCATTGCCTATGTAGCTGTGCACCAATAATTTCCCCCATTCGGGTTTTACGATAAAAGCGGGGCGATAAGCACCTAATATATTCTTTGTTTTGGTCGTATGGGTTCCGCAAACGAATAGACTACCCCGTTTTTTTTTTCCCGGGTGTCGTAACAGGCGAAAGGGATTATGTAATCCTCCAGGGCCCTTGTAACAACCTATCATGGTCACTGAATATTGTCTTAATCACTCGCTTTTTAAACGTATTGTCTAAAAAGCGTAGTGAATAAGGCATATACTCACGGCAGTACATTTATAGCAGTGGCCATTTGTCTGTTATCAATTGCAAACAACGCTTATCACAAGTTCATTAAAAAAAGTATGTTAATTTTCTTGCGTATATGTGTAGGTATATTTGTTATTTTTAGTTAAGACTTCGCATATTCATGTTTTTTCTCTTCTTGTTCTCACACACTATTGTCTACATTTCTTTTTCGTTTCTCCTTTCGCAGGTCTGCTGGAAGAAATTTCTTAAGAAATAAGCAGTACCTTTGTACTCATATTTTAATTATGTCGTATCTTTTGTATTTTACTGTGTGTACATAAATAATAAAATAAATAAATAAATAAGTTCGCCTTCCAAACGTGGTGATCATGGCTACTTCCATTATAGTGAATATATCATATATTACCTACAGGCTGATATTCCATATTTAACTTTTCCTTAAAGTTTCGCGAAAAAAAAGGCTCTTGGCGTCTTTAAAGTTTAAGTATCATCCCATCCTACACTAAGGCTTTAAAAATCGGAACTTCTTATTGGATCTTACGTCAAAGTAAAACTTTCATCTATTCTAATACTGAGAATAGCAATTTAAAACGAGTCCTTGAATATAAATGTGATCGAGTTTCAGAAGTCGTCAAACCCGGAATAGTTGGCGAGGACGTGAGTGTCTCACTCCTCGGAACAGGGTTGACAGGGACAAAAGACCCGGTATCAATGTGTTATAAAGTTTTCAAGAATTAAGCTTATCTCAAATGAAAAATACGACGTATACTGCACCTAGCATTTCTGAAAAGGAAAATGAACATAGTTGCCGTTACGTATTAAAAAATAACGTCTAGGTACAAAATTCTATATGTAACATTAGTTAAGAAGAATTTTTAATAACAGGGATATTATTTTGGTACATTTAAGACTTAAGACGAAAGCCTTACACAGGTTTATATTTTATTAAAGATAAGGTTGCTACTTCTCCCAGTTTAACAACAACTGTTAAAAGTAAAGCGGGTATTGTGGTCCTCGAGATGGCAGGCAACTGTCATTGCTTAAGCATTATTGTGATTTTACCTCGACATTTCCTGCAAAATCTAGCTTACAGTGGTTGTAGTCCAAAAAGTATTTATGCTGTTGAAGTTCTAGTAACGGCAACGGGATTGGCAAATCCTTGTCAATTACTGAAAGGCTTTCAAAAAACATTACGGCTACGACACATAACGTATTAAGGAATTAAGCGCGTTAGCCAATCCGATGGCTGAACTCCGATTGCGTTAGCCAATCCGACGTGCCAATGCTGCATCGGATTAGTGCCTGCAGTGTGGCCACCTAGTGCCTTATAGCTTAGCAATAAGGCCGCCATAAAATATGGTAGGCAGTTTATGTAAGTATGCTGAAATGCTTTCCGTCAGATTTTTTTTTTGTAAAATTCTGTACCTGTGTTCTGTTCGAAAATGGGAGAAATTGGGACAACTCCGTATTCTGTTATTCTTCATTAATGTTTCAAAAAATCAAGCTACTGGTTCTAATAAGACAAGGGAACTTTGGTCGTCGTAACATTGTTATCCTATATGTTTTAACCGTCTTTCTAAGTCCCACGTTTATGTTTCGTTCATCACCGAACTGTACTTTCATCATAATAATTCCTCAAATAAACGAATTTCAGAACCCCACGTAAATAAAAGTGTTATCTACGAGAGCCTGACTCAGCACACTCTGAATCATACATGCATACAAATGTTCACTTATTATGACACGAATTAAAATTAAAAACAAAAGAAGTAAAATTGCATCTCTTGGCCCGCCATTGTCACATCGCTAGCGAGGCCATTGTATATAAGTGAAAAGCAAAAATGTTTCACAAAAGGCTGGCTACGTTAATTTTTAGCTGACATGACTTTCAAAGAGACAAGGATTATTTCGCAAAGTTGCACATTTGACAACCCTAGTAGAGGATAAGGCCTTACATTCAATAGCCTCGAAAGCCCACCCATTAGGAATTGTACTAACAAAAGGAAACGCTTGAATACTTAGATCTAAGATTACTGTTAGGCACATCCTTGAATGTTGGTTTATCGCATCCAGTGGACAAGTCGTCTGTAAAATGGCAGGTCACTAAAAGTTTGTCGTATATTTTATTCAAATTCAAAAATAAAACGACCACTTAGAAAATAAACAGTCGTTATCTACAGGAGACCATATGGTCTACGCGTAACTTTGCATGAGCCAATTTTAATGCCTTTTAAAGTAAAGGCTTTGTAAAGTGTAGGTACCTACACTAGGACTAGCATCAAAGCCTTTACTTTCTTGTTTTTATATTATTTTCTTGTTGCACACATGATTTCTTTCTTCTAATTATTATTTGTGATTAGTTGTTAGTATTTCTGCGTCAAGTTGACCGGGAAAATCTCAGCGGCCCTGCCTGCGCTGCATTCTTCGTAAACACACTTGTTCTCTGAGTAGCTCTTCAATTTGTTTTTCAGTTTCAACTCTTTCTATTAAATTAAAAGATTGTCTCTTTTCTTTCCTTCTTTCTTTGTTTTCCTTATTCTTTCGTTTTATAATTATTTTTGTGATATCCAAATTCTTGAAGTCTACGCCAGTTGTTTAGACAATTATGTTTTTTTAACAACTCATAATTCTTTCTTTTTTTTAAGTTCTTATCGTCCGAATCAACCAAAAACGGATATGCGTACAATGTACTTAAAAACCAATATTTTAAATTAATAAAAGGCATAAAAAGTCACCGTTTTCCGGTTACCGGTTAAGTTTAGAGCTAATAAAAGTCAAAATTCTTTACGAGAAAAAGGGCAGTTATGATAACCTAATAACCTGAAAAGGTTCAGAGAGCTCCTTTCATGACAAGACGCAATTTCCACATGGAAAGTCAAATGGAAAAGCGTAACCAATCTTAATGTCTTCGCTGCATGCACGTACAACGGTCGATTGCAAAAATTTTCACACGTAATATATACACGTAGTAGATAATAAATACAGAATCAGATACCACGAACAGACCTGCAATCATGGCGTTAGCTTTATCGAAAGCACGCCAATTCCTGTTCCAATGAATACTTCATTGTTTGTCTTGTCTTTCAAATTGTATGCTCAAGGTCTATCGTGACTCAAAATGCGTAATTAACAGTAATAGATTCCGTCTTTCAATACTTTGGTTTATAATCAACTATGTTATTATAAAAAGTAAATCTAAATATGAAACGGACCATACACGGTAAAAACCGTGCTTACTTTAAAGTTAATTTGTGATATTTTCCACACGATTTTTTTTTTATTTTCTGCCATCAGTGTTATTAAATTACTACCCTGTTCCCCTAAAGAGGCACTGTAATGTCATTATTTATTTTAATACAGAACTTTCCTGGAAACTCTGTTTTTTCCTCAAAAAAGAAAACAAAATCTTACATGTATTTATACAATGCATAGAAAGTTATAAACACTGTCGTTAATTAAACGCCTGCGACTAACGTCAATGCTTTTTACGCTTCAAGAGGTTTCTGGAGTTGAGGTGTCAAAAACGCATTATATATTGTATGTCTACTATCTATACATAGAGTGCCGTGTCATTTAACCTTTAGTCCAGGGGTAACAGCCACTAGGTCGGACCGCTTAAATGAGGTCCTGAGTTTGAACTCTGGATCGCCAATAATTTTTTATCGAAATTGTTTTGTATGGTGCTTGTATTGTTTTGTGCTCCCAAAACCTAATATTAAAGCCTAATATTAAAGCTTAATATCATAAATAGTACGGGCATAAAGAATGGGACTACCGGTACTTTTTCAGATGACTTTCCCAAAAGCCACCTACTTTCTCACTTTAATAAGATATTATTTAGAGTTATGGACTACAGTGGACTACTACGAACAGTGTAATATTAAACTATAATATTAAGCCCATTTAACAAAATAAACTCAATCTTCAAACATCCTTTAATACTTCTTAGAACCATAAAAGATAAGTAGAAAGAAAACAGCCCCAAGCAATGTAGGAAGTGTTTTTATAACTTGAAAGTGTTTTATATCGTCGTTAGGTCGCACGTCCTGAAACTATGGAAGAACTGTAGATAAACTATGAATATCCATTGTACCCAACAAAGTAACATGGAAATTACGACCAAAACTGAATGGGTTTTGGGTCGCCTTACTTTATTAACATATTTACGAGTACTACGCAAGTTCGATGCCGAAGGTCGTTGACGCTATGATACTCGAAATATTAATAAGGTTCCGTTTTTTAAACCTACGCACTTGTCGCACTAATCTTATAGAGTGGGAATGTTTGTTTCATTGTTGGATTTTTTATAAAATCTGCCTTTCCGAAAAACTATTACTGTTACTGCTATAAAAAAAAACGACTCCCCGACGACATGAGGTAGGTAATGGCGGCAGTCACCTGGTAAGCTGTTACCACAGAGCCGTCGATTCTCTCGGGGGACACTCCCAGTCAACGATCTGAAATATTTAAGCTGGCAATTTATATAAATACTCGTATTCAGACGCTGTAAGCTGGCTGGTTACTGACGTGATACCACGTGCAAGTAGGTTGACGTTCAGGGAAGCTCGCGGTCCCGCGCTTTTCCCACAGGTACGCCCCATAGCCACATGCGTTTGAGCTTGTAGGTAATTTTCCGGCGTCAGTAGCTTAATAGCTAACGTAACATCCATGGCATATGGCAAAGTAGTCCCGGGTGTCAACGAGACGCAGAAATTCATATTTATATAACATTTGTTTTGCTATATATAAAGTGGACGAAGAAGCTCTATATACTATACATAATTATATACTTAGTCAGCCTATAATGTTCCTACTGCTGGGACATAGGCCTCGTCTCTTCGAGAGGGAGTGGGCTGTTATCTACCACGCGGGTTTCTTCACGATGTTTTCCTTTACCGTTTTGAGAGCAGTGATGATGAAATTATTTATAGAAAGTAAAGCGCCTGCTTGGGTTCGAACCCACGACCTCGGAAGTCGGGGCCGTTACCACTGGGCCACCACTGCTCTCTTGGTAGAACAACTATATACCTACGACAGAGTAATCACCCATGTTTGTTCAACAGTCCTCATACCCTTTGTATGTGGTGCACATATATACTGTAGATACACCATAGAATGCTCTATATTTGTACTAGTCCAGTACCCAAACACAAAGCCAGCTCAATTTGTTATTCGTAGGTATGCAACTATGTCAGTATACCACCTGTCATATTCATGAATTTATCGTAATAATGGCCTGTCAATGGCCAACTACAGAACCAACACCACTCCTATGAAAGTTTTTAGTTTAATTGGATGATAGATTTATAAATAACACGGATGAATTGCCAGCTATGCCGTTACTCTACCAAGAAGAAAAGCTTAATAACGATAAGCATCTTAATCTTCTCTAAGTCAGTACAGTAATAGAAAAATGTTCCTGAAAATGATTTCAAAATATGCTTTTATATCGTAACTAGACGTTTGATTTATAACGCTCACTTGCTAAACAAATTACAAAAATACTAAACAAAACCAAACGCAACGAATTTGTAAACTTTCGGAAGATTAGATACTTAATAAGCTCTTATAAATTAGAGAATACTTAAAAAGCAACGATTTTCATTTACACTAGTCCTTAGACAAAAGAAAAATTCTGAAAAGTTCATATTTAATGAAAAAACTTTTTTTAAATTAGGTTGTTCTTACGTCAAAATGATTGCATACCAGTTAGTGTCGCGCAACTGACTCAGCTTGTCATTTCGGATTCCACGAAACTTATATGGCAACATCCACGTGAGCTCTCAGTTTATGCGACACTTAATTAAATAAACAAGCGTGCAGGGCACGAGTCGTCCGTGGGTCGGCTGTCGGCGACCGCGGCTCTGCGCGACGTTCGCTCGCGGCGGGGTAGCGACCAGCACTGACGCGCGCCCCGCGCCCCGCGCCGATCATCCCTTAAGTTCCACGCCACAGGGTCCTTCGCGCCCGCACCTTTAAGGTGCAGCTTGCCTCGCAGTCAAACTGCTGACTGCTCCGCCGCTGAACATCTTATTAGCATACCCGACGCAAATGAAGCTGCACCGTGCACTAAGCCTACATAAGGCGGGTAACTTTTCCGGAACAACGTATGCAAACGAAATGCATTTTATCTCGGTACTATTCTTCTTATCTTTACGCGTACCTTCGCGAATCTCTAGGAAATGTATATTTGTAAAATGGGTTTTCCTTACTTCCTCTAAACCGAAAGCTGGCAGCAGATATCATCTCATATCTTTAGTAGTCGAATTTGTGTCGTTTCAAATTATAGGTACCCCTTGTAAGTACTATAATACCTGCTTACTGTAATTCGGGTTATCTTTAAAATTTAATTTATCTTGTGAATCAACGCTAATATTAACCTGAAAATAGAACACTATTTACTCTAAAAAGTATAATGTAAATGTACTTTATGCCAGTGCAACTTCTTTTCTGTACTTTTTCGTAATCAAAAGTGAACAAAGAACTTTCCTAGAAACATGGACTGTGTTTAGAAAGACCGCCCATCGCGCGGTTGCTCCGCCCGCCCAGCTTTGAAACCTAATATTTTACTCAGCATGTTATGTTAAACATTTTTCTTGGAGATCTATGCATTGTACACGATAAACTATACAAAACTTTATCAAAAACCGACGCGATAATAATTTTGTCTGGAAAATGTTCACAAAGCTCAAAATACGATTTGCTTTTTTGTTTCAACAACGGCTTAAATATTTATTGAATGAAATATTTTAATTAATGTTTTTGCCTCAATAGTCGTCCAAATAAGTGAACGCAATCGTAATTAAATATATTATTTAAAAGTTACACGGTACATTATTGAGCGTCGCCGGCCGTTGACCTACATTGACGCACAGACAAAATAAAATTGAATCGAAGAGTAGGCGAAGTGCACGACCGGCCTGGCGCGTATCTACCGGCGTACATTCGTACATCGACATCATATACGATCACAGACAATCATAGACGAGTGTATAGACACGCCGGCTCCATCTATGTGTCAATTAACACACAATACCTAATTCAAAATCATAATCCGCGTGTACATGAAGACATTATCGCCGTTATTGTATACTATACACAGTAGGTACTTACATCATACTATTATCGTAAAGAGGATTTGGTCGGATTGCAGGCTGGACTGAGAAATAAATTACGTAATTGACATGCAATCTTTAGTCAATGGGATAGGAAATTGATTTATAGTGTGTCCGTAGGTTCAAAAAGATAATAAATATGATATGTTAGTCAGAAAATCTTTAGTGCTTTCGTAATAATTATCATAAAATATAAAGACTAGTATTTTTTTTTCCACAATCTCTTGTATCTGGCATTGATAAGATCAGACGAACCTGTTTTATTGAACACGCATAGATATGTACTGGAAAGCAAAATAACAGACAAGGAGACATTGTTAGAAGCCTTCCATTCAGGTCGTTAGTAAGATTCAAGCTATGATTATGGTGACTCTACTGTATGTAAACAAACGCAACATGACATCAATTAAGGCTTTCAGGTAAGTACCGTAATGATAGATTGTTTTATTTCTTCACCATGGTCACGGCTGATAGGAATATTGCACCTGCACAATTATTCACAGAGCTATGGCAAGACATCGGAAGAGAGTTAACTAGGCCGACACGTAGTGCGCTACACACGAGCGCATGCTTCGCACCTCATGGACAGAAATATAATCCTATCTTTCAATCTTCCTATCCTTCTAACAATCAGGTGAGTACAATTAAATATTACACAATTCCGTATCTAATGCTTTCACTTGAATCGTAAAAACTGTTCCACTTTTACAATTTAGACGTATTTTATTCGATGCTAACCTGAAGTAATATTCGCGCTCACAAAATTCCAAGTATACATTTTATTGAGTAGCTTTATAAATTTTTACGACGATTTTTATAGCATTTCGCACAATGAAACATTACCCCGGGAGCGGCGCCCAGAGCCGCTGTAACAGTTTTATGTGAGGTCTATTGCCAGTTTGTTTAGTTTCACTTGTGCCGGACGAACCAATGTACCGTTGTTTTGCAAAACTTTGATGCAGAAAACTATGGAGCCGTGTGTCACTCGCGGCGCCCGCCAATCGGTGCTATAATGAAAACAAAACGTCTACTAAGAGCTGGCACGTTACTAAGAAATATGATCAACTTGCTACAGCTAAACTTTCTCTACAGTTAGCGAAGCAATCGAATGCGAACATTGATTCAATTGCATACTACACCGATATATACTAAATATGTATTGAAATTAGTAGGTACTTGGTAATGTATTGCAGTCCGGTACCACGATTATAGCTACAGAATAGTTCCAGAATTATCTAGTAAATTATCAAAAATATAGTACCAGGTGTTATCTAAAGCCCACCATTTATAAACATTATTGACACAACCCGAACAACCAATAAGGAATTCAGAAGCAACCGACAACTTTTAAATTCAAGAACATACGAGTACTTATCCACACGTGGAGATACTTCACATTCAAATTCTATCTATAATTCATTTTTTCCTGATTCATAAAAAGGTATTTTTACACTTGACCCTACACATACTTAAAATACGGTTGTTCAATAAGTAAGGAAGCGTTTTGTCAGGTACTATGGGGCCCTTCTTCGCTGCCCCGAAAGGTCGGAAGCCACGATTAGCCTGCGTTTGAAGTCTTTATAGCCAGTCATTTACAGAGTAATGTGCCGCTCAAATTCAAATTTCAAAAGAGCGGTTTTACCAAATATGTCGTTACTGTATATAGCCTCGCCGACCGGTAAGAATGTCACCTTCGGGCATTTTTCAATGAGTATTAGATTGCCTATAATTTTTTCGGAAGGTACCATAACGCTTAATTTGAGCATCCCTGAAATGAAGGTACATCAATCCGAATGCTTCGAGGCTCTTATATAGTTAAAAATTATATAAGCTCTGGAACCATTGTCTAAAAATCAAAAATAGGTATTAGATTTTCCATCAGAAGTGTGAAAGCGATGCGGAGGTTTTAACATATAACACATCTATTTTATGTAATAATTTTATTCATAGAGGAAAAGGTCGTGTATATGAATGAATTTTAATAGACGATGATGAGGCTCGGAGCGCGGAAGAGTAATTACGACGGTCATCCGACACAGGCGATACCGGGCCGCTGCCTCCCTATACGTAATGTTATTTACATTTTTTAATTCAAAGCGCTTCACCAATTAGGTTTTTATTGTGCTTATGTGTACATAAAACAAACGCCAGGAGCACGTTCCTAAAACACTTTTTATGTTACCACGTTACAGCCACAATTTTCATATTTTGTAGCTACATATTTGTTATTTAGGGTAACATTATTTAATGGACGGCTTTGTGACTTAAATTACTTGTCAATAAAGTATAAAAATAATTGACTAGCGTTGATGGAAATCCATTCAAAACATGTTACGTGTATCAAAATTTCCCAATAGCGTAGGTATTCGGGCATGCACCTGGGACAGGCATTTGATACAATATCACACAATATTTTAATATTCGCCGGTGACAGCACGCACACAGTCGTCCGTCTGACGGCCCATGGTGACCCGAGAGCCTCTGTACTTGATATTTTTATAGCCCTCCCCTCCCTCTCATATTATCATGAGTTACTGCCAAGTAATTTAAATATGAATGGTGGTTTGATAGTTCCATGTGTCCTGTAAGATCAACAGTAACGACGCATAAAATTGCAAAGATTTTATAGACTTTTTGTCTCATGGTATAAAACCACAGTCGTTATTAAAATTATCATATTACATTAAGACGCTAATGTCACATTCAGGACAAAAGGAAAACCAAATCCGATACGAAAAATATATGATAAGAAAGAAACATATTATAAACTAGCTGTGCCCGCGACTTCGTTCGCATGGATGTCGGAAAACAATAATATGTCGCTTAGAAAAGTTGTACCTTCATTTAAAAAGGGCGAATCTTTCGACCAGGGCTGGTGATTTTTCCTAGTAAGAAACTGCCAAAAAACTTGTGTTTTTATTTAAGAAAATGCTTCTCTTTATAAAATATTAGCGGTGGAACCACCTGGAGCGTACACAAAAAAGTTGCTAGGGTTGCTCACACGCGAAAGAGCTACATAAAGTTGGCCGTGGGAAAAGCAACCAATACTAAGATCCACCCCCGCAACGGATAATGTCTGGCCCTGAGCTTTGTTAATGGTCATGGCGTAACACAGGCTGACGGGGAATTGCACACGCTTAAAACTAAACGGGAAATTATTGGGAATGAGAGGAATTCTTGGAATAAAAACAACATCACCGGCGCCGCAACCTGTTAAGATTTCGGCTTCGATGACGTTTTGTTGGTGATTGGTGACTATGAGCCGAGTGCCGTTGCAAAGTTTGGGAGGACTTAAATTTCTAAGAAGAATTATTGGCACTCCGACTTTTAAACAAATTTTGTGTGCTGAAAGACCGGGTGTGTTAAGGGATTCTAAGAACTCTACTGGATAGTGTGTGGCATCTTCTTCTTCGGGAACCGTATTTATCGATGTATATTGTTGACTTTCCCCAGAAACATGTGCCAATATTTGTGTATTTATTGCTGTCCGATAGTCGAACAAATCGAATCAACCATAAGGCCTCTGCCTCGAACCTTGCGGGCAGCGGGGCGGCGGCGGCGGCGGCGGCGGCGCGGGCGCAGCAGGATCTTATGCGTAAAATCAAATGGACCGGTTCTCGAAAACAGCGGCGCGGCAGCGGCGAGGCGGCGGGCAGCGAGCGGTGCACTCCATTCAAGCGGTGACCGCCCGCGCGTCTGCATTGCAGTGTTGTTGCCCACAATAAATTGAGCGTTAGGAATAAATTTGAATCAAAAAGATGTTGCCGCCATTGTTCAGCCATTTCTTTCGCGAATAAAAACAAATATCTCGACGACAAAATCGTGAACAACACTACGCGGCTATAGTGACGCGCGATCTGCCCGCTAGTTTCGAGAACGGGTCTTTGATGCCCGCCCCGCTCCCGCGCCGCCGCCGCCGCCGCCCCGCTGCCCCCAAGATTCGAGGCCGAGGCCTTACACATGCCAACAACGATCGAATCGAATGAGCGATGGTCACGAATCATACGAACAAATTACGAAGTATAATACAGTTCGATTCAAACTTAATGGCGGCTCGGAACATGAGGCGAGTCACTGCGCAGTAACAATTTCATGTGACAGCGGGGGTGAGGGGTGGGGTACTGCGCAGCTAAAAGTTAACTTCCGAGCCGCCATCCGCCCCGCTGCCCGCAAGATTCAAGGCCGAGGCCTTACACACGCCAACAACGATCGAATCGAATGAGCGGTGGTCACGAATCATACGAACAAATTACGAAGTATAGTACAGTTCGATTCAAACTTAATGGCGGCTCGGAACATGAGGCGAGTCGCTGCGCAGTAACAATTTCATGTGACAGCGGGGGTGAGGGGTGGGGTACTGCGCAGCTAAAAGCTAACTTCCGAGCCGCCATTAAGTTTGAATCGATCTGTAACGACTCGTTTCTTGACTTCTTAATTTGAATAAACGAAACCAACCAAAATACCAAATCAAAACCAATCAGATCACTGATCAATACTTTCAACGAATGACAACCCAACCCAACCAACAATTTATTATTTATTTATTATATTATATTATATTATTATATTATCGACACTAAAGAAGTCAAAAACAAAGATACCTATACTAAAAATTATTTGGAATATCTGGGCGAAAGTCATTCTAAGACGGAGAGTCTTAACACCGCGATTCAGAAAATGACATTAAACGAACAACGCCATCTATCGAGCACGAAATGATACTGTCAAAATATATGGGAAAACGTTCGAACACTCTGTAAGCTAAATAAACTATGTAGAAAAGTGAAAAATTAAAGAATAAATACCTATATTTTTTAAGAAATTAACATTTGTCACTATTCTTTCATGATTATCAAGATTTGAAAGATAGGTAGCGCCACCTATCGCACTAATACTAAACTAATAAATAAACAACGCATCTGGAAAATTTTAATTAATCTAACTTTAGAGTTATATTCTATACACAAATACACAATGTATCGCGTTAAGTTTCCGCGCAAAGAAAATGACGGTCATATAACAACACACGATCTCACAAACCTAGTAATTAAGAAGTAAGTATCATTTCGCGTCAATAGATGTCGTTACGTGGATGTACATTACGTAATGAAAATTCCTTCTTGAACACTTTAAATTCATATATCTTTTGATATTTTGAAGCGATTGCGATGAAACAAAAACTAATTGAAACATCGAGTTACACACAATATTTGAGTATAAAAGTTAACCATATTGATTTCGTACTTTTTACGTGATAGTGGAACAATCAAACTACACAACATACAAACAGACAGACAGACAAACAGACAAACAGACAAAAATTCCAAAAATGGTAGAAATGGAATCTGTTGGTTATTCTTGGACAACCAACCAATTTTTTTTTTTTTTTTTTCATTGTACAGAAACGCCTCGTCTACAGATTTATTATATGTATAGATTACATTTTATTTTCGCTGTTATTGTTGTTATCTATACATATAATAAATCTGTCTATACATATAATAAATCTGTAGACGAGGCGTTTCTGTACAATGAAAAAAAAAAAAAATTGGTTGGTTGTCCAAGAATAACCAGCAGATTTCATTTCTACCATTTTTGGAATTTTTGTCTGTTTGTCTGTCTGTCTGTTTGTATGTTGTTTTGTTTGATTGTTCCACTATCACGTAAAAAGCACGAAATCAATATGGTTAACTTTTATACTCAAATATTGTGTGTAACTCGATGTTTCAATTAGTTTTTGTTTCATCGCAATCGCTTCAAAATATCAAAAGATATATGAATTTAAAGTGTTCAAGAAGGAATTTTCATTACGTAATGTACATCCACGTAACGACATCTATTGACGCGAAATGATACTTACTTCTTAATTACTAGGTTTGTGAGATCGTGTGTTGTTATATGACCGTCATTTTCTTTGCGCGGAAACTTAACGCGATACATTGTGTATTTGTGTATAGAATATAACTCTAAAGTTAGATTAATTAAAATTTTCCAGATGCGTTGTTTATTTATTAGTTTAGTATTAGTGCGATAGGTGGCGCTACCTTTCAAATCTTGATAATCATGAAAGAATAGTGACAAATGTTAATTTCTTAAAAAATATAGGTATTTATTCTTTAATTTTTCACTTTTATACATAGTTTATTTAGCTTACAGAGTGTTCGAACGTTTTCCCATATATTTTGACAGTATCATTTCGTGCTCGATAGATGGCGTTGTTCGTTTAATGTCATTTTCTGAATCGCGGTGTTAAGACTCTCCGTCTTAGAATGACTTTCGCCCAGATATTCCAAATAATTTTTAGTATAGGTATCTTTGTTTTTGACTTCTTTAGTGTCGATAATATAATAATATAATATAATATAATAAATAAATAATAAATTGTTGGTTGGGTTGGGTTGTCATTCGTTGAAAGTATTGATCTTAGAGATGGGTTGTAACAGGTGAAACACGATATCTGTGATCACTGTGACAAAAAATAACAGATCCAAATATCTGTTATTAAATCACAGCCTGTGATTTTTGATAAATACGTATCTCAATCGAATATCATCTTTATTTCTTTTGATTTAAAGTCGAAAATCGTATCTATCTGTTATAAAATCACAGCCTGTGATTTTTGTACAGACGATAAATACGTATTGACTCAATTGAATATCTTCTTTATTTCTTTTCGTTCAAGTCGAAAATCGTATCCGAAGTTTTAACAGTAACAGTCTTGAGGATCTGTGATTTTAAGTAACAGATATTTTTAATCGTTAGGAGCAATTGCTATCTGCTATTTTATAATATCTGTGATTTCTATCTGTGATGATAAATACGCCTCACTCCTAATTGATCTGATTGGTTTTGATTTGGTATTTTGGTTGGTTTCGTTCATTAGGTTCAAATTAAGAAGTCAAGAAACGAGTCGTTACAGATCGATTCAAACTTAATGGCGGCTCGGAACATGAGGCGAGTCGCTGCGCAGTAACAATTTCATGTGACAGCGGGGGTGAGGGGTGGGGTACTGCGCTGCTGTATTATACTTCGTAATTTGTTCGTATGATTCGTGACCATCGCTCATTCGATTCGATCGTTGTTGGCATGTTTAAATAAATAAATAAATAAATGTGTAAGGCCTCGGCCTCGAATCTTGGGGGCAGCGGGGCGGCGGCGGCGGCGGCGCGGGAGCGGGGCGGGCATCAAAGACCCGTTCTCGAAACTAGCGGGCAGATCGCGCGTCACTATAGCCGCGTAGTGTTGTGTTCACGATTTTGTAGTCGAGATATTTGTTTTTATTCGCGAAAGAAATGGCTGAACAATGGCGGCAACATCTTTTTGATTCAAATTTATTCCTAACGCTCAATTTATTGTGGGCAACAACACTGCAATGCAGACGCGCGGGCGGTCACCGCTTGAATGGAGTGCACCGCTCGCTGCCCGCCGCCTCGCCGCTGCCGCGCCGCTGTTTTCGAGAACCGGTCCATTTGATTTTACGCATAAGATCCTGCTGCGCCCGCGCCGCCGCCGCCGCCGCCGCCGCCCCGCTGCCCGCAAGGTTCGAGGCAGAGGCCTTATGGTTGATTCGATTTGTTCGACTATCGGACAGCAATAAATACACAAATATTGGCACATGTTTCTGGGGAAAGTCAACAATATACATCGATAAATACGGTTCCCGAAGAAGAAGATGCCACACACTATCCAGTAGAGTTCTTAGAATCCCTTAACACACCCGGTCTTTCAGCACATAAAATTTGTTTAAAAGTCGGAGTGCCAATAATTCTTCTCAGAAATTTAAGTCCTCCCAAACTTTGCAACGGCACTCGGCTCATAGTCACCAATCACCAACAAAACGTCATCGAAGCCGAAATCTTAACAGGTTGCGGCGCCGGTGATGTTGTTTTTATTCCAAGAATTCCTCTCATTCCCAATAATTTCCCGTTTAGTTTTAAGCGTGTGCAATTCCCCGTCAGCCTGTGTTACGCCATGACCATTAACAAAGCTCAGGGCCAGACATTATCCGTTGCGGGGGTGGATCTTAGTATTGGTTGCTTTTCCCACGGCCAACTTTATGTAGCTCTTTCGCGTGTGAGCAACCCTAGCAACTTTTTTGTGTACGCTCCAGGTGGTTCCACCGCTAATATTTTATAAAGAGAAGCATTTTCTTAAATAAAAACACAAGTTTTTTGGCAGTTTCTTACTAGGAAAAATCACCAGCCCTGGTCGAAAGATTCGCCCTTTTTAAATGAAGGTACAACTTTTCTAAGCGACATATTATTGTTTTCCGACATCCATGCGAACGAAGTCGCGGGCACAGCTAGTTGATAATAAAAATACGAATTTAGATAGGTCATATTTCTTAGACTGTAAACAATATGCTCATCATCTGCCTAGCCTTTTCCCAACAATGTTGGGGTCGGCTTCCAGTCTAACCAGATGCAGCTGAATATCAGTATTCTACACGGAGCGACTGCCTATCTGACCTCCATAACCCAGTAACTAGGTAATACAATACCCCTTGGTAAGACTGGTCGTCAGACTGTAAACAAAATGCTAATACAAACAATAAGAACACTTTAGTTTCCATTAAATTCTATCCAATCAAAAACATAAATGTGAAATGGGAGCCAAATTCAAAGTGTGGTTATCGACTTCGCCGACAAAAGAATTGAGATCTAAATGGGTGCCAAGTTCTATGGATAATCCTGAAATTTATAAAGAACATACAACATTCTTAAATAAATTTAAAACAAAATTTCTTGTTTTTTCTGTTATAACAATGTTTGCTATTTAAAAATATAACTTCATTGAATAGTCGAATTATTTACACAAACCACTTAGGATGAATTCAAGCTGAAAATTTTACTTGGCTAGTTTTTACATACAATTTCTCTTATATTGAGCTAATCAACTTATCTTTGATAATTTCTATGTCTATAGTATCCCGCTGCAAAAGAACTAAAACAAACCGGGTAACTTTGTTATTCTGGTGTACGTCACAGCTACATTTTACACTCGCGCCACGTCATTGTGCTGTTATTGTGCTTTTCTAGCTGTTGTTATTGTGCGTACATTTAGCGGCTAACAGTTGGGCGCTATTTTCTTTTATTTTCGACAAATTCGCAGTTTTGACCGTCAATTTAGGCATATTTATATCTTTACCGTTTCTTTATTGTAAGGCTAAAGGAACTTGGCACCCATTTAGATCTCAATTCTTTTGTCGGCGAAATCGATAACCACACTTTGAATTTGGCTCCCATTTCACATTTATGTTTTTGATTGGATATCATTACTTTTTGTAAATAAATTATTATTATTCGTCAACTAAATGTGATCCGTAAAATCTTTTTTCAAATATAAGTAGCAAGATTGTGGCTAAGTAATACCAGCCGCACTGGTTAATCCATCAGGTTAAGCTACGCTTGCCGGGGTTGGTCCGTGGATGGGTGACCATCTTTACATATCGAGACTCCTCCGTGCCTCGGAAAGCACGTTAAGCCGTTGGTCCAGGCTGTCATTTGTGGATCTTTGACAGTCGAGTTTTGGTTACGAGTCGTCAGAAGCACGAAAGTCTGACAACTAGTCTAACCAAGGGGTATCGTATTACCCAGTTAGTGGGTTGTGGAGGTCAGATAGGCAGTCGCTCCATGTAAAATACTGGTATTCAGCTGCATCCGGTTAGACTGGAAGCCGACCCCAACATAGTTGGGAAAAGGCTAGGCAGATGATGATGATGTGTGTACAAACTCTTAAAATGATAGTTACAAAGTTCACATGGACCCACCCTGTCGGTTCCTTCCCCACGTATGCTTTAATTAATTAATTTTCGCAGCCACTATTTTGCATTTACATTTTGACCTCACGATCTGCTTTGACACACTCAAAAACGTAAGTAACGTATCGATATAAGTACGAATTTTTTATATATTTTTTTATCTATGGGCTTCTAGCTACTGCGGAAAATGTATTCTATACATTGCCTAGGTATTGTATAGAATACCTGAATTATACAGATTACCGGTAACATATATACGAATGAATATCGCCCACATGGCGCAAGGGCGATATGCACCGGAATCCCATCGGAGCGGGCGGCGCCGCGCCTCAATTTTTTCGTGGTCCTGCTCTGGTGCGGCTCCGACATCATTTACAGGAAGCCTAAATGTCACCTCAAGATACGGACTATGACTATATTTCCAAACCCTTAAATCCCCGTGATCCCGGACGCGCCGCACTCCTGTTGCCCGCCTCGCTGAAAACTTAAACAGCCAATGGTTAACAATAATTATTAATAATTGGTTGTCTAAAGTTATATAAAATAATCTGGTACCTATATACAAAACGCTAACGCTACTTTCATATTGGAACCAATTCTCCTACAAAAGAAAATATTTTTGCTATTATAATTTCGAAAGGCGCTAGGTGGTAAAAATCGATTACTTAATTTTTTTTTTTAATCTTAAAAAAAATCTGTTTCCTGAGTTTTTCCTTTGTATACACACAATTACCAAGCTGTACACCAAATTTCAACTTTCTAGGTCATCTGGAAGTGGGTTAGGTTTTTGATCTATAGGTATGTCAGTCAGTGATAAAAATGACGATTTTTAGACGTTGATATCTCCACAACCGTTTAAGCTGTATTTATGAAATTTGGGGTTCTAGTTAAGGGTATCAATAAATAAACCAAGTTTCATGTTTGTATGTTAATAAATAGATTTTGAGTTATTGAGGGGTGAAAAGTAGCTCCAAATGGTTCGTGTAATATAACACACGGGTGCTGCGTCGCCAGTTCTTTTCTTGATGTAATAATAGTATTATAAACAAAATATGATTGACGTGTAAAAGTTTTTGTACAAACCTACTTACAGAAATAAAATCATATAACATATTTTATCAGTAGGCTAGGTATGTATTTGTTTATCAATTAGTTTATTTTTTATTGGAATAACGAATAACGTTACACAAAATCAAACTCAGGCACCTACCTACTTCGTGCGGTCCATGGCCCTTTACGGGGCACCGGTGTGGGCGCGTTCCCTTAGGCTGCGGCCAGCCCGCCGGTTGAACGCGTCCCAAAGGGTCATGGCCATTCGGCTGGCCCGGGGATACCGCACGGTCTCCCGCGAGACGGCGAGCCTCCTGGCCGGATTACCGCCATGGGAACTGGAGGCGAAAGTCCTCGCGCACATATGGGAGTGGCGCGAGGAGATGAAGCGCCGGGGCGTAACTCCGCTGCCGCG
Organism: Lithophane semibrunnea; assembly: GCA_947363905.1. NCBI lineage: Eukaryota > Metazoa > Arthropoda > Insecta > Lepidoptera > Noctuidae > Lithophane > Lithophane semibrunnea. The sequence continues at coordinate 10,433,139 of OX376192.1, read as the reverse complement.
AGAAATCGCGGCTCAGCGGACAGCGCTCCGGCAGGATCTCATGGCGGCATGGAGAGTGCGATTGTCGCAACCCAGTGCTGGGCACGCCACAATTGCGGCGATAAGTCCCCTCTTTGAGGAGTGGCTAGAGAGGCGCCACGGCGTCCTCACCTTCCGCATGACGCAGGTCCTCACCGGACACGGTAGCTTCGGGAGGTTCCTGATTCGGATAAGGCGGGAGGAAACGACCGGGTGTCACCACTGTGTGGATCGCCCGGAGGACACGGTGGAGCATACGGTGGAGGTCTGCCATGCTTGGGCGGAGCCCCGCCGTGTCCTCTTGGAGGCGATTGGCGGCGGTGACCTCTCGCGTCCGGCTCTGGTCCAGGCCATGGTACGGAGCGAGAGGGCATGGGAAGCGGTCACCTCCTTCTGCGAAGCAGTAATGCTCGCGAAGGAGGAGGCGGAACGCGTGAGGGAGAGGCAAAGTTTGCGCCCTCACGCCCCTAACCGCCGCCGTTGGAGACGCCCTGGGCTTCGGGAATCCCAGGCGGATTCCCGGCCACCATAGGCGCGGGCTTGCGGACGGCGAGGCCTGGTCCGATTAGGACCAGGCCCGGGTCGATGGTGCGTCGTGTTCCACGCGCGCCTCAAAGAGATGTCAGCACAATTGGCGGGGTCCGCTAGGAGGACCGATGCCTGCCAGTGTTGCGGGTTAGTCCGAAAGGGATACCGGGACCTTGGCAACAGGCTACTGAAGGAACACGGGTGGGTTTTAGTCAGTAAAAGTCTGACACGCCCTTCCGCTCCGCCCAGAGCGGGAGAAGTCATTGAATGATTTACCAGCCACAAAAAAAAAAAAAGGCACCTAACTACTTCAGTATTTTAATTCTTGGTTGGTTAAATCATATTTTTTAAATATTATTTTAAGCGCGAACAGCCGAAACTTGATATCTATTAGATTTAATTGTAAGTATAAAAAGTATGTAGGTGTGTTTAATATACCTTACAAGGTTTATTATAAGGAATATTCCAAATAATTTAATCCGTTTTTGCACCTCAAACATACTTTAGCACATTGCGATAAAGGCCGCAGGGAACAATTCCACAACTTTTAACTTTATTGCTTACAACAGTCCTAATTACCTAGCTGGAATAACAGACCCTACTGCCAATGTAAGGCGACGGTTAAGCTTCATTAACGAAACGTGAATAATTAATGTTTGAACTAATAACTTTTTGTTAGGCGATAATTTTTGTGATTTAATAAAAAGCATACATCCGGAAGTCATGACACAACTCTATTAACAAGAGCTGTTAACGTTGAGAGTTATTAAAGTATGTGAAATTCCCATTTTCATATGTGGCCTTAATTTTGAACATCAAACGAGCGCACAACTTGCGTCGTTTAGGGGAACTTCCCCAAAAATTCCACCACTCTAATTTTGTACCGTAAAATATTTGACACCGCTTGTCGGCCTTGCGGATTCCGAAAAAACACTCGATAAGATTACAGAGCTGAAAGAATCCTTGCTTGTTTTTTTCGTACGATTCGTAATGGATTTATCAAGCTATCAACGTTTGGTGTCTGCTACGAAATGTCTAATGATTTGGAAGACTAAGTGGTCCTCAAGAATTGCCACTTTTTTTCTGTATTTTTTTGTCCTGGTACATGTCTCCCATTAGTAATGTACGATCCTTGTCCCTCGACCAATAAACTAGAGCAATGAAGACACGATAGTACAAGAGCTCGTTGAAATAGCCCATGAACTGAAATGAGTAACAGTAAACGAGTACACTACGGTATCTTTTATTCGACCCGAGTCAATATAATTTAAGCCGATTCGTATAATTACACTGGTGAGGTGAAATTTAATTAAATATTAAAGGAGATATAAAATGCTATAATTTTAATATTACTTCAGGCTTTGGCTTGAAACGGCCACTTAATCAATATTGCGGCTATTATTGGTCTTAATAATGGCGTTTTGTGTGTTTTGGGCTAATTAGTTATACCGAAATCCAAATTGGTTCAACAATACAGGTTTTCAATCAATAAATCAATCATAAGTTAGTCGTGTTCCATCTCTTAGCTGAATTGAATCGACAATACCGCCTAGTGCTAGTACTAGTAATCTTCGTCAGCATCCGCGTTCAGACTACAGACGAGGCTTTTCAAGTAGCAGATCTATTCCAATGTCTAAAGTAGATTGTTTCTTTTTATGTCAGCAGCTTTCTTGATCCCAATCATATCTACATGTTTTTATGCTCTACATAAAGTTTGACGTGTATTGTTGTGAAAGCTAGATACAACTATCAGATGAGTGAGTTTGCCCTTACCTATAAAAAAGAATACAGATAAATGTCTTTGCTCACAATTTTTATGGTCTCAGTCTCGGCTACGACAGCTACGAGTTTGCTACGAGCTTGCTACGAGTTTGCTACGCCGCGTCAAGTCGTCACTCCCGGTATGCGGCGTCAAAGACTGCTGAGTACTACTTCACATGACCGGTTCGTATATTTTACCAACCGCTATTGGTAATAACTGCAGTACTTTAATTTCGCGATCTCCATAGGGTATCGTAGCAGACTTCCGCAGTTAAAATTCAATGTGAATGTTTTGGTTTTACATTACGTTTTTATTTTCGATATGGGAATATGCATTAATAATGTAGAATATCATGCTGTAGTCAATAAACCAGTTAAGCGGCCTAATTAGGTTTAGGTCGAAGATATTCAACAAACACAGGAATGGACATAATGGCCAATTTTCGGCAGTATTTTAGGTACTTAAGTATTAAAAAATTATAATGATAAAGACGTAAATCGTATTATTAGTTTCAAAATATAAGATAAAATAAATATCATCGATAAGTAGAGCATTTTAATGACAAACAGATCAACAAACTGATTCATGCAAACTTGCCAAATCTTGACATTGAGATTATCTCACACATTTTAAATTGTACATTATCGCGTTGACATTTAGCAAGCACACAGCCCGGTAACGACTAGTGGGTCCCGAGTTGTTAAGCCGAAAGGGTTCGTATATTATGATTGTTATGGGCAAAAGGCCCACTTTATTGTACTAATGTTGTGCCTTTTACGTGATCATCATTTAACGCCCAATGGGTGGGCAACCCTACGACCCTAACGATGTTATAGTTTGGAATACATGATTAAATCATACATTCACTCGGCTTTCAACAAAGTTTTGGCTGTCATAATTATTTGGAGATATTATATTATTAATTTAGTTGTTTGTTTTAGAGTTTTGTTAAGTCGTGCAGCGAATAATGTGAAAGAGAATATTAAATTGTTACGGCAAACGAATTCTGTTCGTCACAGCTAGTTAGAATGTTCAAATACTCGGCCTAAAAAGGACAGTTACAAATAATCCCCGGCGATTCCAATTCTCAATACTTTCATTAGTCTTTACAAAGCAAACAACAGTGGAAATACACGCTAGTCCATTCTGTTGACTCGTATCGATTGGAAAGTTGAAGCCCAATCACTCAACGACCCCCCCCCCCCCCACGTACAACGTAATCAACACGGATATATTACTATAATGTTTACTCAGGGCATCTAACAAACGCTGTGTGTGTAATTTCCAAATCCTCTAACTGTATGTTACAGTATTCGCTATTACTTTCGACTTTGATGGACGTTGTAGGTACCAAGTACATTAACTATTAGTACGTAGTAAGTACATTACCTCCTAGGTTATCATCAATTTGTCATCAATCAACAAGAGTCGAACATAATAAGCGAATTACTTTCGAAGATACCTACCTCTCAAAAACATTGAAATAAAAGAGCTCATAAAACACCTGCTCAACCCGTTATCATTAATCATCGTAACTGGAACGTTTACATTATAGCCTTTCAAGATTTAAACGAATATCGAGTTATTTATGTCACGTGATGTCCCGTCATTGAAATGAACAACGATTTTTACAGCAGGACCGAACATAACATTATCAGATGACGCGGCCCGGGGGACAGTAAATATTCCTGGACGCCGCGATTAGCCCGCGCCCGCGGGCCTACAAACATGCAACACATTTAACGCAATTTCTCACTCTATCACTATATCCACCAACACAGGTATCTGAGATCGTTAATCGACAACAATGAACTCGATACATTAACTCCGAGGAGCGAACAAAGAATCCAATCCAAATCCTACCTCTATTAAAGTTTCGTAACAGGACGCTATCGGCAATAGGAACAATGATTTTTTCCATGTCCTTTGGGGCAACAAGTTGATGAAATATTTGCTCAATCGGTTGTGTAACATAGTTTCATTTATTTCACTTCACCCCAGTCACTCAACTGAAATAACAACACAGCATGGCGGACGTGAATCAGCAATAAATTTCAATGGCGATACATACACGTATACCTCATAAGTACCGCATTCATATAACATAAATATGTAACAATACTAACGTTTCTTTTCGCCGCGCAATTTGACGTAACATCGTCTCATCAGTTCTACTTTACAAAAATTACAATTTCATTTGATTATTGTAGACATTCGTCTAGTTGTATATTTTTGTATAGGTACATATAACAAATTATACTGAAGTAATAACATGTAGTGTATTCGGAACTGTTCCAAATCACATGTTACAAAATGAAGCGCTAATCACGAACCGCGCCTAGCAAATTACCGAAATTAACTAAATGGTTTATGTTAAAACAGAAAACAGTAGCTGTCGGAATATAATTATGTTGATATCAGTTTCTATTTAAATATATGCACCGATAAAATCATTTTAATTACTTAAGCAAAAATAATCCTTAAAATAATATTTATTATTTTAGTCGGAGCAGCTATGAAAAAACAATCTTCAGAACTGTAAGTAGAACCTGTGTAATCGCCGCCTACGAAAGAACCACCCCCGTACTCCTGGGAGTAAAGGTCGGGAAAGGGATCCTTTATTAATACTTGCCATATTTTGATGACTAATCCAACTGCTAAATGTGGTTCTGATGAAAATAACTACCCCGGAACAGTTTTTAAAATAAAGTTAACTTATAAACACCAGCATTACCTAAGTGCTCTGTAAGATGTTTTTATATTTTAGAGGCTTATGTTTAACCACGTTATTTTAAGAAACAAAAAATAAAAGTCAACGTCGTAGAATTCTAATGATTTGCCGGTACCTATTCTTTCATTAATAAAAACAGGGAGGAATTTAGTTATCTAAGTAGCGTGAACGGTGCAAATTACAGGGTAAGGCAATAATAACAATAAAGTGCGCATGGCAAGTAATTAAACAGATGTCAGAGCACAAACAGTGGAATAGGAAACTAAAGTGTCACCCGTCCGGTACATCGGCGAAATTAGCATCGAGCGAGTCGCCTTCATTCAACAACAGGAACCGGCCATTAATCTTACACAATGTGATTGCGGTACGAATTTCTCTTCATTATTCAATCATCCAATGACAAGTAATCTGAAGGTTCTGATAATCATGTTTTCGAATTAAGGAAACATCTCGTTAAGCTGCTGTCCTTGAAACGTCTGAAAAGGCTGAGAACAACTTGTTTGCTAATGGTCCCAATAAAATTATCGATAAACTTGGGATTCAGATTATGTTTTCCCTTTACTTCCACTGCGTACAAGTCATAAAAGTCAATAAAGGATGTTGATATAGGCCAAGGCCGGGGAACTTTTACTACTTACTTGTAATATTACTTACAATACAGTTTACCCTTGCGACTGAACCTATTCATCTTTTAGCTAGAGTTCTAATTTTATCTGCATGTAAACGTGAGTTTCCCGTAGTAACATCAGTTCAAATTATATACAGCCCTGTTACATGTTTCTTTAAGAATTTGTTCAAAAGCTATATGTAAAACTCGCCGCGAAGTATCAGCCTCCTAGTGATACATAATGCATAAACATCGCACCTCAGCGTGCAGAAGGCTGGGGGCAAGAGCTCTTCATATCTTGAGCATGCCTCCACTTAGCCCGCTGCATACGGCCCGTCCGTGTTACACTCACTCGCCACCACTCACCGATCTAATGTATTAGAATCAAATGGGTATGCACAACAGTCACCTACCGGAATAGGTTAAACGGTACATGTACGTACATAAATCACGTGTAGTTTGTGATAGTTGTGCACTTGTGCGGATAAATGGTTTAGTATCTATCTATATGGGTAACGAATAAACTGTGAAATGAAATAGCATATAATGTATCTTTTTTTTATTAGTTTGCTGGCAAAGAAAATTAACGGTAGGTAAGACCTTTTTAGTTTTCTCTGTTTACCCAGAATCCATAATTTAACTTTGTATGGCTGCTGTCTGAATTCTTACTGTTGAAAAGTCAAAATAAATAGTAAATTGGGACACCGACATAAAAAAGTACCTATTGCGGAAAATATTTAATCAAAATACATTATGGTGGATTTGTTTTCCAATTTGCAGGTCAGTGTTAGGATACAACCTGACACGGACCTGCAAATTAAAAAAAAACGTAAGATTTTAATTTTGCAGGCTACCATTGCGGATCCTCCTTAAAGACAATAGATTTGTAAAACAGTCGGCATTTCATATCTTGAGCATGATAAAAACAGGCACAAAATACAAAAAAAAACATTTTTCCTTTCAGAAAAAGCATAGCAAAAACGCATTCGATATTCAAATCCAAACAAGCGATGTCTGCGGCTAAATGTAAGTTTCTGAACCGAACTAGAGCATAAACAGTGCGTACTTGAAAAGTGCATGAGCGCGAAGCAGCTGAAGCGTAGAGTGCCCTCGAGTGTTGTAGGGTCGTTAGAAGCCGCACTGCACGCTGTACCTCCTACCAGGATTATTTAGTTAAGCATCTTTTCACTAAACCTTAATGAGACTTCTTCCTGCTTCTGCGAATTTTTGAACTCTGTTCTAAGGCCAAATATTTGAATAAAGTCACTACAATTTTTAGTTCTTGTTTATGTCAGTTTCCGAACGCTTGTAGGCATCACTCACTGTATAAAATTCATGTGCAAAAATGAATGGTATCATATAAGTTACAAAGTATGCCAGGGTGTTACTTTGACAAATACAGGATCCAAACTCTAAGTATTAACACGAAGCACACGTACTTACTTTACAGCCGATCACTTCAATTTGCTAGAAGAAACTTGCAATGTAAACATTTCATAACTACTTATGGAGTTTTCCAATAGTACTAAATCTTTGCTCTTGCTTGACTAATCCATCTCCCTCATTCACAATATTCGATAACAACGTGGTCTAGAAAATAGAAAACAGCATGAAAATACCCATTGCTCATTTCCCAGCGCTGTAAAAGTCAACTGAAAGATTGATTTGAAACTCGTTGCCTGGCTTACCAATACAAACTAATCTTACAGGGAGAAAATTTTATTCGTTTTAATCCTCTTAAGGGGTCATTGTACTCATCATTATGAACAATTTTCACTATGAGACCAAACCTGAAATCGCGAAAAAACGTTTTTAACACTTTTTTCACCCTGTATACTTTTGAATTATGTTCTACGGTGCAATTTACTTCACCTATCAAGAATTTTATATTAAAAATAAACCAAAAGACCTAAACGAAAACATTTGTTCAAAGAACATCATTTTTGCCGTTTTAATGGCAGTTGATTTACGCTACTGGCGCGGAAATCTCCTGGACGAGAGTCAAAGAATTCTTTGAACGAGGTTTTCTCTGCATCTTGGGTCTTTTTTTGCCCTGTAAAGAGCTCTCTGAACAAAAATAAAATGACCTGATATGTTGATGTCGCTTTGAGTTGAGTGTACTTGCTCACTAAGTGTAAAGTGAGCATTATCTGAAAACAATTCTGCCAAGTTTGAATAAATATTTTTGTGACGTTGAATCTGTTAACGAGTGCTGTTTTTTTACAAATTGGCATATGGTGAATACCTACGTAGAAAATAACATTTAAAACTTGCATTTGGTTTTTGAACGACTAGCGTATTATTTTATTTAAGTATTTATATTTCCGATGCGATGATAAGCTTTTAATTAAGCCCCTTGTAAATAAATAATCACAAAATCTATTTATGCAAGAGGATATTTTTCTTGCCATCGTCACAGACTTGGGAAATATATGAGAGATATAGAACCCACCATGAGTTTGTAAACACGAGATTATGCCTAAAAGCCTCTTTATGGGATAAAATATATGCAAACGGCGTCTGATGTGCTTCAGTAAAAAAATATGAAAAGTAAAAAAATAAGCCAGTGACGTCTTTCGTTCATTTATAAAAATAGAGGCAAGCCAGGGTTGTTATAATATAAGAATTTATATATTACTTCAGTCCAGGTTTTGTATGACTTTAGTCATATTAAGGTTATTCATATATGCTCGTTTGTCCTTCAAAGTGAGTTCAGTTATTGAGTTCTTTGTTAGTAGGTATAATCGACCTCGTAATTGCTTTATCACTCTAAGATTGAATGTTACTTGCACGTTATAAAACGACAAGGTCTGTTTGTCTATGTGACAGTTAGATAGTTTCAACCTTAGTGAATTTAAAATTGAATGGGAATTGTTGTCAGGTATAGCAATTACGAGATCCAGTATACGGCTTAGCCTAATTTTGAGGCTCTACGAAATATTTACATTACATATTGAAAATGATACGAAACTAGTTTTGTAAACTAATAAATGATGGTGTTCAAAAAGTTAAATCAGTGCTTCTATTAAAAACAAAGAAAAAATCCTTGTCATCATCAGCTATGTCTGTGAAGAAATCTCAACCTACTGTTGCTGTAAAACGTATTACAAATAAAGTTCCCCTACAAACGTATCATCTGAATAAATTAATTGGAATTCGCGGCATTAACATAGGAACCCGGAAAATCCGAATCGCTGACCGTCTTCGAGCCAATCGTTTTTCGTCACTGTTTAATTTACTCAAAACTACTTCGATTACATTGTTTTTCTCTCTCTATAAAAAGCTTTTTGCTTTATTTACATATGACCTGATACGGCTCTTTGGCAATACATCCTATCAAAAAGCCAGTGGCGGCCAATGACAAAAAGAATATTTGTATTGGTGACACGTGAAACGAAACTGTACCTACCCACACACGTACTTTTATAGCTAGAACCTTAATGCTGAATAAACTGCAGAATAAATCGAATGAATGATAATTGACATAATTATTATTTGTTCAGACAATTCTTAATATTAAGTTGATAGGTACCTTTTCAAACTCAAACTCAAATTCTTTATTGCATTCATGTGTACAACAGCTGTTACATAGATAAATAAAGTAAGATCCAACATGAAACCCGGTTAGGGCACGGCAACATAAAAGATTGGACAAAACAAGCATCTAGTGAGTTGGTACTTTGGATTGCAAGTTTGTTAAACAAATATAATTATTATCGATAATGTTACTAGTATTAATAATTAACAAAAAAAAACTAAAACTAAAAGGACTTACTAACTATACCAATAAATATAAAAACAAAGGGACCCTCAGGCGTCGAAGTATTCGTCCGCATCGCTGTCATCTGGAAACGTGCCCAGAAGACTGGTAGCATTGCCACGTTGAATGGCAATGCTAATTCTTTGGCCAAAGAACAAGCCCGCCCTCTGGTCACGTGAAGTATCGACCAGTCAGTGAGAAATTTCCTTAATTAAAAAGGAGACGCGCACTCGGGCCCCATGAGTAGTACGAGATTAGGTTTATGTAGTGTACGTTATAAAGTGCTAATACAATATAATAATATTATATAATAACTAAATGAGACGGAAAAATCAATTGAAACAATCTTTTAATAGGTAAAAAAACTAAAAAGTTAATTTCACAATTTGTCCGAAATTAGAACATTAAGTATAAATTTGTAAGCGAAAACAAGTAGATATAATGTGTGGGCAAAGTATGCTGCAGCAATAAATATCAATTGTGCCCGCGTGCAATTAAATTACATGGCCCCACTAATGTTCCACAATTATTTTAGCATTCGTTGGTTGCGGAACGGAATAAAATGTACACAAAATAATCCGTTAATTCCATTCTTTTTATTAAATAAAACTGTTAGTAACAAAACTATAATAATAACCGTTGTCACTCCGCGCATTCATTTTAAATAGATGATGTTTATAAGCAATCGTTTGTCATTCTATGAATCCAAGCTGGCTTATTAATAATATCAATGTACTAATTTAGTTATTGAGTCTAATTAATTTCGGCAAATACCAATTTTTTATTATTGTTTTTCGTTATAATTTTACCTTTACGTCCGCCAATGACACATAGTTGGTGTGATTACACCTTAGTATCAATAATTATTAACGTCACTATCTTTGTTATTTTTCTTATCTAGATCTTGAGTCATTACTCAAACACGAACTACAATACAACTTACATTAAAATTGAAACTGTTAAATCTAACACACGTTTCAGTTTGAAGCATAATTTCGTCACAAAACTTGAAGAAGGTAGATTTTCGGGATCCTTCATGGTTGCTGTCCTCAACATTATTAGCTTTGTAACAACTAACAGAATAAGTACTCGTCTGTTAAATTAACTGCTTCCAATGCACAATGTGTGAGTTAATGATCTTAATGAAGAACTTCCATTTGATTCGGCACCAACATTCACTAACTTCTTGTCCAACCACCTCAGTCGCTACCTATCGGATTTCTTATCATAGGAATCATCACAGTCTATGCCACTACTGTCAGTGTTATCCTCCGGTTCTGAAGACGAGTCATCAGAATCTGGGTTAACCACAAACACTCGTGAAAACTTGCCGCCGCCACCCCCAGAGTCATCGGAGTCCTCGTCTGACGTCATAGGTTCCTCAGGAACGCCACTTGAAAGGCCGTAACTTCTTCGAGCTATCTCTGGCTCAGAGTCGCTTGAATCAGTGGACTCATTTGACGGAGGGGATACTTTTTTCGGTACCAAGTTACCCGGCATAGTAATTGGTGGATTGGATAACAACGTTAAACTGTTCTCCTCGGCAATCACTTTGACTCCGACTGACATCACATTTTCAACTGGTCGTTCGATACCCTTATCGTCTTTATCGTTATCGCAGGACTGCGGCGCTTATGACGCCTCGGGCTTATGCCTTTATCAGTCCTTCCGACCGTGGTCATCGCTAGTTACCCGACTGCCCCAGAAGGAGGGTAATGTTTTTCGAGAGGATGTTTGTGTTTTTTTTTTCTTTGGCACGCTCTGTAGCCTACACGGCTTGATGGATTTAGACATACGATGTGTCGTTAGGTTCGTCTTAATTGCGGGAGTGACATAGGCTATTTTTATATATATTTCATCTGCAAATAAAAAAAGGGAGGAGGTTTTTTTTTAATAAACAACAATATTGGTATCAAATAAAAGCTATTAATGAATTAATACAAAATATTTAATTATATGAATAAAACTAAAAGCTTGAAATAAAAAAAATATTTAAAAAACAAAAAATCGGGTTTTTTTTTAAATTATTTAACTACTTGTGGTGCAACAGCGAAGGCGGTGGCGGCGCCAATGGTGACGGGTTAGGCCATGGTGAGCCAAGCGAGTTTTGCCGCATGTCATTTCTATTAGATTTATTGTGACTTTAATATTTACTGCATTGCTAGATCGAAGTGAGTAAATGTAAATATTAAGTGGCTTAAAATTGTACAAAGATAAATAAGAAAACAAACAGTTCAATGAAATATGTAAGGTTTACCACATGGTAAACCCTACATATTTTAGCAGAACAAAACCGAACTTCGTACCACATTTCGACAGAATCTCGCTGCGAAGGAAAATAAAAAACGCACAGTAGACGTTTTGTGATCAGATCACGAACATTCAATTGGGTTATCGTCAAAACATTGGAGTGCACATATCCGTGACAAAGGCGCAACTAGATACAGCCGGCGAGCCATATCGCGCGGTGTCGCCGCCTCGCGCCCGCCCGAGAGCTTCATATAGAGATCGGGAGTTCGCGTGAATGTACCCGCTGTAGTATAACCCCACAGTATTCGCTGTATCGGGTGTATCGAGAACAATATTCGGTCGTGTATCGGCAGTAATTGGCTGGCAGTGGGCGGATCGATCGCTCGATGTGACACAAATACCTCGTTCCGCGACGCAATCACCCTCAGTAATCCACTTCCGACCTAATTGTTTCTTCTAATGACAATTGAGAACCACTTATTACGACAATTATTATCCGATGTTCTGTTGTAAGTAATGTCTTATTGAACTATAGACGTCACGTAGGCTCGCTAAGAGAAATAATATTAAAGTCATTATAATACCTACGTGAGTCTGAAATATGTACGGTCGTGAGGCTCTCCGAATGGTTAACGTTATTCCGCGCGTAGCCTACAGCAATCTCCGAGGATTGCACTTGACCTGCAATACAAAACGCGCAACAAAAGCCGGCTACAGTGAGCGCTCACAAAACACACGGATCTTTCTGATCTAAAGAACCAAGGTTCACTCTCACATACATATGTATATTCTAAGTATCATAACATATGCATGCATGTAAGTGTTCTAAGGAAACGCCGCCGGATGAAAATGCAACAAGCATCTGGGTCATTGCACACTTCTCTGTTGGTTCAATATGAGAGGCTTACCATATTTTGCACTTATGACAATAACACACTCAGGGGCTTCTCAGCTTAAATTTTATATTGTATGGATACGTGAGATAACAATAAGTACCTACCTACTTTATTTTGCTAAAAAGTAATTTTTATATCATAACATAAGAAATCAAATTAAACGGTTATCTAACGCGTTTCACTCTTCATAAATTATAATTTAGTCTCATAAAGCTCAGGAACGTAAAATTAATCCAAGAAATGCTGATTATAAATAAAATAATGTAATTACGTAACAGCGACCCCGCACTAACTTTCCCGCAAATCATGCAGTTTTGTACGTGGTAGCTATTTGAGATTCTTTCAGGAAAATGAACAAAAGTGTGTTATTCGACTTGTAGACTCTTACATGCCGGAAGTTTGAAGAAAAACACAGGAGCCGTTTCCGAGGTAAAATCTTTTCTTTTGTTATTTCTTTGATGTTTCCTGTATGACATGTTATTACCGGCATTTACATGAGCTTTTAGATTGATGAGTTTTTAGATAACATTTAAATGAGCTTTTAAATTGTTTGTTAGTAATAATAAATAAACAGAATATCCTTTAGTTAACATCATCGAGTTACTCATATTGACCAAACCTAAAACACATATTAACTCTACAAAACCCATTTTCGTCGAATTTTGCAAGATCACAAGACTTCCTCTATCGTTGTACTTAGTCGCTAAAAAGCAAAATAATACAGACGGATAAAAATGAATGTGTGCAGAGAAGGATTATGTGTTAAGCTTAGCCTAAGGGGATGAAATTGCATTTATTTGTTAAATTGGTTTGTGCTACACACGTATGTGTATCCACACAATTTGATCAATACCTTCGGATTGGATTGTTCTGCAGAGTGTAGAGGAGCGCCGCGGCGGCACTCGGGCCGTAAACATCGCACGGCGCTCCATTGAAATGTTGTCTCAGAGGGCTATGTTTTATTGAAAAACTTTTCGCGTTGCTCTTCAATACTCAGAGCGCTCCACCCGACACGCCATCGTCGCCAGACTACGTACGTACTTCAACGTCTATAGTAAGCCAATATATAACACAACAGGATATACATTATTCATTCAATTTGAAGATCACGGAAATATCCATCTTTTTCGAACAGGTACAAACAAGAATTAATTCCACCGTCGTTATCTGCCCAATTCGGCGTGCTTCAGTGTAAACAGCGAAGCGGGCGCAAGGTGGTCTGAGTAAATCGCTCCATTAGGCAGTTAAAAGCTCGTCGCTATCGTCGGGACATAACTCAGGCACCCGTCTCCGCGCGGCCCTATAAATTACGCCTTTGTGCGAACGGGGCGTGCCCGCTTAAAATATGTACGACATTGTCTTCCCAGCGCAACTCCCCTTCTCATATCTCCCACTGAAATCCGCTGAAGGTCACCTAACAGTAAATTATCTATTCGTACGTTTTGCCAGCCGGCTGGGCTGCGTTGTACTTAATCCAAAACTTTTATGTAGGTCGCGCCCGTGTCAGAATATGTAAGTTATACTTGTAACAGGAAGAGGAAATGAGTTACGGATCTGCCATCACCCAGTATTTGTTGACAGTTTATTTATGGAAGCTAAAATATCATTATAAATATGATTAATGAATTATAACATCATAAATGCTGTTGAAAGTTCTTTTTCATTCAACTAGCAATTTTCCACCTGTTGGGGATTTCTTTAGCGATTTACTGGATTATTTAAATAAAAGGCTTCCGGACAATGAATAGCGTGTATTTCCTTTTTGACACACATAGAGAAGGGAAAAAACTAAAGATAGTGTTGCACTAAAATAAAATATAAAAAAACTAAAACTAATCGACTTAATCGATTAAACATTCCCCCCGGCGTTGAGAGATCTTCTCTCAACCAGATTCTTCTGCTAAGATACCGGGAGAGGGCATATCTTGCTAAATGCTCGTCGAACCACTCCGCACGCCGTCTTGATGTCAGCGACGCGACTGATCCCATCTTTGCCGGGATAAACATCTATTACTCGACCTAATCGCCATTTAAGAGGTGGGAGATTCTCATCTTTGATGAGCACGAGGGTATCTTTTTCCAATGGCTTAGTCCAGGATTGCCATTTCACTCGATGTTGTAGCTCTGAGACGTACTCTTTGCTCCACCTGGCCCAAAAGTGTTGACGAAGTTGCTCGATTCTCTGGAATCTGGTCAAGTAATTTACGGAACGGTCTTCAATGTTTGGCGTAGGCAGTGCTGTGAGCGGTCGTCCTATTATAAAATGTCCAGGCGTAAGCGGGGACAAATCGCTGGGATCCGATGAAAGTGGTGTAAGTGGGCGAGAATTCAGTAGAGCTTCTATTTGAACTAACACAGTGTTCAGCTCTTCGAACGTAAGGTTACAATTTCCCAGTACTCGCTTTAAATGATATTTGGTAGATTTAATACCGGCCTCCCAAAGACCTCCAAAGTGAGGAGCGTAAGGAGGAATAAAATGAAAGTTTATTTCTTCATTAGCTAAGTCACTGGATAATGAATTGCAACTACTCTTTATAAATTTACTAATATCATTACACGCACCAACAAACGAGGTCCCATTATCAGAGTAGATGTGCTTAGGCTTGCCTCTTCTCGACACAAATCTACGTAGAACCGATAAGAAATTATTGCTTGTTAAATCACCTGCCAACTCGATATGCACTGCCTTGGTTGTAAAACATACAAAAAGAACTATATAAACTTTAGTAAGGCGACAACCTCGTCCTTGTCTATTTGCTGACATTATAGGTCCAGCATAATCAACGCCGACAGTTTCAAAGGGGAATCCCCCGGGATTCAAACGCTGCTGTGGCAAATCACCCATGACAGGAGAGACTGTCTGTCCTTTCATACGACAACACAACAAGCATTTGCGATAAACTGATTTAGCTAAATATTTACCACCGATCGGCCAGTAATATTCTCTAATGGATGCTAGCAACAATTGCGGCCCCGCGTGCATAAGATGTTTGTGCATATATTCAAATAACAATTTTGTGACAATATGTGTGGACTGTAGTAATAACGGGTGTTTTTTGTCATAACAAAATTGTGAGTTTGTGAGGCGACCTCCAACACGCATTAATTTGTTTTCATCTAGGAAAACTTTAAACTTGATTAATGGACTCTTTTTTGGTAAATCCTTATTGTTTAATAACATCGCGTATTCCGGGAAAGAATCTATTTGCGAAAGCCTTATAATGAAATACAATGCGTGCCTTAATTCATCCGTACTAAGAAATTGATTAACAGGTGGTTGTTTTTTAACATAAGTCTTAACAAATCGTAAAGCATAAGCTACCGACCGTTTAAGTGATGAGAAATTTGAGAACCTATCAAACTCTATAACTGGTTGTGGATTTACGGAAGTGACAAGCAAGGATACTTCAGATCGAATTTCAGGAAGTTCCGTTGTCACTGTTGGATTCCTAGGCCACTTTGAGGCATCGTATCTCAAAAATACAGGGCCTGACCACCATAAATCTAAAGATTGTAAAAGACTTATATCGATTCCGCGTGATATATGATCAGCGGGATTTAGATTAGTAGGTACATGCCTCCAGCTACATGAAGGTGTTTTGTCTAATATCTCTGCAACACGGTTGCGGACAAACGGCTGCAATTTACTCGGTATCATCTTGAGCCAACCCAATACAACTGTCGAGTCAGTCCAAAAGGTGACACTCCTTACTTGAGCGCGGAGAGCGTATAACACCCTTTCGTAAAGACGAACACCAACCAGTACTGCACAGAGCTCTAATCTTGGTATTGTCGTTGGTTTAATTGGAGCCACTCGACTTTTGGCTGTAAGAAGACGAATCAAAACATCATTATTATTTGTACTGCGGACATACAGGCATGCACCGTATGCTACTTGCGATGCATCGCTGAATATGTGCAAGTCTATAGTTTGATATGAATTGGTTAATACAACTCGAGGAACACACAATTCATTCAACATTGATAAGTTACGAATTGCATTGGACCATACTGCCAATATATCTGATGGCAACTGATCGTCCCAACCTAGTTTATGCACCCAAAGTTTCTGCATAATAGTTTTCATAGTAATAATGCAAGGAGCTAATAGACCTAGCGGATCAAAAATTTGAGCAATCGTAGAAAGAATTCCGCGTTTTGTCAATGCATTAGAAATATTAGGATTAATTGAAAAATATAATATGTCAGTCTCAGTGTTCCAGCTGAGCCCTAAAGTTTTACAGGGTTCCATTGAACCAATATTCAAATTTAATGAAGAATGTTCTAAGTCAGACATTAAATAAGCGTTGTTGGATTTCCATTTACGTAATGGCATTCCAGCTGCAGCTAACTCTGATGTTACCTTATGGCGTATATTTAGAACCTCTTCAATTGTATCCCCCCCTGACAACAGATCGTCGACATAAAAGTCATTTTTTATAATAGCACCAATTTTACTGTCTGTACAATCAAGCCCTATTTGTTTTAAACACCTAGTGGCAAGGTATGGTGCGCTAGCAGTACCGTATGTAATAGTATTTAATTGGTACGCCTCCATAGGCTTCGAGGGGTCATCTCGCCATAGGATCTGCTGTAGATGCCTATCATCTGGGTGTACCAGTATCTGCCGGTACATCTTTTCTACATCTGCCGAAATGACATACTGGTATTTTCTAAATCGAAGAAGTATTGACACCAAGTCATTTTGTACTGTAGGCCCTATCATTTGTAAATGGTTAAATGATACTCCAGAGGTAGTTGGACTACTGGCATTAAATACTACTCTGAGTTTAGTAGTTGAACTACTTTCACGTACAACACCATGATGAGGTATAAAGTATGCAACTTTACCTGGATCAAGTATGCATTTAGACATGTGTTGTAACTCAATATATTCTTTCATAAAGTCACAATACCGTTTCCAGAATAATGGTTGACCCTTATTCCTGCGCTCTAATGACAGTAAACAATGTTTAGATCTTTGCAAAGAATCACCTAAACTGTCAGGAGATTGTTTTAATGGTATTCTCACACAAAAACGACCATCCTTGAGACGTGTTGTATTATTTATAAAGTGCTCTTCACACATTTGTTCCTCTTTAGAATGTACTGATGACTGATGGCTAACTTCCTCAAGTTGCCAAAAACGCATCAACAGGTTTTGAATATCATCAGTACTCGAGCTATCCTGTATAACATTATTTTTGTTATGGTTAATGTTTACAAAATTACATAACATAGGAAATACATAAGGCACTTGGCTACTATGTAACATAATAGGGCCTGAAGCTATCCAACCAAGTCTAGTTTCAAATAGCACCGGTTTCCCATGACCTAAACTTATCTTATCTGTACCCAAAATATCCCAGAAAACATCTGCACCTATAATAAGATCAACAGAAGATGGGGCATAAAAATATGGGTCAGCTAGACATAAATTACTTGGAATATTCAACTCATTAATATTCAACTGACGATAAGGCACTTTATCAGTAATAAAGGGTAAGACGAAACAGTAAATATTAGTAGAAAAGTTTTCATTTAATGACTTTATCGGAACGCAACACATTTTCCCTATTGGTGACTTGGAATTATTTATACCCATTAGTGACTCATTAACTTTAATTGTAGGCAAATTTAATAAGTTACACATTTTTTCTGTAATAAGGCATGACGTACTGCCACTGTCCAAAATCGCACGACCGAGATGTTCACAGTTGTTGCCATCATAAAACTTTATTAATGATGTGGCTAAAAGTACTTCACCTTTGTTTTGGACATTAGTTGTGACTTTTGCTGATAATGTAACATTATTTGTAGGCAATTGTACATTAGACGCGCCAGCAGTGTTATCGCGATCACCACTTGAAGTGGATGAGTTAACAGTTGGCTTAACCTTGGGATCTGTAACATGAACAAGTGTGTTGTGCCTGCGTTTACACACCTTGCATCCAATTGATTTACAATGATTTGCATAGTGACCTGATCTAAAGCAGTTAAAACATATTTTAAATTGTGGTAGTAATTCTAACCTCTGTTCATTACTAAGTCCAAGAAATTGTGAACAAGTACTAAGGGGATGATCACCTTGACATTTAGGGCATGATTTCAGAGAATTAGTACCACTGTTAGGCCGACTAGCTAAAGTATTAGTTACAGATACCATACTCTTGTGTTTATTCGTCTTTGGATTACATGTGTTACTGGCATTATAATGCGAACTTTCAATAGTTTCAAGTAAATCTGAACGATTTCGCAAAAACCTTAAGAAATTGTCTAATGTTATTGATTTATCTTTATCTATGCCACCTTTGAATTGTTCCCATTCACGGAAAGTTTTTGAATCCAATTTATGTGTAACTATTTGAATTAAAAGCGAGTCCCAATGCTTTATAGGTTCTCCTAAGGATTGTAATGAGCGCAAGTTCTTGTTGATAGAATCAATAATATGTTTTAAAGTGACAGATGACTCCCTTTTGATTGGCTCAATGAGTATTAATGCATTTATATGATTTTGTATTAAAAGCCTCTTATTGTCATATCGATCACATAAAATATTCCATGCAACAGAATAATTAATCGCAGAAAATTCTATAGATTGTATTACCACAGCAGCTGAATCCTCAAGAGATGCCCTAAGGTAATGGAATTTGGTAATGTCATCCATGTCATCATTGTCATGTATCAAGCTAGAAAATGTATCGCGAAACTCCAACCACTTATCATAAGAACCACCAAACTTAGGTAGTTGTATCGTAGGTAATTTAACAAGCGAACGATTATTGATTCTTGAACAATTATGACTATCAGACTGATCATCCTTGGTTGATTTCACGTTACGTGAAAGTAAACCTTGTGCTTGTGTAACAATCCTATAGTATGCAGATTCAAACTCATCTCGCTCTGAGATTCGAGCAGCGATGTCTTCCGCTAAGCACTCCAATCTTAATTGAACCTCGTCATACTGTGTAAATACATTTTCCATCTTTGCTAAACGAAGTTGCAATTCACCAACCTGCAGTAGATTTAGTGGGTCCTCCAAATCCTTTACAAAATTAGAGAAAACTGTTAAACGTCCTTTAAAACTTCCCCGTCTTTTGATTAAGTCCTTTTCCTCCTTGTCAGACATTTTGAGAGGCCGATATCAAACTGAAAACACAGTTATGAAAAACCTATAATGTACCAAATACCTCTCAGTTAAATGTTTGTTTCCTGGAAACAAACAAAGTGAAGTAATCTACCTAAAAGATTGTTCGTTTGATGCTAACTTACATTTGAAACTATAGTAGGAAATATGAACAAATTGAACAACCGTTTTCAATGTTTAAAGTTCTAATGGTATCATATTTGGACAACAAATAGTACCTAGATCCTACTTCGTTTAAATAATGTAATCAAACAATCTAAGTAAAATAAAATAGGTAGACACTGACCTTCATTATAGGAAACCTATGCGAAATTAACCAACAAACCTATTTAAGAGTATTGGGTATTTATTTATTAGCTGAACACTGTGTAATCCACATCCTTATCCAGTTGTCCATACTCTCCAATTTATTTCGAACGTGCATCTTCGATGCCGTTAAAATGGCGTCTTGAAAAGATCGGCAATTTTTCGCAAATTTGGAAGTTCCTTAAAAATCCTTTATTTTTGTAAATTTCGCTGTTTTTAGTTCTTTATTTATTTATATCCGCTCGTAAGGACCATGTTGGGGATTTCTTTAGCGATTTACTGGATTATTTAAATAAAAGGCTTCCGGACAATGAATAGCGTGTATTTCCTTTTTGACACACATAGAGAAGGGAAAAAACTAAAGATAGTGTTGCACTAAAATAAAATATAAAAAAACTAAAACTAATCGACTTAATCGATTAAACACCACCTATAACCTTAAAACTTTTTATTTTTCGTGTATATATTAAACTCTGAAAAAAATATTAATCCGCTTACTTATGCTGTCGAGTTAACTGATGTGCATAGGTAATATGGCTTAAAGCTTCTCCTCCGATCTACCCCCGTAACGAACAAACCAGGAGATTAATGCTTGACGCAATATGGCAGCACGATGCAGGATAAGCGCATTAACAACATAGACAACCACCAAAATACCTTCACTGGATTACGTCATAACAACGTCACAGGAAAAAAAAACTAGCAACACAAGCTAGTTATCGAAACAGTCATGCTAAGCCTCCAGAAACTTGTAGATAATCTACGGTTCTGTGTTCAGAGGAAAAATCTGCATAACAAATACCTTGAACCAAGAGAACAAAGTATGTGTTTGTGAAATAAAAAAAACACGAAATAGTCCATAATTTAGGTGGAGGTACGCCTCCGTTCGCGCGCACACGGGACATTTATTAGATCTACGAGGTAGATGACATCTGTGTTTGATTGCTGGCACGACGCATACCAACTCTTTAGGCTGTACAGAACGTAAATATTTGAACACTCTATTTAGGATTTTGTAGTGCCATCTATACAATCGAATTGTCGTTTTAGTCATTATAAAAAATACCAAAACGATATTTTTTTTGTGGAAAAGTGAATTTTTCGGGAATAAAAGACGAGTTTACACGAAATTCGAGCACAAATGACAACAATACGTGTAAATTGTTGATATATTATTACGTTAGCCCCTTGAACTATCTCTACCTTAACATAAAGCGTTCACTCGATTATCACCTGAATCATTTCGAGAGGTATCTTAGCGTTGAAAGGTATAAATAAGTGGAGATTTCGGTTGTGCTCGTGTCATTAGGCCTTAACAAGGCTTTGGGAGTCGTCGAAGCAGTGATCGAAGCTCGGTCAAGCGCGAGAGATAATACCTCCGGCTGCCCTTCCTTGTTATAACCATTCAGCGATCGGAGCATTATTATATTTACTTTTTTGTTCCTTAACAAACTGTAATACAAGCCTTTTTTAAGATTCTACTTTCTAGTCGAACAGACTTCCTCAAAAAACATTCTTCTCAATTATTATTCACTTAATAAGTAGGTATAAGTAATATTGATTTACTTATTTTACATAATATATTACACTAACTATCGTGTTCGTGATTGAACCTCATAATTCACTTCGTTTCTATTTTTAACCATATTTGACTAGTCAGACTGAAAGCTTACTTTTTACAGGAGAGTTGTAATTGTTAAAACAATTGGAAATGTTAATACTGTGCAAACATTATTTTCTTTTTAATTCAGCATTTTTCAATGCAAAGTCACAAGTGTCATCAAGTTGTAAAAATGAACGAAGGAAAACGAATTGTCCTGGCATTGTTTGTGCACTGTATTGCAGTTTCCAACTGTAAATCATTACAGCTTTGTGAGGGCTGGTGATGCACGAAGAGTTGATGCCATTTGAAATATAACTCAGTATTTTATATCAAAATGTCAACAAAGTAACATGTATCTTTACTTAGCGTCACATCTTGACCTGAAAGATGAACAACAAATCTATGTTCCAAAGTATGATACCTTATCGAATCACGTTGATTTAAAATATTTAAAGTTATTCAAAAATGCACATAATTCCGTTAGTTTCTACTAGCGCCACGTACCTCTAGAATTAATTACTTGTCAAACTGCGAACTGTGTCGAAGTGGTGGCAAGTTAGATCGTACCAGAGTCGACAGTAGTAACTCTTCGCACGTGTTTTGAGTCACAAAACCCTGTTAACTAAGATGTCACGATTTGACAATGGCACGAGATAACTTCTGTGTCGTTAATATGAAATGTTTCACCTACGGCCTTTGAGGTCACGTTTGTAGTAAACAACGCTGTGACGAATATTTTGGCTGGAGCATGATGTGAGTAGACATGAGTGGCTATCATGGAATTGTTTGCATTCAAAGCAATGCATGGGAACCAGAATGTTAATTATCTCAACTAAGCCGAAGACAAAAATATATTTTCATTCCTAGAATTTCGGTTATTTTGACACCGTAGGTAAATTTCAAATAAAACATTTGGGGACTAAGGTAACCTTACTAGTAATCACGGTTCCTCTCGTCCTTGAAAGGTCCTGTTCCTTGAAAAATTATATAATCACGCACATAATCACTGTTTTACACTAAACACATCATTTTTATTTGTTGCCGATCCACGCGTCATGTTCGTGAACTGGCGTCGCGCCGTCAGTTGAGACTGGTCATCTCATAACTGCATTTTGAATTGTTTTATTTGTTTTTTACATTGTTCTCACAATAGAAGAAACAAAAATAATGTCCCCAGGATTTTGTAATATCGTGATTTAAAAAGAGTTTCTTGCCCGTACTTTTCCATAGAGATCTACATTTTGGAATGGGCAACTAGCTTCAACTTTCTGATTAACTGGCCGACTCTTTGACAATTAAAAGTGTCAGTAAATGGTTTAATTGCAAAAAATGCTTCGAGTTTGAGTTTGAGAATTAATGTCAGATCATCAACGTTGCATACCACACAAAAGTTTTCGATTCACCCTGATTGTGATAATTATACTTATTTATTACTAACGTTGTTGTATCTAAAT
Organism: Lithophane semibrunnea; assembly: GCA_947363905.1. Classification (NCBI taxonomy): domain Eukaryota; kingdom Metazoa; phylum Arthropoda; class Insecta; order Lepidoptera; family Noctuidae; genus Lithophane; species Lithophane semibrunnea. The sequence continues at coordinate 10,410,077 of OX376192.1, read as the reverse complement.
AGTTCAATGTTTTCTTTGTAAGTAGGTATTTAATAAAGAGTAACTAAGTATTCAAAATCGCAAACAATTTTGGGAAAACTGATAAAATCATTGCTCCATTCTTACACAAATAGCAAAATAATTAATTAATTATCAAATACAGCTAGAATAATCCAAAATAAGCTTCCATCCAGATAATAGGTCCATCACCTCATGTATTAATCGTTAATTCATCACCGACTCAACGACGATGTTTTAATGAGAAAAGTTCAATTTAATAATTCGATACTTTTAAGCAGTTTATAGTAATTTGCCCTAATTACGCAAGTTTTAACATCGGCGCGGCATTATCCGATAATAATTAGTGTTGTCGGTGGTAGCGTAGCGTGGCTACCTACGTCATACCGACCATTATACCGCTTTTATTAACAGTGCGTATCTATAAAATATAACGCCTTCTGTAAAGTGAAATTAAGTATTCATTTTTAATCAACGGCCAGCTTTTATAGGCGGAGTACCTAGATAGTTCGGTGTACCTACCTCTACTCAAGATCGTCTAAAGGGAATGCAAACGATTCAACATAAACAAACCTTTCGCAATGTTGGTGATTATATAATTTATTGTCTACTGTAATAATTTCAACAAAATGTATTTTATTATGAAATAAATGACTTATGATGACCTACGACTTCGCGGTCCTGATCCAAATCCCAGCTGTATCGATCTTTATTGGCGAATCACTATGTTGAAATCCAGTGAAAATCTTTATTGATCAAATCACCGTACTAGCATTCAAAACGACCCGTGTATTGTTTTCTTTTTGACCTTAGAGCCCGTGGAATAATCGTGTGAGCTTATATGACACAGCAAACCACCGGACGACGTATACGGCGACGGCGCCGTGCCGTAGTGCCGCCGTGCCGTAGTGCCGCCGTGCCGTAGTGCCGCCGTGTCTGTCAACAAGCTACCATGGTGATCCATACAACACTGACGACAGTGCCTTCAGACGGTGAATCAACCGTAGTTTTTCACGGCAAAAAAACGTCATGTTCAACGGGCACTACAATACTTTCAACCTTTCTTTACCATCATTAGCATTTGTGCCTAACCGTCTCAGCTGATTTAACTGATTGATGCTTTTGCTTAGACTGAACATAATTAGGTACTTTTACCTAGTAATAAAAGTCTTAGCTTGGGGTCTATACCCCAAAGGTTAAACTGAACCTATACGCATTTGTGCCTAACTGTCTCAGCTGATTTACCTGATTGATGCTTGCTTAGACTGAACATAATTAGGTACTTTTACCTAGTAATAAAAGTCTTAGCTTGGGGTCTATACCCCAAAGGTTAAACTGTACCTATACCTACGTATATCTTACCTATAGTACTATATTACCTATAATACTTACCTACAGTCCTTCAATTAAAATAAACACTTATGGTACCTACCTGACATGAAATTTACGTGTATCGCGTATGTTTGATTGTGGCACAATTTATTCAACATTGTTATTACGATGAAACACGAACAATAAAGATCCATTCACAGCAAAATGTTGACACGTCCAATGCACGTTGCAATACATTGTCGAGTTATGTGTTCAGTATTATTCAGTCGATCTTTTACAGCACGCTTGCCATTTTTGAGTTGGTCAAAATATTATTTTGAAAAGCTTGGGATCATGGGAAAGATTTAAAGGACTAAGAAGTTTACTTGTTCTAAATGACACAGTAACCGGTCCTTAATTTTTAACATACTTAGGTATAACTGTAGGTATAATTCCAAGCTAATTAAGTAGGTACCTATATTTGTATAAAATTACCCAAGGTTCAAGTAGAGCATACGGTTATATGTAAAAAGAAGCCTTAAAACACACGGAAACAAGTTTCCAAGGCGTTACTCATTCCTCATAAAGATAGCCAAAATAAAAATGCAGCTTTTCATACGTGCACCCAAGTTGTGCAAGTAAGTAGACACATATCCAGCTAATACTTTAACTTTATCAGGCGTCGGCGCACGGATGTAAATAAAGTTGGTGACACAAACGGGAGAAAGTCACGCTATTCCTTACTTTAGACTCTAGAATAGAATGCCACTATTTATGTTTACAGCCGCTGATTTTCAGTGGGCAAAGATAATTTTGTACGTTTTAGTGTTTCTGTTGAAAGTCAGATCAAAAGCCCTCGCTTTTAAGGAAAGTTCGTGATTAAACCAACCAAATTAAGTTTACCAACCCCTCTTTGCATACAAAACACATCCACCTAGATATTCGTTGCTTCGTCGAATACGTCAAGCCGTCAGGCACAGCAAGCAATCAATCGTCACTGGCACCAGGAAATGTCTAACAGCAGGTTTTTAGGTAACCTACGTAGTACCTACCCTATTTCCTGTTGGATTACGAAGATATTCGGATTGTGTGACTGTAGGTAGTCCCAATATGAGAATATGATAATCTGTGTTGACTCCTAGAAGTACCAACTACTAAAAAACCGGTCAAGTGCGTGTCGAACCACGCAAAATGAAGGGTTCCGTAGTTGGGAAAATTAACATTGTAGTTGAAAAACTTGTTCTCCCATACGGAATGTATGGGAGAACATGTTTTTAAAACTTCAAATGTAAGTTGGTCGATTATTACTCGGTAACTTATAGAGCCTACTTAGCTGTGATAGTTTTCCTTTTAATTTCGTTATATTAAACTACTGCCTTGATTTTTTTCACATAGCCAAAACCAACCATTTAGCTGACAGGGGGACACTTGACTCTAACTAAAATTAACACTTTAAAGCTTAATATTTCGCAAACGGATCCCTGAATCCAAAAATGGTTTTCACACACTCACTTTGAACAACCTTTCCAACGACATCTCACACCATGGGATAGACAAGAAAAAATAAAATACCACCATTATACCTGTAGGGCAGGTACCTACACTAACCCTATTTTTTTTAATGATTTATGTAGGTACACCCACGCTAAATTACAGCTTTCTAGTAGGAACAGTCTCTGAGCTAAGCCACAGACAGACAGACGGACATGGCGAAACTATAAGGGTTCCTTGTTGACTACGGAACCCTAAAAAGGGCAGAATGACTTTATTACTAACCCGAGTCAATCCGAATTGATCTCAATCAATGGCTGATGGAAGAGCTTTGAACTCTGCGAGTTAATAATAATAAATATTTTCATTCAAACCTGTAGCTGAATTGCGTCCGATACATAGCAATGACTAGCGTACCTACCTAGTGAAATGGAATTCAGCTCAGAGAATGTTGATGAAACCGCAATACCTCTCGAGATGACCTGCCTATTCTCTTCCTGGTATTAGCTGTAAGATTATGAGATATCATTTCGTGGAAATAGTCAATTTAGATTCCAGTTAACCGTTTCCAGGAATACTTGGCAATCCTTACTAATATTATAAATGCGAAAGTAACTCTATCTGTCTCGCTGTCACGCCAAAACTACTGAACCGATTTAAATGAAATTTGGTACACAGATAGTCTAGAGCCTGAGAAAGGACATAGGCTATGTAGTGGTATGTAACCCACACATGCAGACGAACTTGTAAACTCAAGTGCCTGTGACGTCACACGACTCACACGTCCCTTAGTTCGACCTCAGGGTTCAGTATTCGGTCACTAGCCGTCAGCAAAGTAGGACACGTTCACTAACTACCAATCGCATCACTTGTGCGTCAAATTATAATCATCATAATCTTACTTATTGTACCGTGTTTAGTTATAGTACCTTTATTTTTGAGGATGTATGCGAAATCCGTTAAACGAGGAATCGGGTAGCGATCGGGCTCGGTGATTGCGTTTAAACGACGATAATCTCCGCACGGGCGTAATTCACCGTTTTTCTTTTGAACGACGTGTAAAGCATTTGCCCATGGGCTGGCTGACGGCCTGCATATTCCTAGTTCTACCATGCGTTGGAATTCATCCTTTGCCGCTTTGTATTTTGCAGCGTTAAGTGGACGTGCTTTTTCGTAAACGGGTGGGCCGCGGGTACAAATATGATGCATGACATTGTGTTTGGGTGGATCCTTGTAACACTTATCCGAGTCGATGACCTTAATAGTAGGAATATTTGAGGCATCTTCTACGTTGGCGTTCCTAGAGAGCAGAGTGACTTTGTCTATTAACTTTTTTGAGTGAAGATCCACAACCAATTGATATTTGGCTAGGAAATCTGCCCCTATAATAGACCGCTGTACATCGGCCAGGACAAATTCCCAGGTAAAAGCTCGACGTAAGCCAAGATCTAAAGTCATTTTCTGAGACCCATATGTTTTGATTGTTGTACCATTGGCAGCAAATAACGTAAAATCAGCTGGTTGACGATTCGCGTTTTTGTGCCGGTGTCTATGAGAAAATGCGTACCACTTTTCCAGTCGGTGACGCTCAAGCGATGTGTTCCTTCGACACCTACGCTCGCCACAGCAGGTGTCGGTTTTAGTTTAACGCTTTTTTGACGCATTGTTGGTCGCCGCATTTCTTGGCGTTATCTCCATAAATATAGTGGTAGAAACACTTGAAATCTTTGTCTCCCGGTTGCGCTGTTTGACGCCTGTATTTATTTTGATTATCAAAATACCGAGAGCGTGATCGTGACCGTGATCGCGTCTGGTAATTGCCACGACTCCTATTATTACTTTGACGCGTGATTTGTAAATCATTAATTTTAGTGTTTAACGCGGCAATTTCTTGATGCAATTTAATAAATTGTTGGTCCATTGGTTGTTTGGAGATAGCGACAGGATTTAGTGTACAGACTTCGGATAGCCGTGAAGTTTCCATTATTTTATCAGCTATTGCTGCGACATTGTCCAATGGAACATCGCAGACAGTGACTACTGCGCGGACTGTTTGAGGCAGATGATCTAACCACAAAATTTTGATAGTGTCCTCGGTAATTTTGTTCCTTCCGAGCTCGCGCATTTTACGTAAGAGTTGAGTGGGTCGTTGATCCCCTAACTCGACTTTCATAAGCAACGTGTGTAGCTGTTTGGACTCAGACTCTTCATATACCGAAATTAACCTGACTTTTAAAGTTTCATATTTATTGTGCTCAGGCGGGTTCTCGAGAATGTCGCTAATTTGACCCAATTCGTCTCGACCTAACTTAGCTATAACTAATGGTATTTACTTAAGTCACCTGCTTTTTGTGCACCGATTATGGCCTCAAACTGGTGGAACCATAGTCGCGGGCGCGCAGACCAGAAGTCGGCGATGCGGGAGTTGATGGTGATTGCCCCCGTCTCTGGCGGCTGGTGCTGGTCTACGATGTAACTTGGAGCAGCTTGCTGAGGTGCGTAGACGTTGTCAGGTGCGGCGCCAACCGTGGTGGCAGCAGCAGTGTTAGGGTTGGTCATCTCGGAATTTCGTAAAATACTTCACAGTAAACACTAAAGATAGTCTAAGTCTGTATTAACGCAATTGCACTCGCGGGTTATAGTACAGTATGGAACCGTATTTTTTAAATCACGTCGGGTATCAAATCACGTCGGGGTCACCAGTCATTATTATTGTTTTATCAAAGGGGGGAGGACATGTAGTGGTATGTAACCCACACATGCAGACGAACTTGTAAACTCAAGTGCCTGTGACGTCACACGACTCACACGTCCCTTAGTTCGACCTCAGGGTTCAGTATTCGGTCACTAGCCGTCAGCAAAGTAGGACACGTTCACTAACTACCAATCGCATCACTTGTGCGTCAAATTATAATCATCATAATCTTACTTATTGTACCGTGTTTAGTTATAGTACCTTTATTAAACTCATTGTGAACCAACCAATGAACATTTAATTTAATCACACTATAGAACCCGTAATCACATCACAACAAAAGTTCTATAGCTACTTTTATTTTTTTACGGTTTATCGACATACCACGCGAGCGAAGCCGCGAGCGGAAGCTAGTCTATAAATAAATTAGTAACTTAATACGGGTTTAAGTACGTGTCTTAATTTAGAGATAAGTACCTATTAATTGTGTTTAAATCTTTGTTACAATGACCGAATAGTAAAATTAGATTTACACTACAGTGGGCACGTTTTTCACCTACATTGTAATTTTCATTTCGATCGATGCAGTTAGGTAGGTATATCCTCAGAATTATCAATAATAAACTCGACTCCTTTTATTAAAGATTTATCAAAATAATTGAAACTCCGAGTGGAAGCTTCAGCCAGACCCCGTCAGAACAGGGGCCGAATCTTTACCTATTTTGTTTTAAAAGGTCAAACGGGTGTCATAATTTACACATTCTAACGCCCCCTCCACACTAGGTAAAGTGAGCCGAACGAATCTATATCTAAATGTACACAAACATTAGGTAGGTACCTAAATAAAATAACATAAATAGGTACCTACACTCTCAACTTCATCTTTTCTCTTAGATACAGTTATGAAAGTGCTGTGAGTATCTAGTTAAGTAGGTGTAACTGAGATCTTGGTTATACTTTAGCCCTACTTAGAAAATATTGGTAAGTGTCTAAAACCAGAAACGTCCATCAAACTTGGTGGACGTTAAGCCTACTTAGGCGTAGGTACTATTAGGCCACTATTCCTATAATATCCCTATGACGCTAACCCTTTTTAGGTCAATTCAAAATTATTACTTACTTACCTACTACACCTACTATCTAACGATTGTCGACTTCCCATTACACAATGGTGTCATAGGACATAAGGGCCTAACTTAGGATTTTTTATATCGTGACCAATCAAATAGTGCCCATGGGAGGAACCAACAAAAACTTTTCCACTTACAAACTGAGAATAGATTGCGGTATTTCAAACAAACTGTCCCACTTTCTTAACTTTCCTAAGCATTTAATGTATCTACTGTCAAAAATCCAAATAAATATTATAATAAAGGACCTACCTATTGAGTAACTAGACATTAATTACAAGAACATGATTAGTTTTGATTGCGACCAAACTAGTACTAGATACTAAAGTTCTGTTATGCATTCATAACAGAACTTTAGTATCTAGGACCATACAGTCTTAGCGAAAAGTAAAGTGTCACAGTGTTGTCCTCGACGTCAAAGTGAACTTAGTCCCTAAAGGACACTAGAGCACAACCCTACAAAATACTTCACGAACTTCTCGCACGTAGGTAGGCGCCGCGCCGTAGCAAGCGTGCTACGACTAGGTACCCAGTCGTAGCGGTTTCGTAGACAACCGCGTGCTACAGATTTTCCCACTCGTTTTGGCAGAAATATGAGTCGAGAACTTATTTTCAAAGATCTTACCTGCTGGCATTACCTAGAGGAGCGAAGAAGCTTTCTCTTTCAAAATATCTTTCTTTCGAGTTAACCTAAAAGAATTTAAAAGATAATTGCTGTTGAAAGTAGCGAAGTAGCTAATTCGTTTCCATTTTTTATTATAACTAGCTGGTACCCAGCCGCCGTGTAGCTGCCGCAGTAGAATATTGTAGGTACTATGCCTATAATGTTACTAACGTTATGAGTCCATGGTATTTGAAACTAAATGTTTTATTATTATTATAACCTTCGCGCAAGTGCAATTAATAAGATGACAAAGTTTTATCGCAAATTATAATAATCGTAATTATAATATTATTGGATTACTAGCGATTACCAGTAATCGGTGGTGTGGTCGATTAAATATCCAATAAACTATGAAAACCGAGTAAAACAAGCAGAATTTGTTAACGGTTTTAATTAAAGACGAAGAAAGACAAAGAGAAAGCGTGTAGCTGGAAACAACATTCTAACATTGGGTACAAACGTGATTGGCGCTGATCCCTGCATAGCTCTACGCTCTACGCCTATGACTTGAAGGTGCAATATCTCACACAGGTAGATACGACACGTATGACGTAGAAGACGAACACTTAATACAGATAGTAAGGCGAGATGTATCTGTAATGGATTTAGCCGTACTAATGGAAGTGAACCGCAGGCTTAGCGTTGCGGCCGGCGTGCACACCTCCGCCCGGTGCCACATCCTGCAGAATAGTGACATGCGTTAGGTAACAATGTACCTACATAAGTAAGTGCACAATGGAACGGTTACATTATTAAGTGGGAAGCAAGCAGAGCTACACTCCCAATGATAGGAATACTCTTTGATGTGCCGGTCCCAGAGATTTATGTAGCTTATACTATACAGCTCCTGTTAAATAACTAGGGTAGGTCAGGAGCTTACCCGACGTTTTATTTTACGATACCTAGCTATTTCAGGGATGGCTAGCATTTCCTGCGGGAATAGAAAAGTAGCTCTAAATCAGTGTCTGCATTTCAGCTTTGATTATGTAAACACTTGTTGATGCACTAGCTTCGCCCGCGTGGATGTCGGTTAAAATATACCTAAAACCTTACTCGAGAACCACTCTATCCATTGGTGAAAACTGGATGAAAATCGGTGCAGTAGTTTTTGAGTTTATCGCGAACAGGGCGACAGACAGACGCCAAATAAGTATATTCTGTGGACAGACGCGGAGGACTTTATTTTATAATATGTAAGGATAATTATCCACACACACATTATTAGTAGTACTAGTTTGATAAGTCTTTGTCCAGCAGTGGAAAGCAATAGGATTGAAGTAAAAGTGGCATCACCACTTCATTGAACTTCAATACATCATACAGCACAGAACAATTTGAAATGGCCCTAATGTTAACCCTTTTCTATTTCCACTTAATATTTTCTATATATTAAATTTATTGTAGTTCAAATATACTAAGATGAGTGTATACCATAAAAATTAAAACAGTTATTACTTTAGTGTCAAAATGCAGCAAAATCTAAATTACATAAAATATAAAATATTACTGTGATCCTTTCTGCAATTTAGTTAACATCTTGCATGCTTTGTGTGTCCATACTCATGTTTCGAGCAAATAAATGATCTATTCTATATAACATATCGGCTTGTTTCCTCTGAAAGGTTTGGCAGAGGTGAGTTGGAGCATGGTAGGGTTGGGTGGTGTAAATAATATTTTAATAATAAAATTCATTTTGGTAACAAATACTGCCAGTCATTGTTTTGAATGAGGCGAAATACACCATGGTTCTTCACTTGTTCAGACATTGCTGTCCATCAAAAGGTCTCTCATGAGTGATTGCTAATAGTGACAGAAATATTAAATTCTATGCTATCTTGAACTAAAGTGAACAGTAAACTACCCAGGATTTGAAAAGAAACTGCAGTAATAGCTTAAACTTAGTGTTTATTCTTGGCTAGCGTCCACATTCTCTGTCTGCAAGCCCTTGATGGAGGCTACTGGTACGTAAGTAACAAGCGTGAACAGTTTGTGCGCTGAGTCCTCATCGTCATTACGTCTGCGGGACAGCCTCACACGGACGCGGAAGGGAACATTTCTGAAATAGACATAAATATATCATTGGGATGTGCATGTATGACCAGATGTATAAACATAAATGAAGCAAAAGGAGTATGTAAGGATCATAGCAGATGGTGTTGTGTAGATTCTGCCTACCTCCATGGGAAGAAGGCGTGAGTTCATGTATTACATTAGGACCCTCTGAACTAGGCGATTAGCCTTTTCCGTGTCTCATGACGCAAATATGGTTAATAGGGAGATTATTTTACTAACTGGTTGTCTTGCCGAAAGTAGAGAAGTATTAAAACAACCAGTACCTATTATATATAACAGAAAACTTGTTTTCTTGAATTAATAGACCAGAGGGTCATCTTAGCATTATACTCAGGGCTAACAAAATTATTGACGGTATTATAATCTTCTTAGTTACAATAATTATCGACTAATTTTATTGACTATTATTGGATTTAAAAACAAGATTTTAACTTTCTTTGAAAATAGGGATGATAATAATAATAGATTCATTATTCCAGTTTAGTATTAGCATTTAGGATTCAACTTTAATAATAGTAGAGTAGCTACACTTGTATAACAGTAGTAGGTACTTAATTGAAAACATCACAACTTTTAGGTTACTTAGTATTTACTTTATGTTTGCAGTGTTGTTGCAATCCATAACTAAAACTACGATTCTGTATCGAATACCAAAACATAACCAAGAGTTTATATTCCTTACCTGACTCCCTTTGACCAAAGGAATTTGTTTAGGCGAGTGTCCACACGAACATCGGGAGTTCCCATTTGTTTCTCTGCGAATTTACGGATTTCCTTGATGGCACGCGGAGCGCGTTTCTTGAATCCTACTCCATGAAGCCGTTTATGTAAGTTAACCGTGTATTCACGAGTTACAACTTCGTTGATGGCAGATTTGCCTTTCCTCTCTCCCTTAGGTTTTGCCATTGTGATCTGAAATGATATCACAAAATAAGACTCACAGGACCTAAATCACCTACTAAGAACACTTTCTATAACTAAATCCAGTTATTCCGGCATTGATATTTTACGATTAAATTGGATTTTATCATAAATACACACACCTTGGAGCTTCGTGCACCAAACCGAATCAAAAAAGAAACGTCAAAATCAGGTAACTCCTGTCAAGCGATTTTGACAGTTGTGAAGGTTCGTTTTCAGCGATGTCAATATTTGTATTTTCTTGAGTCTTACTTGACTATGATTCGAATTCGGCTGGATTAAAATTTTTGGAGGACAGGCAAAAAATAAACTCCACACTTTACTCAAAAATGATACCGTTAAGAAAAACGTCACAACAAACAATAGAAAAAAAAATAAAGTGAAATCAAAGCTAACTTCGCAAACTCTTTAATAAATTCTGCAATAATTTGGTCAGTGTGTTATTTCGGGTCGGGTCACAGAGTGATTTATATCACAGAGTACTTTTATACCGGATGAAATTTTTTACCGTCTCGAGCATAATAAGGTGTGTTGTGTAAGTGGAACAGAAGCCATACCCGAGAATATTTACACTTTAATTGATGAGCCACCTTCAAACTTTTCAATTTTGCAGTTTCATACATTCACGAGATTACACGATTAAACACGAACTCAAATCGCACGCTCGTAAACAAGATGACAAATAAATTACTTTTAATCGGAAATATCCATAGAGGTTAACTAATAAGTCCTCAATGATAAAAATAAATACAATGTTGCATTAAGTTTATCCAATCTATTTGATACCGACCTCCTTTGAATCATAGCTCATTAACTCGATAATTAAGAAAACATAACTGAAGACAGTGACAGTTGAAATATCAAGATGACAAATAAATTACTTTTAATGGAAAATATCCATAGAGGTTGACTAATAAGTTCTCAATGATAAAAATAAATATAATGTTGCGTTAAGTTTATCCAATCTATTTGATACCGACCTGCTTTGAATCATAGCTCATTAACTCGATAATTATGAAAACATAACTGAAGACAGTGACAGTTGAAATATCAAGATGACAAATAAATTTCTTTTAATCGGAAATAGTCTTATCCATAGAGGTTGACTAATAAGTTCTTAATGATAAAAATAAATACAATGTTGCATTAAGTTTATCCAATCTATTTGATACTGACCTCCTTTGAATCATAGCTCATTAACTCAATAATTCTGAAAACTTAACTGAAGACAGTGACAGTTGAAATATCAAGATGACAAATAAATTACTTTTAATCGGAAATAGTCTTATCCATAGAGGTTGACTAATAAGTTCTTAATGATAAAAATAAATACAATGTTGCATTAAGTTTATCCAATCTATTTGATACTGACCTCCTTTGAATCATAGCTCATTAACTCAATAATTATGAAAACTTAACTGAAGACAGTGACAGTTGAAATATCGATGTCAGAGAATTTCTCCGTACGCTAACGTTACTATGCAGCAGTAACCTAGCAACAATTGTTTATTGTTGCTAGGTTACTGTTGCTAGACCTGCAATTGGTTGACTTTGAGTAGTCACTGCTGTCAAGTTTGTAGTTCTGCTCTCAGGTTAGCCAACCGGTAAAAATATGAAATATAATTTTCTTCTTCTAATACGAAGACATACGACTTTGCGTGTCGGGAACCGAATAAACCCGATTTGCATTACACGGCTAAAATGCGAACAGTACCAGGTGGCTCATCAATTAAAGTCCGTGACTGTACCATTGAGATTGTACAGGTTCGGAATTTCCTTCAAAAATCATGAAAACTATCCATCCTACGGCCCGTGCGTAAAACTAATAATAGCCAAAATTGGAGATAGTAAACGGCGTAGGCTGCGATCGCGCATGAATGAAAGTTGTACGTGTGTGCGAGCGAAACGCACGCACACTCTTTTGCGTAGAAACCTAGTACCTAAGTGGCCGCCCCTCGCATGGTACACACGGCTACACATCAAGCTATACAAAACCAGTTTATGCTGATCTCGCATTGTATAGGATTTCCCTACAATGAGAGATCAGCGTAAACTGGTTTTGTATAGCTTGATGTGTAGCCGTGCGTACAGTCGTGTTTAAAACGTTTCCAAAATCAAATTAAAAATCAACGCAATAAAATTTATACTCCACTTACTAATAAACTAAGACAAACCTGATCTACAAATAAAATGAACACAATACCCAAAAATTCTCAAACATACAATACAAATACCCAATTGACTAAATAAGCCTCACACCAAAAGAATAAGTAGTAAATAGGTAATAACTTAACACAAGTAAGAAAACTTAACCTACCTAAAATAATAAAACACAACAAATACTTACGTAAGTACAAATAAAAACCCCACCAATTTACCAATTAAAAAGATAAAATAATAAGAAAACCTATCCTTACAAATAAAACGAAAACAGTAAGAAAGACTCGGAACGAACTTTTAAAACAATCTAAGTAATCTTTTTTAAATAATTCGAAACAATAAATACTTGAATAAGCAAGAATACTCGACTGTACTTCATTCAAAATGAAAAGGACGTGCATACATACGGGAGCGAGAACATTGATAGAAGGTTGTACGGTCGACCCGTTGCTAAGTAACGTCGGCGCGCCTGCGCACACACACGTACATAGAAACTTAATGTGTGCGTGAGAGTTCACTTACGGTTACCGGGGTTCACGTACGAGAGCCGAGCATCTGAGCGGTACTGGCGCGCGGGCGGCACGACCGACCGACGCGCACGCGCATTGCGCGCATTTTACTAAAAATGAACTTAGGTCTGTACCTACCTTTTTAGCGATATCGCAGTAGGTAATTGTTGTTCAAAATGTTTCGTTCTAAACATAAACTAGCCTACTACTAGTCTTTGCATATTGTTTGGTAAACTTCGAGGCGTGTCTCTATCACTTCTCAAAACATTAAAAGCGTCTATATTATATAGCGTCTAAACGTTTAGTCTTAACTAAACGTTTTAGTTCGGCCCACAAATAAAAGTCAAGGGGTGTTATGTAGGTCTGGTGACCTCGGCCGCCAGTTCACAGGTCCACCGCGATCTATCCACTTATCACCGAATTGACCATCGAGATACGTGCGCGCAGGTCGTTTGTAGTGAGCTGGACATCCGTCATGCTGAAGTACATGTCTTGCAGATAGGGATCAGGAACGTCTTGCAACATAGTGTCAATAACGGAACGGTTCTGCAGCCAGTGACAAAACTCCATGCGGGGTCCGGGGTTTTCAGGAGAATTTGAGGAGAAGGGATACCGTTCCTTCGCAGCGACTGAAGATGTTCTTCTTCTGCGTATATTCCCCTCGCACTGGCTGTTTTCACCAAACAAGATACTCTACGTTAGAATATTCGTACATGTTTAGATACGATAACTATGGCCGGGTGGACGATGCATACGCGGAAACAAACAGCGCGACGTCACGCCGCCGTGATTAATCGCAGGTGACTGAAGCGCGGGACGCGGGCGGGCGCGGGGATGCGCGAGCGAGCAGCTCCGGCGCGGCGGCGGCCCGTGCGCCTGATATCAAAGGAGCCGACGTACAGTGCGGCGAGTACCTATCGGCCGCAAAGGAACGTATCTACGAATTCATTGATAAATTCCGTGCATTTAGTAGGGTGCGTATGATTTGAATCTCGATATTTTTTCATCGATTCATTCATTTTCTTTTAAATTTCTGTTTTTATTGTTTTTGTATTAAAAGTTTACTTCAAATGGGTAGTATTTTTAGATAAATCAATTTGTTTAAAGGGTATAAAAAATAATAAAAAAATAAATTGACTATGCCATTGGCTTCTACTCCGTTCACCTACTACACCCTATGTTTGTCGAGACGGTAAATAAAATCATGCGGTATATAGGTCGGGTCGTATCTCCGTTGACGTTCTCATGCGCTGCCGGTCGAACAAACAAGTTAATAATTTACAGTAAAATAGACATAGATACGTTGTACAAGCTAAGATAAACAATACATAATAATTATGTACAAGTATATAAAAGACCGGCCAAGTGCGTGACGGAAAGACCGGACCACGCACATTGAGGGGTTCCGTAGATATATGATGATCTTTGACGCATGCACTGTATTAATTTTGTCAACCGCAAAAATAAGTTGTACAAGAAGAGAGAAGCGTATACAACTTTCGATACTGATTCTACAGCATAATCTTAATTATGGGATCCACAGATACCCCACACGCTTATAGATGCATTATTTTATTTTCATCCGTAGGTTACATGTCGCTTCATGTAAAATACTGATATTCAGCTGCATCCGATTAGTTTGAAAACGGACCCCAACATTGCTGGGATAACACTAGGCAGATTGATTTGTTAAATGTATGGGGAGTGCCAAACTTATTTTTTTTAAATAACAATGCATTAAGTAAAGCGCCCCGGGGCCACGCTTATTTATGTTCATTTATTTTTATCCCTCTTTTATGTACATGTGTGAGAAGGCAAATTGTTTTATATTTTATTCAACATACAACCTGACACCGACCTGAAAATTGCAAAAAAAGTAAGAAAATATGAATTTCGCGGGCTACTTTAGCGCATCCCCTTGCAAGTTGTGGGACGCATAGACTAATGTTGTGACGTGTATTCTTGTCGTGCATAATTTTGCAGAATTGGGATATCAACTGTAACTGTCAAAGTCAAGTTCAAAAACAATAAAAACACGTTTTTGTTTGTTTGTCAAACTTAAAAATCAAATTCTTGAGAACGAACGAGAAGAAATAGCATGTACCTATTAATTGCTATAACTTGTTTTCTTGCTTGCTATATTTATATAATAGTAATCTATGCTATATTTGATAATTCCTTGGAGAAGACGGAACTCAGAACTGCAGTAGAAAAGTCTGACAAGAAAGTATTGTGTAAAACAGTGTGAGCGATAATCAGATTATTTTATATTGTTCTGAGTTTGTAACAAGATTATGGCTGAAATATACAAGTGAGTTATTTTTACTGTCATGGTTATTTATTATTGTTTGTATCAACACAACAGGCTCTGATAAAACTTTATTTATTTTACAGACTTATTCACCCGGTCAAGTATTTCAACGACTACTTATCAAGAAACATACGGCCAGACGGTAGAGCATTTCATGAACAACGAAACATTAAATTAAATGTTAATTCTATTAAAGCATCAGATGCTTCAGCTGTAGTCAAATGTGGGAACACTACAGTTGTTTGTGGAATCAAGCTGGTAATTTTAATTTTCGTAATACTTGATTCTACAAAAGTCCAAGTACAGTGTAAAAACTTAATTTCAATAATATTCTTACCAACTTTGCAGGAACTAGCAACACCAAAAGCAGAAGAACCAGATGTCGGTTTCCTTGTTACAAATGTGGAACTACCACCATTGTGTTCATCGAAATATAGACCTGGCCCACCTTCAGATAGTGCACAAGTCGCCAGTACCCTAGTCTATGACATCATCATAAATTCTAAATGCATTGATCTAAAAGACCTGAGCATAGTACATGATAAGTTAGCGTGGGTGCTTTATTGTGATATGGTCTGTATTGATAATGATGGCAGCTTGGTTGATGCTTGTATCATGACATTGATGGCTAGTTTGAAAACATGTAAGTTGCATTTCACAACAACACTATAATGTTTTTCAAATCCAGAAAGAAGATTGAGATACCTGATAAATGCTTAGAAATTTATAATATATGCCATTTTACAGTAACTCTTCCAACGGTGACATATGATCCAGAAACAGAAGAAATATCTGTAGATGCAAGTGTACGGACAAAACTAAATGTTCATGGATCACCAGTGGCAACAAGCTTTGCTCTGTACAAACATGACCAAAGGTAAATACTTCATATGCTACGGCTACACTTTACGTTATCGCGAACTTTTCTTCGTGCACTCTCTCTCGCACACCCCTCGATTACTCGCTGATCAACAGAGAGTGCACGAAGAAAAGTTCGCGATAACGCGAAGTGTAGCCGTACCAATAATGACTAAAATACCTATAGATGGTAAGTTATAACTCATAAGGAAACTAACACTTTATTTTTTTTCAGCAATATTGTTTTAGCGGACCCCTCATCATATGAAGAAGAGATGTGTGGAGGCATTGGTGCTAACTTAATAACATGCTATAACAAAGGTATTCTTTGTGGCTCTCAAAAATTTGGCGGCTGTAATCTTTCTATAGAATGTGAAATAGAGGCTCTTAAGATAGCCAAACAAAGAGCACAAGTGGTTGAAGAAGTTATTGATGTCTGCATTAAAAATTATGAATTAGAAAATAAATAGAAGATATTCATAATATCAATAATTATTATTTTCACTATACTTATCCTATATTTTACATCAAGTTCTGCAAGCTCAGCTATTCATCATACAATTTAATACTTCACTGGCAATGCTACCTTTGAAAATTAAAAAACGTAGAATGCTCTTTGCAATCAGCAAAGAGCTTCTGGTCTATCTTAAGCCTATGTATGCTTGTATAAAGATGGGCGTACTCGGGTGTGACCCCCGGCCCCGGTACAGATTGTTGCAAGTTGATCTTCGGAAAGAAACGGTTACATATTTTACCTGTTAATTTATCTTTGAGTGCCTAAATAAACAGGATTATTTTACCCGCATCTATTGGTACTGACTTGTCTTTACTCAGAACCCGCTTCTTTATCCAGCACCCTATCTATCTCGTGTCAGTGAGTATAATGTTCCTTGCATTATGGAGACTGGCTGTAAAGAGGAGAAAAGTTATTCAAAAAAAACTTTTCATAGTTGGGGTTTAGTTTTTATAACTTTTACTTTTATTGGGGCGTTATATATTTTTTTTAAAGAGCTAAATATTTTATACCTATAATTTTTTTTTAGTTCATGACTTTGTCCCCTAGAAGGCGTTATGTGCTATATTCATTTAATGTCTCACCTCCATACTAATATTATAAATTCGAAAGTAACTCTGTCTGCCTGTCTGTCTGTATGTTACCTTTTCACGTCTAAACCACTGAACGGATTTCGACAAAATTTGGCAAGGAGATAGATGGCATCCCAGGGAAGGACATAGGGTACTTATTATCAACATACCACGCGGGTGGAAGCTAGTAGCCTATAATTCGAAGACATGTGACATCTACCAACCCACACTGGGTCCGCGTGGTGGATCAGCCCCACAGAACATACTTACTCTAGGGAGATCAGCCCACTTTCTCTCACAGAGAGGAGGCCTGTGTCCTGGTCGCGCCCGTGATATCTCGCTACTCTGCACGAGCCGTTATTTGTCAAATTATGATAAGTTATGAAGAAACAGATGAGCACACATACTTATACCCCTCCGGTCAAAATCATAACCTCCGCCGAAGTCAAAGACGTTTCGCGCCGACTAAATTATTGAGATGAGGGCAAGGGAACACAATACTACATTTACTTATTAATCATCCTCTCATTAGTTTTACCTAAGTAAAACTAATACCTATAAGTTTTCGGAAAATACGAAGAAGGATTGAAAGAAAAGTATTGGCTTTTAAAAATATTTGGCTAGCTGGCAACTATGGTGTGGTAAAAACTAAAATGACAGTAACATTTATCGGTTTATCCGCTGGTAACATTCATTTAAAATGTCACCACGTCTCAAAATATCAAATTATGTTATTGAGGTAAACTATTTTATTTTGTCTAAAACAGTGCATTGAAATGTACCGAATTTGGACTTAATTAGTAAATAAAGTGTCTGCCTTTCAATTGAATTCACAATTTTACCGTATAATTGCTTATAAATATTGTTTAATTACATACGTCATCATCTCAAGTCACCACATTTGGTTTGCTATTTTTTTAATATTTTGTGTTATCAAATAACTCCTAAATAACGCTGATAATTGTTGTTTTTAGAGGTTGTCTAATATAGACACGAATGAAACTACAGGATGTCTGTACGGCCTCATGTACGATGGCACATTGCTCGTGGTTGGACTGAGCTTAGAATTATTTGAAAATGAGAAGAACACTTATAGGCAGTTGTTACTCAACCTTCCTGCCGAGATAGAACTATGCGGCGTCGTAAGGTTCGGCGAATCTTTGACTACTGGGACCACAATGAAAGAAATATTGCAGGTAAATAATTTTTCTGCCCAACTGGTCTCTTTGATTTCTGCCCTATTTCTAAACGATAAACACTTACTCTTTGACTATTAAACTTGATATTTACAATACACCTTACAATTTCTTCCTTTGAAATGATTGAAATTGAAAATCTCACCATGTCAATTAAACATACAACTTTATGCTTAACAAGTGGATCCCTCGATTCCGTTATTCATCTTTTATATTCTCTTTGTCAGATTTTTATGTATATACTAACCATATTACTTCTTTTACAGGATGTTGATATAACAGACAATCCTCTGGTGATGATAGTCAATGAAAAGAAAGAAATGAAAACTCACTTTCTGGTCCATGACAAGTTTGAAGAAACCAAATATGAAGTGTTGAGCTCAGATGACATGAGCAAACAGTTTCTACATGTGCGCTTGAATACAATATTACCACTAACCTGTGAGGCAACAATATCTGGTGTGAAAAATATCCTGCAAAATAAGAGGAAAAAGGTAGTACTGTTTTATTCTGTCCTGATTTTTATCAGGAAATCGATTACTTACATGATCATTTTATCTACATAACATCACTCCTTGATTCCTTAAAGGCTTGGACAGAGGTGTACCTATGGTATACTAATTTTGTCTAATGTCCTAAAATAAGACAATAGAAAGATGATCTTGATAATTATGAAGTATGATAAATGCAATAAAAAATAATTTTACCATGGTGCAATCTTACCTGTTTATTTTTTTGTAACAGATTGCGTCTGGGCAAGTGTCATTCCATGTTGATGGAACATCAGTGTACCTGTTTGGTGTTGCATCAGATGTGGGCCTGACTGGAACCAGCGCAGAGGCAACCATAGGAGAATTGGTTGACTCAATGAGCCCAGAACAGCCTAAAAAAAAGAAGCATAATACAAACACAGTAGTAAGTAGGACTTTAAAAATCACTTAAAAATACATTCACTTAGTAATCTACCCTACTAGAAATTAGGTAACGGTGCTATAATTAAAAAATAACTAGCTATACCCAACAACAATGTGGCTTTCTCTTTGGAATTGATGTGTTTTGTATAGTAATACTAGCTGCGCCCCGCGGTTTCACCCGCGTATGTGTCGATCCCGTGGGAATATCGGGATAAATTTCATCCAAATCCATTCAGCCGTTTTTACGTGAAAGAGTAACAAACATCCATCCATACTTACAAACTTTCGCGTTTATAATATTAGTTAGATCTCATGCATGCAACAGTTAGCAATATTGTTTTAAGATAATCAGCCTAACCGCACATAACATTATACATAGGTATATTTTAATATGTGTTTTTATTTTGTTTTCAGGAAATAGTACCTATAAATCTTGTATTAAAGACAACAAAGGATATTTTGTCAGATAAACTTGTGAAGACTGCAGTTAAAATGATGACAACTCAAAGAAAACGTAAGAATTAATTAATACTAGATCTAGATAAAGTTAAACTATTAAATTAATGTGGCAATATGGGAGTTATTAATTATAAATATTTTTATTATAATTATTTCAGCTGCATTTTGCATCAGTATGCCTTTGAGAATAGATACACTGGCAATAATCCATCGCAACACAAAGTTACTGGAACTTTATACTGTTCTTGTTGAAGCTGCCTGCAGGTCACTCAGATTACTAGAAAGTATCTTAATAGAACAACTAGGTTTGTATATTACTATTAAATTAATGTACAGTAAGTAGGTACCCGGGCGGTTTATGGCAGATCAAAGTTTTTGAAAGAGTATTTCATACAGTATGATTGATACAGACAACGCTTTGCAAAGTGTACTTACTCTAAATCTCGATGTACCATAAAGTAACGGCCGGGTACTACCTGCAGATTGTTATGATGAGTAATGTTCATTCTAAGTAATTTGAATAAATATATGCTTCAGGACAAGAAGGCATTGGAGATGGTGCTGGGCTACGTTTGCCTGAAACCTTCCACTTCCTGCCACAAGAATTGGGACACTTCGTAACTAGAGTAGTACCTAAAGCCATACCAGATGAAAGTATGGGTAAGTTTTGATAATTTGAGTAGCAAAAACTCCCCATTTTTTTCACAAGCTTCTGCCTGCGAATTCGCCTTCGTGATTTTATATAACTTCTGGCACTTGGCAATACAATAGCTTCCCATTAAGCCGTAAATACACTTGCCTGTAACTTGCACAAAAGTGTGCATGAAATTGTGCCTTAACAACTTCTGATTGGTGAATGTCACTATTGCATGCAAACTACTTGCATACTTCTGTGCAAGTTACAGACAAGTGTATTACGTACTATAAAAAAAAGGGAATCGAATCAGTAGTTCCGAAGATTTCCCTCTGCGTACAAACTCACTTTGACTTCTTTATAATATCATTTAAATATAATAGTTTAAATAACCAGAAATTTTAAAAACATTAAAAAAAAAAATTACAGAAAAAGAACGGCGTTTGTTGCACGAACAGTTAGGCTTGGCCCTGAATAGGCCTTTATTCCGTAGAGGTAATGCATACTCTGATAAAAGCGGCGGACGTTTAGTAAATCCTCACGAAGCTATATCGCAACAAACATTAAAGCCTGATGTCACCGTGGCGCTCCTCCGAGGGCGGTACGCCTACCATCATTACATGCAGGACAACTTCAATGATGATGGATGGGGTTGCGCCTACCGCTCCATGCAAACTATATTTTCGTGGTTTAGGTAAGTTTTTATCATACCCCTGTCAAGCAGAGTGTATATCCCTAGGGATTTCACGAAATCCCTAGGGATATACACTCTGCTTGACTCTGGTTTAGGTAAGTTTTTATCATACCCCTGTCAAGCAGAGTGTATATCCCTAGGGATTTCGTGAAATCCCTGGTTTCCTCATTTCCCTGCGACATATACATATAATTATGTTTAATTAATAAAAAAAAACATTTAATATTTGTGATATTTTCAGGTTCCAGGGATACACAACTGTTGACATACCAACTCACCGTGATATTCAACAGTGCCTTGTAAACATTGGTGATAAGCAGCCCTCGTTTTTAGGATCAAAGCAATGGATAGGTTCCACAGAAGTGATGTTTTGTTTAGAAACACTTTTAAGTGTTCAATCAAGAATTATATTCGCTAATACTGGAGCTGAATTACAGAGTTATGCCCATGATTTAGTTCATCACTTTCAGACACATGGAAGTCCAATTATGATTGGTAAGTTCATATAATGATAATATTGATAATATTTTTTATTTCGGCCAAAGAATCAGCATTGCCATACAGCGTGGCAATGCTGTCAGCCTTTTAGGCACTTTTCCTGTTGACAGCGATGCGGACGAATTTTTTGATGCACAATAGTGATTATTCCCCCCCCCCCCCCCTTATATATACTTGTATTGAATGCATTAATTGTATGAAAACAAACTTATATTTGCGGCCGGTAAAATGTGCTATGTATGCGTAAATATTCACCCCGACTACGGAACTCTTCACTTTGCATGTTCCGACACTCACTTGGCCGGTTTGTTATTTTTGTTTACTTTGTTCTGTGGTTCTATTTACATCCTCAAAACAGGTACTTTTTATTTGCAGGTGGTGGAGTACTGGCGCACACAATTCTGGGGGTAGAATACAACTCTGCGACTAATGAAATACGCTATCTTATCCTAGATCCTCACTACACGGGCGCAGAAGACTTGTCCACTGTCGTCAGCAAGGGCTGGTGCGGCTGGAAGAATTCCGACTTCTGGAATAAAACTGCTCACTATAATCTTTGTTTGCCACAGACAAAACCTGCTATTTAAAGAGCTCAATCGTATTATATTTCAAAATAATGTTCTTCAACATAATTTTCCATTTTTCTGTTTCTAACTGCCAAAAGTTAGAGCTATGTTTGTAAAGCTGTGATAATCGGCTTCTGTAAGCCCTTAGATTCCACATACGTGCATTTTTTTACTGGTAATACCCAGGTTTAACCTGGTTTGAATGAATGGGGGTAAATTATTAGGTACAATATTGGTGCAAAAAGTAATCCTATATTACGAACTTTTAGTCGATATTGAAATAGTTTTTTTTGTTTTAGGATCTCTATTTTCATGTTTATAACTTGGTAATTCGATACCAGTGCCTCTTAATTCTTACCCTTTGAAAAAAAGACTACAAGCTCAACCCAGACGGAAAAGTTGTGATTATTTGATCAAAAGTTTTTATCTAGGATTAGGTTACATTATACATGTTTTTATATTTGTTCAAATGTTAGCTTCCGTCATATTTAGCTCATGATTAGCGACTATGATTTAAAACTGTCGCCCTTTGTCAGAATAATTTATTAACACCGCAAATCAATTATGTACCTATACAACATTGAATTTGGGTTATTATGTTAAAGTTCATAATAGCGAGTCTTTTAATTTGCTTATTTCATTTCGTGTTTAAATATCAAGCATGTAAGTTAAATGGAATTGTTATATTTTATACTAAATAAAGTACCTATAAATTAAAATTTTGATTTAATTAAATAAAATATCCGGCCAAGTGCGTGTCAGACAGACCACGTACAATGAAGGTTTCCATAGTTGGGATGAATTTATATCCCAAGAACAAACTTAACAATGTAGTTGAAAAACATGTTCTCCCATAAGTTCCAACTGCAAATGTAAGTTTGTACGTACAATATTGGGAGATTTGCCATGTCATTTTAAGACCATAGACTTCTTATAGGTTTTCCTGTTATGTATAGAACTATTTACTGTATATTTTTTTTCAACATTTTAGGCTCGGTAGTTTAGGACATAAGACCCAATGGTCAATTTTCTATGTATTTTAAAATAATAAAAAATAATGTATTTGAGATCCTCGCAACAAGCCTTTTCATTTGATATGTGACACGGTACATTTTGCTAAACTTTTTTATAAGTCGGAAAACAGCAATGTGTCGTATGTTATAGAAGGTATACGTAGTTGCACCGTTTCGTCTAGGCAGTCATTATAATGGTGGCTTCCAGCCTATACGGCACTGGTACTTTCCGTCGCAAGAACCCATGTCTGAAGAGCACCTGTGTCAGCGGAAAGTAAGGGCGCCTTAAACTTAAACACCAAATAAATATTATAGGCCTTACCACAAAAACTTAAGACACTTGTTCAATGCGTGTTTTGTCAGTTTTATGAAGAAACTAGCTTCCGCCCGCGGTATGTCGAAAAAAAGTAGCCAAAGTCCGTCCCCAGGGTCCCATCCACCTCCATGCCAAATTTTGTCGAAATTCGTTCTGTGGTTTAGGCGTGAAAAGGTAACATACACACAGACAGACAGAGTTACTTTCGAATTTATTACTAGCTGCGACCCGCGGTTTCACCCGTAAGTCTCGATCCCGTGGGAATATCAGGATAAACCAGGTCATGGTCTACCCATGTGCCAAATTTCATCCAAATCCGATCAGCCGTTTTAGCGTGAAAGCGTAACAAACAAACTCACTTTCGCATTTGTAACAGTAGTTAGGATGTCATATTTTAAAATGTGTTTAGGATAAAATAACTGATAAACACGTTTTGTGGTAATAAGGAATAACTTTATTTACACAAATACAGAACATACGGGGCTTACAACTTTTACTTTTACGCCTATACATACTTATTTTACTATAGATTACATACATAAATACATTCCTAGATCACAGAGAAATACAACAATTAAATCAGGAAACTAAATTTGAGACTAATGAAAATCAAGGCACACACTGTTACAAGAAAAGTGGAGAAACTCTACGCCTATGAGTTTAGCACTAGGAGCTATTGACTTTCTGGAATGTCTTCCAAATCTAGCTAAAGTTTACAAATGTTATAATGACACATGCTAAGATTTGTCTTTAACATTTACAAATAATATAATTCAGTTAGCAGCCAACTTTCTTTTTCTTTTAGACATTTTTATCACTGCTCCAGCACTACGCGTTGCTACAGTATGGCCATGACCGATTCAATAATGCTGCCCGGACTTTTTATAAAACTAGCTTCCTGAAGGCAAATACATTGAAAACGAGATAGGACCGCTCACTGCCATAGAGAGAGAGAAGTTGATGTATGCTAGACCATACCTAGTCCGAGCGAGCCAAGACAAGAGCTAATTTACGAGCAGACCCCAAACCTTTAGTCTTTAAAAAAAAAACAACCGCTACCAACAGTAATGTGCGATATAGAAGGGAAACCTGAATTCACTGTATAAGTAGATAATATATACAGATCATAGATTTCCATTTAGCACCAATGCTACCTACCAAAAAGTTAAGCTGTACAAGGTAGCATAGCAAAGCTTTTATTTCTAACACTCCTACGATTATTAAATTACACACTAGCATCTGCCCTACTTCATTTTCGCTCTCCGACTTTTTTCTTTTTGCTCGGCTCCAAAGGGTCGTAGCGTGACATAGCGTATATGTATTCCTAAAGAATTGGGTTATCCAATCCAAAAAGAATTTTTCAAATCCAACCGGTTATCCCGGAAATTACCCCCTACATACAAACTTACCAAATAAACAAATTATACCTCTTTATAATATTAGTATAAGTATATAAGGTGTATCTATTTATACACGACATCTCTTAAGAAGCCATCACTATGCGATTTCAGGGTTGGTCCCGTACTGAAAGTTTTTCATAATAATGAGTACAATGACCCCTTAAGAGATTTCGTGTATGAGTAGATACACCTAATATATAATATATACTGGATGTTTTTATTCAGTAGCGTTAGTCGAAGTTTAAACTGTCTGTAGGTATTTTTTGATCAATCTAATTGAAACAGTTCCTACTACTATCGTCGCCTTTTTGCGGGGATTGTTTCTGTTTGACTAGTTTGCAGCTCTCGTAAATATGTAAAACATTAATATAGTATTACTAAATCTTAAAGTATTTCTAAATCACAGTGCCGAACTTGCGGAAACTTTTTCTGAAAATAAAATGCCAATTAGTGTACCTAAGTTATCAATTGAAAATACATAAGTTCTGAAAAATACTGCAACAATCTTACCCGTAATTTTAATTCTATTCTGTCAATCTCTCCGCCCAGCATATCTACAATATTTTCACCATGTTTCAGTAAGAATGCTTCAACGTCATCAATGGTTTTCACTTTATTCATGTCCTGAAACAATTTACATGGTTCATAAAAATAGGCAGTATTGGGGACTGCCGACAGAAGTGAACACTTAAAACTGGTATTAGCGCCATCTATATTCTATATTAAAGCACTAACTAATCCATAAGTTTACCCCCTCAACACGCCTAAGAAGTTTTCACTTCATTTATTGTTAACTAGCTGTGCCCGCGACTTCGTTCGCATGGATGTCGGAAAACAATAATATGTCGCTTAGAAAAGTTGTACCTTCATTTAAAAAGGGCGAATCTTTCGACCAGGCCTGGTGATTTTTCCTAGTAAGAAACTGCCAAAAAACTTGTGTTTTTATTTAAGAAAATGCTTCTCTTTATAAAATATTAGCGGTGGAACCACCTGGAGCGTACACAAAAAAGTTGCTAGGGTTGCTCACACGCGAAAGAGCTACATAAAGTTGGCCGTGGGAAAAGCAACCAATACTAAGATCCACCCCCGCAACGGATAATGTCTGGCCCTGAGCTTTGTTAATGGTCATGGCGTAACACAGGCTGACGGGGAATTGCACACGCTTAAAACTAAACGGGAAATTATTGGGAATGAGAGGAATTCTTGGAATAAAAACAACATCACCGGCGCCGCAACCTGTTAAGATTTCGGCTTCGATGACGTTTTGTTGGTGATTGGTGACTATGAGCCGAGTGCCGTTGCAAAGTTTGGGAGGACTTAAATTTCTGAGAAGAATTATTGGCACTCCGACTTTTAAACAAATTTTGTGTGCTGAGAGACCGGGTGTGTTAAGGGATTCTAAGAACTCTACTGGATAGTGTGTGGCATCTTCTTCTTCGGGAACCGTATTTATCGATGTATATTGTTGACTTTCCCCAGAAACATGTGCCAATATTTGTGTATTTATTGCTGTCCGATAGTCGAACAAATCGAATCAACCATAAGGCCTCTGCCTCGAACCTTGCGGGCAGCGGGGCGGCGGCGGCGGCAGCGGTGGCGGCGCGGGCGCAGCAGGATCTTATGCGTAAAATCAAATGGACCGGTTCTCGAAAACAGCGGCGCGGCAGCGGCGAGGCGGCGGGCAGCGAGCGGTGCACTCCATTCAAGCGGTGACCGCCCGCGCGTCTGCATTGCAGTGTTGTTGCCCACAATAAATTGAGCGTTAGGAATAAATTTGAATCAAAAAGATGTTGCCGCCATTGTTCAGCCATTTCTTTCGCGAATAAAAACAAATATCTCGACGACAAAATCGTGAACACAACACTACGCGGCTATAGTGACGCGCGATCTGCCCGCTAGTTTCGAGAACGGGTCTTTGATGCCCGCCCCGCTCCCGCGCCGCCGCCGCCGCCGCCCCGCTGCCCCCAAGATTCGAGGCCGAGGCCTTACACATGCCAACAACGATCGAATAGAATGAGCGATGGTCACGAATCATACGAACAAATTACGAAGTATAATACAGTTCGATTCAAACTTAATGGCGGCTCGGAACATGAGGCGAGTCGCTGCGCAGTAACAATTTCATGTGACAGCGGGGGTGAGGGGTGGGGTACTGCGCAGCTAAAAGTTAACTTCCGAGCCGCCATCCGCCCCGCTGCCCGCAAGATTCAAGGCCGAGGCCTTACACACGCCAACAACGATCGAATCGAATGAGCGGCGGTCACGAATCATACGAACAAATTACGAAGTATAGTACAGTTCGATTCAAACTTAATGGCGGCTCGGAACATGAGGCGAGTCGCTGCGCAGTAACAATTTCATGTGACAGCGGGGGTGAGGGGTGGGGTACTGCGCAGCTAAAAGCTAACTTCCGAGCCGCCATTAAGTTTGAATCGATCTGTAACGACTCGTTTCTTGACTTCTTAATTTGAATGAACGAAACCAACCAAAATACCAAATCAAAACCAATCAGATCACTGATCAATACTTTCAACGAATTTCAACCCAACCCAACCAACAATTTATTATTTATTTATTTATTATATTATATTATTATATTATCGAGACTAAAGAAGTCAAAAACAAAGATACCTATACTAAAAATTATTTGGAATATCTGGGCGAAAGTCATTCTAAGACGGAGAGTCTTAACACCGCGATTCAGAAAATGACATTAAACGAACAACGCCATCTATCGAGCACGAAATGATACTGTCAAAATATATGGGAAAACGTTCGAACACTCTGTAAGCTAAATAAACTATGTAGAAAAGTGAAAAATTAAAGAATAAATACCTATATTTTTTAAGAAATTAACATTTGTCACTATTCTTTCATGATTATCAAGATTTGAAAGATAGGTAGCGCCACCTATCGCACTAATACTAAACTAATAAATAAACAACGCATCTGGAAAATTTTAATTAATCTAACTTTAGAGTTATATTCTATACACAAATACACAATGTATCGCGTTAAGTTTCCGCGCAAAGAAAATGACGGTCATATAACAACACACGATCTCACAAACCTAGTAATTAAGAAGTAAGTATCATTTCGCGTCAATAGATGTCGTTACGTGGATGTACATTACGTAATGAAAATTCCTTCTTGAACACTTTAAATTCATATATCTTTTGATATTTTGAAGCGATTGCGATGAAACAAAAACTAATTGAAACATCGAGTTACACACAATATTTGAGTATAAAAGTTAACCATATTGATTTCGTACTTTTTACGTTAAAGTGGAACAATCAAACTAAAGAACATACAAACAGACAAACAGACAAAAATTCCAAAAATGATAGAAATGGAATCTGTTGGTTATTCTTGGACACCCCACCAATTTTTTTTTTTTTTTTTTTCATTGTACAGAAACGCCTCGTCTACAGATTTATTATATGTATAGATATAGAATAGATATGTTACCTACAAATATAAAAAACAGGCATAATGCATGTCATCAACGGTAAATAGTTTCCGGTAAATATTATGCAAATAAAAAATATAAATTATTCATAAGGCGTAATTTTCCATTGAGCTTTAAAATAGCATTTATCAAGATCAGACCCTCACCTCTATTAATGCGTTCAAGTCGTGTTTCTCTAAATATGACCTTGTTAGTGCTCTGCCGTCGAAATCAACTTCGGCCTGAAATGGAAAGATCGGTGGAGAAAAAAGTGATGAGATCTTTAAAATACAAATAAAAATATTTTAAGAAGAGTATTTACCTTATATCTTATTAGATTACTGCCTATATCTATGCCCTTGACGTCGTGAATAGCTCTTATCATAAAATCTCGTTCTAAAACACTGTTTATTTCATCCAATTGCTCTTGGGGTATTGACCTGTTTGAAATTAAATTAATATTTAAAAAATAAATAAATTAGAATTGCCTTATACAATATTACCGCGATATATAAATAATTACCTGCCAACCAGAGCCCCAACGTTCGTAAGGATGATAAAGGACGCGACTCCACCAAGTAAAGTTCCTACCAATAAGCAGCCGATAGAATCATACAACGGGTTCCCGGTGTACTGTGTTAAAGCCATACAGCCACCGGCTAGTATCACGCCTGCTACAGCTGCAGTATCTTCCAACAGAACCACATTTACAGACGGATCTGAGCTACGCATTACTGAAATATAAAATAAAAACAACTAAAACCTGGAAAAACAATTGTTTGGAGGAGAACTGTTACCCTATTATTAGGTTTACAGATTACGTTTTTACATAAATAAAATATCATGTAGGTAGTTACAAATTCACATATAAAAAGCTTACTGTATTCAAATATTGACGTGTTGGCTTCCTTAGCGCCTTTCCGAATAGCATTTAAAGCTACCATCAAAGTAGCACCTTCCGACACGACAGCGCCACCAAGAACAAAATAGGCCTGAAAGTAAATGAGACCTCAGAAAAAAAAGTTTAAAAAATTGGGAATCAAACGAGCTTATGTACCTGTTAAGCGAAGTCTTGATTCTAATATTATTAGCTGCAATCCGAAGTATAATTTTAACATACAGTTCGTTCTCCTTCAAACTTTGTTGACAATCGTGTTCGTTTTAAAGAGAAATATATTCACAAATTTAATATTTAATTTCGTCTTTCATGTCTTGACAACACCACATATCACTTGATTTAGAGATTCTAAGTTATGGAACAAGCTCTGTATTTTCTACAGAGTATTGCCACATACTTACAGTCGTTATGTTTTCCTGAAAGGTTAACATTGAATTAGGTCGACTAAAATTATTTCAGCTAGCTAGTGGTGGGGGGGATATTATACTTCAGATTGCAGCTCATAAAATTTGAATCATAACTTCGCTTAGCAGTTAAGCTCCTTGATTCCCGATTTTTATTTCGCTGCAATCTAAAGTATAACTATAACATTCAGGTAGGTAGATGTTTAGAGTTTATTGCAATAGTTCATTAAATGAATATAAATAGTACTTGTCATCTACTTAAGTCTTCCTTTCTTTAGGAATATCATAGGTGACTTTATGATTTTTATGCATAATGCATTAATATCTAAGTTCATGAAAGTGCCAAATGTCACGATTTCATGAAATAGTCATTCAATGCACTTACATGAACTTAGAGAGTTGTATTGCTGATTCTAATGTTTATAATTCTGTAAACCCATATTTGTTACGACCGCAAATAATATTTAGATCAACATATAACCTGACACTGACCTGCAAATTGCAAAAAACGTAAGAAAATTTGAATTTCGCGGGCTACCGGCGCATCCACCTTAAGGTGGTGGGAGGCCTCGGGATCTACATCCAAAATCCAACTTGTGGTCTGTATTTATCAGCTTCCTGTTGATGGCGTAGATAAAAGCTAGGATTGCGCGAGCCTGACTGTGCGTTAACCTGTTCTTGCCCTGATTTTCGGTTTCTACTAACGATGCTGCATCCGGTTAGACTGGAAGCCGACCCCAACTTGGTTGGAAAAAGGCTAGGCAGATGATGACTAACGATGCACTTAATACACTTTCTGCCTCAAATTTATTTTAAGAACTTTTTCTTGCTATATCGTGAACGCGCGAAAATAAATTTAGAAAAGTAACATTTGGTGTTGCCTGGACATAAAAGATGTTAAATAATTAATAAGTCAATTTATTTATCTTTAAAGATCCCGTTGTGTACAATGTGTGCAGGAGAACTACTTACCTGTATGTTAAAATTCTACTTCAGATGGCCGCGAAATAAACAATAATACATAGCATCAAACTTATACGCCCCTAACGGGTAGGCGCATATTTCTGGATCTTATAGTGCAGCCAAAAATATTGCACTCACCCAGAAAAAATCATGGAGGGGTTGGGGGTCCAAAATACCACTCACTCCATGATAGAAA
Organism: Lithophane semibrunnea; assembly: GCA_947363905.1. Taxonomy (NCBI): domain Eukaryota; kingdom Metazoa; phylum Arthropoda; class Insecta; order Lepidoptera; family Noctuidae; genus Lithophane; species Lithophane semibrunnea. The sequence continues at coordinate 10,379,269 of OX376192.1, read as the reverse complement.
GATAAACCACATCCTACACAAAATATTCCAACGCCAGATATGAGAGAAGAGACATATCTCATGTTTGTATACCCATATGGATGAGCAGAATCTGCCATCTGAAATAATAATAAAGAACATCTTAAAACCAGACATTATTCTGACTATACAGTAATATAAAAACGTGACACAAAACTATAAAATTAATAATAAGTACAGAAATAAACAACATACTTGGACAGATTTATGTATCCCATACACGAGGATCAGCTGATTCACAGTATCCGCAAGAGAATGGATGCATTCTGAGAATAAACTGTGTGACCCAGTATAAAACCAAGCACAAAGTTTGAAAACAAAGTTACACCCATTTCTGAAAATTAACACAAATATAATCTTTCGAGATCCTAGTTCGAATTAAAAGTTATGAGCAGGACCGGATTTAGACGTGTGGAGGCCATGGCAACTAAGAAGTGGAGGCCTCGAAAATTTTATGGAAGATACGAAAAAAAAAAGATTTAGTTCAGTTTTCGGTATCAAAGTAATTCAACGTATCATTTTTAAGACCATAAATCCAGTACACAAAAATAAATTAAAAAAGTTTCCTCGTGAATGGGAAATTTTTATATAAAAAAATATTAAATGGTGAAGGCCCGGGGCCATGGCCCCTGTTGCCCCGCCTTAAATCCGGCTCTGACTATGAGTATAACGTGTTTCCTGCAACTTACATCCCGACAGCTGTAAGCACAACCCTGCCAGATCTAGTTTTTAATCCTAATTCTTCCACTCCGTGTTTACGTTTGTGGCTCATTTCCCTCCTATAATTTCTTAGTCGCCTTTTCACGGTAAACACATCTGTAAAATAATAGTTATACTATTTTGCCTTTTAATGTTATGTAAGTTTCAGCATCTCTTTGATTGACCAACTGCAAGTACAGTCACGACTCACGAGTGTAAATACCTTACACTTAAGCAAGATCCAAAAGCGATTCTCCCCTCAAGTACTGACCGATATTTTATAGTGTTACGAACAATAGTATTATCAAAACTATACTAAGTATAAAGAAAAAGATCTTTTCTCAAAGTTGCAAGTCTTATTTCACGGTAAAACGCTATTGAATTTTGCGTAACTGAAGGTCAGGGGGCCTACCACCATCGCTTACAGCAGTATTATTTTTATCTTACTTCAGTGAGGGAATGAGATGGAGCTTATACGTCCTATAGAGCTTCATCTCTATTCTACACTGAAGTAATTTATTAAAATAATACTGCTATAAGCGGTGGTAGTATAGGCCCCCCTGGGCTCATGAAGCTACAAGTACGCGGCGGGTTCGACTTGTCGGGTCAATTCAGTGGGCGTAACGTAGTCAGAACTTCTAGATGTATGTATAACTGCAGGTAATTAGTGCTGTGCGACTGGAATTGCACTTTATTGTGTCGTATCAAGAGTCGCTATTTATTTAAATGATTTTGCAGAGTGATTAGTCTTCTGTAGGTACTTGTACTATTATGTATTCTGAGGTAACCATAAGGTAAATATTTATGCTCGTGACTGTACCTATTTTCCCTTTTCCATACAATAGGGGTTGATTTCTGAATTCGTTTGGTACCTTTACATGATTTAACTCATAAGATAATTTATAACAATTTTCGAGTTTATCAAAGCAAGCAATAAAATCCCATTTTGTGAAAAGGGGTTATCCCATATCAATGAGGTTGATTTTCGAGAAATCCATTAACACGTAGGTAAGTACCTATTTCTTATTATTTTATCAAGATCCTTAGTACATACTTACCACGTTTCAAATTTATCGGACCGCGTTAACATTCAACCATACAAACTTGAACACCTGGGGTGATCAAGATTAGATTTTTTATTTGATTGGAATTATAACAATGAGCCAATAAAATAAAAAATATATGCCAATCAAAAAAAAAAATCAAATCAGCGCATTTTTAGGAACTGATGATTAAAAATCATGTTTTTTTTTCTGGCGACGCGACGTACTTGTCATTCAGGCGTCATCATGGTTGATTAAGAAACTTTAGTTCTCGCATCTTGTAAGAGTTCTCTAATCCCTCATCTCTTGGGATTGATTTTGCACTAGCGCACTAGTCGTCGTAAATCAAGAAAAGACGAAAACGAGGGCGCCCAGGCCGAAGTTCGTAAAATAATAAAATGGTGTGACTGAAAGAGTTCTAAAATATCTTTTAATATTTGCCTTCGACTCCATCGAAATAAGTTCTGGCCTCTCTGCAATGATGGCGAATTGACTTGACTGGCACTACATCGATGTGTTGAGCTGTTTGTATGACGCTACAACGATGACTGTCCAGATCCAGGATAAGAAAACCATTAATAGAAAACAAGCATATATACCATCAAAAAGCAAGCAAATCAGCTCAATATTAAGTACCTACTCAGGAACTTATACTGGCTCCATAGAAGAAATTCTGTCCTCTCAATAAACAAAACCGAGAAGCCAATTTGGATCAATGGCATCCAACTATGGAGATCTGATTGTGTCTCTAACATCAAAATGCTCCGAAGATTTCAAAATGTCATCCTTAAAACATCACAAATGCACCATGTTTTACAAGAAACTGCATGGTTCATGAATACCTTAACCAAAACATCAGTAAGCGAAATCTGAGCTGAACCTTTAGCGAAACAGGCGCTTACAAAGCCGGACCACGAAAAGCGGCTGAAAAGGTTAGCCGTAAAGGACCTTGCCAATGGAACTAACTAGGACATGCTGCTATAAAATAAACTCTCGCTGGAGAAACCACTCTGCACAACCAATTCCAATATGAAATCTGCTCATAGTCCTGAGACTGATCACAGAAGAAAATAAGAAAAAAAATTGTTTGATGTTAATAAAATTATATAAAATAGGAATCTCATGACCTGGGGAAGAGGATCCCAGCTACTGGTTTGGTTGTTGATCCGTGGTACCAGGAATATTAGGAATAGGAGCCTCAATTCCTCAAACATCATCATATTAAGAAGAAATTCTCTTGTTATACTCTTCCCAAATCACTAAACAAGGTCCATGCTTAAAAATTACCTTGCTCATATCTTCTTCTGTCTAATTCTCTTCTCAAAAGTTCCTTCTCAAGTGCTTCTTTTGATCCCCATACCTAATAAAGGTTTATAAAATGGGTTACTACAGTTTTTATTACATAGGTAAATATAATCATTTTGTGTGTGCTAAAATATGTGTAAATCATGTTTGTATCCCTGTTGTTTTTTCAAACAATTTTAATTATTTAAAGTTTTTATATAGTGTGTTTACAAACATAAATCATTACTTGCACACAAAAAACTTGTTTTTCTATAGTGGTGATAATCTTGGATGATCTTCATACCCAAATTGCAAAGTATAGTTCCAGAAACTATCTGAACTGGTAGTTATAAGTAGAACAAATGTTATCAGTATGAAAAAGTAACAGGTTCTGTAATTTATGGTGTGACACCACTGTCACAGGGTCAACTATACATTTGTGGCACTTTACAGTAGATAGCCACATATAGCACATGAAGTTTTGACAATTACAATTCATGGCCGCATCTCAACCGATCATCGCGCGAGAAAGCGATCGTCACGCCTTTTTTAAGAATATGACATTGTCGCACAATCAATCAAGTCACGTTTGTACTATACGTATATCCTAGTTTATACAAATGATTGCGTCAATCGTAGGTACTCGAGTGTCTGTTGCTTTCGGTTAGGATAAGAGGTAAGAGTAACAGAGAAGACCCTTTAAAAATAAGATTTTTTCAAAAATTCCATGCTGTGCCTGCGGCCTAGTACTCTACAAACTAAAATCATAAAAAAATTATGGAAAATTAATTGAAGGTAAATACCATCAACAATGCCTTGGTTTTCACATAATATGAGAAAACCTAATGGCAGTTAAGGACATACCTCAAATGCTTTTGCTTCAACATCCTTACGATAATATACAGTTATAGGTGGTTCTGCTTCATATGGTGATCTTCTAAGAACTTTTGGTAATGACTCCAAATCAGTCTGCTTCAATAAATATTCTGTCATTGCTCTCATCGGAGTTATAAAGTTACGCTCAGTGTAAGAGGCAGAAAAGTCAATAAGGAGCCGTTTTCTAACTGGAAAATTAAACAATTGTTAGTTGCAGGCACTTGTATAAATAAAATTGTAATTGCTTATATACAAGCTTATACACAAAGAACTGAAAATTAAATTTGATACAACATTTAAAATAGATTATGTAATCTATTTTTTTTGGTTTATGTATTTGCTTTGAATTATTTTAAAGGAAGGGTACAACTACAAACCCTATAAGCTAACTCATTTTACAAATTCGTTTTTAAGTAGTTAGCATCAATGTTGAAATGGAAAACTATATGCAGTGGCATCTGTTACATAAAAGTTAATAAACATTGATATAAACAACCAGAATTCAAAATAAATGTGTATAACAAGAAAGTAACCTGGTTTTGGTGTGGCAGTTGTTGGTTTATCTGGTGGTTTAGTTTTCTCAATTGTAACCTTAGTAACAACTTGGGTGTCATCAGTTTCAGTCTTAACTATGATGTCTCCAGTTACACTCTGTTTTATTATTTTATTTGCATTTTCACTGTCTGGTGACGGTTTTTGCGACTTCAGGGCATTTTTGGATATGGGTTTATCCAACAGATACGCCGAAGTGTGCACACATCGCCATAGTTCCTTGCCTTCGTGGAAAATGTCTTGTCGAAATATCCTGGGTGCAGCAAAGCATAATGAATGCAAATATTTTATTTCAATAGAATGTCTACTTAGATTTCTGTAGAAACACTTAGCGGCTACCGAAGGCAACATGATAGTTTGATGCAAAAAGTCCAACCTTGAAGGTAATAATGTCACATGAATTTGAGAAAACTAAAGCCCCTACAATTTTATGTTTAAATATACATTATGTACTTAAAGTTTACGTTAGATTATCGCCTTACTACTAAAATGAACGTTAGCATAGTATTATTTTATTTTAGATCGGTCTAAAATTCCAGTCTTTTACTGATGACATCAGACCACAGACTAAGTAGTACTCAGACGGTAATCTTCCATAGAAGAAAAATCGCATTAGGAACTGCTGGCTTCGATTGTGACGTTTACTTTTTTTTTAATTTTAACCGTTTTGTCGCTCGCGTTGTTGTGAGACCGGGCCTTTTTGCCAAGCTTTTCCGAGCCCAGAATATTTTAGAAACTAGCCTTTTAAGCCTTTAACCGACTTCTAAAAAAAGAGGTTCTACTGTAATTCAACCTGTGGTTGTGATTGTGTGTAGACAGGTGTAACTATAGCACACCTGAAGTGTATGTGTATTAGAAAAGGAATATTAGTCATGTGATGAAAATAAAAAACCTTCATTATTATTTATTAATATTTTTATTTTTTAATTTGGTTTTATATTTTATAAATGCTTTCTTTTGCATTGGTGGCAAACGTTTGTTTTCCAACCTAAATACATCTGTGCCCTTTATGATCTTATTTATAACATTGCACCAATTAAATACTGCTAATCGAAGACTTAATTCTAGAAAGTATTCCTCAACAGCATCCCTGTGTATCACACAATCCAGGAAATCAAACGAATACTTGGATCTTATTTTATTTTTTATTTCTTTTTTAATACCCGTTTGTTGGGGCGTGATTTCCAAGAATTCGTTTGTTTCCTGAATTATATAGCCAAAAGTTCTCACGGCGTTTTCAGAAGGGTATGTCAATTTTCTTAGATTATTTGAGTTTCTATACTCTCTTCCAGATATCCAGTTACTGGTTGAACTTATTTCACGAGAAGTGAGGTTTGTTTCACATTGCTTACAATGGTTTTTGCCTAAAATTTTTCTTATAACCCACCCTGTGGTATAAGCCCTTGATTGAACTTTTAACTTTTCTTGGATTGCAGTTGTGGGGATATTTTCTAGGACTGCACTCCGAAGGTTAGAGGATCCAGCTGAGCAAGCACTATCGGCATTTGTTTCAGTATTTTGCGTGGTTTTAAATAAAGCTTTGAGTTTTACTAGTTGCTCACCTGAATCCTCTTCACAATTGTAACCATCGGAGTGAAATTTTATAAATCTTGTGATTAGAAGTGACTTAAAGGTGTTTTTAAAGGTGTGGCAATTTGGATCATTATTTCTAAAATTATAGGCTCTGACTTGTCCAAAAAAGTTTTCTATCGGATCAGAGTTGAAATATCTTGGTCTTAAGATCCTAATATTTTTATTTTTGAAAAATTGCCACAACCTTTGGTAGCTTTTCAGCGTAACTATCCAGTTTTTTAGCGAGGGCACTGATGTCTCTCTATTATTTTTATTTTCTAAAAATTTTATAGCTTGCAGTTTTTTTATAGCTTCGTTCCAAAATCTGTGGTGATCAGACGAGCCTGTTACAGCATTCCGTAAAGGTTTACCTTTGTTCTTCTTACTCGAAAGACTGGCTCCATTGACCGAATCAAATAAATCGTCAAAAAATGACACCATTTCTGCCGTATTTTTTAAAGTTGGGCTGACTTGTTTGCCGTCGGCATATTGAGCTGCAACAAAAAGGTATCGTTAAGTTTTAGAATACTTATTTTTATGTGACAAAACTTGCAGTCAGTGACAAAACTACACTGCAGGCAAAATACTTACAAAACTGAGCAGTGTATGACAGAGTAGCTGCCACTGTTTTGCTGAACACTCTCACACAATTCTTAACCTGAAATAAAATAGAAAAATATGAGTACTCAGTTTTCAACACCTTGAAATTTTGATAAACAACACTTTCCCATGACACAGTACAGGCGTTTAAGCATGATTGATTATTGTGAATAAACCAAACAGACTAGGTATCCATTTATATATCATCTTCAAAAACATTCTCAATTGAAAAACAATAATTACCTTCATCTTTTTAATTTTTTCTGGAATTACGTGTTCATCGTTCAATTTGTGTAATAATCGCATTTGTGCATGATTGCAGTCTGTTTTATATACATCTACGATGTCATTCCATTTGGATATTTTATTCTGATATTTTATATTTTTTGTTAAGAAATTATTTCTTAACCCCTTAATTAGGTGGGGTGGATCATGTATCACGCTGAGTGAGTGGCCATTGATGGTTATTATATCATCTGAAAATAATGACAGGAATGTAATAATGATAGCAATAAGCAATAACTTTTAATATACACCTTCAATATTCATTTACACTAGAATAACATAACATCACGCCTTTATTCCTCGAAGAGTTAGGCACAGTTATACACCCTCATTTTACCTGTTATGTTTAAGTCAGGTAGTGTGTAGAATGTGAACATTATTAATCAGTTATTAAAGGACACTAAACAAGACACAATAGAAGTTTTATTGTTAGTGTCTGGGGGCGTTTAGTATCTCGCAAAGTGTTAATTATGAATTAGGAAAATAAATTATCCATTATACTCACCAATTCTTGTGCAACCTGATCTTATTTGTTCCCTCCGTGTGTCCTCTTGAAGGCTTTTCAGAGCTGATTGAAAGGCTGTACCTTGATCGCATGCTAGAGCTATAGGTAACAAGCCTGTGTTTCCCACAGCAGTTACTACATCCTTGATAATCGTTTTTAATTGAACTCCCGATGTTGCCCCCTTACAAAAATAGAAGGCTATAGGTTGTTGCCACTTATAGAGGGCTCCTCTCAACATGAAGACGAGTGCATGGTCAGCAAACTCAGCAATTTTTTCGGGAAGTTCAACAAATCCAGTGATGGAGTCTTTTTTTTTATTGTAGGTTAAGGCTGCTTCTAGTGCAACCTCATCAAACAGCACTGAGCAATATTTTTTATTTACTTCCCACGTGTTTACCTGAAATAATTATTTAAATATTATTACTATTGCAATATTCACACCAATATTAGATTTTTAATGTAACATTAACTTTCTTTATAATTATGTAACATTTTAACAGAAAAATTATGTTACATTTAGGCCATATTGCCATGAGAATCTGAGTTAAAGTTTTAAAAAGCCATGTAATAAGTACCTCTTGATTAACTGCATCAAATACTTGAGCACTGATACCAGCTTCAATATTCAGTTCAGAAACCATTTTATTCAGAGTATGTTTTGTGGGGAGGATAAATATTTTATGTAAGAATCTGTAACATTTTGGACTTTGCTTTGCTATTGATAAAGCGATAAGTTTCTCTTCAGTAGTGAAGCGTCTCCCTTTTGATTTTTTGGTGCATTGCTTAATTTGCATCCACATAATTTTTTTGGCCAATGGGTTCATTTTTTCGGTCAGTTTCTCAAAGGAGTTTTCCTTTGAAAACTTTAGTGCCTTTCGTGCTCTTTGACTGAAATCGAGCTGTTTCCGGGATTTTAAATATTCACGGTAGAGCCTGGCACATTTGGGCGAAAGAGACTTTTTGTTTAAAATAACACGCCTTCTTCGGACACTAAGCCTCGGAGTAGAAGGAATAACTGCATCTGTAAATAAAAATGGATGATAGATAAGTCAACAAAATATGAGTGTGCTTTGCAGATTGTAACGTTTCATGCCCCATGTTATGTATCGTAGTACCACCACAGCAAATTTTTTTACATTATTTTTTAATTGCAATGTTTAATTACTCAATTACTTCGCTTTTGTACAAATATATTAGGTACCCAAAATATCGTTAACAATGAAGTTGGTTTAAAAAATCGAAATGCAAGTGTCTGCGCACTAACTGTTCCATACCGTCCACAACTGTCATGGTAGAGAACATTATTCGGTAAATACATATGTGTCACTAGTGCTGAAATATAATGTAATGTAATCAATTTTATTACCTCTTATGATCTGGTTTTGTGAGGCTTCATTTCCACAGCCTGAAGTGGAAGGCACGTCAACTAAGGATGTTGTGGTGTCCACAAAGTTAGGGCTATTAACAATAACATCAATACCTAGAAAAAAAACTTTAAATTAGAATAATAATTCAATCCTGTAGCGATTGCCAAAAAAATTATGTAAGGAAGTGTTTCTTTGCAATTGGGCAAAAATGCCATCAACAGACAGAATACATTCAAAAATTATAAAGTATTTATTAAGATACATTATATTAAAACAAAGAATAAGTTAGAAACTGTGACTTACCAGTTTCAGTCATTCTATGTTTCTTTGTAGGTTCAAAGGTACAGTAGGTATGATCCTCGTGCTGCCTTTTCTTGGCATAGGTGTGATCAGAAACAGCATTGTCTGTAAATAAATATTTAAGCTTATCAACAAAACAAAATAATTATACAATGCAATTGCTCAAAATAACTAAAATGTAAAAACCTTCCAAATGGGAGTCGGACTCGCACACAAAAGGTTCCGTTCAAACATACAATATTGAACCCTACATATGTTTTCGCTATTTATATCCCCTTAAATTTTTAACATTATATTATTTTAAGTTATAGCGGCCATTGTAGTACATGCTGTGAAAATTTCTAGTGTCTACTTATTACAATTCAAAAGATAGAGCCCGGTAACAGACGGACTGACCATCCTTTGGGTATGGAACCCTAAATAATAACTATGTTTATGCTTTATAAAATACTATGGAATAATATCAAGTTATAGTCTTAATTTACTGGACGGAAACATAAAATACATTACTATAGGTATGAATTTCTTGTTTTTTTTTTTAATTTTGTCCAAGTTGTTAAGTGCGTTTAGTGCCAATTTGTCTGATTTTCAAGACAGAGCAACATAGATGGACATACGGTGCTTTTTATTTTCTTTGAAATCTCTGGCTTCTGTGGGAATTTCCACAGTGGAAAATTCATGTTTTGAAACTCAAATAGCAAATATTTTTTTAAATTTCCATCCATGATCCATGTTGCACTTGTCATTTGAGTATGTAAAGAACACATAACATAAGTTGTTATCATTTATTATTATTGAGGTACTTACCAGTGGTGTGGTCAGTGTCCATAGTTTGAAACCGAGGAGTGCCACTGCTGATTTCACTATCGGAAAACAGCGTGGGATAGGCGCCAACAACAAGACGAGTCATCGCATTGGTCGAGATGATGAACTTCTGTTCAAAATGCTTTTGGCAGACAAAACGCTTGCGCAGATCCTCTGCCCTCATGTTTCGCAATTCTTCACTGTTAATACACTCTAACCACTTGAGTCCAACTATCTCACGTCTGGGAAATTGAAATAGTTTAACGTCCTTTCGTTTACTAGCGCAATTCACAACACAGCAAGTGCGGTACATAATGCACGTAGTAATTACACTATTACAGGTTTAAATTTGAGAGGATAAGTTACGGAAATTAATCAACGTAGAACTTCACTCGATCAACTTTAAAACTGTAATGGCGGGATATAGACAACCACAGACTACGATAGACTTACAACAAACAAATATGGCGCTGATTGCACGGGCGACAAAGGGGATCGGGACGAGGGGCGGCTGTCACTTTCTAGAAATCACCCATAGACAAATAAGTCTATTAATGCCAGGATTTTTTGTTCTAAGATTACCAGCCGTGCATCAGACAGACAGTGAGTGAGACAGATGACATCAGACAGAATCAGACAGACATGACATGATGATAGACTGACAGTGGCAGAACGACACTGACAGATCACTTCTAGAGAATATTCTTTATGGTATAGCTTTAAAATTATTTTATCTGTGGTTATAGACAAAATAATACACTAAGTAGGTAATCTGTGGTCATAGTCTTAGCATAGCATCATTAGCACCTCCGTGAATTTAGCCGAACGATTTCATTATTATGAACTTTTGTTAAAACAATTTTAATTTTTCGTGTGAAGTTGGCCCCCCTTCCCGCAAAAATTTATTTTTTTAATCGTTTGCGAATCGTTAGAGAGAGATTGAGAGTTACACAAAATCGTTAGAGAGTTAATATTTTATTTCATATTAAATAATTTCTAAGAGCCTGACGTTAGCCTACCTCTGTGAATTTTGCCCCCGATATATATATTCTCAACTTTTGTTAATGCTAATCGTTAGAGAGAAAAGAAAAATCGTTAGAGAGTAATTAGTTTTATTTATCAACGATTTTAATTACTTTTGTGAAATTGGCCCCCATTCCCGCAAAAATTGACGTAGATGTCATTTTTTTATTTTTATAATTTGAGAATCGTTAGAGAGAGATAGAGAGTTAAAAAAAAACATTAGAGAGTTAATATTTTAATTGATAAATTATTTCTGAGAACGCGTTTTAGATTAAATAGGCTCGCTCTTATTATGGGCAACATATTCAGCCGAACAGTACTTTTACTGTACCTAGAAGTTAGTGAAGATACCAGGCATTGACATGAGACAGCTTTGATCAGAGGACTCACACCACTATAGTTATAGAGCGTATTACATTATTGTCTGGTATCTTGGATGGGCCGGCATCAAAATTATATATCTCCACCTGCTCAGTCTCGACAGTATTTTAATAAGAGAAGACATTGAAAATGAAGAAAATCAATAAATGATTATTTAAAACTAAAAAAAAGTTTTATTCCATAAAAAATCTGTAAGACTTGCATTCAAAGCATATTATTCAGTTTTTAAATATCATAATTTTCGAAAGGCTTTTCATCCACTTCCGATCTCGATTCTAAGTCATAAAACAGGAATTCTCCATCGTAATTAAAAAAATGTTCTTGATCAGTAGGTACTTTTATCATTTTACTCCTGCTAAGCCTGTGGACTATGCTGAAACATGCACTTCTTGCACTTATAGATTCTTATTAGCTATAATCTAAAGAGAGGTCTAAAAGAATTATGCTACACATTTTTGACTGAAAATATACCATTTCATTTTATTTCAGAATATGGTACATAAAGTAAATAACTTGATTAGAATTTTTGTTTGCATTGTCATATTCTTTACAACAAAATAAATTTTTTTTCTTTCAATAAGGCAATTAAAAAAGAATGATTGATTGACTGTAATGACAGTAGCATGTGTCAATTTTGAAAAGTTTGTTATTTTCTGGGTTGTGTTCACTTTATTAGTCTAAATAATTAGAAAAGTTTGTTCGTTTTAGGAGTAAATTAACACTAAATTAATTATTTCTTTAGAAATAAGCAGTACCTTTGTACTCATATTCTAACTATGTCATATCTATTTTGTATTTTACTGTGTGTACATAAGATTAGAATAAATAAATTAATTAAAAAAACGATTTTTCTCAAAATTGGTAATCCTTAAAAATGCATGATACAGTTAGAGCTACTACTTTTTGGGATGTCTATCCAAATATATTTAACTAATCCTGGTTAGAATGATTGAATAATAAAAAACCATTTTTGGTCATGTCCTTTCGAATCGATGTGACCTGTGGAAGATGCTCACATCCATTCATCAACTTGAAAAGAGCTGATAATCTTCAAACGGCTGAACCGATTTTCTTGAATCATAGCTAAGAACACTCTATCAAGTCACCTTTCAAACAAAATAAAAAATATCAGAATCGGTTCAGCCGTTTGGCAACTACGATGTAACATACAGACACACACGATAAGCTTATAACACCCCTATTTTTCCGTCGGTGGGTTAAATACGACCCGACCACCTTTTGTGTGTTTTGAGCATAAATGATGCACTATAAGTAGCGCCCACAAACACGACTCCAGCTGCGACCCACGCGCCAGTACCGACCGCACAAAGCATGCCTCCCACGAGCCTCTGGCAACAGAGCATCGTGCGGAGTAGCATCAACTACCCAGACAAGGACCAGGACCAGCACAGACCGACAGAGACGGGGAAGGTTGACAGACCTGGCAGCTCCACCACTCTCCCGGTTGAAGTTGATGAAGTACGCCCGCTGAGAAAGCGCGGAAAAATCTTGGCCCGGGAGAGGAAAGTAGGCGACCGAAAGCGCAATACCCGCGTAGGCACTAGCCAGCGCGAAGCGCGATCGGACGCTGAAGAGATGGTACGCGACCAGCCGCAAGTCCGCGCAGGGGAAACCCAGCGCGAAAAGCGGCCGGACGCGGATCCACGTGACCGACCGCTAGTCCGCGCAGGGGAAACCCAGCGCGAAAAACGGCCGGACGCGGACCCAAGCGGGCGGGGGCAGGTACGCGAAGGGGCAACCCAGCGCGAAGCGCCTCCGCACGCGTCAGGGGCTGCCGGGGCCGCCGGCCGACCCCGACACACTGACACCGACACCGACATGACTACAGACCGGCCTCGACCCAGACACTCCAGAGGCAAGCGCCACAAACCCTCACGCCAGGCGTTGCCGGCAAAAAACACCCAGCCAGGCACCTCCGAGCCGCAGCCTGGACCAAGCGGTACAGGGCCGGCGAAGAGGGAGCGCCCTAACGACACGGCCTCGCCGAGCACGTCGCAGGGGGACGCCAAGCGCGTGAGGGTCGACTCTGCTGAGGGGGGACAGAGGACCTACGCGCGGGCCACGAAGGACATTCCTGCGCGGCTTGCTGTAGCAGTCTGTTTTCCCCACCCCAGTAGGGATCTGACTAAGGTAGAGGCCGAACACGTAAAGACTGAACTGGAGAACTTACTGCTGGATACAGACCCGTCCACACCACTCCCGGCCTTCCGCGGATACCCTCGGGTAGCGGAAGGCACAGTGCAGATGTGGTGTGAAGATGACTCTGCCCTGACCTGGCTGACCCAGAATGTGCCTAAAATAAGACTTCCAGACACTGACCTGAAGCTAACAGTGATGAAGCAGACTGACGTGCCCACCCGTGTCCGAGCCTCACTCTTCGTCCCTCGTTACAGAGGTGATGTAGCCAGGCTCCACAGTATTCTGACTCGTCAGAATACTTGGTACGACATTAGCAGGTGGTCACTTTACAGGGCGACTACCGTCGGTGGCGACAATAGTGGGACTTACCTCACGCTAGGGTTGCCATCGGAGGAAGCTGAAAGGGTCCTGGGAAGGGAGCGACGGATATCGTACTTGTTAGGGTCGATATACGTGCGCTTCTGGCCCACGACCCGACCCTCTGACACCCAGACTGACGACACAGACGGTAAGACGACTCTACCGACCACGGCACAGACGACTGACACCGACATCGACCAGCTCGAGGTGGATATGGCCCGAGCGGCAATGGCCGATGATAATGACGGAACAATACCGCCCGAATCACCTGGCTGGAGCGAACGCTTACTCGCTTCATCACCGGGTGAGCTACAAGAGGGAACGTACAGAGAGGAGGTAGTGGAGGGGCTGTCTGATGGATCCATATCCGACTAACACCTCTCCACCGCCATCGCCCCTCAACATCATCCAGACCAATCTCCAGCACAGCCAGACTGCCACGGCCAGCTTGCGCAGGGCACTGGAGGTAAAGCCCCGAACAATCGCACTGATCCAAGAGCCGTGGATCAGAAATAACAGAATATGTGGACTCAGTAACATCGGAGGTAAGCTTGTCCTTGATACACACGGCTCAGACAAACCACGAACCTGCGTCTACATACCCAAAGACATTCCCATCACACCACTCACTCAATTCTGTTCCAGAGACCTGACAGCTGTCAGGCTCCAAACCGAAGGCAGTGATCCAGATGTTGTACTGGCCTCGGTATACATGCTAGGCGAGGACGTGGACTGTCCGCCAAAAGAAATGGCCGACCTGGTACAACACTGTGAGCGCGCCGAACTAGACCTGATCATCGGCACCGACTCAAACGCCCACCACCCTCTCTGGGGCAGCGAGGCACCAAACTCCAGGGGAGAGGTACTATCCACCTATTTATTTTCCACTAACTTAAACATCATAAACCACGGCTCTGAACCCACTTGGGTTACAGTCCGAGGACAAACGATTATTGACCTAACACTCGCTACTGAAAATGCGACAAATTATATAAAAAACTGGCACGTATCGGACGAACCTTCTTGCTCAGACCACAGAAGAATTCGTTTCACACTAACTACTAACACAATGAAACCAGCACCGAGACGAAACCCAAGGCGCACTGATGTCCCAGGGTATAAACGCCTCCTAGCCTCCCTTTTAGCGAGGCACCTGTCAAGAGTAACCCTGAAAGACCAAGCACAATTGGAATACACCGTAACAAAACTATCAGAGTACCTCACCGAAGCATACCATGCATGCTGTAAGCTAAGAGCGCCAAAAACCAAGGGGGAAAAAAACCCCTGGTGGAACGCGGAACTTAGTAAGCTCAGAGACTTACTACGAAAGAATTTCAACAGAGCCAAAAACACCAGACTCCCGGACGACTGGGAGATATACAAAGAAACCCAATACACTTACAAGAAGCAAATCAGAACCGCCAGGAGAACCGCATGGCGGAAATTCTGTGAATCTATCGAGACAAACAACGAAGCCGCAAGGGTGAGGAAAATCCTATCAACAGATCAGGACCGAACTCTTGGTGCGCTGAAAAAACCTGACAACTCATACACGCTTAACGATCAGGAAACTAGTAAGGTCCTTCTTGAAACTCACTTCCCAGAATGCAAACTCCTAGAGGATAGGACGTGGGAGGCGGATCTGGAATGGACCCCAACGGATCAAGGCTGGTCTAGAGCCCGCAATTTAGTAACAGAAGACAAAATAAAGTGGGCCATCAACTCCTTCCAGCCATACAAGTCTGCGGGTTTAGATGGCATCTTCCCAGCCCTACTGCAGTGGAGGGTAGACCATCTGACACCATGCCTGGTGGAGATATATCGAGCCTGCATAGCACTGAGATACATTCCTCTCGCATGGCGAGAAGTGAAAGTCATCTTCATACCTAAACCTGGAAAAACAGATTACACACTACCCAAGGCTTATAGGCCCATAAGCCTCACATCCTTCCTACTCAAAACCCTCGAGAGACTCTGTGACAGACACATCCGGGACGGACCTCTCCGGGAAAAACCACTCCACAAACAACAGCATGCGTACTCCACTGGCCGATCAACGGAATCCGCGCTGCACAGCGTGATCTCCAAGATCGAATGTGCGGTGGACCACAAATGCTCAGCACTGGCCGTCTTCATCGACATTGAGGGTGCCTTTGATAAAACCAGTTTCAAAAGCATCACCATGGCCCTCAACAGACACAGCGTAGACTCGACCCTGAGTGGCTGGATCACCAACATGCTCAAACTGAGGGCTGTACAGGTGACCGTGAACGACACTACTAGGGCCATCGTGGCGAAGGGCTGCCCCCAAGGGGGAGTCCTCTCGCCGCTTCTATGGAACCTGGTGGTAGACAGCCTCATCAAAGCACTGAATGACGAAGGTTACTTCACCGTAGGCTATGCGGACGATATAACCATAATAATCAATGGCACACATGAAAACACTATATGCAACCTCATGCGCCAAGCTCTGAAAATAGTAGAGGAATGGTGCAATAAACACCAACTTACGGTGAACCCAACAAAAACTGAAATGATCCTATTCACAAAAAAGAGGAAACTACCGATGCTACAACTACCCCGCTTCTTTGGGACAACCCTAAGCCTATCAACTGAAACCAAGTATCTGGGCATCTTCTTGGACAAACAGCTGAACTGGGCGAAACATATGAACTACATCGTCACTAAAGCCACTGTATCCCTCTGGCAGTGCAAGCGACTGCTTGGAAGAAACTGGGGAATTAGCCCCAGGGTCACTTACTGGCTATACACCACGGTCATCCGACCGATTATCACATATGGCTCACTGGTCTGGTGGCCCAGGACAGACCTGAGCACAGCCCAAAGAGACCTCGAAAAACTGCAGCGTTCTGCATGTGTTGCAATCACCAGCAGCATGAGAACTGCACCCACTGCCGCCCTACAAGCAATGCTCGGACTGCCGCCTCTGCACCTCATCGTACCAGAAGAAGCGGCCCTGGCAGCTTTTAGGCTTCACTTATCAGGAACCCTGACCAAAGACTCCAGAGTTAAGCACACACGCATAAAGGATGATGCGGTCAAACGACAGCCAATGATGGCATCACCCTGTGACAAAGCCCCGAAGACACACCACTTTCAAAGACACTACAGTATAGTACTCACAGAAGAACAGAATGACTACTCAGGACCGAAAGAGATGAGAGTATACACCGACGGATCGAAGACCCACTCCGGTACAGGAGTCGTAGTCTTCTCACACGATCTCAACATTAACATATCCAGCCCGCTGGGAATGTTCAACACCGTATATCAGGCGGAGTGTGTGGGTATCATACAGGCGGCCTATGCTATAGAAGCCAGGAGTGTTACGGCCACCCATATACGCATACTTTCCGACAGTGCCTCAGTTCTCCAATCCCTACAGAAAAATTACATTACCTCGAAGCTTACACTAGAATGTCACAATGCACTAGAACGAGTAACGGTATCCGGATGCAACAAAGTGACACTACAATGGATTAAAGGACACAGTGGATCGCTGGGCAATGACGCAGCAGACAAGCTTGCTAGAAGAGCATCTAGCACGTCGGTCTGTGGGCCTGAGCCCATCGTACCCATCCCCTACAACCAAATACGCAGGTGGCTCCAGGAATTCACCCATACTCAAGCGGAGAACTGCTGGTCCTCGGCACCGGGCTGCAGGCAGTCCAAGGAAGCTATGCCATCCTTGGATGGCAGGCTAACCAGGCGGTTGTTACGCCTGGACAGGAACGGCCTGCGTCTGGTGGCGGGAACCATCACAGGACACTGCTCGTTAAACAAACACTTCCACACTATAGGCATAACGGACAGTCCTCTGTGCAGGGCGTGCATGGAGGCTGAGGAAACCGTCGCGCACGTGCTCTTTGAATGCACGG
Source organism: Lithophane semibrunnea (assembly GCA_947363905.1). Lineage (NCBI taxonomy): Eukaryota > Metazoa > Arthropoda > Insecta > Lepidoptera > Noctuidae > Lithophane > Lithophane semibrunnea. The sequence continues at coordinate 10,361,541 of OX376192.1, read as the reverse complement.
GCGTCGCCCAGATTAGAACTGTAACCCTCGGGTCACCCAGATCTTACACGGAGGTTCTAAACAAACCAGGAGACATAGTGAACTTCTGGAGGGAGGTGGGCTGGATGGAATAACCCCCAACGGCCGCCATGGCCCACGCACAATGGTCCACCTTAAGGACTAAGTGCGGAAACCAAACCCGTAACATAGAACATAGTACCGAATCAAATTGAAACTACCAACAATATTTCGTATTCTTATCAGGTATCACTGTTAAATGATCGTTGATCAAATACACAACTTTACCACTCATAACTATAACGTCCCTCTGCATCATGTCGTGTATCAGTAGTACCTGCTACTAACGGTACTACTCGCGCTCACGGTACACAATGAGAAACGTAAGTGTGGCCGCTTCATTCAATGCAATAAATCTCGCGGTAAATCTCTTTGATCTGCCTAAAATGCCGCCACCAGAGTTATCAATCACCCAACGTCAAACGCCAATGTAAATGCCGTTGACAAATTCTCGAGGTAAGTCGTGATGAAGTATGTACACCCACGGTTAACGTCTACCGCGATAATCCGTTGGTGTGGCCCCAGCATATAAGAGATTTGTCATATTTAAAAACCATTTAAAAAAAAGTTTTTTTTAAATGATGCCGCGGCAGGGGGGAGTGGGGGATCTACTAACCCTTCCCCCCTCTCCTCCCTCCCCTATCCCCTATCGAGGCGGCACGTTTCATAATTTTAACCTGCTAGCATAATAGTAGTCTATGCTGCTCAGGTCCTAGGGTAAAACGAGTTCTCAGAAATAATATAATTTTAATTAAAATATTAACACTAATGATTTTTTTAACTCTCAATAAGTCCTTTTTTGCGGGAAGGGGGGCCAACTTCACACGAAAAATTAAAATTGTTTTTACATAAAAACTAATTACTCTCTAACGATTTTTTTTTTCTCTCTATCCCTCTCTAACGATTGTCTAACGATTAGCATTAACAAAAGTTCATAATAATGAAATCGTGCGGCTAACTTCACCGAGGTATCATTAGCTTCTCTAGCACGACTCCAATATTTTAAAGTGCTCTGTGGTATTACTTAGGCTGTGCAAGCAAGATTTCGCCCATGACCCAGTGTTGTTATTGATACGGCAATTACCGTATTAAACGGTAATCTACATTTATTTTTCAGAAAATACGGTATACGGCAGGCCTTTCAGTGCCGTATCGGAAAATACGGCAATTGGCTGTAATTGAAACGAAACGTTTTTAAACTAGCGCAGCGAAACGTACCACTCCCGGGAAATCCCGACTCGTGACTAAAAACAGAGTTCATATCGCCGTACAGCACCATCTCTTTCGCCTAAGTTAAAAATGAATGAGACAACATACTGCACTAAAGTAAATTGTGTTATCTAGAGTCTGGCTAACGAAAGTTGATCATGAAAACACGCGCGAAATTAAAAAAAAAACAAGACTGTTTGTCCCTAATCATAGTGCGATAACACGTGTTGATAATTGAAGTTTAATTTCATTTACGCGCGGTTAATGCGTTAGGCAATTTCGGTTGATGCGCTAGGGTAGCCCGCGAAATTTGAATTTTCTTGCGTTTTTTGGAATTTGCAGCTCAGTATCAGGTTGTATGTTGATCTAAATATTATTAGCGCTCGTAACAAATATGGATTTATAGAATTATAAACATTAGAATCAGCAATACAACTCTCTCATGAAACTTTTCATGAAAGTGCCAAATCTCATGATTTCATGAAATACTCATTCAATACACTTTCATGATCTTAGAGAGTTGTATTGCTGATTTTAATGTTTATAATTCAGTAAATCTGAGCGCTAATAATATTTAGATCAACATACAACCTGATACTGACCTGCAAATTGCAAAAAACGGAAAAAAAATTGAATTTCGCGGGCCACCCTAGCGCATCCCCCTTAAAATAAAATTTCAAGTAATTTCGCGCGTGTTTTCAGAATCAACTTTCGTTGGCCAGACTCTATGAGTCGAATTATGAATAGCTATACAATTTACGCACTAGATAAACATGAATCTGAAGGGATAGAAACTATAAGAAAACTTTATGGAGAAGAAACAAATGAGGAATAAATATTTTTAAATTTTATACGGCATTGTAGTATTTTATCTCTTAAAATACGGCAAATCAGAATGTGACATACGGCAACCCAGATTTGTACGATAACAACACTGCCATGACCATTATTTAGTTAGTCTGTGCCAATGACAAAAAAAAAACCCGCTGCTGAATACTGCTTACTTTATAAAAAACTTGATCAGTTACAATTGTTACAAAATCATTGACTTACATTGAGTGAGCAGATTAGTTTAGTTTGCTGTGCAGTAACTAATCCACCACTCCCTACTTAAAAAATAACAAGTTTGGAAAATGCCGGCGAGCAACATCGCATCATACTTGCAGAACGCTAGAAATAGTTTCGACGCCGTGCGACCCGCCCCAATGTTTGCTGATGCCAATCAATCAATAGGCCAATGTCAGAACGTGCATATATCCACAAATTGCTACTATGGCTATCACGACCTGAAAAAACCTGAAAACAACCACGTTGACACCGATTGCGAAATGGTCGAATTAGAATTCCCTGACGGAACGCCTTCCAAAACAACGTCTAGGAAGCGGAGTGCTGATGAAGAAGAATATCCTCAAAGAAAGCGTCTTCGAGAAGGTACGTTTAAGAATGAGAAACTTACTGAATCCATAATATTTTCAAGTTTGTTTTTAAAAATTCAATTCAGTGGGGTTTCATAACCTAACATGCTTAATAAATCACAATTTATTGCATAGTTATGTAGAGCAACAAGATTGTTCTGTAGTTTTTTGCTTTGTAGGAAGTCTCCCATTGCCATGTTATGTGCAGATGGTACCTACCGCCTATAGTTAATTATTTACAGTTTTGTTGCAGTTTCACAAAAGCTTTATTGTTACTATTGTGTAGAATTTGTAGATTATATTAAAGTTGCACTTTCATTCTTTGACTGCTAACTTGTTAAAATATTGGGCATTTTTGGAGATTTGTGCTGTTGTAAAAAAAATATAGATAAGATCACCTCCCAATAAATTATTAAAATAAACATAGCCTCACATAGGATGGGGTAAGATTAACCCACACTTTTCCAGTCAGTGCAAATCTATAAATAAATACCTGATATTAGTGATAAGAAGTTTTAAAAAACCTTTAAATGTTATGTTTGACAGATCTGATAGATATAGAGGACAATATTTATCAAGAATTCTAATGCCATCATACAAAAGATTTGTTATATTATGTACCAAGTTAGAAGATTTTTGTATTACGAAAAAATGGTTTACAGGTGAATTTAGAGAGAAACTTCAGGGTGAAAACACAGTAGGTACTTGATGCTCTTCAGCAACATTATCACTTAATACAATAAAACAGGGTGATATTTTTAGTATATATGTAAGTTTCGGACAAAACAGCATTTCGTTAAAAAAACCTTGTTTTAGTTAAATTCGTGCTCTTTTGACCATTTCTCTCTATTAGTCATAGTACTGGTTTTCACTATGAAGTCTAATGCTGGATACAGATCAGTGAATCATAATGGGAAATGTAACACATGTTGAAACAAATTTGCCTAGCTGTTGTTACATTTCATGTTACAATAGTATTACTCTTTACCAATCTGTACACGGCATAATTCAATTCTCCCTGCATTCCTCTGATGTGATGCATTTGCATAGTAAAAAACACAGTGCACAAACTACAATCAGTAACCATTCTTTAGCAGTCGGGTAAAAACACATCAGTGATAACCACTGATCGGAATAGGGTGAGCAAAAGAAAATAAAAAAAGATACAGAAGTACTGTTTTGCAACTGAAGTCGAGGTGTTGGTTTGAATTTTAGTTCACGACATCTAATTTTACTCCACACCTAGCATTTATATTAAATGTACTCAAGTGATGTCCCGAAATACCGACATTTGTCCCGAAAAAATATTTTAGTCGTAAGAAAGTCTCCACTTTTTTTGTCTCTGTTCTTTGTCCCGAAAAAATATTTTAGTTGTAAGAAAGTCTCCACTTTTTTTTGTCTCTGTTCTTTGAAATTTTGGTACATTAGCTCACCCTTTTCCGATCACTGGTGATAACACTTGAACTACGAAATTTAGGGGGATATTACACTATCATAATTATATATGATCACTGATCTATGAGTTATAGATATTGATGATATACCCGTTATGTCTATTTTACAATTTCTTTACATCTAGGACTCCTAGATCTATGATCAATATTCATAGATATGATAGTTTAATATCCCCATATTATACTGCACTGCTACAACATAATGGAGCTGTCAAAGTCAAGTTGTTACCACTGGTGTGTGGTTGACTGTACATAAAATATTGAGTTTTCTGAATTATGATTGAAAAAAATATAATTTTCTGTTTGATAATTCCGCGATAATGTCATACTTAGGATTGCCAGATATCTCGTTTTAATAATATTATGATGTTATCACATCCTTAAAACAAGATATCTGGCAACTACCAGATAATTAAAATTTATTAAATGTTGCACACACCCAAACTATGTTCCATCAATGTATTGATCAACGTCTATAGACTTCACACACAGCAAATGGCGGTCGTCTATTTGATTTATACTGACAAAGTTTTCGGCTTTTGGATTTGTGAACAGTTTTATAGGAACAGCCTCCTTGTGAACAGCCTCTTGAAAATATTGATTGATTTTCGATTCAGCCTGAAAGCACAAACCTTTCGATGACATTGATCGGTTGTGATTAGCTATGCTGGACCGATTTAACTATTTTTTGTTTTTAAATGTTCGTAATAATCAGAATTAGGTTTTTAAGAAAGAAAAATTGGAAAATTTACGAATTCGAGAAATCCTTTTTTTTTTTAATGGTATTTTTGTTTATCCAGAGTCATACGTACAAGTCTTAATTACATGACATAATATTAAGTAATACGTAGTATTTTGTATAAGTACTCCTTAAGACCTTTAAACTATTTTTTTTTGGTAGCTCTTTACGTCTGTTTTATGCTGCCATGATATTATGTGACGTCATATAGCCTATAACCCGCGGAACAATATGAGACTTTCACCGACACCTTGTTTGTCAAAATACTACGAGTAATATGAGGGAACAAATAATGTACGAACATACATACATAACCTGTTAAAATCATAACCTTCCTTTGGCTTTAGCATAGTCAGGTAAAAACGAATATGGCATAATTATAATAAATCATTAAGTTAATGTTATAATTATCTACTTTTGTAACATTCTCGTGGGAACTGGGAACCCCAGCCGATACTATAGAGACCGCTTTTTAATTGTATAGTCGATCTCGTAACTGCTTTATCACCCTAAGGTTGAATATCACTTCATGCAAGTCTTAAACGACAAGGTCATTTTGCCTATGATGAAACTGAAATAATTAACTGTTGCAGTTAATTTCTCTTTTTGTCAAGACTGATAAAGCAATAACGAGGTCGACTATACAGCAAATCAGTCCTTTAAACCTATTTGGATATATACCTCTCCCTCCTTGTAATTCACATTGTAGATATTCTACATAAGTATAGGCCAACCTATGACACATCCAACAATTTATTTTGTTAATGATAATGTAATTTTTATGCTTCTATTTGTAAGAACTGTCCTGTAGGCTAAGCTCATTGAAATTACTTTCGATTTCAATGACACAGGTAACTTTAGAGGAAAACTAGATTAATAATTTGTCACAATAATGTTTGATTTTTGATAAGTTAACGCTTTCGCGGACGGTGACGTCTTAACAGTGTCTCGTTCAGTGTCCGCAAAAGTGTTAAAGCTAGTTTACGTTAATATATTAATTAATCATGAAGATATTAATTAATATAATATTATATATAATTCAGAAAATGGGAGTAAACAAAAAAACAACAAGAACCAGGTAAGATTAATATTTTAATAAATTATTTTACCAGTTGTTTAAGCATGAATGATCAAAACTACTGATTCTATAAAAATATAGACCGATCGCGAAGGTTAGACTAATATCGCGAATGCGGAAGGGAGCCCGCAAAAAAATCTTACGTTTTTTGCAATTTGCAGGTCAGGTATCAGGTTGTATGTTGATCTGAATAATTATGATTAGCGGCCGTATGAGATATTTATTTAAACAATTATAATAATAAAAATCATGAATACAACTCTTTTAGTTCATATAATCCTATTGAATGACTTGTTTATAAAATTTTGTATGGTCGCAAATCATACTATTTTAATCAAGATACAACCTGACCCTGATCTGCAAATCGTAAAAAACGTAAGAAAATTAGAATTTCGCGGGCTTCCTTAGCCCGGGAGGGGGCCCTTAAAGGGATGCCCTTAAGAGATTTTATAGTAGCGAATTAATATTTACCTACTAAAGAACATGAATGAGATTATAAGCTTTCTTGCAGTGTGTTCCTCTAATTTACCTGTGTCAGTTTTAAGAGGAATATTAAAGTCATGCTGACCGCACATTGGATACCATTTTACCGCCCAACAGATTCTTGGTTGTTTATGGGACCAACCCATTAATTGAGCTACAGAATGTTTGTCACGGAGTTACTATCCATATTTGTATAGAACTGGATGAATTCCATGCATAAATAAACGGCAACCTCGGTCGCAAAAAAAAGTCAAGAGTTGAGGGACAAAGTTATCGCAAACAACAATGTGCAACATCAGTATTTAGTTGAGATGATACCTTTAGTCGTATTCCAGAGCAGAGCCAATACAAATCAGAGTAAGCGTTAGAGCACACTGGCGCACAGTGTGTTATTTTGCCTTAGTTGCGGACATGCTCGTTTTATGTGTTTTTTGGAAAGCTAACAATCAAACAAAACTCTTATTAAAACTCTGCCGGCTCTAACTACTATAGTTTAGGAGAAAAAAAATAAATCGAGAAAAATCCTTAAAAACCATAGAAACACAATATCTCGTTTTTGGATTTGGTTTTTACACCAAATGTTTTAAGGTGTGATGGGAATTCACTGTAGGAACCATATATTTCTTGAAAACTTTAAAAATTTTGCTCACACAGGTGAGAATATTTTTTTTTCTATGATTTTGAAAATATTTTTTTTCCGGCGATTCTCTTCATGGTCGCGTTTTTTATTAAGCCTACATGTTAAGCACTATAATAACTATCGCCACAAAAAAAAACAGACGCAACAAACGCAGGATCTCAGAAATATAGAATTTTAAAATTGTGGGTTAGGGTTGTCACTCAAACCTGTGTGCAACATACAATACTTACTTCATGCAAACATTACTCATTGTGATTAACTATTTTTGACTCAGGTATTAGCAAATGCCGGTTTAAACTATGTATTTGTAAACTATGTACGTCGCAATTTAAGTTAATATGGAAAAATAATGCAGAAAGTTAGTCTAAATTAAAATGATATTTACGGTTGAATTCGATCACTACTTTTGTTTATGATCTATCTTCGATGAAGGATATTATGTAGGATTGGGAAGGGGTCCGCCCTCGTTAGGCAAATGCTAAAACCCAATTCCTATACATAATATCTGGAGAAGCGGGGGTGAGGTGTCATGGAGCCGTCAAAGACCCATGGCACTGTTTTGCCTCAGCAGGCGCTGACCCATCCTGCTGGGGGATGTCCGTCTGGGCCCCGACCAGAGGACTTAATGCAAGGGGGGCATGAGGGCGCCAACTTTCATGCTGGTCAGCGAGTGGCAATTATTACCGACGACCTAAGCCTGAATACGGATCCGAATATACTTACGAAACTGGAGATTTATAATATTTTGGTTGAAAAGGCCCGACAATATGGGTTAAAACAAAGACCGGTTGACCTTGAAATCTTGGAACGGACAATGATTATTTTAAATGCATTGTATCCAACAGGTATTCCTTACAATCTTGATGTACAAAATAAAAGTCTTAAAGATAATATTTCCAAATTTATTTGTAAGTGCGAAAAACTTTATAATGAAAGCAAAAGAAATTTTAAACGCTTTAGTAAAAAAAATGCGAAATGGCTTGCTACAATTTTCGATGTTGAAATACCAACCAAAATAGAAAAAAGTCCTATAGAATTAAATAAAAATGTTGACAGTTTCCCTTCTCATTATCTTTTAAGACCTCAAGAACCAGAACCGTCAGGTATGGGTTCTGTAAGCACCTTATCGCTTACAGAACCCATAAGCGATATGGTGCTTACAGGACCGATATCTGAAACTTCATATGAAGCTCCATCAACTTCAAACATATGTAGTAACCGCCAAGAGGAATCAATACCCGGAACATCTAATGACACTCCATCTGCTTCGAATGAAAAGAGCTCCCGTCAAATTCGTCGTATTCGAAAAAGTTTCGAGGAGTCGCTTCTAGATCAGCCGCAGTCAAAAATAATTAAAATTATGTCAAAAATAGTAACTGATGAAATCGGCGGAGAAAAACTTAACAAAAGCTCTGCTCAAGGATTAGAGTTCGTAATCAATGAGTGTCTGAAAAGTCCAACGCGTCCTAAAAAAATTGCAACATCCATTAAAGTGAAAGCCGAACCCAAACCCTATACCCCTGATGAAGCTCTTTCTTTCGTAATTGATAGAAAACTAACTGTGGAAGATTACACTATCATACAGAAAGATTTGAAAGACAGAGGCTTCTTAGCTTATCCTCCATATTACAAATTACAAATAGCAAAAAAAATGTGTTATCCTGAAGAAGAAATAGTTATGACTGAAAGGGAAGCAAGTGTCTCACTTCACAGTTTATTACTACACACATTCCGCCGAATCATAAAATTATGTACTCAACAAATTTCACAATATTGCAACCAAAAGCAGAAAAACATAGTATATTGTACATTTGAGGGTTCTTGGGGGTTTGATGGCAGTACAGGACAGTATTTTTATAAACAAAAGTTTTTAGATAGTGATAACGAAAATGAAAATTGTTTATTTACAACAACGTTGTTTATATCCCGTTAAAATTAAAAACTGATGACGGCTTTGTGTTGTGGTCTAACCCAAGCCCACAATCCTACAGGTTTTGTCGTCCGTTGAAGATCCAGTATAGAAATGAGACAAAAGAACTCATTCTAGAAGAAAAAAATCGTGTAGAGGCTGAAATAAATCATTTAACACCATTTTATGCGGAAACTGATGAAGGTCAAAGTATAATCTCAGATCCCAAATTATATTTAACCGTTATAGATGGTAAAGTATTTAACGTTATTACGGGAACAACTTCGCAATTACGTTGTGCTTGTTGTGGAGCTACAGCAACAGAGTTTAATAAGTTGGATGTTGTCATGAACAAACCCGTAAATTCAGGAGCCTTACGCCATGGATTAAGTCCCTTACATGCCTGGATAAGAATTTTTGAGTTCTTACTGCACTTGGGGTACAAAAAGACCCAGCTGTTATGAAGTGGAGGGTTACAAAAAAATCACCGGAAGCCACAATTGTAGAGGAGCGGAAAAAACGAATACAGACTGAAATAAGAGACAAAATGTCACTTTTGGTTGATGTTGTTCGTCCAAATTCGGGGACCACTAATGACGGAAACACGGCACGAACAGCACTATCAGACCAACATCGAAAAACATTTGCAGATATCTTAGGTATAGAGACATGGCTGGTGGATGACCTGCATACTATTTTAGTAGTGCTGTCGAGTGGCTTAATAATAGATGCTGCAAAATTTGACGAATTTTGCAAATCTCTAGCTGCGAAGTATGTGGAAAAATACAATTGGTTTTATATGTCCGTCACTATGCACAAAATATTAATGCATGGCCGGCAAATCATAGACGCTAGCACGTTACCGTTAGGTATGTTGTCCGAGCAAGCAGGCGAGTCCAGAAATAAATACTGGCGCTATGATCGACAACACCATACCCGTAAATTAGACAGAAAAACCACAATTTTGGACTTATTTCACCGTGCATTAGAACCATCCGATCCTTATATATCCTCGTTAACATTTAGCACACGTCATAAACATAAAAAATCTTTGCCCTTACCGAAATCAGTGCTCCAACTCTTATGCGTAACAACAGACAATGTTCACTACAACCAATCAGGATCCGAAGTGCTTGAAGCAAATGATATCACGCTGACAACTGACGAAATGGTAATTCAATCCGATGACGAGGATATGTCATAAGCGTTTAGCGTCGGCTAGCATAATTGATTTTATGGATTTAAATAATCAACTTAAATATTTACTACTTTGTGACAACCCTATTCCCATAGAAATTTAAAAAAAACTTAGAAAAGCAATAACTCCGAGATCTCGCTAGATACATATTTAGAATTTTCTCAGGTTGAAGGTACTATACATAAGTATATTATTCAAACAAAAAAAAACGCGACCCGTAAATAGCTAATTGTATAAATAAAAAAAACGTTTATTAACAAAATAATTATTTATTCTGGTTCCCGTGACGTTAGGGACTTGCAATTTTTACACTGTATGTATTTCAAACCAACAATTAATTTGTATTTTACAAGAGCCTGACATTTGCTTTATTCAAGAAATACAGACGAAAAACTTTTTCAAGAAGGTCAGTGACCTTTCACTAAAATATTTGTATCTCCAAAATGAAGAGAAATATCAACACGGGTATTTTATGGAACGCTTTATTAGGGTTTAATCTATAAATAAAAAATATAAAACTGGCATGTCCGCAACTAAGGCCAAATAACACACTGTGTGGCGGTATGATGCGACGCGTGTTTTATTGACATATAGAATGTGGATCTTCCGCAACAATGAGATACATAAGTTGTGAAAGTTTTTCGATGATTGGATGCGTGTTGAGACCTGTGATGTCGCCAAATATTGCCCCGTGGTACAATAACGTGCATTCCCGATACGGCCAGAACACACAAAAGAAAACATTTCTTCGGGATTTTTACCCCATGCAGTAGTAACGCGCGTAAACTACATGCAACTGCTTGTCTCCGTTGTCGCCAGTGAGCACGCAACACTACTGAGGGTACCGTGAGCGGTCAGCCTAAAATGAAGTCACAAAAATAAACTTGCGACAGAGATCTCAGTTTAAATTTGCTTATCCTTGGGACTAAGAGCAAGATTCACAGATCGCACTTTGACTTGATAAGACTTATACTCGGTGTAAAAGTTTAAAAGTTCGCCTTATATAAGCGTCGCATACGAATATGAACATTACAAGTATAAGGTTCATTTGGAACGCGTACTTCAAAGTGCGATCTGTGAATCTAGCCCTAAAAGATGTTCATAAGCTTGTCATTTTACAAAATCATGATACACCGGTTGAAACAGCAACAAAACTTGGCTTGGAGGCTTCCTGTCAGAATCTTGAGGCCCAGTGTGATGAGGTTCGAATTTATTTCAGAGGGTATGGTGCCATCGACTTCCAACTACAATCCATGTTTACTACGTCCAACACACAACAATCCAGACATATCTCGTTGTCTCATGGTCCATATGATCTAATCTCTACTGCAATGTCTCCAAAGACAAAAAATAACTTAGAAAATTATCATTTTATCTGCAGAAGTACAAAGAGAGAAAAACATTGAACCTGAGACAAATGAGACAGTGAAATTGGACACAAGTACAGAAGATGTCATGGAATCTTTATATTGGAACATTCACGGAGGAAATATATTTCATTTGATACAGTGTCTGTGACTCTTGATGTGTGATATTTTTTTAAGATTAAAGTGATTGGGACCCTAAGAAATATGAAACAATTGTGTACACTGAATAAAATATGTGCATAATTTTCTTATAAGTGTAAGATTTTTTTTAAATAAAAATGTAATAGGCAAAGGGAGGGTGTTTTTTTAATTATAAACATAATTATTTGTTTAAGATAATTTATTAATATATTATATATATACTACACAAAGTATTTATGTAAAGGATAAGAGTAATTGAATAATAATAATGGGATACAATAATAACATTCAGTAATACTAAAGTCATCAGGGGATCATCAAACTTCTCAGTTCAATCTGGAAAAAAAAAAACACTAATTATTTCAATTTACTTTGTTTTTCTGTTCCAGATGCTGGTAAAGAAGCTTTAATTGATGTATTTCTGTTTCAGTATTCGCTCAAACGACATAATAACCGAAAATGGTTCAGTTTGAGTGTTTGCCCTGCTTTTACAGTGTAATAACTTCACCTTTCTGTTTTTCAGATGATTCTTCCATGTGCAGCCTTGTTGGCACACGGTCAAGTCCAAGCCACTCAGCTTCCGCCTTTAATGCAAACATATCAACAATTTACAGTTTGTCTATAACATACAGATTGGTATTTAGTGTGCAGGTGTTATATAACTAAAACTATAGGTTAGAACCAAAATCCTATTGTCTGTGATATCATTAAGTCTTTGTACCTGATTGTGTATTAAATTCTTTGAATTTAATTTGTTGTTTATTTTATTCTTGGTAGTGCCTCAGAAGTGAAAATGCAGTTATAAATATTTCAGTTTATTAAAAGAGTCCCATAATACAAATTAAAATAAACACGTGACAAATATGGATTCACATAAACATAATAAAGAGCCTAGAATACAGAATTGAATATGTGTAGGTGGGGCTACTAAGATATTGAGACGTGTAAATAGTGCTGCTAAGGTCAAATTCGAATAAACATTTAATGTCAAGATTATGTACCAATTATATAAAAATAGCAATCGTCACCATAACAGCCAAAGTAAATTGTTTTGACAAATATGAATAAATAGATTAAAATCTAAGTGGCCTCTGGAATATACTTAGCCCAGGAAATTAAGATATTTCTGCGAAAAAATCTTAAAGAAACAAATTCTCACCGGAAATATCATGGATTTAAGTAGTCGTTAGAAATAAAAAGTCCATTGAGTTAACGTGTGCGGATTTTTTGTTCTTTTAAACGTCATTTAATTGCAAAAATCTATACTACATTTTCGTCAATTTTTACTACCACTAGATTATTCCAAAATCAAAATTTCTGCACAAAAAAGTCACACCAGCGTTTTTTTATTACCTACTTGATATCGTTAGAACAGTTCCAGAAGAACATTACTTGACAAGCACGAAAAAATCGCATGATTCTCAAGCAATTTTGACCGTCTCTTGACCCCATTAGGACTTCGCGACCGAACGAATTCGGTCGTAAAGCGACCGCTACTATGTCGAGACTGCAGCCCCAGTAGTTACTTGACATTTTTTAAACCTTATATTTCGAGAACCATTGGTCTTACTCCTACGAGTATCTTATTAAGGACTTTTTTATGCAAAATCCTGGGCTAAATATTGTGTTATGGTGGTGATATGGAACCAAATTATTAATAGGGCAATAGTCCAAGACTTCGAAATCGAAATGGTGCAAAGTAGGTTAACAACACAAGCAGATGACTAATTTACTTTATTAGGGTTTATATTCCTAGACGGTTGGTAACCAGGAGCAAATTATTTACAATTATTATGGTTTGATATTAGCATCTTACCACTTCAAATCCTATAATATACCTTTATATACAGTGTTTACAACCAGTTGCCATGAAGTCGATTTGAAATAACCCATCAGACTTGGTGCATAACATACTATAAATGTTAGACACAAGATATAAAATTAAGTACTTATGCATTGCGATTAGCACAATTGATTAATGGCAGGCATCTACAATACAATACGTGTTGCATTACCTCAGTCGGGGTCACCTCTTCAGTGTCTACCACGTCCGGTAGAGCTTCTGCATTAGCTGCAGCTTCGTCATGTCCGCTAGCACCATCGTCCACCTCATTGTGACACGTTTGGTCAGCTTCGGCCAAATCTCCGTTATGCATTTCGGAACAATTAATGAGATCGACTTTTCCTTCTTGACTAGAACGTGGACTATTGTCGTTCATGTCCGAAGTCTCAATATCCATATGGACGTGTCCCGGCCACAAATCGTAAGGACAAGCATTTAGCTGATGCAACTGGCTGTCGCTTGAACTAAATAAATTTAATGAACCAGCGACATCTTGCAAGATGGAAGATTCGGATAGCTCGTTCGTGAGTTGAGTAGGTTCGCTTTCGTTACTAGCTGGTATGAATACTGGCAAATTCTCAATAATGTCTCCTGAAACATCACAAACGCGCATACCTTCGTATTTAGAGAGTAATTCTAATAGCCTTCTCTTGGCCTGTTGAGTATACCTTCCGTCTGTAGCATTGTTTAATATAAGAGATACTAATGTCTCTAAAAAATCTGTCGTACATGTTTCATCGCTTTTTAACAACAAAAAGCGAACTATTTTATTATCAAGCTGTACAGCATTTCCACACATATTTTGAATTGATAATGAATTACTGTCATTATATGCGCTAGGGTCACCAGATGTTGTTGAAGCTGATTCTTGTCTATTTTCTTCATGGGCACTTTCATTGCTTTGACTCTCGATAATAGAACTGTACTGAGACAGTACATTACGTATTGATTGTAATACTTTTTGTCGTAAAGCATCAGAACTAATTAATTGCAGCTCTCGGAACAGCTGAATCAAAAAATCAGGGTGAGATTCATTCACATCAATCAGAGCTGTCACTTCAGAATATACGTTTTCTCTGAGCAGATCAAATAACTTTGAGGTAGCCTTATCTTGAACTTCGCGACTCGTTGACGCTAAATTAGGATTAGGCATTTCGGATGTACTGGCAATGTTAATATTGCTCATTTGTGAATAATCCAGTGAGTAATTTCTTCGATTAGTTGAATTCTTAGCTGGTAATTTTGAAGAGGATTTCTTTTTACTATTAGCTGATGTGTTCAAGTTATTTGCATGCGCTTGTATAATCTCAGGAATTGGATTTGTTATATTTAAATTTCTAAATGAGTTTGATGGAGCTTCTTGGCGATTTATATTGATGTTACAAACATTAGTAACATTGTTCTCGTCGATATTTCTTGAGTGACAAGCAGAGGTCGTGTCGGTATCTGGGTTCTGATTGACGTTCAGTACGTCTGGCGCAGATGAGAACGAAAGCGATCTTTCGTAGGCAACGTTTCGTCGCGTATGTCTGTTCGGTATGTCATCGTTATTTGCTTGTGATGATTGAGCGGCGTTGTGTGACGAACTAGCAGCGTTGGTATTTCTCTTGGGTGTGATGCAGGGAGGGGTGGCCGAGGGGGTGCGATGGAGTGTGTTATGAGATCGTTCGACTAAAGGATGGGGGTTATGAGCGGGCCCGACTCCTAAGTGCCCGTCAGCGTTTGCCTTGTTATTGGCGGACAGAAGATTTTGACGGGAATAACTGAAAAAGAAAAGTGTACACGCTTTTACCTTTTTTCCCTTATACTAGTGTTATAGTAAAAAGAAACCGAATTCAATACCAATGTAATGTTAGTATACACACGTCATGTATTATAATATCACACAGGCATGTATGATTAGTCTTATTACAAAGCATGAAATAAAATCGATTGCAAACGGAAAATTCTAGGGCAAACACTATTCTCACCCTTAGATATTTTTGGACTGAAGTATATGATAAAATACATAAATACGGTGTATGTACTAATAGGTATAATTAAATATAAATTATAATAAGTCAAAACATAATGCGTGTTTCCTAATATCTGAAAAGAGAAAAGCAAAGTAAATAAATACTTTTAATTTTATTTATGCAGCTGTCCCACTACATTTCTACAAAGTACATAATAACAATCAATGTTACCTGCGGAAATTATCCCAATAGTTGTTGGCTCTGTTTCCCGGGGGTACTTGGTTATTTAGCGTATGTGATGCTGTTTCAGCACGCCAGCGCTCTTCCATCTAGAACACAATAAAGTATGTAATTTTATTTAAAAATACCCTGTGAAAATTTCATTTTTTTTTAAATATTATAAGTAATAATAGTCCTGGATTGTCCCCGTTAGTGCAAAAAGTTGTGTTAAGCTACGGTTTTCTAGAAGAGCGGTGGCGAAAATGAAAGCTGCAAAGATTTAAATCGTTAGATTCGCCATACCGCGTCAAAAGATACTCTCGTTTCTGTTTCGTTTTGACACATCTGACACACAATAAACACAGTGACTTGAATTGATTTAATGGAAACATTATATGTGTGAGCTCACTCTTTTCAATATGGACACTTTTTCGTACGTGAGTACGGTGAGGGTAAATCTAGCGATTTAAATCTTTGGGCAGCGGGGTTTGACATTATGGTGTGTCATCACGCTCTCTAAGAAAACACC
The DNA here is from genome assembly GCA_947363905.1 of Lithophane semibrunnea. Taxonomy (NCBI): domain Eukaryota; kingdom Metazoa; phylum Arthropoda; class Insecta; order Lepidoptera; family Noctuidae; genus Lithophane; species Lithophane semibrunnea. The sequence goes on along the minus strand of OX376192.1, from coordinate 10,345,305 downwards.
AACTTACTTTCATAAATAACGTTTCTTAGACGTTCACCCGTAAATTGCCTAAACTATGTGGCGCCCACCGCTCTTCTAGGCATTGCGAGACTTTAATTCATAATAATCATAATATGTATAGATAAAAAAAAAAATGTTACGTGATTAAGCTGGTCTCTCAGCTGGTGTATCTCCCGCTGCTGCATGACGAGCTGCTGCCAGCACCACGCGCCCCAGAAGCCACACCCACAACTGCAAGCACCTACCATGCCTACGGGGTTAACCATACAATATCCACTTTTATAGCAGCTCAGTATTAAACAAAAAAAAAAACCGGCCAAGTGCCCGTGAACGGTTCCGTAATCGGAATGAATAAAACCGACGTGTCGCTAGCTAAGGAAGGTATTTGCGCTGCCTGCGGTCAGCTACGGAATTGTACCTTTAGTGTTGTTTTTGCCATTTGGCTACAGAACCCTAAAAAGTGAAATCAAGGGTTTTTTACCATGCGCAATGCAACTTATAACTATCACTTTGACTCGCCTTGCAAATGGTTATGGTTGTCTAGTACATTAATGCATAGAAACTTCTTTCCAAAACTGATGGATGGTCCCTATTTGAAAGCGATGAAACAGGCTCAATGCTATCTAACTGCTTACTGTAAGGCATCATCATGTTGAACGGCATAGATGGCGGGTAGGACAGTTGTGGTGTCCCCATCAGACGCTCCATAGTTTGCGAGTGACTGTTCTGAGTGAACTGGTTACGCATGTCCTGAAACAACATAAACTAGAAATCGCGACTAATGTATTTAAACTTGGAATCCCTTGTCACTACGAAAAGGGCTTACATAAACAATTAATTATAAAATTTATCATAGAACCATCATGCATTTGGAAAAAAGAAATACATGTTAGTTGTAGCGAGTTAAGTGAAGTTAAGCATTATAATCCTACTTATGAAATAATAAAGTACCTGGTTGGATTTATTGTTAGTGTTCCAGCCAGGTGGTGGCAGATGCGGATACGGCATGTTTCCGGGATTTTCGCCAGCTAAAACAACGAGAAATTAAAGTTAAACGATCGTGAGTGACAACATGTACATACTTCAAAGTTTTTGGAATAATAACTTACTGTTTTGGGAAATTGGGGGAACCATATTGACGTTCGACGATTCCACTCTAGGCTCGTGACGGATGTTTTGATTCGTATTGTTCGACAGGGATAACTGAAAAAATATCCAATGGTTACAAATGTATCCTTAATTGCACTGGACGATATAGTAAATGAGAAGTAACTAACGCTGCTCTCATCTGGCTGTCTCTCTTGGGGTTGTCTCCGTCGCACTCGATTTCTTTGATTGGACTTATTTCTGGACGCACTGTGGAATATAAAACAAACATGAAACAAATTCCTTTTTAGGATATATCATTATTATGTAGGTTTGAGTGTGTTAGTGGGCGTTCACGTTAACTCGCACTACAAGCATCTGACGGCTTTGACTGGCGGCCCGTGACGTCATGCGCTCAACACACGAATCTGATTACTGTCGTCGTCGCGAGGCCGGGGTCCGACGCGGCGCGGGAATTCCATGCTCTGTGGCGGTGCCGCATGGATATAATTCAAAACTGGAGGGTTTAACACTTGCCTGTGCATGTAAAACGATTTTCTTACTGAACTGGGCCTATTTGACGCAGCCCTTTACGACGACGATTTATTTTTCATTTGCAGAATTTGTTGGGAGCCAAACGCAAAAAAAAAAAAATTGTTGCTTTGCTAAATGCCGTGAAGGTACATATATTTGCTTTATTTCTAAAAGTGCTTTCATTCATAGTTACCTGTCCGTGTCGCTCCCGTAAGCGCTGCTCATGTGAGGCGGTAAAGCCGCTGCTGATCTCCCTCCCAAGGCACTGTCTCCGCCACCCTAGAAGAGACACATACATAAATACATTAATATGCTATGATACAATATACCTATGTATATTGGGCGTTTTTCAACAAACTTTTTACAGTAAGTCAACACATGCGGTTTCGCAGAGCGTATGGGGAGAAGAGCTTATTTGTTTTGAGACATAACTGTAGGGCGAAGAACAACGTAGCAGAAATACACACAGGCCATACTATCAATCCTTAGACTTACCCTAAAGTTCTCAGTTTCTCTGGAGTCCTGTGAATCTAATAGTATTTGCTCTGATCTGGATTCGGGCTCACTGATGCGGTCTTGTTCACTAAAACATAGTATTCGTTAATATTTAAGCTGAGCTGAAATTTAGTATTAAAAGTTCATTACAAAGCTCTATAACTAAAATTAAAACATACCTATTGTATGATTGATTGACGACTGAAGCGCTGCGTGATTCTGATTTCATATTTTGAGGTTCAGGATTCGAGCATAGAACTTTCTGTAACAAAAACAAGATCCATACTGAGAGGGGTTTAATGCTTGAAAAAATTATATTATTAATTATGCTAACATCGCATAAGGTTAGGCAAAGAGGTTTACCCATAGTAGGTACAACCACTTTTCGCCAGTTATGTTTAACTCCCATGTAATAGGGGGCGAGCCTATTATCATCAAGCGGGCACAAATCCAGACTCCGGGCTGCCACTGAGAAATTCCTAATGGAAAAACCACTAACCACCAACTTTGCCCGACCTAGGAATCCAACCCAGGACCTGATGCTCAGCAGTGGCCCTTGCGACCACTAGACCAACGAGGCAGCCGTGTTAAGCCATAATTATGCTATGGAAATAAAATTTATATTGAACCGTCTTATAAATACCGCGGTTCATCTAGTGTACACTCTTTTTATAGAAATTTAATCACAAATCAGCAAAAAGTGATTTAGTACGTTACAATTGCCCCTGTTGCTGCCATATTCGATTATTCTATTTATCTTTTAAACTACCGACCTTGTTTCGCACAATTTTTTTCGACTTGGCAAAACATCGTGATTTATTTATTGATACGTAAGTTTCATAGTAACGAATTATACACATACACCTGTCGAAATAAATTCTCTAAATTATAGCGAAAACCGTATCAATCCGTTGCATAGTTTAGAAGAACAACGCGATCACACAGACAGACACTAAAGTGTCTTTATTTGATAATATGTATAGATTTCAACGAACCTCCTTATTGAGTAGCGCTTCCAGTTCGCGCTGCTTGTCGGCGAGCAGCGCGCGCAGTTGCATCTGTCGCCGCTCGGCCGGCCCGGGCTGGCCGCTCGGGCCTGCCCGCACTTCTTCGTTCACTTTCTTCTGTTTACGGCTCACCTCTGAGAAAACATGATTCAATTTCGTTTAGAAAGAGTCTATTAACGACTCAATTTAGTATAGTTAAAAGTAAATTAAAAAAAACTCATGACAACCTAAAATAGTTTTGACTTTTCTTTACATTCACTTTCTACTTCTCAATAAGTCTTATCTATTTGTGAAAACTTGTAACTGACCACATTCCTATTAATAACAAATACACTATTGCTCAGCTGTAATTTTTCCAAGAAATGAAAAATAAAATAATCAATTAAAAATATTGCTGCATGATTATAAATAAAGACAGACACACAATGCAATTGTAAAAAGCTCAAGGTGGAGCAGACTTGTAAACAACAACATTAAGCATACGTACAGGATGACCCAATATAGAAAAAAATATTGATATTTTAATCTGACACGCGTATTTCAGACTCGGAGCCAAAGAACATGACCAATCTAAAAAAACTACTTCCGTAAATAGATTGATATTTTTAGGAGCGAAACAGCTACCTTTGTTAGAGATCATATCCTTGATGCGTGCGCGCTCGCCCATAATCTTCTCGGTTTCCATTCGAAGCTCTTGTGCTAACTCTTGTAACGTCGCTATGTTCTCCTCGTGACCTGAGGTGTGATCGGATATTTTTCATTTTTAAAGGTATTGTATCGTATTGGCATCGATATCATACGATGAATCATATCGTTTCTTTTTCAATTGAATGCTTAGCCGATTTAGAGCCGCGGGGCTCTTGCGTAACACACTAACAATTGCAATGCCGTTCATTTTGATAATTCGAAAACATTAACTGCTTTATTTACGTTATCGACCAGAAGAATTTTTCCAACATAAGTGAATCGATGGTGTGTTAGACAATTGGTGCCGGCTAACTAATTATCACTTACTTTGTTGCTGTTGCGCATGGTGCTGAGGTTGCGCATGGTGTTGTTGCGCATGATGTTGTGGCTGCGTATGATGCTGATGCGCATGTTGCTGATGTACATGCTGTTGTTGCGCATGTTGTTGATGTGCATGCTGTTGCTGTGCATGCTGTTGTTGCGCATGCTGTTGTTGCGCATGTTGTTGTTGTGCATGCTGTTGTTGCGCATGTTGTTGTTGCGCATGTTGTTGCACATGCTGTTGTTGCGCATGAAGTTGCTGCGAATGTTGCTGCGAGTGTTGTTCGTTGGTGAACTTATGACGCTGTGGCAATGAGTTCCGTACACGACACATACTGCCGTCATTAGACCAGCCACCCATGCTTCCACCGCCTTCGGATTTACTACAAGAAGAAAAAAACTCATTAAAATATTTTCCATATTATTCTTGATTTTATTATATCAAATATATTTATAATCTCGTCTAACTTGTCATGGATGTTCGAATGAGTTGATAACTCTCTGAATGAATCATCGTGGGCCGACGAAAGATGTTCGGCCTCGTAGTTTTCTACCGATCTCATCAAGTCTGCAAAAAACGGGTTTTCATTTTAGTAGGTAATACACAGATCGACGTTTCAAGTAGTGAATTGTTATATTATTATTTTTAATACCTTTTGTTTTTTGAAGAGCAGTCTTGATAGCCTTTATTTCCATTAGTTTGAAAGGGTCTTCATTCTTATTGTTGCTTCCAGGTTTATTACCTAAAGAAAATAGCATAGGAAATAGTTTAAAATTCTTTCAGTAAACCCTACTTTATGCAAAATAATTATCATAGTAGTGATTTTAAAGATAACTACATTTTCGTGGCAATTCTTCGTCGCCACTTTCCTCGCCAGAACTAGAATAGGTATTATGACCGGATTCGAGATGTGTAGCCATTTGCAGCTTTTGGAATTCTTGAACCTACAAACAAAAAATAAAATAAACGTTTACATTCTAGAGATTGAAGAAAGAAAAACCGTTCAAGTGGGTGTCGAACCACGCTCAATGAAGCGTTCCGTAGTTGAGATGAATTTATCCCAAGAACAAACATAACATTGTAGTTTAAAAACTTTCTCTCTTTTTTTCGGAATTTATGGAAAAACATGTTTTTGCAACTGCAAATGTAAGTTGGTCGATTATTACTCAGTAACTTGTAGAGCCTACTTAGCTGTGTGCTAGTTCCTTTTAATTTCGTTATATATACTACTGCCGTGAATTTTTTCACATATCCAAAACCCATTCCCACATTACGTGTAGGGGAGGTACCCTAAAAAAACCCACTTTGTCGGCGTGATTTATATGTATACCCATACGAAATTACAACTTTCTAATACTAAAAGTCTCGGAGCTAAGCCGCGGACGGACGGACCAACAGACGGACATGGCGAAACTCTTGACTATGGAACCCTAAAAACGAATGAATGAGTGCACACCAAACTTTCCATGTGTTGTTTCTTCATCTGTAACTCTCTCAGTTTAAGTTGTAGAATACGGCTTCGCTCATTGAGCAGTACTTCGTCTTCATCTATTTCGCTATCCCGTCCTGCACCTGCCGCCTCCTGTAATATTCCAAGAGCATCGTTACTTGAAATGATTCCGAGAGGAGATATTCCAATTATGATAATTTCATTCACAGCTACTCTGATTTGACGACGGTCTTCGAAGCCGAATTTGTTCAAAAACTTGATGTACCATATTTACGTCCGGATACTGTTCCTACAACAGTACTATAGCTTGTCCACTCTGAAATGACGCGCCCCACTACCACATTTCACGTACACAAGGCGCGGCGCCGTGTACGTAAAATACGGTAGTGGGGCGCATCGTTTCAGATTGGACAAGCTATACTTGATAACTTAGTAAACTTACCTCACTTCCAGTAACATTAGTGTCACGATGTGAGAACCTGTCATCTTGGCTATGTGTAGAATGCGCCGAGTGTCCGTGGTCAGCGTCTACACTAGCCGACATGTTCTGGGGTACATGCAGAACCTCTGATGAATGAGGCAACGTTGTCGCTACGCCTATCTGTTGATTGGCGGCGTACATTCGATTCGTATGATGGTAATTACCGCTCAGTGATTGGTTCTGAAAGTGGCAATGATAGATACAAGGTGTAATTTTTAATTTAAATTACTGAAAACCTTTTATGAGGTCATCGTACTCATCATTATGAATGACTTATATTATGGGACAAAAAAGAAATCGCGAAAAAAAATCACCTGTTTCCTAGATTTTCTCGAGTTATGCGAACATAAATGGAGCAGGGGATTTTTTTACGTGATGTCAGGGTTGGTCCCGTAGTAAAAGTTGTTTACAATGATGAGTACACCCCTCAAGATATTTTCAGTTATTGCTGTCCAAAGCGAATATAGTATAGGATGCTATATAAAAATGTCTTAATGATTATATTTACTTGTGCTGCACCAAAATTGTCATGTGAAGTAGACGGCTGTACTTCCGGGGCTTGTCTCTCCCTTTCCCTGTCTCTATTCATTTCTTCTAGTTGATGCTTAGCTTCCTCCTGTAGGTTGTTTAGAATTCGGTCTTACGAATATCTATACTAATAATTAATAAAGCTGAAGTACTAATAATAAGGCTGAAGAGGTTTTTTGTTTGTTTATTTGAATGCGCTAATCTCTGGAACTACCAGTCGGATTTGAAAAATTATTTTTGCATTTGACAGCCCAATTCTTGAGGAAGGTTATATGCTACATCTCGTTACGACCATTAGGAACCGAGCAAAGAGAAAAAAAAAAAAGAAAAATAAAGGAACGCGAAAACGAAGCAATAGTGCGGGCTGGCGATGTGATGCGATGGGGTGAGGAGGAATAAGAAATTTCACGCGGACAAAGTCGCAGGCAAAAGCCCCCCCTACAATTTATTTTAAAACTCACCTGATATTTCAGCAGCCTCCTTTGTTGTTGTTTCAATGCTGCCAAACGCACGTGCGACATTTCCATTTTATTTTTAATTTCATTTTGCCACAGTTCATTGTCACTGTACGTCGAGCCATTGCTTTGTGCAGACACCGGTCGCGTTACTACATCCTGCCGAAAACAATGATAAATTCAAGTAACTATTGAGCCAGAAAAGAGAAGTAACACTAAAACACATCTATTGGAAGGGTGACACAAAAACAAACAGATGTGTAGTAAGTACCTTTTTAAAAGGTTTGTATGAATCTTTGAACTTTGTATTTTATGGGCAAAAGGCATTGACGAGTATTATTTCTGAGGTAAAACTAAAAAAATTGCAGAAATTATGCATGATGCGTAGTCATTTATGCAAACAGCGGACTTTTTTCCCGCTGATATTGTGTGTTTGTGTTTTTCTAAGGTCTGAATTTGTGTTAAACTTATGATGAAAACCTTTCGTTAAAGTTATTGTTATAGGTTAAGATGTGTATCCTTATTAATTCCTCGATTGGACTAGTTATATGGGATCATTTTGTCTCTAACATGCACAAACTGTACAGTGATTGTTATAAAGTTACAATATATCCACATAAAACAGCAGTAAAACTATGAGAACAAATCAAAGCTGAAAGTCTAAGTTAAAGCTAGGAAGCAGCTTTGACACAATAGAAAGTATCAAATGACAATTGGCGAGTATGGTAATAGGTATTAGAGACGGTTATTCTCTGCTCCAAGATTGCATCCATTTCATGCTATGGATCTTTCGGCTCACAACATAGGGACACACTCCATAGTTCACAGTAACAAACAAAAACCTGATTGCTGGTATTGAGATCTTTCTTTTTAGTTTTCATCTCCTCTATCCGCGTTATTTTCTCCACACAAGAGAGTATGTTCTTTTGCAACATAACTTTTAATTCTTGGTCATCTTTTCTTATTTCGCTCTGATCAGCAGCTTGTATTCTAGTCTCTTTATTACCTTCTTCAGTTCCCAGTACATTGTCAGGAGGCCCTGATAAGTGCTGTGCAGTTTCAGTAATGTCATCTGAAGGCTTGTTAGTTTCTTCTTGAGAATGACTTTCTTCCTCATGTCTAATGTTGTGCATGGATTTATTTATCTGTTCATTTTCAATATTGGTAACCTTTTTCGACAAGTTATTGTTAATGACGTCAGGCGTATTTTTAACATTGGAAACTGGGCTCAAATTAGTTTCTGCGGAAGATTCCGTCTTGCTCTCTGCATCAGCATCAGTTGCTGGTATCTCTACAATAACAACTCCGTCTGTTTCCTCAGCAGGGACTTCAACATTTTCTGGTGTGCTGTCCACTAAAATACTTTCCAGTTTAGTTTCGCTTTCTTTCAGCTTCATTACCATCTCTACCAGTTCATCATATTCTTCTTTAGTATGTTCGATAAAAGCCTAAATTAGAAATAATATCAACCTTTTTTTTACCATGATCTTATGTCTATTTTTTTAAACATGTTGAAATGAAGCACATACCTCTTCTTCGGAGTTACGCATAGTATCAACGAGAGACGAAGTAACTCGGATGTACTCTCTTATCTGTCCGAGCCGACGTTCTACAGCTGCTGCATCAGGACAAGCTGCAGCTATTGCCTCTCCTAAGGCTCGGGCCGACTCTCTGTGAACCTTAAGAAAGCCAAAGATGATCGTCATAAGCTTAAGGGCGCACCCTACCTCAGATTTTATCCCGCTCGCACCATACTAATCGCGACCTGAGTAAGAACGAGACGGAATGGGGCGCTAGCGGCTCTGAAGCGTCGAAATGTTTAGGTAATTGCTTTTTACGGTGAAAATAATGGTAATTTAAAAAAGACAAAAAAACATAAGACCTGCCTTATAGATAGTTCAGTTATTATGCAAAGTTTCATCATCTAATGTGAAGTATTTTTTTAATACCAGCGGTTTATAGTTCTGTTTAGAGGTAACTTTGGATTTTTTTCTATAGAGAAATGCGAGCATGCTAAGCAATTTGAGGTAGAGTGCGCCCTTAATGACGAAAATGTACAGGAATTGACTAGAACAGTTTTTTATCACCTCACTTTCCTAAACATCATAATCGAGTTTCCAGGATGAACTCATTGTACATTGTACAACAATCAATGTAGAACCAATTGATTCCTGAATAAGCACCTAAGTGTGTGAGTATTATTTGTGGCTATTACTTACATGATTACTCTCATTGAGATTATTGAAACTTCCCTGTCCCTGTTCATACATGTTGTTGATTAAATTGACAGTCTTTGTCCCAGTTCTAGAGTTAGATATAGGAGGCGTAGTATTATTGTTGCTTGCGTGGCTTCCTTCGAAATTGTTTCGAGAAGGATTCAAGTTTCTTGTTAAATTGTTTCTGTTTTGATTAGGCGCCTAAAATTTCAGAAAAATTAATATAGAACTAAAATTAAAGCTTTCAAGTTATTGCTATCATTATTATAAGAAAAATACTCACATTGAATGGTTGAGACACATTTCCAGTAACAGCATTGGGTGTAGTTGGATTAACTATCATTACAGCAGCAGATGCATGGTTGGAGTGAGGAATTAGGCCTAAAATGTGGCAAAATTATTATTATTTAATGGTCAAATGCCTCAGTTATTATTACATACAACCAATTACAAAATATTCGAATATATCTTAGTTTTTTACATTATTTGTCAATATCCCTACAGCAGGAAGTTGTATGCTTTATGGTGTCAAATATCCATGATCAACAACAACAAAACAACAACAACAATGATTACCATTCTGCATCTGATGCACATAGGGGTGCAAAGTGTGTCCTGAAATTGACGAGCCAGTGCCGTCGTCATGTTGTTCAGCCGATATATTCTCGCGATTCTGCACGTTGAGAGGTAACGCGCGTGGCTGCGGTCTTACAGGAACAAATCTTCCAAATCCACTCTCAAATGATACGGAATTGTCTAGAAAAACACGCATTTATATTCCAGGATCCGAAATCCAAATTTGGTTAAATAAATATGATAAAATTAGCTTACCCAAATCAGTTAGTTCATGATCCGAGGTATTATTTGTTGGTTTTCTTGATTGACTGTAGTTAGTGCGACTGTTGTATTCAGAGACAGGCACCCAATCAAGAGATGTCTAAAAAATAATTGTTTTCAAAGATCACAAGCCCCACAAATTCTTAAAATATGTTGTACAATAACCAAGTGCAGAACACACACCTTAGGTGCACTAAATTTAGAAAAACAACCTCCCATAAGGTATTTCAATAAATGCTAATTAAAATCACTATTGAGGATACTTTACGAAATATCTTTAACATAAATCTATTTAAAATAAAAGGAGGAGAATTGTTGTCTGTTCAGTATTATCTGTGTCACAAACCATAGCAGCTTGGCACCAATTCAAATACATGAATCTTTCAGGTTTCCAAAAATAAACCCATACGAACTTCACATGTGTGCAAGCTTTGCTAAGAAACACATCAGTTGTTTTTATACTTTCATTGTTCTAATAGTATTGTAGTTTATATTACCATGAGTGTGTATAGGCATACCGTATATTACATTGCAGGAATAATAAATAATGTATATATTTATTAGTTTTCCTCAGTGGAAAAAGAATGTGTTATTTTTTATATATTTAATTTGTGGAATTTGGTGGTAGATAAATGTGGTGGAATACAGCCCACTCTCTCTCACAGATGGGGAGGCGTGTGTCCCAGCAGTGGGAACATTATAGGCTGATAATGCAGTGCTCATGAATAATAAAACTCAATTCTATTTGAAGAAAGAAAGCCAATGCTGTTTGGAAATATTGATATTCTACTGTGAATTATCAATGGCACAATGGTGGCATTCATTGTTTATAATGAAGGACTATAGTGAAAGTGAATTGTTGTATTATGCTATTAAAAGCACAGGCCGTAAATAACTTAGTTAAAGTGATCACTATATCATTTTAGAAGATATAAATAATTGAAATGCAATATCTATTTTTACTGATATAAGTACTATTTGTGTTCTTTCAATGGAAAAATAATTAAAATTCTAAAACATAAGAGAAGAAAGGGGTTCAACTGGATTTTGCTGAGAGAATTTAAGAGTTACAATGAGACACACCAAGACGGAAGAACAATTTTGTTCTTAGCTTGCTTACCTTGATGTTTTTAGCATGATATTGGGCACAAGATTGGTCAAAGTATAGCCTAATTTTTGATGTATAGCAAATACAGACCTTTTTGTTCTAATCCAAAGTAATAAATGTCATCTTCTGATGTAAAAACTGGTATGAAAGTATTTTATGTAGCTTGTCTCTAGTGTTTTTGTCAATTATTTATTTCTGAACATTTTGCTGCTGCTGTCCAGAGGTCATTTACAATAATTCTATTGTTGCAGAGCCAAGTAGAATCATTTTCAAATATTTTGAGGACAAGAAAACGATGTTGGCATGCAACCTATTCTAAAATTTTAGTGTGATAGGAAACTAGTTGTGATAAGTAGTAGGTAGTTCTCACCGTTACTAGATTGGTCGTCATGTCTCTCCTTGTTGGGGTAACTGCTTCTTGTGGAACATTACAATTATTTCTCACTTTAGTCTTGGGTATAGTTCCCGTATGACCTGGATGCCGCTCGTTGTTACCAGGAGCCATAACATTCAGTTTTTATTTGCTGCATTCAGTTCTAAGATTCATAGCAGTAAGTAACTGTTTATTGGAATAAAATGTCGAGGAATTATAGCAATTTAGAAAATATAGTATGAGCGAAGGTAATATTACAAACTTTTACAATTCACAAAGCTTTAGCTTCTACAAAACCTACAATCACTTAGGCCAATAAATTCTATTACATTTTTTCTGGGATTGAATTAAAATTTCGTAATTTACTGCAGTAAAATCTTTTGGTATTTTTTTTTTTTTTTTTGTGATCGCTAGAGATGCGAAGTCTGGCGAAGCAAACTATTTTATTGGCTAGCCAACTACTGCCGGGGGCTGCCAGCTCTAAACCAAGTTTACCTCAAAACATAAGAACTATAAACTTTGAAAAATAAAATTTGGGCTACGTGTTTTGGGGTGAACTTCGTAGGGTAAGTTCGATCTTAAAAAAAGAAAAAAAAATGTTAAGAGCGAAAAGCGATAGGATACAAATGGCATTATTTTTTAACAGCGATGCAATCTCGTCACTCTCTATACCTAGGTGATTTACAGCAAACAATTTAAATGTAGGAGCGACTGTAATGCGAATACGTGACTGAATCGGTACATTTTTTTTTTGTTAGTAGTTAAATCTTCGGAGACTGACTCGTTAATTTAGGAAACATTGATAAATACACATAGGGCTATTTTTTATCAATGGACAATTAATCTGAAAACATACATTATTAAATTCCTATTGATAATTTAATCTTTTGTTGGTAGTTTTTTGTATTTGTTAAATCTGACTCTAAATTAATCATAAGTTAAATATAACCATCGTGTACCAGCACGCGTAGTATGAGTTGGTCATGCTTCGTGTGCAGCTACATAATTTGATTACATCAAGTAATATAAAAATATATTTTGGGTATTATTTACTACGGGTCATTTTTCTCTATGGACAGCGCAAAATTTATATCGATAGTAGAGTCCGCACCACTACTGAAATCCGGTGGAAAATTGTGGAACTATATTAAAAAAAATGCAATTTGATACATTGACATAGACACTAGCGCCGCAGCCGCGTTTATCGGACTTGGAAGTGGTGGCGCGGACTCTACGTCTCTGCACCAATTCCACAAATTTAGGGGAAATCCAATAAACTAGTAACCCTGCTGCTGCCATTTATAACTTTTTTAAACCCACAATGTAACTTCGAGGCTTTTCATCTATGTACACAAACAAAAAAAAAACTTGGTAAAAATCCGACAGATGCTGACATCGTGGTAGAGTGGCAGAACAGAATAGACCAGCCAAAGTGCGGTACGGTTAAAAAAAATGTAGTTCCACAAATTTCCGCCAGACTTCAGTTGTCGCGCGGACTCTAACTTCAATTCACAGCTTCACTTGCACTTGCAGTTTTAATTTTGCATCCTGTGACTGGCACAGGCTTCTGTCTTGTAAATTATCGTGGTCGCAACCGTGACTGCTGAGCATAGGGTCGGGTCGGGGTTAGATTCCCGGTTCGGGTAAAATCTTATTGTGAAACTTCTGTAGCAGCCCGGAGTGGATTTGGGAGCGGTTATTACACGGGGCGTAATCGCATATGTGAACATAGCAGCAAAATGTAATGTTACTCTTAGTCAGGGGTTCCCGACCTTTTACCATACGCACCCCTTAACTTTTTTAAATCACTACGCCCCGCCCCCTGACTTACTTTACAGACAGATTGACAGATGTTACAGAAAAGTTTAGAGTACTTTGTCGAGTTAGGTACTAAAGATTTAAGCCCAAAACACACACAGAGCGGGTGCGGGGCGGGAGCGGGTCGGGCGCGGGAGTACGGCGGGTATAATGATTTGTAATTCAAGGAATTATATGGATGTCAACACACAGAACGCGGGCGCGGGTCGGGCGCGGAGCGGGACCCGCGCCCGCCGCTCGCCGACACAAAAGCGCGGGGCGGGAGCGGGTCGGGCGCGGGAGTACGGCGGTGTCATAAATTGTAATTCAAGGAATTATATGGATGTCAACACACAGAACGCGGGCGCGGGTCGGGCGCGGAGCGGGCGCTGCGCCCGCTGACACAACAGCGCGGGTCGGGAGCGGTTGTGCTATTCTGTAAAAATATGTCCGTGAAAACTAAGTGTAGTAAAATATCAAAGTGAGTTTGGAGTGAACTGTCACTGCCTTAGCATTAGTAGGTATCGATGACAATGACTCACTACACACTCACTTCACCTAAGTTTTCAAGGTAAGATGGTTACAGAATAGCAATGTGGGTGTAGCGGCGTTACATTCGTTGCAATACACGTATCGATGATATTCTCCATATTGATGTTTTTTTTTTATTAATGTCAAGAACCTACAACTTTTTCCATTTTCGCGTTCTTCTCTTTAAAATAAGTAAAAAATAATAATTCTTCGTCCGTGTCAGAATCACCCAACATTTTCACACTGCAACCGCTGCCGTCTGTCAAAGTACAACCGCGCCCGACCCGCTGCCGCCCCGCGCCCGCGCTCTGTGTGAGCACGATGAACCGCGCGACTCACGCGATGAAAACGACCCGACCCGCTCCCGCCCCGCACCCGCTCTGTGTGTGTTTTGGGCTTTATGAGAATGCATAATGTAAAGTGGGTGATAGACGTGCGTACTTAAAGTGCGCGGTGGTTAAGTTCGCGACCTTACTCGGCTTGCCGTCGGTGACACACGTGAATCTTGCTCAAAATTTCATTGTTGGATCGCCGGCGAACTTACTCAGCGGTTTTAAAGTCCGCGTACTTAGCATGACACACAGGCGAGTAAGCTCGCCGAGCCATAAGTACGCGTACTTGCTCGCACGTCGATCACCGCTTTAAGAGCGAGCGCAGCGAGCTCGAATAATTTAGCGCTATTTTGGATATGTTAAATTTTTCTTTTGCATATCCTAGCTATCCTAATTATTATAAATGCGAAAGTGTGTTTGTTTGTTTGTGGCGCTTTTTCGCTAAACGGCTGAATGGATTTGGAAGAGCGTAGACCTTGACCTGGGGGCCTACCACCACCGCTTACAGCATTATTATTTTAATCTTACCTCGTGGGGGAAAGAGATGCAGCTATACGTCGTGTCGCCTCATCTCTTTCCCCCACCAAGTAATATTTAAATAATACTGCTGTAAGCGGTGGTGGTAGGCCCCCTGGAGATAGACATGGCTACTTTCATCTTATATCGCAGACGGAGTCGCAGGCAACAGCTAGTATCCTAATCCTAATCCTATCCTAACTAATATGATAAATGCGAAAGTGAGTTTTACGATTTCGCGATAAAACGGCTGAACGTGGATTAGGACATAGGATACCTTTTTCCCGATATTCCCACGGGATCGAGAATTATGCGAGTGAAAACGTGTGGCGCAGCTAGTTCATTTAAAAAATGATGAGGTACTTGGTCGAGTTATTCAGAAAGCTGAAGTATTTAGAATGAATGTCCTGTAGAAATCCTGACTCCTGCTCGCTGTGAATGAGTAGAGAACTTGAGGAACAGTGTCGTAGAGGCTGAGTTCTGGAGGCTGTCTGCTTTGTGGGTCACGGGTTCGATTCCCGCTCTAATATTATTCAGGTTGTGGTTGCTCGTGTGTGTTACGCAATTAGGATTGTTTTGTAAAAGATTGTGGTAGGCCCCCCTGATCAATATAAACCGAGTTAATGTGGTTTAGCAACTCTCTTATGTACAGACCTCTGACTTAGAAACCGTACAGTCATAGTTAACTTACAGACTCTATGTTCAGAACCTTACAGACTCTATGTTCAGAACCTTACAGACTCTATGTTCAGAACCTTACAGACTCTATGTTCAGAACCTTACAGACTCTATGTTCAGAACCTTACAGACTCTATGTTCAGAACCAACGAGACAAGAAAGCAAACCTCAACGGTGAACCTGTCTACCTGGTTCTTTACTTTATTATAAACTAGCTGATTTCCACGGCTTCGCCCGCGTGGATGTCGGTTATTATATACTAAAACCTTCCTCGAGAACTTATCTTCCTCTATCCATTGGTGAAACCAGCATGAAAATCGGTGCAGTAGTTTTTAAGTTTATCACGAACAGGACGACAGACAGACGCGGCGGAGGATATGATGAAAGATATTTATTAATAAGTATAATTTCCATTTACAAGATTGATATAGATGTAAACGATTTTTTAAAGGAAGAATGACGCAGCCGGCGAATTGCATGTTTACCTTCACCAACGATGTAGGGCGCCCAAGCGTGTCGCACAGTGAAATGCTGCCATGGCTTATTGGCCCAGTTAGTTTGGCGCTTGGATTGAGTTCATTGTTTTGTTCCGAACCACTTTGATGGTGCACTCGCATATAAGCAAAGCGATGGACGTGTATATTTCGTTAACGTTGTCCCGCGTTGGCCGACCAGTGTGTAGAGGCAGCGTAGTATTATTTCCGATTTTCGTTCGGCTCATATTGGAGTGGAATCGTTCGTAGTTTGGTTAGTTCGCGTTTGACCCGCTGACTGGCCGCGCTTCTTCTCCGTGTGACCGTACGGTATGCGCGAACAATACTTTAGCGAAGTTAGCTATAACTGGATTCTCCTACACATTGGACGTTGAATTACTGTGCTAAATGTGTGTTACGAATGTTGCGAATTTAAAATAAAAGTGTAGTTCAGTGAATGAAAGTTGTCTTTAAAAACATTTACCTATCGTTCTTGTAGTGAGGTAAATATATTTTGTTTTCATATAATATATGTGCGTACCATGTGATCGTAACTTTAAAGTTGGGTGCGTATTTATGTAGAGAGTAAGCATGATGTTCTTTTTGTTTTAAAGTTTTATTGGCAGGTGGGAAACTGGAATTGCACAGCGCTTAACATACATATAAGTCAGGTTAGTAGGGGTAGGCTAAGTAGGTACTTACTTGACGAATATAAGTTCAAACACCACCAAAAGGTTTTAAAAGTAGGTAGATAACTAAGTATTGATGAGATCATGAGACCAACATAGTATTTTGCCCATGAATACGATTTATGTACCTAAGTTTAGGTAAGTCTAAAAGTATAAAAGTGCTTTTCTATTTTTTTTTTCTATTTCTATTTCTTTTATTTCATTTCACGTAATTTACCTGTTTAATTATGCGCATTATTTAATTAAGATTGTGTTCCTCTATTTATGATGCTAAACCGCGTGCCGGTTCACAATCGGCTTCGTTTTTACTGACTATACCTGCTACGTAAACTTAAAATCTCTATATATTATATAGGGTAGGTACCTATAAGTCCCTGCATGTTCCTAGTTTTCTTCGGCGTGGAGAAAGTAGAGTTCTGAGAGATGCTTTCTTTTCACAGCTTTGCATTAGGCGAGCTCAAAACTAGCAAAGAATGAATAATTATGACGATTCGAGTTTTTTTTTATTTGCCATTCATATAGGTGATATCACCACTATTTTGATGACTGTCATTTGTTAGCTCATAGTTGATAGGTAGAGCTATATATTTCTCTGCAAGTTGCACTTGTGCGCAATACTTAGGATATCGCTCACAAGCTGCAAGGCTGTGAATGGCAGAGAACGCCTCTCTACGGTGGTTGGTCATGTACTTATTAGTTATCTTGTGCCATTTGTAAAGATAAACAGCTAGGTACCTACCTTCTTAAGATGAATTGACAAAGTAGGTCTGTACCAACACAATAATATATCTACTTACAGCAGACTATTAGGTACCTACCAATAGAGCGCCAACATAATTTTTAAAAGCCGTAGCAGGACAATTATATAGCCTTGGTCGTTAGGTTTGATTCAGATTCATTGCTAGACTAGACCACGGAGGAAGTGGAGAATAATAAAAACAGGTTTGTTACATATTATATATTTACCTACCTACTTATTTATAACAGCAAATGCTCCAGTTGGCCGTTAGTCAGAAGCTTTATGTACACACGGCTACATATCAAGCTATACATTTCCAATATAAGCTGACCTCGCATTGTACGGAAATCCTATACAATGCGAGATCAGCTTATACTGGCAATGTATAGCTTGATGTGTAGCCGTGTGTACGTATACATAAATTAAATGTTTTGATGTAGACATCAAAACATTAAATTTATGTATACGTATTTAATAAATGTTTGATGTAGACATCAAAACATTTAATTTAGTTCTGTTGGGCCGGACTCTAGTCCGGCCCAACAGAACTAACAAACATAAAACCCTGTTAACCTGATTATAAATATAATTATTTAGACTATCTTTACGTATTGCATAAAAAATATAATTAAGTAAAGATTTACGTTGGTTTGGCACAAATGCGTATACAGAGTACCTAGTACTTACATACTTGTACATACATAAATATATGCGTAGCGTAGCACTAGATAAGTACCTACATAAGTAACAATTCTGCAACACTGCAGTTACTTACTTCTTTCATTCCGCCTATTCAAAGCAGCAGTAGTTCTGGGGGCCAAGTCTACTAATTTACAAACGTGTCAGTGGTCTCGCAATGATGAGTTTTTGACAGATTTTGTATGGCATATCTGTCAAAAACTGATCATTATGAGACCACTGACACGTTTGTAAATTAGTAGACTTGGCCCTCAGTGATGCTGCAGCAGTTATTTTCTTTTCAGCTTTTGTTGCCTTTCAGAAGTTAGCTGGTTAGCTAAATACTTACCATATTACCACAAAACCGTGTTTACCAGTTGTTTAGCCTAAACACCTTTTAAACTCGACATTTCTGTATGGAGTCTTGGAATATGTCCGCGAAGTACCTTTCTAGACCTACCCGACGACGTGGACGTTGATAAGCTCTAGATTTGTTTTGATAGGAACATAAATTACTCTGCGCAGTCGGGCCAACTTCATATATCTCATATTCCACTTCTCAGAATAATTAAAGATGCATAAGCATCGCCCTGGAATTTATTTAAGAAAAATACCTATATACAAACATTTGAAATTTCAAGAAATCCCTTGTAGATCCTGATACTTCACCCTGTTGATGATTGAAGCCATATAATCGCACAATTTTCTTTGAGGTCCTCTAACCTACTTCGTAGTTTGAATTTCAACCACATTGCTGCCATTGACATGAAGATGCAGAGGACTTTACTTCTAATTCAGCAGAAAAAAGAAGACCCAGAAGTTTTTATACTTAGCTTCAAAACTTGTATAACTTCTATAATTAGACGTCGCGTTAATAGGCTAAATGGAATGTCTGTCTGTGAGTCTCGATCCCGTGGGAATATCGGGATAAAAAGTATCCTATGTTTAATCCAGGTTATAAACTATCTGTTTGCCAAATTTCATCCGAATCCATTCACCCGTTTTTGCGTAATTGAGTAACATCCAAACACACAAACTTTCACATTTATAATATTAGTAGGATTACAGTATATAACACCTTAATGATTATTATACCTACTGTCCCGTGTATAAGTACAATGTTTTGATGGCGGTGGCGATGGCGGGTGGCGGTGGCAGGTCTGTAGGGTTGGGCCTGACCACCTCTGTGGGCCGTGGGTGCGCCGACCTAGATACCAGATTTTGTGTTGACTGTTGATGATAGTTTAATTAATAAAAACTAGGTGGTGGAAGGCCGCACCTTGTATTACACGGCTATATTAATTACATGTGGGAATGTTTTCAGTGACCGCGGCTGAATCGCAGATTATTCAGAAGGCCCCATCATAAATGGCGATAAATATAAATATTTATCGCCATTTATGATGGGGCCTTCTCATCTTCTCCAGTCATGTCGTCGACTAGTCAATTAATTAAGCGAGAGGTTGCTCAATTAACTAAAAATAAAACAATTAAATAAACACAGTCACAAACCCCAGACTTTCTCTACAATTTAATTAAACTCAAGACACCAGACATATACAACCTCTACAAGTTACAAGTCAACTAAGTCAAGTTTTCTAAATTCGCTTCAGTAAAGTTAACAGTTAACATTCAAAGAGAGGTTTCCGAAGAAGTTAAGCCCATTTTATTAGCCATCTTAGTATCTTCTTGGAGATCTACGTAAACTACGAGTTCATTTAAAAATATCCTTCCAACAGTCAAACTTTCATTATTTTTATGGAATTGGCTTTTGGTGATGTCAGTGGTGACGTCATATTCGTACCACGAACTAACCGGTTCCGCGGCTGCGGCTGCCGACCTCCAATTATGCTAATGCCGTTGCCGTTCCAGTCCACTCCTCAGCCATACACGTCGTAAACAGAAACATATACCTAAATTGGGGTCTGACGAGCCCGTGAGGTCATCTATGTCCATCTCAATTTGAGAGAATTCATACTTTGTGGCATTGCTAGTCCAGCATTATCCAATAAACAAGAATAGCGTGAACCATTTACGAAAATTATACACTGTCTACACTACAAAATGATTTATTGAATAAGACACGTGTTTAGTTTCACACGGCTTCCATATTTGTGTCGATTGATTAAAAAAATATAGCACATTTTGTGTTTAGTAATGGTATCACGCACGACTTCCGCTTAATGTGCTAATAAAAACTTTGGCGGTTGCCACTACCACCATAGCGTCCGTAGCCACCATGCCATGTCATGGTACGCTATATGTATAAGGCAGGCACACAATGTGGTTTATGTTACGTATTATACAGTCACCTGGTTAATGGTTAGTAAATGGGATTTCTGTTAAATGCTCTTTGCATACTTATAATAATTATAATGCTCACAAATCGACCTCTCTGTTCTTTGAATTGCTACATTGTGGTGCAGTGTGGTGTGGTGTGGAGCTTAGGTACAATCCGTATGTCTGAATGACTCATTCATTACTCAGGGATGGCATGATGCATGAAGTCTAATTAGTTATTGTTAGATTGGGTACCTTTATCCGAAACCGTCAATGCACTTTACCAGGAAAAATGGAAAAAATATTTTATAAAAAGTTTGTAATCTCTAGTTTCTTGTCTTTCAAAAGTAACTCAGGAATACCGCAAGAACTAGGAACTTCTTTAACCTCTTGGAATTTTGTCTATGGCCTGTAATGTGATGTGGGAGGCCCGCATATCGCAATTTTCCATTGGTATACATATACAGGACGTCCCACCGTCGCACGGATATGCCACATGGAGGGAAAGTAACTTGAATATTGTAGATGGAACATTTTACTGAAAGAAGACATTATTTGAATTTAAAAAACAATTTAAACTGCATTCATAGATATTTTAAATAATTAATTAATTACATGGTTGAACCGGGAATCGAACCCGTTACATGAGAAAAATAATCACTTTAGCTTTATCATACCGATCTAAATCGGTATATAATCGGCTTCATCATAAGGATTATTTTTTGCTAAATAAAAATAACATAGTGTCACAAATAAAAGGAAGACCATGAATTTTCATATTATATTTATATTCACGGAGTTTGGCAGAGTCTATAGGTACCAAATGAATCACAAAACTTGCATTCATAACAACTTTTGCCGACGTTTTCTTTTTGTCTCCAATAAAAGGACCATGTGTTACAAAAATAACAATGATGCTGATGAGTGTTGAGCAATACGTGATGTATCTCTGGACACCCACGATGAGTAAGTAATTGTAATTCAAATCGTTATGAGAAGTTGAGACTTGCGAGTTTGCGAGATAACAGTTGAAGTAGCTAAGTATAGAGATCTCCTTGTAATTATAGAATTTCAGTAGGTAGTAGTATTTAAAAAGTATTTAGCATAATATTTAGGAGAGTTTTCCTTGCTAAGAATTGCCAGCATTTCTTTGTACCCACCTAAGTAGTTGTAGGTGAAACAATGCGACGTATGGCCCAGATGTTCGCGGCGTGACGGCGAGTTCTTATCGGTGCAAAGACGCGCCCACCTACACTCTCCCCTGGGTATTATAATATATGTATGTATACCTGCGTCTCGAGCGGGCATGACAGTTCAACGAACTGCCAATTCACGATCCATCTCTCCCATTCATTTATTCTAATTACTATCGTCTACCGCTTAAGCGAATCTGACTGACAACAAAGAAAATGTTTCACTCATGCATGACTCACACTTATGGTCCTGACTCGCATTCCTTTTGATAAATCTTCGTACTATAGAAGCTTTCCCCTAATGCCTGCCTAGATAAAAATAATAATTCTAATCAAAGCTGCTGAAAATAGTTTTAGTTCGTATCGAATTAAATGCTGTCCTATGAAGAAAAGAGCATCGCCATCGGGAGCATGCGGAAGAGTGGCCTAGCAGGAATGTTGGTGAATCGCCAAATTGCATTGAGTCGCGAAATGTGCCGTGCAGTCTGTGTAGACTCTAAGATCCATATATATTATGTTACACACCTACATCTGAGCTCTTGAGCCTTATTTGCAGATTTATTTATTTATTTGAAAGGTACACCAACGACGTGTTCACTGGAATATTAACAAAAAAAAAAAACATAAGTATTGAATTATGGTGAACTATAGTCACTTACAGGCGTACACAGCACTAACATAAAGACAGTTTCCTACTATTCGTTTTAACAAAATTTTATACTCGTAGTGAGGATAGAAAAATATTAACAAAAACAAAATTATAAACGAAATTGGAATCAAAATTAAAATAAAAACAAAATTAAAATCAAAATCAAAAATATTAATTAAAATCTAAATTTATTAATTCCTTTATTTCATTTTTCATACTTATAAATTATATTTTTAAATATTAGAATAAAAAATCAAAATTATTATTAAAATCAAAATTAAAATTCATTTTTAATTTTAGTACATTAGGAGAACATTCTGGGATATATGACAAAAAAACAAAACAAAAATTGAAATTAAATAAAAGATTCGTCGATAATAGGTAAAAGTTTTCTGCGAAATTGGGAAAATGTGTCTGTAAATATATCAATATTGTAACAGATATCTATTTTATTATAGTAGGTACCTATGTATATAATCTACTTACTTAGTTATAGCTTATAAATCGATCATAGAGTACTTATTTGTTTTTAAATAAACTTTCGGTCGGACACAGCGGCTATTTAAATTCCTGACCTGTCAGT
The DNA here is from genome assembly GCA_947363905.1 of Lithophane semibrunnea. Taxonomy (NCBI): domain Eukaryota; kingdom Metazoa; phylum Arthropoda; class Insecta; order Lepidoptera; family Noctuidae; genus Lithophane; species Lithophane semibrunnea. The sequence continues at coordinate 10,322,588 of OX376192.1, read as the reverse complement.
AGTTTGAATATTTTGCTCTGTAATAAGTCTCTCTCTAGTAATAAGCTATTTGAATGCACGCTACGAAAAACTGCAGCTCTGTTAGCCAAACATTTGACTCGTTAGTTTGTTTATTAATGAAGGTTCTAAAGTGTAGCAGGAAAACGAAAGTGGGAGTTTCACTTTCCGACCTAGCCCTTCACACTGCACAGCCCTTCACAAGCAATTTGAGAACGTAAGTGAGAACGTGGTCATAGTTTATAAATGACCGTTTATATCAGAGTCGTTTACATCATACTTGATTGAATTATAGTCTGATGTGATGATATTTGTGAAGCGACTCGCGCAGGCGTCACCGTCGCGTTCGGGCACAAGGCAACAGACCTTCGCCGATTATAGCGGTGACGCCATCGGGCCCGGCACAACAGACTATAATATAACAAGTCACCACACAGCATGCCCTAGCCTGTTGCCGTAAGCCTCTCGTCCTTAAACCTGTCCATAATCAGCCGGTCAAGCCACGTTCAAGGTGCTGTAATAATATAGATATACTTCATTTTGTATTGTAAGTAGGTAATACGTGGAACTGCTATTGTTTCTCGTGTGATGGTATCGATATATTTTAATAAATACATTATTTATTCATTCAAAGCTTCAGTCACTAGGTAATGTTTAAATAGCATATTATACCTAGGTACAAAATTTATATACCCTACTAGTTACATATATTTTTTTAGATCAGTACTCCACCGCCAGCTTTTGGTATCTACCATTTTATGTGCGAAGCTACATTATAAAGTAAGTTTAGGTATTTACGCAACTGAAACCTCAAAATAACAGCAAGCAGCGTTAACGATGTTAACTTTATTATTTTTGAGCATGAATTCATAATTACAAACAAATGTTGCTTCAGTCTTTTCATTCAGCTTTAAGAAGCTAAAAATAATTAATAACCGACCACGACCAGTGAACATAATAAATTAGCACGGTTGGTTCACCATGGCCATTAGAAAATTTTTGACTTCTTATAATATGCAAGCGAGTATCTAGTTTGTTTCATTATTTTATAATTTGGTAGCTTGACTGTGCAGGGCACCTCCTCGGTGCGTACACTTTACCAAACATAAGTAAAAGAAAGGAAGAAAAAATGCGTTTATTGGCATTGCAGCAGAAAAATACACCTTAAAACTAGAAAACACCTACATAAACAACCACTACCACACTCACACATCTTAACTACATAAATATTAATATTTCATTATAGGCATATTATATGTATATTAAAGGCACAAAACTAATTATTAAATAATGTAAAGGTTCACACCATGCATCGTCGACTGCAACCTGTGAAAGGAGGCCCAGTATTGAACCTTGAGAAACGCCAGCCCTTAACTCGATTCGACTCGAAACTAACTCGATTCGGATTTTCGATGTGGGGGCAGTTTTTTTAGAAGTATCAAGCTGTGTGTTAGGGTTAGACTAGGACAAATAGCTCGTAGACGCTACGAGCTCTACGACGTAGATGAATGAGGATATGCCTGAAAAAGCGGAGTACCTAGAAGTTTTTTAATAAGATTTTACTTTTGGTAGTAAAGATCAAAGCTCGGTCACGGGCATAATGATAAGCATTAAGGTTAGGTAATGTTTTATCTATTTTGGCTTAACACTTTTAGAAATTATGTAGGTATGTAAGCTCAGCGGCACGGAATCTTGGCCAATCGCTTATTTCGCAAATGAAGGTAGGTCACAAAATGCTTATCCTTAGTAGTTTTGGGATTTTTTTTCTGTTTGAGTGCACTGAAGCGTAACTTTGAATTTTTAAGAATCAGGTTTCTTGAGCAACCTCATGTTTTTCCAACCCCTGCTCAGCCCGATTTTCTAAATGGCTTGAAATAATAACTTTGTGTTGATGTGATTCAGTCATGCGATCAGACTTTCATTTATTGTGTAGGTCAATCAGGTTTTGATTGAAAAGGATGAATATAAATAATACGGCCGATATAACTTGGTAGGTCTGAACATAGGCACTCATAATTTTCGCGCATGTTCTCTGTCACCATTTAGTTCCTAAAAAATGTTATTACGCAGCCTTTTGCGCGAAATTCGGAACTGCCAAGTTATATCGGCCATATTACACAAGACAATCCAATTTTTTCCAAATTACCTATGATTTTTCACTGCCTGAAAGTTTAAAGTTCCGATTTTAAATATCATGCAGAAAATAGTGAACTAATAAAATTTTAATTATTTCATAATTTAGCTTTACCACAGGCTTTACTAAACTCGCAACAATCTAAGAAGTCAGCTTTGACAGCTATAAAAATGATTTGTGTATCGATGAATAAAAAAATTCATATTCAGTCCATTCTTCTCTGGAATGCGCTTCCTCTTGATATCAGGACGGCCACCAGTCGTTATGTATTTAAGCGGAAACTACGGAGTTTTTTTTCAAAATAAATAGAGTAGAGTCATGTCATCACCTCTCTCCCTTGAATTTGTATGTTTTATATATATATATATATAGTATTTATTATAGTAAATATGTATGTAAGTATATGTATCATAAGTTTATAGCTTATTTATGTACTGTAAACCTGTTTTATCTATAATGCAATACGATATATCATATATTTTTTCTCTTTGTTCCTCTCAATTAGAACACCTGCCATCTAATCATCTCTTCACCACCCTTGGTTGACTGGTAGAGAATGCCTTTGTACCATTTTTTTGTGCGAAAAGTTTAAATAAATAAATATCTAGTAATAGGTGAGTAAATTTCTACATTTATATCTGTAATTTAAATGGTGTACATAATATAGAGTATTCTATGATATTCTATTCTACCGTTCTATTTCTATTTAGTAATAACTTACAGCGAAGTCAAAGTATGGTGTTCCAGTTTCTGTCGCTTACTTTATCGATTTTTCCTTCCACTTCGCATAATGGTGTGCCTGCTACGTACGTTCGCTACGTAAGTTCAAGTAGACATAAGTCACAATTTAACTGGCGATGTATAAACAAGTGGTAGGCCAGACTGAATTAAATTGGTCCGACAACTGTGACATCTCCGCTCAATCAATTACATTGACCTAAGTAAAGTATATCTTCTTATATCACGCATTGGGTGAATGAACAGTGGTCGTCGTTAGAAGTAGGTATGACTGTAGATAGACATAGATTTATAATTTTACTAGCTGTTGCCTTGCCCGCGACTTCGTCTGCGATCCAGGATGAAAAGTAGCCTAAGTCTTACTCCACGTCATGGTCTACCCTTTTTTTTTTGAGGGTCGGAAATCATCAAATTACTTCTTCTGCTCTGGGTGGAGCGGAATGTCGTATCAGACTTTTACTGACTAAAACCCACCCGTGTTCCTTCAGTTGCTTATTGCCAAGATCCCGGTATCCCTTTCGGACTTTCCCGCAGTCATGGTCTACCCTTGTGCCTTTCATCCAAATGCGTTCAGCCGTTTTAGCGTGAAAGCGTAACAAACAAACAAACTCACTTTAATATTTATAATATTAGTTAGGATTCTTTTACTATAGTGAATTAAGATTCGATTATTTTAGTTACACTCTCCATTACGAATTGGGTACCTAAACAGCCTTTGCTGATCCTGCCTTTCCTGTATTAGCGCATCTTAGGTACACACGGCTACACATCAAGCTATACATTTCCAGTTTACGCTGATCTCACATTGTATAGAATTTCCGTACAATGCGAGGTCAGCTTATACTGGAAATGTATAGCTTGATGTGTAGCCGTGTGTACATATGTGCAATATGTACTTGGTTATTATTTGAATAGGTAGAGGTTAGATACCTATCTCTTCACTAGGTTGAGATTTAAATATTGGGATCAGCAGCATATCGGGATCAGCATGCAACGTTATAAAGATTAGAAGGATTAGAGGTGCTCTTATAGTACCTACGCTTTTTTTGTTGCCCTCGAAAAACAACTTAAAAATAGCATCATAAGTATTCATAACGACTCTTGTTGTTTAGCTTTTATTTCCTTTGAACGCATTGTAATGTAACATTGACTCATAAAGTCATAACGTAAACGTTGGCGCTACTGTGCTGGCTCTACATTTAGCGCTGCTGTTTGGAATTAGTCCTTTGAAACCATCCGCAAAAAGTTTGTAGAAAGCTTTTTTCCGTTAAGAAATAACAATGAGCATGGGTAAAAAATGTTTTACTTACCTACTTACAGTAAAAAATCTTATCACAAACTGCGGCCGTGTCGTGCTCGTGACAGTTGGTTATGGTGACTGATCATGATTGCAATCCTTTTTTTATGCGTTACCAAGTGCCACTGTTCAGCTGACAAACCACAATTAATCTTCGAATAACGACATACTAATGCTAATTTAGTTCGTATAGTCACAGATATTATAATACTACGTAGTATAGTGTCAAATTCACATGTCTCGTTTTATTTTAGCCAGCATTTCGCAATGTCACTAAGTTTTGCCGAATTTCGGCCATCGACCGCTGCCGTGCCCTCTAGGTGCTTAATTTATCCAAAACAACCTTCTGCCACGCAAAGAGAAATGCCGAAATATTAAGTATAACATTAAAGCTTTATTGTTACGAAATGTCAGACTAGGATTAACTGAAGGATAAATATATTGTCACAAAATGATGTTGCCTACATTTTCTTTTGATGGGGATCAACTGAGTCAGATGCGCGACCTCGTTGGCATGACCTGAGCAATACATTTACATTTCAACAACGATTTTCACAAAATGCATGCGAGAATTTACTATAACAATTTACGAACATAAATATTAAATATCAAATGTTTTTTTATACATAGGCAAATCCATCCTAATATTATAAATTCGAAAGTAACTCTGTCTGTCTGTCTGTCTATACATATATCTGTATGTAACCTTTTCACGCCTAAACCACTGAACGGATTTCGACAAAATTTGGCAAGGAGATAGATGGCATCCTGGGGACATAGGCTACTTTTTATCGACATATCACGCGGGCAAAGCCGTGGGCGGAAGCTAGTATTTTTATATATGGCAAAAAAATAATGCTAAGTTTGTTACTAATTTAAATATTTCAATGAAACTCAATATCAGTCAAAAATTCCATTTCGAATTGGCGGTTTGCCACAGGCAAAACAGCTGTCGTGAGAAAGTATGGGAATGGGACGATAATGTTTATGTTTACGCGATCGTAATTCGTAACCTAGTTACACACAGCGATAATGTGATACCCTTTAGTAAGAAGGCGTCGAAATAATCATGGACCCAAACAGTCGCCGCGCCGTTTGACCCCCTTGAACTCACGTTTACGAAATGATGAAAGAAAAATTTACTTTCCGCTAATGGTTATTACTGGACTAGGAGGTCTACCTAATGGTCTTTTTCTAAGCTTCTAGTTTCATTAAAGTGTTTGCTCTCCGAGTTCACGCTCCTTTAGTTGAATTTATCTTGGTGTAGATACCTATACTTATCTAACGTATTAAGTACCTAAATAATAAAAAAACCCGTCATTGCTAAATAATAATAATAAATATAAATGATGTAAGTACCTAGAATTGTAGAGCATAGGTAGTTTTCAATAAGGTGACAAAAGTTTAATAACATCAAGAAAATTGACTCCCACAAGAGTGGTTTCCTTATTCGAAGTTTACCTACCTAGGCACAGATTAGATATCATAATAGTTACCTAGGTCTGTATCATCAGCATCAGCACGACCAATACTATTAATCTGTTTCTCGTAGAGTAGATACATAGAGGTTCATATTAAATTAGCTAGTAACGCCTTATTAAGTACCTACTTAGTCATCATATGATGTGAGGTGATCTGTAACTCAGGAATCAGGATCCTCCTACCACACACACCTTTCTCTATTTAAGCATCTTATAACCAGTGTCTGTAATATACAGCATGTAAATGTGCTCATTTCGGGTCGGACAGGGTTTTTGTTACACGCTGTATAACCAGTGCCTGTCTGTATTTATCTCAACATTACATATAGGTATGTAATGTTGAGATAAATACTTAAAGATTTATGATTATGTATGATTACCTATTATGATGAGGTAGTGTAGTTTCTTTAAATTACGTGTTCAAAAAATCTTTATTTTTTGTTTTATCGCCATTATTGTTAGCCATCACATCGGAGTTCCGCTAGCTAATTTAATTCGACATTACTACTATAAGGAGGTAGCTAGGTAGGTACGAGTACCTACTTAAATATAAAACTGACAACATAAACACCGATGTCCGATAAGTTTGCTTATAATATGCCGAGGAAACTATTTAATAAACAGTGGGAGATTAAAGAATGACTAATGTTATATTTTCAAACTGTGATGTAATTTATAATTATCAGTCCAGTTACAAAATGAAATTCTCGACATCACACTGAAAGATGCAAATAAATTGCGTCTCTTCCATTAGATGACACTAGGAAACTTTATAGGGTACTTTTTTACCAGCAAGTAGAGCCAAAAACTGCGGCACTCTATTTTTAAATCAATCAAATTGAGCTCAAATTAGATTTCCGTATTCCATTGAGCTCAAATTAGATTCCGGTATTCCATCGAGCTCAAATTAGATTCCCGTATACCAGATAGATTTTCGCAGCATTCATGTGACGATTAAACAAAATAATTTTGAAATGTAGTTCAATAGAAATGCAGCTGTTCGGCAACCCATTCATCTTTCAACACAATCAATGTTATGCTCTGCTTTCACCGTCTTAATTGACAAAATAATTATATTTTACGTGTTGTGTTACTAGAAAGTTACAACTGATCGTAAGTATGTAGGTACCTACATCTAAAATGTTTAGAGGAATTAGAAATAAGAAAACAAGGTCTTTGATAACATCTTACATCAGCCTGCATATTAATGGCCCGTAGCTATGGTTCAATGAGTGACCAACCGGCCCGCAATACTTAGCGAACTTTTTACGAGCCCGTTTGTCCAGTGTTGTGTTCATGATGAGATCATTGCAACAGTCATCTCATGGCGTCTATTTTAATGCTATAACAGTTGGCATTGGGTTTGTCACTACGAGACGCCGCCGCCGGTGATGTAGGCGTTTTAATAATGTGGCCGTGGCCCCGATTCACGCGTTGCATCGATTGTTTGTTTGAGGTTTTTTTACAGTTTTTACTAACGTGTCAATAAACACGTAGTTAAACTAAATCTCTAGATGTCTCTACATGGCAGGCACTCATTCAAGTCTAATTCATATATACCTAGCTGTAGCTAACTGTTCCTTCGTCGTCTAATTATGATCTTACGACGACTTAAATCCCACAAGTACACCAGTCTTTTTAGCTATAGGTATCAAACAGTTCAAATTCTAGTATTATTTTTGTTCCAGATGCAAGATGCCTGAATAACTCCACCGTCTCGGAATACGACAACAACCGCAAATATGAAGCAACTCGTCAATAAGAACCTCATCACGCTAAAATGCGTTCTCTTCTGCTTCCTCTCAGGTAAGGTTTGTAAGGACTGTTCAAATGTCGCCCAGAAAAGATGATAGTGCAGCTGTTGAAGTATACTATATAGAGAACCGACATTTATATCTATATAATAAAAAATATAGTGCTGTTCGTTGGTAAGCGCATATCTTGAGAACGGCTGGAGTGGATATTTTTTGTTTTAATACGTTCATCTGAATTGAAAAAATTTAAAAGTTTCCCGGAAAATCTTCAAAGGGAAAAACTGAATTGAAATTTAGACAGGACAACGTCTGTCGGGTCAGCTAGTGCTTCATATTTTTTGACATTGGAACTTAATAATTACATTTAATTTACGATGTTGGTCTCTTCACTCTGGAGTCTCCAACCTAACCTAACAGTGTTGAGATAAAAACTATAATAAATAAACCACGCATGTTTGTTCCTTTCTTGGAAAACGAAATAAGAACAAGATTGTTACAAGTCCCAGTTGGCTCGCCTATAAAAAGTGGTCCAAGTCATCACGGACGGTTAGGTACCTACATACGGCCAATAATTCAAGTCGCTCTGTTGCAAGCTGCCTTCTAAGGAGCGGCGACTGCTACCTATCGAATGATTTAGGGACCGTTCACCTCGGTCTTGCCACTGCATTGCGGCCAGTATGACCCATATGCTCCCACTTATTTCTTACAACTCCTTCAATGAGTTGTTTGCGCGCACGCAATTTAATACTTAAAAGATCTTTAGCGGCGGATTATAACTCGTCATAAAAAATTGTGTAATTAAATGGCGGCGCTTCTTCAATTAAATTCGTTTAATCTAGATGTCTTTCTTTTTATCTAAATGATCTTGCCCTTGCTTAGGTATTGGCTGCATTTTCCCGTTTCTGCCACTGCACATGCTATCAGTGGGCTTAGACAAGGGTGAAGCTCGACTCATATCAGCTGTCGCACCATGTATTGCGCTGCTCGGCCCAGCCGTGTTGGGGCCTCTCATTGATAAGTAAGTATTATAGCCTTATGGTCATCCATTGTTCCTCTATTAGGCAAATAGAGATCAAGGCCTCTTGTGACAAATTGCTATTGCGTGCTTTTGATCTACTCGCCTGTGTGTGAGTTTGAGGTTAGCTGCTAAAACTATGCTTTTTTTTATGGTGTCAAATTATAGATACCTGGTACCTGACACCCTCTTTCGGCTGTATTAGAGAATCCCCTTTTTCCTACCCTAAGATTCCTATTTATTCGTGTGCAGGCTATCAGTGGGGCGAGGTTCGACTGGTGGAGGTGCCATTCCGAGCGGTTCCGGCCGCTTACTGCGGGTCATCACAGCTGCCTGTCTCGTCCTCAGCGCTGTATTCTACACGCTCCTCCTCGCTGTGCCATATACGGAGCGACATGAGGTATCGACAGTTTTTGTGTTATGTTTTTGAATTTCTATGATTTCAGTTATTTATATTCGAGTTTTTGCTTGACCGGCGACGTAACGCCAACTCTATGCGCTAACTCAATATTGTGATCCTATATAATCGCCATTAATCCCTAAATGTGGTAGTATAACTTGGTTTCTTCGCAAAACCGCTAATATGAATCCTACAGAAGTACAGACATAGATACTAACTACCGACTGATCATTTAGCTGCAATAAACCTAGTTACTTTCCGATGCGTCTTTTGAATCCCACATATACTGTTGGCTAATTATGGTAATGAGACGCACAGCTTCTGAATCATCTTATCTCTCAACTCGCATTGTAAAAATTGCCAAAGATTCCCACACAAGTTAGTATTCCAGGTTGACGAAATAGCTAGGTAGCACCTACGTTCAAAGGCTCTAAAATGTAACATAACTGTAACTCACAGGCTCGACGACCTCAAGTCCTGTTCATGTGCGATGAAGACAGCGCTTACGTCATGCAAGAAGTATGCAAGGAGGACATGCGCTGCAACCGCTGGTCCGGCGAAAAGGTCAGAACCATTGTTTATCTGAATAGTGAAATTCGATACACTTTTTCACACCACTTGCCAGGGCCGCAGCTACCCTACAAGCCGATTCCTATCGGCTTCCCTTCTGGAATTCGAAACAAAACCACTCTATCGTCATTGAAAAATGACAGTCAGTAGTGTTTAAAATGCCTTTTAAGTAATCACAGCCACTTGCTCGATAATGGCAAATTATAAGTATGACATGCAAACCTACTAGCCTTTAGGAGGTTAGGTTTCATTATAGCACTGGGGTCTAGCCGGCCAATAATTTATTATATTGAATTTCAGAGTTTAACTAATAATTCGTATGAGAACTTTTACTTTTTACTGAAAAATTATATTCGAAAATCTAACTACTTTTTGTTACCCCGCAGAAGGTGTGAAAGTAGAGTATTCTTCTCGGGGGTATCGGGGGTATCTTTATAGTTTTCGCTCAGGATTCAAACTAGCGTCCGTGGCATAAGACTTTTACTAGGTACATGCTTTGAGAATATCGACTACTAATAATCTACTCGCAGTCAGGAGTGCTGGCGGTGACGGCATGCGAGTACGGCTGCGCGGATGAGAACATGACGTGGGTGAGGCAGCCGTTCACCACCACATCCACCACCACCACACTCAGCCCCATGTACCTCAATGTTGCTAACGCCACGGTAAGTACTTACCTACAATGTGCCCAAAGAAATCCGTGCGGATCCCTGCAATTTATGGGCTTCTGGAGACCTCCCAAAATTCTAGCATAATTTTATTGACGACAGGGTTTTTTTTAAAACTAATATTTGAGAAATGTTGACGGGGATAACCAATAACCTTTGCACATAATCAAGTCGATTTTGCACAGGAGAAAGAATCATCCATCCGATATAGATTATTCTATTAAGTAGTATGTTAGCGAAGATAATTAATATTATTAACATACACACATTATGGTAAAGCAATAAACATAATACTAGATAAAGGCAATAAAGCTCGGAACAGCTTCACTTCGATGATAACGATGCTAATTTATTTGTGTTCACACCACATGCGTTGTTAAACAATAGCAATAGAAAATCTGAACCAGCATTGAAATGCTAAAGAGATCCGTCATTAATATGGCAATTAAGTAGTTTTACAATTGGGCGAAAAAAATTATATGTCTGTGGGTGATTCTCATACTTTTTACGTTTTTAATCAGACTTCGGATCCAGGAGTGACGGAAGATGAGGAAGTTATGCACGCGATGCCATTCGAGGTGAACCCTCCACACTTCTGTTACAACGGCCAATGCCTGGTCTACATGCAGCACCAAGCCAGGCTCCGAGTGCCTCTCTCTCTGTTAGCACCGGAGTTACCTGAAGACAACAGCACTGTCGACTCAGATTGGTGCACTTATCGGACAGGTAACCAATAAAAATACAGGTTTATGAACCTACTACCACCCACCCACTATTTATCATCTTGATTATCTTGTAGTTACTTTACTTATTCGATGTTCTTTCATCCATTTATCTCATATTGCTATGCAATAAGTAGTTGGTGGACTAAATAAACCATGCGTTCGGAGTTGACCCACCCGACGTCGATAAGTGCACTAGTGTATTACTAAAAGTACCTAACCTTCACAACCTGAAAAGCACAACCAAAGTACGAAGTACTGAATTAAAGCCTATTTCAAAGCATAACTTCATATTTCAGCGGGCCCGTCCAACTGCCAGGTCCCACCGAATCGTCTGGCAGAGGTAACAGCTGACGAGGAGTGTAGACCAGCGGTGCGGTGTCAAGTCCTCGACCCTTACGACGAACCCGACGGCGTGTTAGCCGATGCCGAATGTCGACTTATCATTGGAGACCCGAGTTCCACGTTCTGGACTTACTTAGTTATAAGGTCAGTCATTATTAACTACTAGTAGCGCCCCGCGGCTTCACCCGCATATGTCTCGATCCCGTGGGAATATCAGGATAAAAAGTATCCTATGTGTTAATCCAGCTTATAAACTATCTGTGTGCCAAATTTCATCCAAATCGGTTCAGTAGTTTTTGCGTGAAATATTAACAAACATCCATCCATCAATACTTACAAACTTTCGCCATTATAATATTATTAAACTTTCGCGTTTATAATATATTAAACTTTCGCGTTTATAATATTAGTTAGAAGTTAGATAATAAACTTATGATTCATAATTTAATGTGACTTTTAAAGCTAGCTTTTAGCTTCAAACACATTTGTTAATTTATGTTTTTAACTTTCAGAATTCTAGCTGACATCTGGCCAACTGCAGGGTTAGCTCTCCTGTGCACGGCCTGTGTGATTGCGACTAGAGAAACGTCTCTAGGGCGAGGAGACGTCGGCAGGCAGTTAGCATTTGGCACTCTTGGCCTAGCTATCTTCCCTCCACTCGCTGGTCTGGCTGCAGAACAAATGCCTGATACTCCATACCTTATCCCGTTCATTCTCCATGCGGTCTTCATGGTCATTGGAGCGCTTATTTTACTATTCGATAGGTGCGTAAACACACTCATAAATCATAGACCTCCAATACTAAGTATGTCAAGAGTTTAAAGCTGTTTACGACAGTTAAAATTAGATTGTAAAACGTAATATGCGAATTTCAAGAGCAGTAACTATGTGTTTATTAACTCTTTTATATGCCTGTTTATAGTCAATATGTAGGTAGGTACTTTTATAAGCATGAATCACTAATGCCTTGGATGTGTAGGAAGTGATGATTTGTTTCAATGCATCTTTTGAATGATTCACACTAGTTCGTAGTCATAATGTACGTATTTATGCAAATAACATAAACATTGTGTATTCTCTAATGTAATAAATAGCCGACAATTCTTTATTTACGCAGTGCGTGCAATCAATTGGGAATACAGATCACTGATTGAATCATGTGCCATATCATTAGGTATGTAGGTGTCATCAATAATAGGCTGCTAATACACCTATTAGTATTTTGTACAAGTGTAGGTAGATACAGTCATGATTGAATATTTGAATATAGTATCTATTTACAACTACTTATATACTTACCAACCCAGTATTAAATCAGAATAACCCAGTGGCTGAGGCTGGGTCCGATCCCCATGTCGAGAACATGATGGAGATCGGACAAGATTTTTGTACGATTTATTAATGCAATAGACAGGCTCTGGCTGGCGCCCCCTGTTATATGGAAGTCAAACATAACCCCTCCGGGAAATACAAGTGCGATCTTATCTCAGATTTTCTCCTGTCGTCAAACTGAAAAATTTTAACCAATTACAGCCACATGCCGCTGTCAACTCCGGAGTGGTGGTGGCACACCGCGACAGGCGTGCTGGCCATGCCGATGAACACCGTGCGGCGCTACGGCGCCGAGACTGCTGCCGTATTCGCCGTGGTTGCGCTGCTCGGGACGTTGTGGAGCGGCATCGATGCTTATCTACCGTGGTAAGAAAACCAGCACATTCACGGTCAAAGAATGACGTAAAACCATTTGTAAGCCATTGCAATGTAACTCTTATACCATTGTAATAAAGTTTACCTTACTTTACGGAGAAAAGAGCAATGCCTTAAGGTTGTACGGGCGATCGAGAATGGTCCTACATAAAAGTACCCATCATGTCTGATAATATCGTGACGCTAACGGACTGACTTCGACCGATGAAGGCAGCGATTCTTCCCACTAATAGATAGGTACCTACATAAGCATTGCTCTTGTTATTCGGCAAGCTGGGAACCGGTAATCCAGCTGCTACACTATAGGAATCCTTTTTTTCTGGCCTACGGTGTAAAAAATACCGTTGTACTACCTCGTTGGTCTAGTGATCACAAGCGCTACTGCTGAGCATGAGGTCCTGGGTTCGATTCCCAGGTCGGGAAAAGGGTTATTGGGTTTTTCCATCAGGAGTTTCTCAGTAGTAGCAGTAGAAGTCTGGATTTGTGCCCGGTTGATAGTACTAGGCCAGCCTCCTATTACCTACATAGAGATTACTGGAGATGAAATGTTGTGATTGATGTGATTAAAGGTGTTCACCGTTTTACTATACACCTGTACCTAACCCTTCGGGGATTACATTGATTTGTAATGTTATGTTTGAACTCTGTCTGAAGCCTTGGCAAGGCAACGTATCTACAAAACAAATATTTAGTCCAATCCATCAATCCATTAGTAAGTTTTTAACTTAGCGATAACAGTACCTCGGTAGGTACTTGTAAAACTGTCCCATTCTATTCCAGGACGGTACAGGAGTTGAATGGCACGGTGTCAGAAATGGGTCTGACGCTCACGGCCGGAGCCCTGCCTGCCGTGCCTGCTCTGTGGTGGGCAGAAGCCCTCGTAGACTACATCGGACATTCCAACGTCTTTATCATGGCCTTCACCTTCTACGGCATTCGATATACTGGTATGTTTATGTTTACTCTATTGAGTAGTGTATAATTTACTGGTTGTGTAAAGTAAATATGTATAGCTATACCTACCTCTAGTACCTCTACACAAATAAAAAAAATTATCCTACGGACGGTTAGTTGAAGTCTACAGCCCTATAACAGAAAGTGAGACGGGGCTTAGGATTAGTAGATAATAGGGTCGGTCCCGTTAGCAACTTTTGGGTACAGAAATGAGGCACATAGTAAATACCTACCTACCTTTCAGGTTTGGCGTACAGTACTGACTACACATGGGTGGTAGTCTGCGAGATATTGGAAGTGTTCACGCTAAGTTTAGTGTGGGTGACGGCTGTGTTGTACTTCCGGCACTTGGTGCCGCGAAAATACACAGCTACCGGCCAAGCTTTGCCCGTCATTGCCCACTTCTGTATCGGTAAGTCCTAGCCTAGCTTAATTTTTTTGTAGACTTACTGACCGTAGACAGAGAATACTACTCTCTGAGTGACCGAATGGCGCCCAAGGACTGAAGTAAAAGTATCCAGCGGCAAAATTGTTGCCACAGGTTGCCATTGATTGGCACAGGAGCATGGAGATTGACACAGAGAAGATGATTACCAGCAGTAAGTCGGGCTGTGGATGAAGTTGAAGAACGTCACCTAATTTTAAAATATTATTGTTTGGCGTGTAAAAGTTTGGCAGAGAGCATTTACCAGTTTGTCGTTTTCCTGGTAATTTTAAATCCACGAAGTAGATCCTACCTAATTTTGCTAATGTTTATCTTGCAGGTCGGTGCATTGGCGCCATAATTGGTGGCATGGTCTCGTTAGAGCCGCCACTGGAGGCAATCCGCGGCGTGTACCGAGCACTCGGTGTGGTGGCACTCCTGTCAGCCGCAGTGTACCTCGCACTTTACCACCTGCTGCTGGCACCCAGATGTGCTTCTCCGGCTGTATCACCACCTCATCATCTACTTCAAGGTAATCACGCGAGAAATTATTTGTAAGTGGTAATTTTAGCAAGTGTCCCGCAAGAGAGTGAACAGTAAAGTGCCGCTGCTCGAGTTCATCTGTGTACGGCTACTTATCGTTTACATAAAAAATGTGTATTTAGTTTTGGTTTGTATGCTAATATTTTCTATTTATTTATTTCTTAAAGCTTGCTCTATTGATGGACAGCTTAACGCTAAAGGTATGACGTAACATTTACCAGCACCAGCACAAAAAAAAACCATTTTGATTGTCATAACACCAACGGCACGGCAAAGGCCTGTTAAGAATGTTTAAGTACCTAATTAAAATCATTGGTTCGTGGACAATTAATTTAAAACCCTAAGAGTTCACACCAAAACGCGAAGCGACGCGCAATTTTATGATGCTATACAATATCGAATTTATTTACTACACAATAAGGTAAACGCGCTGCGCAGCACCGCGCATCTCAGCGTACTTTGCCACGTGTCAACCCTCGCACTAAAATTATACGTAAAGAAAATAAGTTCGATAATTGTTAAAAAGTGCGCGCAGCGTCGTGTCGCTTCACGACGCGGTCTGAACTGACCCTTATTACGTTCACAATAACTAATTGATGAAGTGATGACCGACTGAGGAGATTTATATAGGAATGATTTCATTTTACCAGAAACTCGCCTTGTAAAATAATTTCTATGACTATCATAAACGGGTTACCTCACAGAGTTGCTAGTATAACATTCTGACTTTTCTCGTGAAACTTCACGAACCACTTGTAGAATCATACAGAAGCTAACGTTGGTTGAACTCAACATAATTTAACGTTGGTTTGAATTTCAGGTTTAAATACGAACGGAGCATCGAACGGAAACTACTCGCCTATGCGTGTCTACCACCAGGAAAGTTCCAGGAAAGGCCAGTTCCGTTACTAAGGAACATGTATTTAATTGTAAAAATAACACCTAAACAAATAAGGGGTGGTACCTACATCACTTGCTTTTTGGTACAAGTTCAAGTCACAAATCATGCAGTTTGTCTGAGTGACAACTCAATGAGAACGAATTTTGCTTCTTTTTAAGTGAGGTACACTTAAAAAGTCGCTATCAATGCAAAATGTTTCTCTTTTTATTATAAGTGTTTTTTTTTTTTTTAATAATTCCTGTGCCTAGCATAATATTTTTAAATAATATAAGTGTGTATGTCATAATAAAAAAAGTAGGTGTGTAATGTACCTATTTATCAGGTCTTAATCGTCCCACAAGCTTTAGAAGCCAACAGCGGGAGAACTAGCAGAGATAGTATGGTGCTTGTTGTTTATGGACTAGCAACGTGTCACTCTAGCTAGATAGAGCAAAAGTTTAACCACGAACCTGTAAAGGTGCACCTAGATTACTGTCTATCAGCGTCGACCAGGAAGTCGTTATTGATCACCTAAAAACTTAATCGATGGTGGATCCATAGACCACATGGTCGATGTTATCGATCGACCAGTTCGACCACAAATCTAGCTGCACCTAATTCATGCCTACCGTGTAATCAAATCACCATAGCTAGATGAATTTATGAAGATTAACTGTGCTTGAGAATCTGTATTTTTTGTTTTATTAACTATTAATGATAGCATTGATGATATAGTTTTACAATACATTGATTGGTTTAAAAAAAATATATCTGCATTTTTAATGACACGGTATGGAATATGTTCAAAAAGAAAATATAGGTTTATTCAATATTTGTTAAATCAGGGACCGTGAACCTACATAAGTATAATTATTATTATTATCTAGTGAACATTAAATAGGCATTTAATTAAACAAGTGCAGAATTATTGTGATATAGTGCTTTTGTCTTATCATTAATTTCCGATATTGCTGTCGTAACTTATTTATAAAATTATGTATTTCGTAACAGCTCCTTCTATTTGCATTCGTACTTTTTGTATAGGAAGTAATAATTAAGAGATAAGTTTTTTTTTATTAATAAAATGAAGTCACTGCCTTAAAAGTTGTTATTTAACTTCCCCATTTAAATGAACTTTATTCCGCACAATTTTTTTTCTCAAAAATAGGTATGTAATTATGTCTATTCCTAGAGTCATAAAAAAACCCTTTAAGAAGTCGACACCATTTTTGATTAATCTCGAAGAAGGTTGTCAAAATAATGCTCGAATTTCCAAGCTTAAGCGGAATTGGTTATTATGTAAATGCCTAGGATATCTACGTCTATTATATTTTAATTTTAAGACATCGATCACAACCAATTTTGGTGCTCGAAAAATGTAGGGTGATTTATACGTAAGATGCACCTTTTATTTAAAAGTTAAAAACTGAAAGAGGTCCAACGCAGTTAGCACAGGTGACAGGAAGTTGCACTATTGGTATCTACTCTACATAAATAATCTATTCTTACAAGTTCCCAAAAAACCAGTTCTTACATTGCAATTTTTTGCAACCTAACGCGATTTTTGTGTTTACGGTGACTGGTTTATTTTTTGTGTTTGTTAACATAACAAATGCAACGAATTATTTTAAGTAGGTACTTACTTAGGTATGTACTTGTAGTTATAGCAGTGCTTGCTTATACATTTCTTTTCTACTACAAAAACTAAATCTACTAGTTCATGCAACAAACTAGTTCAGTTTGTTTCATGCACTCACGGACTCCTAAATTGAGCCACCGTGCATTTTTATGTTTAAAGGCCTAAAACATCAAAATAATGATAAGTCAGAGAAATTTTTTGTATGCAGTTTTGTAGCTGACATACTGACCATCATTTCGGTATTACCATTCAACATGGAATGGCACAGAATGAATGGATATGCTGGCATGAATGAATATATGAAGCAACAATAACGAAATATTGCTCAAATCAAATAAGAGTGTGGCGGTATCTACATCGCCACATGCGAACTACGCAACGAAGACCTGACGTCACATAAATCCTGCATCGCGCAATTAGAGTTTACCGTGCAGTGAACATATATACAAAAACCCAATATCAATCATTGGGCAGTTGCCCGCCAGACACAACACCCGTCTGGTCGGAGGATCCTCCCTTTTCTATGGGGGATGAGTGAACTTTACACACTGTTCCTCATACCCCTAAACTGGTGACCCCGAATATGAACGTCAACGCAGCCTTCGTGCAAATACTCCAGCGTGACGTCATCATCATCACTCCCGCAAGCGTTCAGTGAGGCGAGTCACACAGCCAAGCCAACACCCGAGGCGTCAACGGGTATCCTGACCACCAGCATGCAGCGAACGCGCATTCCTGGTCATCACCCTCAGCCTCATCACCCCGACCCACTGGGGAATCACCTCAATCACCTCAACCTCATCACCATGAGCCACTGGGGAACCACCGCAATCACATCAATCACCACAATCGCCGCAAACAGTTCCGACCCACCGCGAACAATGCGGCACCCGGTTCCGACTCACTGGAACTACAACTGGCACTGGCAAGCATCGCAAGATACAAGACTCAGCCCACTATCGACCTCCGGTCTCCGGAGGGGAGTGATGTGGCGGTATCTACATCGCCACATGCGAACTACGCAACGAAGACCTGACGTCACATAAATCCTGCATCGCGCAATTAGAGTTTACCGTGCAGTGAACATATATACAAAAACCCAATATCAATCATTGGGCAGTTGCCCGCCAGACACAACACCCGTCTGGTCGGAGGATCCTCCCTTTTCTATGGGGGATGAGTGAACTTTACACACTGTTCCTCATACCCCTAAAAGACCATCCATAAGTCAAGCATGCATAAAAAGAATATCGAAATTGTTTTTCCTCATTTTTTTATCCATTCTGCAGACGTTCAAATTATGGATACTCCCTCTGAAGTAACCGCGCATCTTCGGCAGTGGAACGTAAGTGCACAATTTCATGTAAGCCCCTTCCTTGGAGTACAAAGAATTTACCCTCGATACTTTAAGACTGGCGGCTTCGTGGGCCATCAAGGAGGACCACGAAACCGGATCACTACAGCTACAGGACGACTAGATCGGTATATATCAATGACAAACGGAAATGGTACTGAGTGACTGGCTTCAAAAGCACTTTTTTTTTTCTTTGTACCTACTTACTTAATACACGGTAATATTCCCAATTGAAAAAAAAACGCGGCGAATTTTTTTTTTTTCATTTTTCCCTCTAAGTAACACAGTATGATTCTTAACAACGCCCTTACGGATCGGAAAGGATTTTTTCTCCACGCTGTATAAAGCCAAATAATAAAAATACTGAAATACAACAGCTTTGTATTTCTTGTTTTTAACAGTTTAAGTATAAGTTGTACAGACTTACCGACAGATCGCAACTGAGGGCATATCGACTATCACAATAAAATAACATAAGAGAAAAAAAAAACAATGGGTTACATCGATTGATACGTTAGCTTAAACCAGATTAATATTTACATTACATTTAGTTTTTTCAAAAATACAAATTATTGTAAGCCAGGAATTTAGAAACTATATGTTATATTCAAAATATCCTATAATAATTATAATTAAACATCTAAATTATAAATCGCCTTAATTTTACTGCTATAGTATCACCGCGTCAGACATCACATAATATAATTATGTACTAATGAAAATATAGAGGAGCCAGCCAAACAAAAATATATACTTATGTAAGTAATATACCTTTTAAATATTTCCGAACAAGATTCAACTTTCGATGCCCAATACCATCAAATAAAGCTTATTATGATAAGGCATGCAACAGCATTTTTCTGTATCTCATCTTCCTGTCACTGAGGGCTCGGAGGCGTTATTCACTAGCTAGAGCGAGAAGTCCTTTCGTCCGCGTGCTAGTACGAATGAGTGCGGATGCTGGCGAGCGAAAGACGGAAAGAGATAGAGATACAGAAAATTGCTGATCCATGCGTGTAAGTGTCATTTCACTCTAACGGCCTTACCACGACATGCCGCTATCAGCGAAAGCTTAGCGCGGAGCGGCGAGCGGTAATTATAACTATACAAAAATATATGAAGCACACCACGAAGCAACGCGGCCGGTATTTGTCAACCGATTCATGGCAGCGGCGCGCGACTGTGCGGCCGAGCCGGCGGCCAAGGTACAAAACTGTGATTTTGTACGGTCGCTGTCGCGCACCGCCCCGCTCGGCCATCGCTCCTCGCGGCTGACCCGTATATTTATTTGTTCAAGCCGCGCGCCGCCGCCGTATAATAATCATAGGGCTTATGCACATCTGGCGAGGCGCACCGCAGCGAAGTTGTCACTGCCAAACAAATATCGTCCTTACGCAAGCTTCTATTATTTATTTTCGACTTTATTTTAAGGAAGGCAACGTTGCAACCGAGGTGCACCCTAATTGCGTAATACACGATCATTCACAATCTGAATCGTTTTGAAACAGATTGCTAATCCATCGCTTCATAAGTTAGAAAAAAAAAATCTGCTCAACTACGTAAATAACGCAATAAATGATGGTGAACTGTCAAATGAAACAGATTAGTCTTAATAATTTACCGAAAATGTGTTACGCAATTATATAGCTAAATCGTTTTGAACTGTCAAAATGAAACATTGATGATTAGTCTTACTCGTTTACGAAAATGTGTTACGCAATTAGATAGCTGAGCTGCGACTCGCCAGATGTGCGCTAGCTCATAATCATTATTATATTGTTCTTGTAATTTTTCTATGAATGAGGTAGGCCCTTAAATCGAGCAGCCAGTGTTAAGTAGCTTGCTGACGCGTTTCTTTTGCGTTGCCTGAGAGGGAAACAGGAATGTTCTCATATAGATTGTTCAGTTAAAAACATTGTGTTTGAAAGACAGAAAATATTCAATGAAGATTTTTCATAAATTAATTGTATTAAATTCAACATACATAACTACCATATAGTAATACACTAATGTGTGTAGTATACTAATGTCCATGAGATTTGTGCCATAAATACTATCTATTTTATCAGACATTTACTTGCATACAGTTTTCTCCTGTTTAGTCTTATGTTATACCTAGATCAATTTTCAGATATTATTATATCATAATAAAGAGAAACAAGAAATGTACTATAGTGCTTAAAGGACGTAAAGACACTAATTTACTCATTAGTATTTTTTATACCTTTATTGTATCTGTACTTACTTAAACTAACGCAAATATAACAAAATAATGGATATCGAATAAAATGCATTACAGGCTAGTTCTACTTCCGTATCAATGGCAAAAATAGGGTTTTTCAATGTTGATGATTATATAATTTGTATAAACGACTATTATTCTATAAAACGTTTAGTTCGCTATTATCTAATACAACTAGGCAATGATGAATTTGGAAATTATCGTCAATCAATACGGCGGAACTAGTGTTAATAACCGAAACATGCATCGAATTATGTACACCATTGACCAAAAGTATTCAATAAGTATAAAAATATTGGTAGTTATTGTAACTACCGCCTGTACCGCACGTTGGTTACAAACACTATTAGTGAGTATCACCCAAGTTGTTCCAATCATTGAATGTTGTTTGACACGACCGATGTTTATGAACGGATCAACAGAGGGCCAGCGCTCGGCATAGCATAATGCTAGAGCATGTTTTTTGTAGACAATTGTTTGTAGAAATATATATGCGAGTATGCAAATTGGGATTTAGTTCTTTATCCATTTATCAATGAAAAATAGTTAGAGCACTACGCTGCTTTGTCTGCATTGAGTCGCTGACCCTTATTTACCATGGATAAGACCGCCTGGAGAGTTAAGAAATGAGTACTTGAAATTAAGATAGCATTTCACTCAAAGGACACTTATTTTCAACGAGCTGTGATCGCGTATACAATACAACGTTAAGGATCCTTTCCACTTTATTTCAATGGGCGCAATTTTGTTATTTGATTAACAGTGAAAACCGCGCTCTGCCAGTTCTGCGCCGGGTTTGCACATGGCTCAAAAAGACAACCTCGTTTCACCCACGTCAGTAAAGAAAATCTAGAATTATTTTTCGAGATAAAACCATAGGTTTAATCTATTCATTTTTTAATGGTTTACTAATTTCATAATTGTTGCATAAGCACCAGATAATGAAGTTGAAAAAGATGGACGAAGAAGGTGATAACTTATGGAACTGAAGCGTGGTCGCTCGCAATGGACCTCATAAGAGGGCAGAACAGCTCCCAAAGGGTAATGGCAAGGGAACCGACACAGCCCAAAGTATTGCCAAACATACGTGACAGTGAGCAGGCAAATTGCCCGCAGAACAGATGGCCAATGGGGCAGAAAGGTTTCCAAGTGGGAACTGCGAATCAAGGTGGACCGATAACCTTGTCAAGGCAGCAGGAATAAGCTGGATGCGAAAAGCACAGGACCGGTCGATGCGGCCACGTTTGGGAGAGGCCACTACTGAAATGATGATGATGATGATGACTGAAGTTTTAACTTGCGACAACCTTTTTTCGGCGCGAGACCCAAAATGGACACAGCTAGTTATGAAAATAACTGCCCTTTGAAAATAATTCTGTTCTAATAACGCTCTTTCCAGAAGGCAGTCTTATTTGCCACCTTGTATAAGGAAAGAATCATTTCGGTCTGTCAGTCAGGACTGTCTCATTTCAGACTGCTATCGATTATTCGAGTTTGCCTTAGCATTATTAAAACTTAGTAGTAATAAAAACAAATCACATTTTGATGTAGGACAACATTTGCATAGATTGGGCACTCGAATGCACTGTTTCACCAACTACATAGTTAACAAACAATGGAACACCAATCGGGAACAAAGCAAAAACATTCGCCTGCGTTACTGTTGTGAACTTAATGTTCATTTAATAAGTTGCTTAACAAATAAGCATTTTTTTATTAAGATCAAATTTGTTAGAAATTTTGTTTCGATTGCTTGAGAAGCAAGTTTTATAATATTAACATCTTGACAAGTTTTATTTATGCACTTATATGACTATCTTATCTGTGTATTTAGTACATATTTATCTTAACTAAAACAAGATATAAAATGTTTATTATTTAGGTTTCTTGTATTACTTCTGAAACATCCGTACTTTTTAAATTGGATGCTGATTCATCCCCTACATTATCATCTTTCAACAATGTTTCAATCATCTCTTCACTCATTTCAGCATCTTGCGATTTATCATCACTATCTTGACTATCAGCCTTATCACTTAAATCTTTATGATTCATACTATATTCTTCTTCTGCGATTTTAGCCTGTTTTCCTGGACTTTTCACGGCTTCTGCCATTACGCCATTAACCTCTTCAGCTGTTTGTCGCTCGTCCGTTGCCAAATCTTCGCAGAGGGGCGTTACGGCCACATCAACATTATCTTTTGCAACTGCCTGTGTATTGGAGTCGGCTTCATTTGGGTCTGTGTCTACTTCCATAGTTATATTTTCTTTATCCTTAACTTGCTCCTCAGTTTCATTTTTGTTATCATTGTTGTCAGTTCCATGTTTTTTAATATTGATGTCTGGTTCTATTTCTTCATTGTTGATCCCAGTTTTGTTTTCTTCACCATTATTATCAGTTTCATTTTCAATAATATTACTTACAGTTACATTTTCCTTTTCCTTGCTGTCAGTTTCATTGTCTTTAACATTATCGCGGTCAGTTTTATCCCTGTTTTCACATGCTTCTTCGGTAATTTCATTTACCGTAGCGTCCACAAAAGTATTATTGTGACTTATAACTGCTAGTACATCGCCATGCTCACTGGTTTCATTGTCATTTACAGAGATATTTTGTGAATCAATGTCATTTTTGGATAAGTTGTTATCTTTATTATTTTCTCCACTATCATTGTACTCACTACTACCAGCGCCTGTTAAATCTACTTCTTGATTTTCACTACCATTCATAGTTGATTCCACTGAATTTTCGTCTATAAATATTGGATCATCATTATCCTCCATGTCGGGCAATATTTCTACGTCGTCATCGTCTTCACTATTGTCACCACCTGATTTTCGTAATACATACTGTTTAAGTCCTTTATTGAGATTTTCGCGGATTTCACCGAATCTACTAGCTGACGTACTCAATAATCGCTCCAATGTTCGGTGAATGTTTCGCATTTCATGAACGGTTCGTGTACGCAAGTAAACTGTAGTAGCTTCTTTTTTCAGTTTATTAAGCCGCGAGAGAGCATATTCCAAAGCGTCAGCAGCATCAATTAAATTGTATCTATACCACTCCACAGGCACATTTAAATCACAATCCCTAGATGACGGAGTTTCAGTTGATTTTGTTATTTTAATAGCCTTTGGCGTACTTCGTTTCAAAATGCGAGGCATATTCCGATTTGCTTTAGGAGTAGCAACAGGTAAGGGAGACGAAACTGCGCTAAGTTTAGCTGCATATGTTGCGCCTCTAGGTGCTGCTTTACCAGTGGGTTCTGTGACTGCTACAATAGTAGCAGAATATCCGCCAGGCATACTTGGATTAGCATTGATAGCAAATATGCGTCCATCAGGTAGGCGATACATTTTATTAGATGATAAAGTTTGCGGATCCACTCGAAATTTCAATCCTCCAGTAGATGCATTTACGGTTACATCATTATCTGTCATTTGAACGATATTGTCTGATGTTATTTCAGCAGCTGAAGTATTTGTAGATCGAGGTACTAAGGGAGGAGGATTAGTAATCTTAGGAGGTGCAACTGGACCTGGTGTGATGCATTGCACGTCATCATCGTTGTCTTCAGTAACCTGAAAATAATAATCAAATGTAAGTTTTAAAGGTTAATTACTTCACCTGTATAAGAAATTGTCAATATAACCTTTATTTACCTCGCATAAAGGCTCCAGGGGAAAATCTGGAGTACATACAACATCATCATCTTGAAGATTATGAGATGTAGAAGAAACGGCTGCCATGTCTAATCCCTGTAACCAAAAAATAGAGGAATATAATAATGATATATTATTCAAAATTTAAAATAATTAATTACAATTACTAAACTTTATAAATGGGATTGATACGAGGGCGGCACTGAAAATTTCGGGAATCAAGGAAGTGACACAACACTACTATTTAAAAATGTATTTATTGCTTTTCGAAGTATTCTCCGCGAAATTTGACACATTTTTCCATACGATGGAACCAATCATTGAAGCAACCATTCCATTCGGAAGTTGGGGTCTCCAAAATGGCCGTTTTGTAGGCGTCCACAGCTTCTTCAGGTGATGAAAATCTCTGTCCACGCAATTTATTCTTTATTTTAGGAAAAGTATAGAAATCATTAGGGCTTAGGTCGGGGCTGTACGGCGGATGGTCTAATAATTCTATGTTTTCTTGCTCTAAAAACTCTTTTGTTCTGTGCGCGGTGTGAGAACTCGCATTGTCGTGATGGAGGATGATGCGGCGGTTGCAGTTCTCTTTACGGAGTTCAGAAACGACCTGTGGCAAACAAATGCTAGCATACCATTCTGCATTAGCCGTTCTTTGTCCCTCAAGAGGAATAGTCGTAACATGGCCGGTTTTGGAGACAAACGTGGCCACCATTTTTTTTGCAACACTCCGTGAACGAACAATTTATGTTGGCTTTAACTCATTTTCGAACACCCAAACTCGTGCCTGGTTTTTTGTTTCAGGTTCGTACGCGTATATCCAGGATTCGTCACCTGATACAATGTTGTATACAGCATTTGAGGATCCTGCGTGGAATCTTTCGAGAGTTCTGAGGCACCAAGTAACGCGAGCCGCTTTTTGCTCTTCACAGAGCGAATGCGGTATCCATCGGGAAAACAACTTTTTTACACCTAATTGTTCATGCAAGATTATTTGTATTTGACTCATGCCAATGTCTAAAGTTGCCTGAATTTCGCGGTATGTCACATGTCGGTCTTCCTCAATCAGCTTACGCAAAGCATCAACGTTTTCTTGGGTGACTGCAGTTTTTGGACGACCTTGACGGGGATCATCCCTGAGCTTGACACGTCCACGTTGAAATTCAGCAAACCAGCGATAAATTGTGGTTTTGGATGGGGCTTCATCACCAAATGCAGAAATCATCCGGTCAACACACTGTTTTTGTGTTAAACCACTTCGAAAGTCATAATAAATCATCGCTCTTGAATTTTCTCGAGTCAATTCCATTTTATCAACGACTAAACAAGTTTGACAAAACCTTGTGACAAGACCGAGAATCTTTTTTTAAATAAATAAATGGTATTCGATTTTTAAAACCAAGGAGTTTTCAATTAAAAAGATTTTAATATGACAGGAACAGTGGAAATATTCCATTCCCGATACTTTTAGTGCAGCCCTCGTAATCCTAGTATGAGACTGAAATGTAACTCACAAAATAGGATAAGTTTTCTTTTATTATTGCCTTTTATAACCGCAATGCGTATGACAGTCCCATCATACACAAATAATAGCTAAATACATACTGCTATGGATTACATTTGGGCCATAAACCTGAACTGACTTTTCGTATCATCACCATTTGGTTGAGACAGAATTATATTCTGTGAAGTGTGCCTAAATCAAGTTGGTTCAACCACAAGACCCCAAACACATCACACATACACAAATAATATAATACACAATATTCATAGAATCAGCAGAATAAATATTTGGCTCATGAGACTGTGAACCAAGTTATATTTAATTAAAAACTATAATATTTACCTGTGTTAAACTTTCTATAGATAAATTAATATTATCAGCAACATTGTTGTAAAGATTGCCTCCAAAGCCCGGGCTATTGCCAAAGCCATTGTAGCTACAATTAGCAATGGCCATTGGAAGGTGAGGTGGCTTAGGCCGAATGCGAGCATAAGTAGATATATTTTGCTTCCTCTCATTTCCAAGTCGTACAGGTGTCATCATAGAAGAATTTGGTAACTGTAACAGTATTAAAAAATATGTAATCCTAACATATTAAATGCGAAAGTGAGTTTGTTTGTTACGCTTTCACGCTAGAACGGCTAAACGGATTTGGATGAATTTGGCACAGGGGCTTGACTATGACCCAGAATAGGACATAGGATACTTTTATCCCGATATTCCCACGGAATCGAGGCATATGCGGGTGAAACCGCGAGGCAGCTAGTAAATAGATATTTTAGAAAAGTAAAGGTTCTTTCTTTTAACTTTACTAGCACTTCGTTCGCAACATCGTCTGCGCGGTAATCGTACTTTCCCCTAAGAACTTCAACACCCCCTCAATTTATCATTACGGTCTTTATTATTTGCCTAAATGAGTTTTTTTGGCTAATTTTCTTTATGGAAGGAATTATATTTTTTATACAAATTGTATTCCCGCTTCTCGACCCCACAGGAGTGGATTTTTGAAAAAATCAAAAATATTTCTAAAGTTTATATGGCAAGCGCAAGTTTCCTCTAACAAATGAATAAAATAATTTTCAAAATCGGTCCACAGAATAGACGAAAATATGGAAGAACATAAATAAATTTAAAAAAGTCGAACATAGAACCTCAACTTTTCGCCCTGCATATGCTTGCTCAAAATTCAAGTAACTATATTTTTTCTTTATCTCTCTCTCTCTCTCTCATATAAGGCTTCTGACACAAAAGTTCATTACAGGCACTCACTCCCATCTGCAGCCTTTATCCAACCATAGTAACAATTTAGCCAAAATGTATAGGCAACTAGCTTCCGCCCGCGGCTTCGCCCGCGTAGTATGTCGATAAAAAGTAGCCTATGTCCTTCCTCGGGATACATCTATCTTCATGCCAAATTTTATCGAAATCCGTTCAGTGGTTTAGGCGTGAAAAGGTAACATACAGACAGACAGAGTTACTTTCGAATTTATAATATAAGTATGGATAAAAAAGGATTATACCCTCATCTTTTTTGCCAGAGGTGGTACACATGTTGCTAAAGTTATAGCGTTCTTCGCGAAAATTGCTTTATTTTTTGGACTTGAAGATCTCTTTTGGGCCTTTTTATCTGGTTTTGTTATGTCATCCATATTCACTGCAGCAAACTTTTTAACCTACAATGAAACACATTAAAATTCATAAAGGCGAAAGCTTTAGGGTAGCCCGCGAAATTCTTATTTTCTATCATTGTTTGCAATTTGCAGATCACTATCAGATTGTATGTTGATTAATATATGATTCGCGACCGTAACAAATATGGATTTATAGAATTATAAACATTAGAATGAGCAATACAACTCTCTAAGTTCATATAAGTGTATTGAATGACTATTTCATGAAATCATGACATTGGGCACCTGAATGTACTTATGGAGTTAACCTAAGGGGCCGCCTCCACGAGCGAGATTATCGCGGCAATATTCTCGTCGTGCTACATATTTCTATACACTCTCTTAGGACCGTCTCCACGAGCGAGAGTATCGCGGCTGAGTGCGAGCGAAACGTCATCGTATCAACGCGCGCTCGTCGCTATAGGCAACGCAGGAATCTTAAGGGCAGGACTCTCAGAATCGACCTATTTTTGATTCAACATTAAACAATCAAATATTATTTGTTTTGATCTGATAAAAATACATGTTGTAGTTTAATAAATATTCTTGATTATTCTATTGTTCAAAACACGATTTATACAACTTCACTCGATTAAAAAAAATCGAGAAAACTCCCTTTTTTCGCGATTTTTTTATCGTTTTTTTATTTTTACTTGCAGTAGAACCAACTTTTACTCCCGAAAAACATGTCAAAAAATAGGCAATGAAATTACAAAGAATATTCTATGGTTCATTTTTCTCAAAACAGTTTTTTATTGTTTTAACAAGATATTATATAACAAGGTGGCCCGCGCGCTTCGTTTCAGTAGCCGGCCAGGCGTCTTTGAGGTAGGATCTGTGTCGCTGTTGCTAGCTCGCTGCATTCTCCGCAAAATATACGAGAAATTATTGTTATTTTCGGTGTGTGTTAGTTTTAAAAATCAGTCTGTATAAACAATAAGGTGAGTTTGATTATAATTTTTCTACGTATATTATAACTACCTACTCGTTTTTAATATTATAGTTTACAGAAAGAACAGTAGCACAACTACACCAAAGATCATTTTTGCAAATAAAACTTTTTATCTTTGCAGTTCAACTGACTGTTCAGTTGAACTGACCTACAACTCGATTTTTTGAATGGGATTTAGAATGGCGACGCGACGTTGCGACGGCAGAATTTGCTTTTCGCTCAGGCGCAATAGCTAGATTCTATTACGTGAGCGTCAGACGTGTACCTAGTGTACCTACTGCATCAATTCAATTCGCGCGCCTACTGTAGGTATCTATTGTACAAATTATAATAATAATGCAAGGTTGTTGATGTTGTTGTACTTTCACACAAAATAGTGACTAGATATCTGTTATCTCATAACATACCAACTGACTTACCGGCTTACTGGCTGACCTCCTGCGGGAAATTGCCTGCCATACCAAAATTCTATAGATTATAATGCTTGTTTTTAGGGTTCCATACCCAAAGGGTAAAACGGGACCCTATTACTAAGGCTCCGCTGTCTGCCTGTCTGTCACCAGGCTGTATCGCATGAACCGTGATAGCTAGACAGTTGAAATTTTCACAGGTGATGTATATCTGTAGCCATTATAACAAAAATACTAAAAACCAGAATAAAATAAATATTTAAGGGTACGTTTGTTGTATGGGGGCCCATACAACAAACGTGAGTTTTTTGCTCGATATTGAAAACGACAACAGGTGAACGCTTGAAATATTCACAGAATATTTAGTTACATATTCACTTTCAAAATAAATAATTAAATTAAAATAAAACAAATAGTTATGGGTGGCTCCCATTCAACAAACGTGATTTTTGCCGTTTTTATTGATAATGGTACGGAACCCTTCGTGCGCGAGTCCGACTCGCACTTTGCCGGTTTTCTCTTTTCAGTTATGTTTTTGCAATCGTGTTTTTTGTTTTTTTAAATAATTTGTTTTTATATTTCTTTTTTTAGGATTCCGTACCCAAAGGGTAAAACTGGACCCTATTACTAAGGTTCTGCAGTCTGTCTGTCTGTCCGTCTGTCACCAGGCTGTATCTCATGAACCGTGATAGCTAGACAGTTGAAATTTTCACAGATGATGTATGTCTGTAGCCATTATAACAAAAATACTAAAAACCAGAATAAAATAAATATTTAAGGGTACGTTTGTTGTATGGGGGCCCATACAACAAACGTGATTTTTTGCCGTTTTTATTGATAATGGTACGGAACCCTTCGTGCGCGAGTCCGACTCGCACTTTGCCGGTTTTCTCTTTTCAGTTATGTTTTTGCAATCGTTTTTTTTGTTTTTTTAAATAATTTGTTTTTATATTTCTTTTTTTAGGATTCCGTACCCAAAGGGTAAAACTGGACCCTATTACTAAGGTTCTGCAGTCTGTCTGTCTGTCCGTCTGTCACCAGGCTGTATCTCATGAACCGTGATAGCTAGACAGTTGAAATTTTCACAGATGATGTATGTCTGTTGCAGCTATAACAACAAATACTAAAAACCAGAATAAAATAAATATTTAAGGGTGCTCCCATTCAATAAACGTATTTTTTTTTGCCGTTTTTATAGATAATGGTACGGAACCCTTCGTGCGCGAGTCCGACTCGCACTTGGCCGGTTTTATTATTATAAGTAAGCGTAGTGCGGTAGTAAGCGTAAGCGTAGTGCGGAAGCGCTGTAACAGTCATGAAAGTAAAGGAAACTGTTAGTGACATTAAAAAAAACAATGGTAGGTAGGTAATAAAATAAATTGTGTTGCTTATATTTCCCTAAAAACTAAACACCCGAAACATTAACATGAATTCCGTAAAACAAAGTTAATTGTACTTATTGCTACAATTTTATACTGTGACGCAAAATTTTTGCACAGCGGGGTCAGCGAGTTCATTTAAACTACGTGTTCGCGCGACTGGCTCGCAGGGATTGAGGTAGCGCTAAATGCCTACTACGCTCAAATATGGTGGCCTTAAGGGCGGGTAGTAAGCAAAATTGCCTGTCTTCAATTTGATTTTTCATGAAATTGATAAGACTTAGGTGTAAAATAAAAATAGTATGAGTAACTACATGATATTTCCAAACTTTTTGTGGAACAGAAACACAAAATATTAAAATTTTCTCGATAAAAAAATATCACGAAGTTACCTCTAATTTTCACGTATTTTCGATTTGTACTTAAAATGCTAATGCCTATTATGATAAAAATTAGATGATTATATGTATTAAAACAAGGCAAAAAAAATTGTGTAGGCTTTTTTTTTTATTCCTTTTATTTTTGGTTTTATTACGAATCAAAGCTTGTAGGACTTACGACGTTCTTAGTTCGTGGAAGAAGCCATCTTCCGTCGCACATTACGGGAACTTCAAGCATATTTTTGTTTCACAAATCAGTCGGCGTTGCTCTGTTGAGACGAGAGGACTACGCTCAAATTTTTAGCTGCGCTGAGATATTATTTATTTTCGTAAATAATATTTTCGTAATTTATCACATTCCACAAAAGAAACTGAGACATAGAAAACATGAAAAAAACACTAAAACCACTTCCAAAACGAATATTACAAGTGTTATTGATTGATAAATAAATAAATACCGAGTCTAAATAAACATATAAAATTCAATGTTGATATTTGAAAACTCAAGATGACATACATTTTATTTGACAGATTTTTGACTGGTATAGTAGCACGGAGTATAGAAAGAAGTAGGTAAAACTAGCGCCATTGCTCTGTATTGCGGTGAATTTTCTTGCGGAGAAAATTTACAACATAGCCAACGAGCCCATTCTACGTTCATTTGAAAGTTCGCACTGGAGATTAAATCTTATTGCGATTTACTCAGGATCCAAATTCGTTTACTCCCACTTTTTTTGACAAACTTCTTGTAAGGTGACCCTTAGACGAACAATTGGAGCGACTGACCGCCCCTAAATAAAACTTGTTTAGAATAATACCTTTATTCTTCGGTTATTGGTATAACGAACGAATTCGAACAGATTCCGTATGACTCCGGATTTTTAATTTGTCTGTCCGTGATGTCTTGTTTATATCTCTTTAGTTGACTTTTTTGTCGTAGTTGGGTTTTAGTTTTACCTGACTACGGCGAAGCAAAAAGGAGGGTTATAATTTTGACCGGTTTCTATGTATTTATCTATGTCTGTTCCCACATATTATCTTCTAAAAGACTCATCACAATTTGACAAATGAGGTATCGTTGGAAGCTTCTTGATCGTCCGCTGGTCAAAGGCTATATGAAGACACATTAAATTGAAAATTGCGCCCTCTAGGTGACATATCATGAACAACAAAAAATATTTTTTAATCATACCATGTTGGGTATCAAATGAAAGGTTTTAATTAGCACATTTCAAAAATATATATTATAACCCCAAAAAAAAGCAGCGACAATCAAGACGTATGTTGCCATATGTTTATGTTAACGCGTGGGATGATAACTGCCGCTACACGCGCCGCCGCACCGTAAACAGAAAAAACGTCAGACGCGCCGCGTGACGCCACACTGCACGCGACGTGCCACGCCCCGCGTCTCCGTAAATGAGGCCTAAAGCAACTTGGCATGTTTTCAAAGCTACAATTTCAACAGTTACAAAGAGGGACCATACTAAACTTTCTACTAAGGGACTAGTTATAACAAGCGCCCGAGACGCGTATTTTGTACGCTGCGTTTCGGGCGCTCAATAAAATTGTATGAATTCCTATGTAACGAATTATATCAAGCGCTGCAGTCTAAGCGAGCGCCCATGCCGGGCGCCGTTAGGCCTGCACATGTCGCAACTTGCCTCTCTCAACTTGCATCTCCGTTGTGCGATTTACAAATAAGACTGGGAGAAGGTATGCCGCGGGCATTGCTGCTGCGTGCGCCGCCGTGATGAAACGCCGCGTCTGACGCGGCTATGCCATTCGCGGGCTCCGCCGCAAAAAACGCTCCATTTCAAACAAACGCGTGTAAAATCGCGTCTTCGTAAACGCACTCATACAACGCTATATGTTTGAATTCAATGCGAGCCGCGCCGCCCAAAGCCACGCGTGACTCCTCGCGTCTCCGTAAATGAAGCCTAACCGTGCCCTTGACGCTTGGACGCGAGTTCCTTTTTCACTATTTTTCTCCGCATTAGTAATAAACTTAAAAGAAACACGGTTCAAAAGTTACAACAAAATGTGGAAATCTTGTTGCGTTTGACGAGCGTCCAAAACGCGCCGGGCGCGCGCCCAAAACACAGCGCAGGTACTGAGCGCGTACCTCGGGCCCTTGTTATAATTAGTCCCTTTGGTACTTTGGCTCCCATTTACATAGATGAATAGATGTCAATTCTTTTAGTGGTGAATCCGACAATCCTACATTTATTTCTTTTGTACAGAATCCGGCCTCTTTTTCACATGTTTCAAATATTTTCGAAGGGGATTGTTCGCGTTTGGCGCAGGAAAGGTTTTCATGACACATGCCATATTCGTTGCACAATACAGTGCAAAATTCATTATACGAATATTATTTTTTACTTGGGTATCACTTTGCACGATCCTCCAAAGAGAGAAATCCACGATATAGCATTATATTTATTACTTGGTAACACAGTTTTCCACAAAGACGTCATTAGGTACAAATTGTACAAGGTCCTAAATAAAATTTGGTAACATTTAAATTTGAACTTTTTCACGTCAACATTGAGTTTCTAGTTCCAAAACATGAACATGATCTATAGTTCTGAATTCAAGCTATCGTATAAGCAAAATAAACTACAGAAGATTGAAATTCGAATTCTATAAACGCCAGACGAAAAGTTTCTGCTGGCGGGAAGGCATTGTGTTTTGTTTTCGTCGTGTTTAATGAGAGGGGTAGGTAAGGGTTGCGCGGGTGAAATATGATTTTTTGCTGTCAAACTACTCCCCCTTAACGCGGAAACGCGGCGATTCCGTTACGAGTCGCCACGAAATGCTGGCGAAATAATTGCTCGCTCGTGGAGATGGCGCCTTAGAGACTATTGCCGATTCTAATAATTATAATTTTGTAAAGCCAAATTTGTTACGGTCGCAAATCACATTTTAATCAACATACAACCTGACACTGACCTGCAAATTGCAAAAAACGTAAGAAAATTTGAATTTCGCGGGCTACGTTAGCGCATCCCCCGGGCTGATTTTACCAAAATCAGATATATCCTTGGACAATTTTTGTGTAGAAGAACTGTATAAAATTCAATATTTATTTACAGTATAATAAAAGTTCGGTTGAATTCACCCTGTATTATAATATAATATCTGTATTCTTACTTATTGTGTAAGAATTTAGTTTGAATTCACCCTGTATTATAATATAATATCTGTACCCTTACTTATTGTGTAAGAATTTAGTTTGAAATAATCAACATTTATTAAATTCAAAGGTACCTGTATTGTAGATGGAATTTTAGATATTATGTTATTAGCAGCTAGCTTAGCATCAATTTCCTTCTTGATTTCCTTCTTTTTAGTTTCCGTCTTTTGAATTCGCTTGTTTGTTTTATTCTTGCAACATTCCGAGTAGTCAATAGAGCACTCCTTCTTATAAGCTTCTTTTAATTGAGGATCTTGAGTTTGGTATGCCATTCTGTAAATTATCAAATATTAAAAAATATCTACTTAGGGTCAGTTCAGACTGCGACATGAAGCGACGCGACGCTGCACGCACTCTTTAACAATTATCGAACTTATTTTCTTCACGAAAAGATATAATTTCAGTGCGAGGGTTGACACGTGTCAAAGTACGCTGACATGCGCGGTGCTGCGCAGCGCGTTTACCTTATTGTGTAGTAAATAAATTCGATATTGCGAGTCGCGTCGCGTTTTGGTGTGAACTGACCCTTAGGGTTTTAAATTAATTGTCCACAAACCAATGATTTTAATAGGGAATATGCATGTGATTCAAATATGAGTCAAATATTTTTTTTATAAACTATATTACTTCACAATTATGCCTCCATCAATATTTTTGAATAAAATTTATTTTTGATCAAGAAATTAATTTTTTTAAAGTACCTTATTGTGTAGTAAATAAATTCGACATTGTATCGGATCATTAAAAACTGCGCGTCGTGTCGAGTCTCGGTGGGAACTGGCCCTAAGTTAACCAAGATTTAGACTTAAACTGCAGTTGTTGGATTGCATAAAGACTGCAACTGAAAATGCAGTTCTTGACAATTAGATTAACTATTTCTAAACTGCATTTTCCAGCTAGTTTGCAGTTTAAGAGTCAGTTCACATAGAGACGCGACGCGACGATGCTTGAAGAGGCCAGTGGATTCGCGCTGCACAACAAGACACCACGCGGCGCCACGCTGTGCCGAACTGCTCAGAACTTGTGCACAACGTGTTGTGAACAGAATACCATCTTCACATGTAAATTGCACCCGCGTGAAGCCAGAGCGGGCGCTATTTACTTATAAAAAAAAAGTTAATTGAGTAAATATTAAAGTATTACTTATTTTTAAGGTCACAGAAGCGCAGAACAGCCCAGCATAATGCTCGTAGATCCCACAGACATTTTGAGTTACACTTAAAACATTTCCAGTCATCTGCATTTTCAATTTCTTTGATCTTGGGAGTTCCCAAATTCCGCTTTATGCATTTCTGTTAATATCAAATAATATTCATTATTAATCAGCAATCAACACTTTCTTGTTTAAAAATATGTTATAACAAAATTTAATTTAATTTCGATCACAGGATTAAGATTTATAATATAGATAAATTTAAGTGTTTAAGGGCCAATTTTTCAATCCTCAGTTAAATTGTTGAATAGTTTTCTAGCATATAAAATTATCTGGCTGCTTATCAGGCAAATAAATATTTTCAATCATATATTAACTGAAGAATAGTTATCTGTGGTCTTTGTTAACCAACTTCACACTATTTATGTGCAAGCGAGGTGCACAGATACAGTATTCAATGTGTTAGGACTAGAATAGGTTTGAAATTGTTGAGATTTCTTATCCTTTGTTTAAATCCACAGATAGCCAGCTATTGGACCTTTTAGTTTTTATTTGTAGGTAAGTTGATAGAAGTGGGATGTATTTAGCTAAAGAGGATCAGTTACAAACAAATTTTCTGTGTGTTAACAGTGTTTTTGACTTGGTATTACAAGTTGAGCCTAGTGGTTTTAAATTGTAAAAATAAAGTCATCCCGAAAACTTAAGAAAAGTGACATTTAAAAAAATATTTTCAATTGAATCAAAAATATCCATGTTTTCAACAATGCAAGAGCACGAAAACATGCAAAGACAAAGCACATCAAAACCCCAAACATAACAAACATCAAAACATTATTTATTTCCTAGAATAACAAACTAACTGAGGCTTCAAGGGGCAGTTAATCATCAGATACTGACTATCTGACTATTGAAAAATCCAGAATCATGCTATCTATGGAATAAATACTATTTGATACTTTATCTGAGAATTGAAAAATCTGCCCTAAATTATAAAAATCATTATTATTACCGCACAAAAGACATGAGGGCAATCAGAGCAACAGTATACTTGACCACCTTGGCCACACCATCTGCAGTATAGTTCTGAGCCATCATCACCCTTTTCAAATTCTCCACTATTATAAAAAACGTGACAATTGTGACACACTAGAGTGCGTAGCATTGGATGAGCTCGCATACGCACTTCATTGCGTGCTGAACATCCCATATGACGATCACAAGCCGTACAATGTAATCTCATACTCTTTATAGTGTTCAGATCTAAAATAAGAATATAATTGGTAAAAAATTAGCCATTTGAGACGGTTACCTAGCGAGTTGTAACGTTAGTTCATATTATCATGATTAGAGTATCCGTATTGATTGGTATTGCGTACCTTTAAAAACAGTTTTGTAGTGACTTCTTTCGTCTTCCGCAATATCATCGTCGAAATCTTCATCTTTCGGATCTAAAAGACAATGAGTTACAAATGATTTTATTTATGTTAAAAATAAGAGGAACACGTATTCGGTTTCAAGGATTATGTGCATACCTGGGAAAGGCGGGAATTGTATAACATCATTCTGAACCGGCTTCTCAGATTCAGAAGCTCCTTCACTGTTGGCAATTTCGCTCATTGTGAAAGTTGATAATCATTCACATCAGAAATGCTCTTCAGATGTCAAATATTCAATAAACAGAAAATTATGTTTTTAGATGAACAACGAACCCAAAACCGTAATGTGATAACATACAATCAAACACTTTTAGAGAATTTTAGGAATCGAAGTTAGGGTCCGCCGCCATCTTGCACGGTACTTTTTTATTTTTTTTTCTGAATGTTTTCAATAGTGAGTGACGTGACGCGTCTCCGGTACGATTCCATGCGGATAGTCGGAATCTGGAATTCTGGATGCATGTATTTATCGTCAGGGGAAATAATTTTAAAACGGACTTCAAACACTCTACGCATATTTATAGTAACTTTTGCATTTAGAGTTAAGAGTAAGTAACAGTGTTTTTTTTAATTGCAAGATTGCTGCGTCGATGATAAACAAAAGTGGATGGTTTCTATTGAAAAGGGAGACTTCCAATAGAAACCATCCACTTTTGTTTATCATCGACTGTTCAAGTAGATCAACAAGTCTCTTTTCATAAAAGTGTGATTCGATCCGATTCGATTTGAGGATATCGATTCCGGAGCGTTATTCCGATTCGGAAATCAAATCATATAGTGCTCTGTGAATCAAATATATATTTATGTGGGTGGCCGGCATCATAAGAGTTTCTCTATGTTTAATCTATAGACTTAACAAAAGTAACATTTGTGTGTAAATGGCCTTTGCGAGCAACCTCCGGGAAGTTGGCCACACGATTTCATTATTATGAACTGCTAATCGTTAGAGAGAGTTAGAGAGAAAAGAAAAATCATTAGAGAGTAATTAGTTTTTATGTAAAAACAATTTTAATTTTTCATGTGAAGTTCCCG
Source organism: Lithophane semibrunnea (assembly GCA_947363905.1). Taxonomy (NCBI): domain Eukaryota; kingdom Metazoa; phylum Arthropoda; class Insecta; order Lepidoptera; family Noctuidae; genus Lithophane; species Lithophane semibrunnea. Next base: position 10,284,949 of record OX376192.1, on the reverse strand, counting down.
TCCCGCAAAAGTGGACTTAGACGTAATTTTTTTTAGGGTTCCGTACCCAAAGTGTAAAACGGGACCCTATTACTAAGACTCCGCTGTCTGTCTGTCTGTCCGTCTGTCACCAGGCTATATCTAATGAACCAGTCAGTGATAGTTAGACAGTTGCAGCTGGACAAAATCAAACTGGTTGCTAATCTAGTTGTATAATTTAATATTTGTATATCATAGATTTTTTACATTTTACACACACACTGTCCTATTAGTATTACTTGTAAGTTTGTAGGAATATTGTGATATCGTATACTTTTACAATGTTTGTAAATATGTGAGCCCCATGTATCTATCACATACTTAATTAATTTATTTGTCATTGCTCCATTTTTAATTCTTTTTTTTTACCTATTGTGGTACAGTAATTGTATTCTCGGTGCATCGTCTTCACATGTAATTATATAATTGATGTATACCAAATATTGTAAAATATTTTTTTTTTTTAAAGAGTAACGGTGGAGTTTCTTGCCCATTCTTCTCCATACGAAAACTACCTTTTGGAAGGGGCAACTAGAATCAGTTCTATTTTTATGTATTTGACGTTCAAAAGTGCCTTTAATGTGCCTAGTTGAAATAAATTATTTGACTTTGTTGAAATTTTCACTGATGAAGTATTTCTGTTGCCGCTATAACAAAAAATACTAAAAACAGAATAAAATAAATATTTTTTTGCTCGTTTTTGCTCGATATTGATAACGGCAACAAGTAGACATTTAGTTATATATATTCACTTTAAAAATAAATAATTAAATTAAAATAAAACAAATATTTAAGGGGGCTCCCCAATACAGCAAAGGTGATTTTTTTGCCGTTTTTATAGATAATGGTACGGAACCCTTCGTGCGCGAGTCCAACTCGCACTTGGCCGGTTTTTCTTTTAACCGTCTGCGAATCGTTAGAGAGAGATTGAGCTTTACACAATTCGCACCTTCGGTGCAAAAAAGTCACAAATAGTAAATTAAAAAATGAGCCGTTTTGACTTTTGTTTCGGTGCAACAAAGTCACAAATAGTAAAATTAAAAAATTAGCTGTTATGACTTTGTTGCACCGAAGGTAATAATCGTTAGAGTTAATATTTTATTAGATCATTTCTAAGAGCGTGAAGTTAGCCCACCTCTTTGAATTTTGCCCCCGATTTGATTTTGAACTTTTGTTAATGCTAATCGTTAGAGAGAAAAGAAAAATCGCTAGAGAGTAATAATTAAATCATGCGGCTAATTTCATCGAGGTTTGCGAGCAGCGCGCATGAAAAAGGCATAGAGCTATAGAGTGTTTATTGTTTAGTTTGTATGTTGTGAAGTTGGCGAAGATGAACTTCATTCAGTTCATTGTTGTTCATTGTTCATTCTGATTTGAGACAGTGATTGCAAGCGTGCTGTTAAAAAAAAAAACTCATCGTAACGTGTTATTGTGAGTGAGACACAATTTGTTAGAAACAAAACTTCACGCTAAATTAATCATTTTGACGAATATTAAATCAATAAATTATTATGAATCACTTACCTATGTAAATAAAATGTAATTATTTATTTCGTTTATTTACAAGTAAGTACGGCGATGTGTTCAGTGAAAGTCGAACAATGATTTGTGTTGTGAATTCAAAAAACTATTTTGACTGTGCTGATGGAAAGAACATTTTAGTATTTCATTAAATGTGTTTCTGTGATAATAAAAAAAAAAAAACATAAAACAAACAATGACCGTAACATACACCGGTGAAGTAGCAACATGTCGCGGATTCGGCACATTCCTTAAAGTTTTATACAAGTAAGTGCACGCAATTTGTTTTAACATGTACAAAATATTCGTTTTGTTTGAGTTGTTGTTGACGTAAGTACCTACCACAATAGCGGTACTTACATAAACAACAACTCAAACAAAACCAATGTCGTCTCTTAGATCAAAATATCCAGCAGATTTTTAAGCCTATTTTCTCAACTTTCGTCGAAGATGTGCACCTAAATCCCAAATATAAGGTTTTTTGAGAGATTCAAAATTCGTCATAAATAGTCATATCATAATGTCTTCGCTGTATCAGATAACAGAATCTGCCGTAACTCTAACACAATCTAAGTACTTATTAATTGTAGTTCTCATTTTACTTAACCAGGCAGTGGGCAGTTTGTAGACCAGTGTAGGTCTTCCTAGGAAAACGAATGTGCTACTAGTTACCCACACAAGGTGTCAGGGCGGCCTCCGGGTGGTATTGGTACTGGAGTCCCGAACAAACAAAATGTATTTCGTTTTGTTTAACGTCGTTATGCTGAGGCCACACTAACGGTTAACGTCAGTACGAATCATCGCCATTAACAACGTGGTAATTATTCCGATAATTCTATCGATAAATTGTATGCCCACACTTGAACGTTCAACGTCATTCATATGCTCATTTGCCGCCACCCGAGTTGTAGCCTAACGTCAAACGCCAATGGGTATGCCGTTGTCAAGTTCTCGCGATGAGTTGTGGCTGGCTACACAAACGGTTAATGTCCATCATCGCGATAATCAACGGCGTTTCCCGTTGGTGTGGCCCCAGCATTAAAACACGCATGGCGTTAGTGGTGGAGGGAGATGTGTATGAACATCGAATGAAATAATCTACTCTAATACCAGTAGAGATAATAGGTATTAAGGCTCATGCAGACTAGCGCGACCTGTCGCGCGACGCGACACCTTTAATTGTACTATACTCCATTTGAAATAAGATTAGACATTTAAACAAACCTTTTTACAGTCCGTTCAACCGTTTTGACTTCTATACCGTAGGTATAAGGATGGCATTAAAAGCAAAAAGGTTACACAATACCTACCAACTGTCTACTGCAGCTGCCATTTGTCATGCCACCAACGCAATAGATGTCAAAATCGGTTGAACCGACTGTAAAAAAGGCTTATTTAAATGTCTAATCTTATTTCAAATGGAGTATAAGTACCATTCAGTTTTCTCACAAATTGTTTTGTAAAGTGGCGTCGCGCCTGTTTGTGGGAGCCTTTATAGCGCTCACGGTAGCCTCATACCGTCCCTTACGGACCCTTTTCATCCAACGCCTGGCGCTCTGTTATTGCGGGCCTGTCCATTCGGTAGGAGTCAAGTCCGTCCCTCAATCTTCGTAATGTAATTATCATCCAGAAATGAATACCTAAGTTGCTAATACAGGTATTTTGCAATTTGTAGGAAAAACGTGTCAAAAGTGCATATAATTATAACTATCTGTAACTCTACGCACGGTAGTTCTAGCACTAGATGACTTGTTGCTAATTATTTCCACATCCTTTTGTTTCATCTTCATCCCAGCCTAGAGTAGGTCATCTCGAAATTATAATTTGTGCATGCACTCCTTACTTTGCTAAAACAATAGTAACAACTGGGAGCTGTATTTTGATCGATCGCACAATAGCTAAACATTATTTATACGTACATACGACTAGCTATTAGCACAATATCAAGTCACATGAAAATCAACATCACATGAGAGTTTTTAACAGGAATGACACTGATGACGCAGTCATGTTTTCCGTATTATTTATGAATCACCTAAACTTATCGTTGTCAAGCTTCGCAACAAAGGAAACAAAACGACTATGAATGACTATTTCATGAAATCATGACATTTGACACTTTCATGAACTTAGAGAGTTGTATTGCTGATTCTAATTTTTATAATTCTGTAAATTCATATTTGTTACGAGCGCTAATAATATTTAGATCAACATACAACCTGATACTGACCTGCAAATTGCAAAAAACGTAAGAAAATTTGAATTTCGCGGGCTACCCTAGCGCAGCAACCTTAAACAATAAAGCTTCACTTAGGTTATTACTCCAGAGAACGTAACCAAATAACACGATAATTCGTTAGTTTAGAGTTTAGCTTTCTATATTCAATCACCAATGGCTTAGGTTATGTTAGTCATGATTTCATGAACTAAATGCTCAAATATTCGAAACCAATTAAACTGAAACATACGATCTGCTGAAATATCTCAAAACACCGTAGCACGACTGGTGGTGCTGAGGTAGGTGTATGTATGTATGTTGGTCTGAGGTATGTATAGACCAGATTTTATTTAGGTAGCGGCTGGCGCCTGGATTGAGCGCTGCAACTTGCAAAGAACGGAATAAATTTTGAATTTTGCGGGTTACTTTCAAGGAAACACCTTAACTACGTACTGAAAAATAAGGTTTTGAATATGCGTGAATACCTTAAGTGAGCCAGGTACACCATACATGTCTTGTGAACTCGTGTGGCCCTGCTAACGTCGCGTGTTTGTTTCGTCAATGGAAACTACCGCGGTGTTTGCTTACTGAACACTAACACTTTGTTTGCAGGATCTTACTGATGATTTTTATCAAACTATACAAACTAACAAGCCTTGAGAACATTTGGTACTAGACATAAAACTAAAGTGGCAATTGTGCTGAAATGTTAATTTACAGTCATTTTATCTCTATTCTGCATTGCGCAACTCAATGCCTTAATTACATTGCTCATTACATTGTATCATCAGAACCATGCAGGCTCATCCGAAGGCTGACTCATCAACACAAGATCAATCATTACCAACTCAACCTTGTTAGTCATAAGAATAACAAGAAATGTTGTATTTACTCTATTTAAAAAAAATCCTCTCTCCTCCTTACTGCTTTTTCAAGCAGTTCTGAAATAAAACAGTCCTGAAATGCACAGTCAAAGATGTTTTCATAGAGGTCATCGCTCTTGCGGATCGATACAGCGTCGCCGCAACTACTGACTCCAGAACTACACGCGTAATGCCTATGACTTCGTCTCATTCTCTCGCATATAACCAGTGTAAAAATTAGATTATCAATTACGATCTAACTAGAAAACTTCAACGGCGTAATGCTATTGTTTCAGTCGTTAGTCGTCTGTTACGCTCCGTTGCAAATGACTAATGTTTGCGTTAGTCTCATAAATTTTGTCATGTGTCACACGAAAAAAGAACATTTTCATGACTGGCTTGACGACGACGTGTGTTTGTCTGGTAAATATAGCAATGCAAGCAGGTGGGGCAGTTCCGTCATAATAGGCAGCTTGGTTTCGTTCGCCATTATTTAGACATTGCTAATGTAGATAAGACTAATCGGCATACGGCTATCTTTATTTAATGTTAAAAAAACTGTTCAATAATCATTCTGAAATATTAGCGTTACTAAACACATGATTGTCATAAATAATTGTCCATTCGATAATATCTGCATGTGCTAATCTAGTTTAATTTCACTAGCAGGTTAAGTGGAAATTAGTACCTATTGTATCAGTGGGACCGGAAAAAACCATTACTTTGCTTTGACATAAACTAAAATAGAACATAACATGATGATAGCCATGACAAAAATCTATGATTTAAAGAACATGTGGAGACTCCGAGATCAGGAGATGTCATAAACGCTCACCTAAAGAATGTTTAAAATTGTCTCACCTAAGTTACCGAATCCTATTTCCTTATAAATGACACTAAGTTTTCTGTCGTCCTTAAGGTGGGCAACCTTGTCAGATAACGAAGATAAACAAATGGCGATTATTTTCCTTTAAAAACCAATTTACTGTATAATTAAGGGCACTTGGTAAATCTCTATTGGCACCCCGTGCTTCCTCTGCCAGAAAAATCGAGGTTTAAGTTGTGTAATTTGTGACGTCTCTTCTGCAAAAAGAAATTCTGTAAGTACATTTATAGGTTTAAAAAAAACAATTTAGTTAGGTACGAACCTAAATTATTATTCGTCATAATCACACATAGTTACAGTAGTATTATTTAATGATCTAGTGGACCTTTACAAACAAGGTTGTTCCCAAAGGTTTAAGGAAATCAAACATTATTATGTTATAAAGTTTTCCTTTCTAAAGTTTTCCTTTAATTTCCTTAAGAACAAACCGGTACAGACAGATGCGAGGGAGAGCAATGCAAGAGTCAACATTCTTCGGAGAAATATATATTAGTTGCTAATTATAATAAAAAGAATTACAACAAAGAATATTTTGCGTAATAATACTAGGTAGGTATATTGATTTATTGAATGACTGTTATTCCCATAATAAACACACATAATTATGAGGAAACAAATGAAAGGAATAATTTATTAACTATATTTAAAGCTGTATCTGTATTTAAACGTCAACGTTATTTATGTACGCAAATTAATTTAATACCGACTCCCGACGAATAAACATATTTACGCTATCCATCCCATCCGCTTACCGCAATGAATACCTAAACCTAATACACAATAGCTACACTCTGCCTGTACCTACCATGACATACTGAAAACTTCATTCCTTGAAACCAATAATCGACAACCCGTATCGGCCCATGGGAAAGTGGCGTGAAATTCTAGTAACCATCCAAGTCCCAAGCGTTTCCGACGTATCGAAGAAATCAATTGCCGTACGAAATGGTTTACTTCGTGGTTGCCAGGCAAGGGACATTTATTATTCAGTGGACCCCACACTGCACTTTCCAGCCCCACTTTCGTAACGTACGTTGCACTTTATGCTTTGACCACACAAGCTTGGCATCGATCATAGACAGTTGATTTCTTTGTTCCATTGAATTACGGTATACGTGTTTCGTTTTGACACTGCACCCCACCGACATTATAATTCGGCATTTGTTCACGTTGAATGAAATTTCTTTGGATGTTTGACAAAAACGGCGACACAGAGCGGGTCAAATGTGTTTAGATTATCTTTTTTATGTGTTGTAATTTTGTTTTGAGCCTCCATAGTATTCTTTTGAAGCCGTTTTGTTAATGTTAAAATTAGGCAATACAAAATCGCACATCGCAAGATGTTTGGAGCACTCACTTGTAATGTTATTTTCTAGACAATGTTTATGTTACTAAATTGTTGATTTGTGATATGTGTATGTTTGCAAACTCAATGCAATGTTATATTTTCCCAATTTTACAGTCGCTTTTCATCTGAAAGAAGTGCTAATCGTCTTATTATTTAAAGACTACACCGACTATACGTCTATACGAAGTATATTTGCTAGAGAGCTACTATGGTCCGTGGCTTTAAATATTTAAAAAAAGTTTATTTCGGCAGTACATTATAATTATTTGAATTATGATTCCATTCAACTTAATATAGTAGTGTTTTCAATTGATTCTCGAATATCATGCGCAGATATTATGCACCAATTTTTTTAAATCGTTTTCTTTTAAAAACTAAACCAAGTACATGGGTACAATAAGCTTTCCTCGACGGATTGTTTTCTTTTTTTAAACTATGTTTACGACGCATTAACGCTGTCTATGCAGAACAACGCACCGCCTACCGTGCACTACGCAGCGTAACGTGCTACGTGGTACTACTCTACACAAGCAACGCCTACGGCAGCGTAGGCGTTGCTTGTGTAGAGTAGTACCACGCTACGCTGCGTAGTACAGCGTAGCTGCAGAGCTACGCTGTACTACGCAGCGTAGCGTGTTACACAACGGCTATGATGTGCTACGCAGTGCCTACGCATTATTACGCTACGCAGCGTACTTCACAATGCCTAAGCTGAACAAAACTCTTACTTAGCTCTCAGCTTTATTACATGAAACTTAACATTTCAAGGTAGCAAGTTCGTAATCTGCATTCAACAAATTATACAAATGCCACACGGTTTAATTATGAACTTAGGACTTATGTAAAGTAAACAAAAAAAGTTAGTATTTATAGACACTGAAATAAACTTTTGTTGACCGGCCTACCTCGTTGTACATTGTACACACTCAGCAATCTACTTATAAGCTACGCGGTCTCCTCGATTCCGTCATATTATAAAGGCCGTCATGAAAATCTGTAATTTTCACCAGTATTTGCCATTACTGTGTCAAAAAATATGACATTAAGGTGTCAATAGACATTTACAACCTTTACTGTGTGACTGTTCATCGCATAAAACAAAGATTTGTTTTTCGCGGTAGTCTCCTCACTAGAAGTTTTTCCAAAAAAAAACAACCGACTTCCAAAAAAAAACACTAAAAGGTGAAAAATAACGTCGGAAGTCGGTGTCTTTGCTTTTTAATTTTCGTTTTTTGCAACCGACTTCCGAAATTAAAGTTATTTTTTACTTTTTAGTTTTTTTGGAAGTCGGTTGTTTTTTTTTTGTAAAAAGTTTATATTTATTATTATAAAAAGAAAAACTTTTAAAAGCCCCCTTCTCCTTCTTCGAAGGCTGTTAAAAATGGGCAGTTATGACGGTATTTTCACGTGGTGTGCGTGGGCCAAAAAGCACCTGACCTCAACTTGTTATTGCTACAAGGCTTTTTTACAGCAACAAGATAATTTTGGAGCAAGGATGCCTCGTTTAGAATAAAGGAAACCTTTATGATTGTTTGTTGGAATGTCGTTTCACAACTTAGAAGTGTTCGCATCCACTGATTACCGGTTCTTGAGTTATAATTTAAAGGGCCAGTTAGGACATTAAGGCTTCCAATTATTAGTACACAAAGAATACTACTTAAAACGAAACAACAGACGACGGCGACGCGACGCTCCCATCATTTTGCCTTGAGCCGAAACCAAGAATACAGGAGTAATTCCTAAATCCACAAAGAAATGTTGTCCAAACATTTCTTTGTGGATTTAGGAATTGTTCCGTTAGTACCGAAGTAACTTTCATACTTGATGTACTAGGTAGTAGTTTACTTATGTTCATATTCACGTAAAATGATTCGTTCGTTGCTCTATATACTTATTATCTTCTTGAAATATAAATGAGAAACCAGCCAAGTGCGTGTCGGACCACGCACAATGAAGGGTTCTGGGTATTTGGGATGAATTTATCCCAAGAACAAATTTAACATTGCAGTTTAAAAACATGTTCTTCCATACATTCCAACTGCAAATGTAAGTTTGTACGCGCAATTTTGGGAGATTTACCATGTTATTTTAAGACCAAAGACTAAAAATATGTAAATGAAGATTTTAATCTTTTTGTCTAGAAATCGTCTATCAAACGGACCGCGACAGTCATATTATTTTTTTAAACGGACCCCCAATAAAATTAATTAATTGGTTCCGTTTTTCATTCGGAAATACGGAACCCTAAAAATAATGTTTGTGTGCTTCCTAACTGAATCGGCTTATTTTTTTTTTTTTTCAAATCGTTTTGTTTTCCAATCGCAGAATGCATGCAGAAACAATAATGGATCAACAATTCGACTTTTAATAACCTTTCCCGTTTGATCAAAGTCAGCAATGGCGTCAAATATGCATAAACGATTCATATTAAAAGACGTTAGGTATTTTTTTAAGATTAGTTTTCCGCACAAATACACTTAATGTGTGAAAACTAAAATTTAAAATCCGGAGTCACACGTAATCTGTTTGATTTATTTAACACCGGATTTTTAATTTTTTGTCTGAGATGTCTTGTTTATACTTTTTTAGTTGTCTTTTTTTCGTAGGCACCGGGGTTGCTAGACAGTATTTTGTGTCCTTGCAACGAAATCGAGGACATTTGTTTGTCTCTGTCTTCTCTCTAGGATGGCAATATGGTAATACAGACGCCCAAAGGCAGCCGTAATTACTTACCATTAGGCGACTGAGCCTACTTGTTTGCGAAAGAAATTGCAGACAAGACATTGTCAACCTAGCTGGTAAATCATGTAGGTCTTGTATAAAAGCAGTGTAAAACCCTATGACAAGCCAAGTAAACCTAATAATCCTCAATCCTCAAGTCCTGCTTATACACTGGCGGATAACGTGTAGTTAAAACCTTGATTATGGTCTGAATCATTCTCGGAGGATGGTTCATTTAAATGTGTAACGCGATTGCGATACTAACCAACATAAGTAAACATCGCATTTGACAACAACATGTCAAGGAGACTCGGCAATTAACACTGTGCAGTTTTGGGTTTTCCACTGAGCACCTTCAATTATGACGAAATTGGTGAATGATTTCTAGAGCTCTATTGGTAATTCCGGTCCACCTACACAACGCACAATGCGGCACAAACCAAAACCGTGGCGCAGGATGACGTAATATCCTGTCTGTGTCAGTTTTTGTTGACCTCCGTGCTTGCTAATAATCAGACAGTGTAGAGAAGTCTACGTCTTAATTAGACGTCGGCATTTACCACTTCAGCGTCAAATATTGTTTTTCAACCATATTATACCGCGTGTTCGATAAGCTGATGAGTTCAGAACCACATAGAACCTCGGAAGTGACTAAATTAAAATGCTTATCTGTGCTCATTAGTCCGTATTGTATTTTTAATGTATGCAATCTGATGCTCTCCATGAATGTAACAAATGGAATGATTCAGTACATGCCTACCCATTACATTAGCTTGTTACGTAGCGTTTCAAAGCGTTGCCGTTGATAGGTTGAGTTAACTCGGTCTGTGACTCTCTGACACAACGCAACGCGACAACACTGAGCTGCGCTCGCGCGGTTTTTTGTTTTCGCGAACAATATCTAAGTGGGACCTCAATTCATGTCAGACACAGTAAGATACAAAGTTTTGATACGATATGGCGTGGAGCGAAACTGAGGAGACGTTTTATGATGCTTTATCATACAAAGTGAAACATTCAAAACGAGTTTTCTTCCTAGTGTGAGTTTGCAATATTTATTAACGAATAATAAAAGAAATAGCAGTTGCTTGTGTTCTAATTCAACTTAAATGCTTCGTAAGTACTAACTTGAAAGAACACAATTTTGTTTATTTATTTTTTTGTACACCAGAAAATACATTGCGAAAATAAATAAATTTAACACTATAAAATATACAATGGGCGGCCTTATCGCTTTCTGCGATCTCTCGAATTTTCCTCGAGAAAAGTCTCTGTTGAACAGAAAAATAAGCGTGTTGAAAATAATTCATAACAGCTGGAAACTAGTAGGATTAATAATTAATATTCAATACAATACCTAATTATTGTAAGTTATATTGAATAATGTAAAGTTTCTCACGATATTGCTAACTTGAATTAGAATAATAATGTTCTCAGCAATAAGAAAAATTGTTCATCTCGCTCGCCACTTAGAGATAAGATCTCTATCAATGGATTATTTTGGCACAAACAATCACAAAGCAGACATTTATATTATGTGTATATGACAATAACGGACGTGTTTAGTAGTGATCGCGTGCTGCACGACTAACACAGACACGACCGCTGTATGCTGTATCTTCAGTCAAGGTTAAAACTTAACACCAACGCGATTATTAAACCGATACAATTGGAACTTATTGTTGTAAAGACTTGGCGATAAATTAATCCATTGTCTTGTAAGTGGCTAATCTGTATCGCAGGCGAATTGTGACCTTCTGTGTGCAATTAATAATATCAGCAGTCTGCTTCTATAGGTTTCCTGTTTGTCCAACGTCATTTTAAGGAAAATTTTAAGAAATTGGCATAAAATAAAAGTAACCTAAATTGTTATCAAATAATATTTCAATGTAAATGAGTACTAAGTATTTGATTGCTTACATGTTTTTTTTTTTTTCGATGTTTACAGCGCTCTAAAGTTATTGGCTAGCTAACTGACTATTTGCGGTTTTACAATGAAGTAAATAATTTTATTCCATACTATTTGCTAGACCATAATGATGTGTTGTTAACCACTGTAATAACTCTATAATCATTATTCATGTGACGCAATTTTAATTGAATTAAAGTTTCCATCCCGGAAAACAAACACCAGTGGGCACAAAACATTAGCAATTCATTTCCTGAATTTCCAGCTGTCATTAGCAATTCCTCTAATTTGACACAAAAGCAATCTAACTTCTAATTATAAACGCGAAAGTTTGTAAGTATGGATGGATGGATGGATGGATGTTTGTTACTCTTTCACGTAAAAACGGCTGAATGGATTTGGATGAATTTTGGCAAACAGATAGTTTATAACCTGGGTTAACACATAGGATACTTTTTATCCCGATATTTCTACGGGATCGAGACTTACGCGGGTGAAACCGCGGGGTGCAGCTAGTTCATAAATAACGTGTGGACCACGTATTTACGAATCTCCATTGAAACCTGTCAAACAGATGAATTATTTCGTATTACAATTTCATGCAGATCAATGAATTGTCAGTTTGTGACATTTTACGTTGATTCATAATATTTTCCTATTATGATTCTCCCAAAGTGGCTGTTTTAAGCCCCCAGATCCATTCGACACACTGAATAGTAAATCGGCATACAATTAAGGTGTAATCCATAAGGCTCAACCATTTCTCTGGTTGTATTCGTCGATCCCCAATCACGATACCGAATGACGTAATACAGACTCAAATGTGAGGCAATAAAACAGCTATACGCATACTAATAAACATACAAATGTTATAAAACCAGCATGCGTGGATTAGAATCCAGTTACATAGTATCTTCACATACGTATGTTATAATTATTATCTATGTACTTATTACTCGGACGTACGTCCAAGTAAGAAACCTAGAACCTGCCTGTAGTTTTCATCTTCGTTTTTTCCCAGCATGTTTATTAAAATATCTTAATATGTCTGTCATTTAACAAACTGATTTTGGATGTACTGTTAAAAATATACATGTAGATTAGTAATACACCTTTAGGTACTCACTTTAAAAAAAAAACAATATTAACAAAAACAAGTAGCTAGACGTTTACTCATTCGATAATCCTCTCGGAAGTTTATGTAAGACTGAAATTAACTTATTGTTGTATTTCAGATGGCGGGGAAGTATATACAAATTAGTCTGGCTGGACCTTCTAGTGTTCCTGCTTTTATACTATGTACTCAATTTGACATATCGGCTCTTACTGGATGAAAATTCTAAAAGGTGAGAATTAAATAATCACATTATGCAACTACAAGTATTCAATGATAAAATAATGTTTAAAATTCTTGAGCCTCAACCCCTTTCGAATGTTTATCAGAGCATGCTGTAAAAACACTGGTTTTTAAGTGAACTTTTACTGAAATGGGTACCTACTATAACTATTAAGTAACATAAATAACACCAGCTTTCGTTGGGCTATAAATGCATTTTAAAACACGTTTTGTCGCTCTGAAAGGTCAAGGAGCTCTAAAAGAAAATAAAAAAATCATGAACGAATCTAGGTATGGGAAACTAAAATAACTATGAATAGGAATTATACTCCATGCTTAGTCCTCGATAATTATCCTGATTTACTATGTAGTCTCACTACACTCCCATCGTGTGCACGCGAATATTCAGAGAATAAATCCTGCAAGAAAAAACTTTTACGCTGGCAACTATAACCAGCTAATGTCATTCATTATTTTCGCGTCGTGTAGCGCACATCATTTTAAGAAAATTATTGAATTTTCTTTTATAAACTTATTACTTTTGATTATTATCAACAACAAATAATACCAATCAACAAAATGTGGCGAAAATTGGAAAGAAACCGCTTAGGCGAGCTCAAGGGCGACTTCGGCGTCCCGTTTTTTGGAGTCAGTAATACAGGCCGATCAGCAAAAGACAATTATTTTTGTAAACGAAGAAGAAAACACAGGTATGTTTGTGTGGTATAATGAAAAAAATCAGGGATTACGATTAATTTGGATTGCAAAGCAGCAGAGGATTATAATTATCCGTCATACTGCCAGTGCTCGGTCCGTCCGTTCTTGTACAACGTAACATGAAGTTCGTGTTACACAAGACAGTATAGTGCTATGTGCAACAGGAGGTCCTGTTGACTCCCGTCGAGACTTGTTCTCGAACCTCAAGTTGGGGAAAAACGCACAAAATATAATGTATACCTAGAAGTTCTATGGTATGCACTGCCTATGCACAAAATGTTGTTTTTCTCTCGTGAGAAATTATTATTATTACAATAAGGCAGGAGCCTAGCTCTCGCAGCCTCAAGTTGAGGCAAAAAGCTCAAAATATAAATGTACTTATATCTAGAAGTTCTAAGATATGTACTCAATATTGTTTTCTCGTGAGAAATTATTATTACAATAAGGCAGGAGCCTAGCTCTCGCAGCCTCAAGTTGAGGCAAAAAGCTCAAAATATAAATGTATATCTAGAAGTTCTATGATATGTATTCAATATTGTTCTCTCGTGAGAAATTATTATCACAATATTGATTGATAAAGAATCAGTTCTGCACATTAAGCATCATCAGACTTAGTTAGTCTATTGTGTGCTTTGTAGATCATATCCAAGATCTAAAGGATGGTTCTATGAGGTTGTATGAAGCAATGATAATGGCCTTGGGAAACCCGTCCAGTTCCAAGAAAACCTAAATGTTTTTACTTTCTTAAAATCATCTAAAATGACTAAGATTTAAAAATGATCAAGAAAGAAGAATTACCTACATAATGTAAACTGCATGTAATACTAGTACTGTTGAATTTACTATTGCTGGATGCTTCAAAATTGAACATGGATTTAAACGGCTGAGTCACCCAATCAAGGAAAACAACCAGAGGGTGGAAGACCACCACAGTAATTTGAAATTGCATTACCGCAGTGTAAACAGTATCTATATTTTGATATAAAACAATTGGAACACAACAAATATTAAAATTCTCACCGATGTTTTCACGATTATTAAGCAACTTACTTTGATGATACCAGTTAAACTAGATAAAAATCAAGATTAAAACAACAAATATATCGAAACGGGACAGTTTCCTGTTTGGTGAAAAGTTCATTATTGAACATGTCAAGTCTGGGTAATTAAGAAGGCAGCTACAACTACAATGTTAAGTAATTGTAAGGAAAACTCCAATGCCCCTTCACGTTTGATTCAAGCAGGGGGGGGGCAAGTACCAATCTAGGACCATTGGGAAGTACCAACAGCAGAGGATTTCATCAGGCAAGACGTACTGATACAAACCTGTATGTCAATTATAGAGGTAACGACAATTGCATGTCGCCTTAAATATTTTACTCTTGCTGGCGGTGATCTTTTTCACACAAGATAAAGTTATCTGGTCATGTTTGAAGAGATATAGAATTCCATTTAAGGACATTCCTACACAACATAATACCTATAAAATTGTGCATTTTCAGAGTCTGAATATGTATTTAATACAACAAAAGAAATTGGTAAGTTGTTAGATTTGAGTGTACAGTGTGCACCTATCAGTGGACAGTTTTTTAATCAAAAATATTTATTGTACACAAACTAAATGGAGGTTCCAGTAAATCCAAAATGTCTGAATATAATTTATCCATACACAACAGTTTTAAAATGAAAGACATACCTAAGGAGGTTATGTAAAATAAAATGATCATTTGGGCACAATTGATTTATAAGATGTCTAGTTTTTAATATCATTGAACACTTATGACAAAACACATTTGAGGGTTTATTGTAAAAACAATTAATTCAATTGTTTGTGCTTTGGCTTGTGTACTGCCCCACACCAGTAATATCTATTTATACTTTAGTGGGTGATAAAAATCTGTGTTTTTATCTTGAGGATTTAACTTGTATTGGAGAACATTATTAAGAATTTTTTTGAAAATTTTAGTAAAACTATAGGCTTTTGGAGTGCCTTGCATGTTACATAAATAAGGTTAAAACTAATCCCAAACCCAATTAAGTTGCTGAGTACTTAGGATTTGTGATTGATACAAAGTATATTATGACATTGTCATTGACAGATATAAAGAGATATTCATCTATTACTTTACACCTTATCCTATCGGCTTGTTGTCCAGTTGTGAGTTTTGGATTTCTATGCTTAAGTACCTACACTAGAATTTGGAAAAATCCAAGATGTGTAGAGTTAGTTTACCACAGTGACTTTGATTTACATAATCAGCCTATAATGTTCCCACTGCTGGGACACAGGCCTCCTCTCTATGAGAGGGAGTTTGATTTAATTATGATAAATATGGGAAATATTTGTTTTGACAGTCAGATAGCAAATAGGGTTTGGAAAGTCAAGAAAAATCATTTAAGTTTTTTGAAATTTTTTGATGCTTTTCTTGGTATAGAATATTTTACCGAATACTTAAATGTATACCAAATTTTATGTTAAACAATACTACAACCTTAGATTATAATGTGTGGTAGTCAATTTAATAATCTTAATTGCCTGGCTAGGCATAATATGGCAGTGGTGTGAAGCCCTAACAATGGGGATATCTGCATTTTATGTATAATCTAAAGACAGCATAGAAGCTGATCTTGAGTCTAGAAATAAAAACATTGATTGTGTGTCTGGCTCCTGCAGCATTTCAGGACATAGTGAGATCTTTTGGAAATCTTTTCCATTGATCTACATATTTGCTACTAGAGCTAATACTAAGTGTGATAGATATGAGATATCTGGCCTGGCACTTGTAGAAAATATAGATGCATTTACAGTAATTTGGAATTATTACCCATTATTTTATGCATTTCCACTATTTGGATTAATTTCACAAACTATTAAATTGATCAGGTTTTTGGCATCTTACTTTCTCCTATGAGACTATCACAACCTTGGTACCCATTTTTTAATTTCATGGTGAAATCACAGATTACAGTATATAGTTTGAACCAACAAACCAATTTTTGCTGTCACCTTCCAGAATGCTGCATCCTTTGCACTGCAGCTTTTTTCCCTGGGGGCCTGCATATTGGCAGAGAACCGTTTAAGAAGCAAATGATACCACATGCCACCATTAAGGTCATGATATCTTCATTGTCAGATAACAGTGTCAGGCAGTATTCAGTAGCACACTACATAAGTGGTGGACTTTCTGTAATGGTAAAAATATTCACGATATTTCTATCACTAAAATATTAAAGTTTCTTACACAACAATTCAACAATGGCAGTTCATATACGATCAGCACTAATAGATCTGCATTGTCATTGATCATAAATGCTGATGTAGGTACCGATCCTGTAATTAAGAGGTTCTTTAAAGGTATCTTCAAATTACAACAAAGTTGCACTAACTACAATGATATATAATATAATATAATTCATTTATTTAACAGATCATACAATCCAACTTGTTAGACAATTAATCATAATACACACACATCTTACACACTAGTGTTAGTAAATTATATTTGGCAAATTCCGTAAACTAATTAATAACAATGTCAAAATGGATGTATGGGATCCATCAATGTTATTGAATTTTATAGAATGATGGTACCCATTACAACAATTATCACTTGACAAAGTAGCCAAAAAGTATGTAAGAATTATTTCAAGTCTTAAAGAATATAACTTATCTGTAATTGAGACTTCATAACATCCAAATTATTAATTCAAGTGTTAACATAAAAATCACTGATTGGTAAAAACATCTAAGACAGGAAAACGGCTAACAATTATTATGTTATCCTACTTTTCATATGGAACCTGACATTTGTCATGTGATTACATTACAATATTATATAAATTATACACACAAATGGTGTAATTCAGAGATAGGTAATACAGAAAAATTATTAATGCCTCATAATTATGTTAGTTAGCCAAACAATTAGTTACTTATTGGATTAAACAAACAATGTTGGACAGTGGCATAGATATCAAAATATTTACTCCTCATTCCACAAGTCATGCTTCAATAGCGACTAGAGGTGTGTCAGAAGATAATCAGTATTTTTAAAACGGTTGTTTGGTCATAAGTTTTGCAAAATTTTTGCCAAGTTTGTTGGTAATGTTGACCTTGAGACTGATGTGATTTTTTTTTCATAAATTGAGTTTTGTGCCAAAAGAGTAGGCATACTAAATAGGTACATACTTGGTTGTTGATAATTAGAATAGAAGCATTATTAAAAGAGAATTAATTGAAAATGTGGTAAAGTTTTTCCACTTGCAATAAAAGGTTGATTTTATGTTATTTGAATGTTTTAGTGTGAAACAAATGTTTGTAATTTCCAACTTCATCTCTCTAAACATCTACATAGTAAATCAGGATAATTATCGAGGACTAAGCATGGAGTATAATTACTAAATTAAACGAACTTACCTAAGTGAAGTTCTATTGTAATTATACGAAATGCTTAGTCCTCGATACTATGTTCCCTCCCAAGCCCTGAACAAGACCATAGTTTGTTTTTTGACCCTGGGATTGAAGTTGGGGAATTACTGTCTGTTAATTTTAATTCTCTCATTGCAGATTACTCTAAATAGAATGACATTAGCTGGTTATAGTTGCCAGCGTAAAAGTTTTTTCTTGCAGGATTTATTCTCTGAATATTCGCGTGCACACGATGGGAGTGTAGTGAGACTACATAGTAAATCAGGATAATTATCGAGGACTAAGCATTTCGTATAATTACAATAGAACTTCACTTAGGTAAGTTCGTTTAATTTAGTAATTAACATTTATAATATGTAAAATATTTCAACCAAAAGCAGTGCCGTCCAAAACAAAAATAGGTATACCTGTATGTCATGAAAGTTTTGAATCGAAATCGTATCTAAAATTAAAATAATTGAAATACATGGAAATCTACGTGTTACAAGGTCATTGTAATATTTTATCGTGAATCGGTATAATTTACGTTAGGTACTGCCATTCGCGGTTGTAATGGACTATGTGCACGCTGCCATTGTTAAATTCTTCTATTAATTTGTACCCACATTTGTATCGGCTGGGTACAATTTACAATGAAGCAATACCATAATAATATAAAAATGCTTGCAATTTTTCTCCCAGGGTGTTCGAGGGCGTTGTAAACTACTGCAGTTTTCACGGGAATGTGATCCCTCTGTCGTTCGTGCTAGGGTTCTACGTTACCGTGGTGATGAACCGCTGGTGGAGTCAGTATACAACCATACCTTGGCCCGACTCGATCGCAGTATTCGTCTCCGCCACAATACATGGACAGGTATGTACGAAATTGATTGTCAACCGAGAGGCATTATTACAATGTGATTTTGTAATTACGCAAATAATTACAAATTGCTATGCCGGTTATCCTTTTTGTCCTATACTTATTGTATACTTCTATTTTGCTCCATCCTACGCTATGTAGGTAGGAAGGTTTGTAAATTAGATTTAATAGCCAGTTGGCTCTACATGATCTAGGCTCTTCCGGCAATTGTTAGGCTGGGCTTGTCAGGAATTTATCGCGCTCTTCTGAGCAAATTCCTATCTGGAAATTCCATTCATGTTTCATGAGTTTCATGATTCATGTTAACGATTTTTCAAGGTACGATTACCTTTTGACCTTTACGACCCTTATAGTAAACAACAACTTGACGCAGTTTGATGTTATCGGTTTGCAGATGGATATAGTGCTCTGGTAACGATCGCCAGTCAGCAATCTATGTGATGTAAAGCCAGCTTTTAAGATAAGAAAGAAATAGTGCTCACCGGTAATAAATTAGTCCGTAGTTCAGTAAATTAGTAGTTCTAGTGTCGGTGTTCAGTAGAAGCCACGTGGCATGGTATAATATTGTGCTACTTTGTTGTTTCTATGTCCTTAATGTGTTGACAAAACATCCGCATGTATAACTTATTACCTACTCATTATTCTTCCATTCAGTTTCACACAAGCGACGTAAGTACATTATAACTTGCAATCTTGAGTTGGTAATCTTATCTCTTCATATAACATTATGTAAACCTATACACATATGCGTAACAAAATGAATGATGTGTTTTTTGGTGAAACTAAATTACTTACAATCACAATGAAGGAAATAGTAAATACAATCAGCTGATATATAAAATTTGAGGAGATGTTCTAATCGAAATAGATTATCAATTATGACTTGCACCGATAAGTTATTTAATTGGAGTGCCAAGGTTTTCTTAAATTTGTTAGATCCGTAAGCCGATAGTCAGTTTAACCACGAGTAAGTAGAAATAAAATAAATAGTAATAAAAATAGATCGCTCACGCGGTTTGCTGTAGACGATGCAAAAATAAGCAGTATTCACGAAAAAAGGAAACATATGCTCGGCGAATACGTACTGCTGTACTAACTAACACCCACAAAAGCTATACTTACGTTATTTTACAAAAAAACATGATTCGAAGAAGTAGTATGAAAATAGATAAGTACAAATAAGTATAGCCTTGAGATTGAAATTCAGTTCAGTGACATAATATAGCACTCGGAGGGCAAAAAAAAAATGACGTGTTATCTAATTTGATTCCGGAATTAATCATTTAGTCATTTGACGCTTGGTTATCGCTACAAGTCACTATATGTAGATACCTACTTCTTTATAGGTAGGTACTTAGCTACTTAAAAATTATAATCACTAAATAAATCCTAGTGCATTAAATAATGCTATTGAGTATAGGGTTGGGCATCATTTTATCATGTAATGTGGTAGGTTAGCCAGGTGAGGATTAATTTGATACTTATTAAACTATGTGGTTAGTAGGAATCTGTATGAACTAAGTAAATGCACACTTGCACAGTATCACAGACGGGACATATTTAGTTAATCATGCAATTTGAGGACAGGATGAGCGCGGGCGTCTGATGCGGCGGACCATCGTCCGCTACGTCTGTCTGTGCCTCACGATGGTGCTCGCGATGATCTCACCCAGAGTCAAGAAGCGGTTCCCTACGCTCAACAACTTCGTGGATGCTGGACTTCTACTAGAAAATGAAAAGACAATCCTCGACAATCTGAATGACAAGTTCCCAAAGCCCTCGAAACATTGGTAAGAGATTTTTTCATGTCATTTGAAACACACTTCGGTTGGTGATCTAATCCTAGATAAGTTTTTTTTTATAGTCAGTGATATGAATATCCTAGTGTGGTAGATTCTTTTATGTGAGGTTATTACTAAGGAATTTACTGATATTTTTTGAGGAAATGATTAAATCATCAACAATTTTATTATAACTTATCGATTTTCATCTAGGTACATGATAGTACAAATAATACCTACTGACCATGATGTTTTAAAAATAACCGTAATTTCAGGTTACCAATAGTTTGGGCGACTAGCATAGTAACGAGGGCTCGTAAAGAGGGCCGAATAAGAGACGATTTTGCAGTTAAGACAATTATAGATGAATTAAACAAATTCAGGGGACAAGCTGGACTTCTCCTCAGCTACGATACTATTAGTGTACCTCTAGTATATACTCAGGTTTGTACTCATTTCTACAGATCGCGCATTCCCCATTGTTTGCAAAAAAAAATGCATTTCTAAATATAATTTTTCATTCATTTTTCAGGTAGTTACCATAGCAGTATACTCATATTTTATAACATCTGCGTTAGGCAGTCAATGGGTCGACAATAAGTTACAACGCAACGATGCCAACATTAGTAATATAGACCTCTACTTTCCTATATTTACGACGTTAGAGTTCTTCTTTTATATGGGCTGGCTGAAAGTGGCCGAGTCACTTATTAATCCTTTTGGCGAAGATGACGATGACTTTGAAGTGAACTGGTTGATAGACAGAGATTTGCAGGTAAGGCGGATTTGGAAATCATTACTTAACAATTTTTGCCAATTAAATTGAACTGTTAATGATGAAGCATCCATGTGTGTCTAGGTTTCGTACATGATCGTGGATGAGATGCACCACGAGCATCCGGAACTGATAAGGGATCAGTATTGGGACGAGGTGTTCCCGTCGGAGCTGCCGTACACGATCGCGACGGAGAACAACCGCGAGGAGCACCCCGAGGCGTCCACGGCGCGTGTGGCCGTGCCCGTGCGGCAGCGAAGCATGGTGCTGTCAGCGCCCTCGCAGCTCAAGATCGACGAGATGAACCGCTCCAACACCGTGAGTTACAAGTTCGACCCCCCAGAGGTTAGATTCGACCATTTTATAAGCATGCTGCACGCCCGGATTATATGGAGCTTGGCAGTGTGTCGGTGTTCAGGTTGCAGGTCATATTCATACCTATTTACATTACCTATTTTCCTTATACATTTCGTCATACTTAATTTTGTAGTCTAATTTTGGTTTCGGTTTGAGGATATTTAATTTCGTTTTATTATAAACAAGATTTTTTATTGAACCCACCTTAATGTCCGGCTGATTAAGTTAGCACATTTTTAAATCATGTGTAATATTAACACATATTCGTATAATCATCAATAAATAATGATAATATTAAATGATAATAACAATTACTAAGAAATCTGCTTTTTAGAGTGACTAACATAATAATAATTGTAACCTTTAGATAGATGTATATTTAACGAACTCCTTCCTTAATAAAATTAATAATTTCCATGTTACGATATTAACAACTAATAATATGTATCTTTACCTAGCTAAATTAATGCTATAATAACAGCATTGATTGATTTTATTTATGCAGTGTCTATGTAAATGATTATAATTAATGAATATATGGAAAACTGCATACAGTTATTACTTAAACATTATGTATGCAGATTATAAACTCGACAGTGTTTGATGTCACATTGGACATGATTCATAGAGCCATGGAATCTAGATTGCTATCGAAAGTCATGGTCACAAATGAAAAAATAAATATTGAACAAAAAAATAGCCCTCGATACTTTTTATTGCCGTGTGTGATGATTTGACGCTATCTAAACTGTGTGTACTTGACGACATCAATGTTACCTTCTACTTGTCCGTTGTGTAATCTAACTATGTACTTAGGTCCTTACTAAATTTCTTATTCAATTGCATTTTTGTGGCTGTATATAATAAGCATATTATTTGTTTTGTTCCTTTTACAAAGATTAACTTTTATCCAGCAACAATCTTATCTCAAAGTATAGTATCGCCGAAAATGATTGATAATATCTGCCTTCCTGAAATAACTCAGCATGGCCAGTTATGTGCCTTCTTCGATGTACAAATCGATGTTATATTATGTGTTTTGAATATTTTGTAACATATTTTTATGCTAACAGCAACTACAAATGAATGACGATGCTGTGTCGGGCATCCACTTCATCGTGAACCGTGGCAGTAAGCGCGGGAAACGTGACGAAAGAAACCCTATGGGCTCTACAAACTCTATGGCATCCCTGCAACAGACGTCCATGGCGCGAACCGCCTCCGTCACATCTATGTTGAAGAGACTGTTCTCGAAGGAGGACCCAAGAGGCCCGTCGGCAACACAGACTGATGGTGGTATGTTACGGCTGTTGAGAAACGATGGTAACTCTTCATGCACAATTTCCCATCCATCTCACATAACGCACAATAGAATGTAGGTGATGTCCTTTGGCTTGCAACGTTGTTTGGCTTAATTGAATCGATGAACCGCTGTTCAAAAGACTGGGGACTGGGGTCACATTTACTGTAGTTTAGTGTAAAGTTCAGTTTTAGGCCGAGAGATTAATTAAAACTGAATTGTCGCATAGAGGACAACATCTATACGTCTATCGCTCTGTTCATCCGTTATATAAGAACCTCGCTTTATCCCAGCACAATAGAAAATTCAACAAGAAAGTGGGTTTGGCAAATAGAAAAATCCCGCGTCGGAAGCAAACAGAGTGTCTTGTCGTGGCGACATAATGTAGATGGTTGAAGTCGGATTTTATTTGCAGAAATGTCGGTCCACTGTGCCAATTATCACTGTTTAGTGTTTACTAAACACTCAGTGAGCTTCTTATCCATCTAATACACGACGCGTCATCTTCGATAATGCATTTCCAATTAACAATTTACTAGGTTAATCAATTGTTTCATTGTGTTAAGGTGGTTACTGATTACAGGTTCACGGTTTACGATATCTGCGAGTAATCCGACACTGAACAAGCCTGCCACGGCCGGCGCGGGCAGTATGAAGATCGCCAATGATATTATAGAGGAGGTCGATGAGCAGGCGACCATCACTAGCATGGCGAAACGACCTGAAACCAGGTGAGTGTACCTGCCTAATGACATTGACATTATTTAACACCTTCGTTATAAGGCATTCCTACGTAGAAAGCTATAGCGGACCGGACATTATATTGTTGAAGCGTGGACATGATATTTTTTCTTTCAGGTGTTCTGGATTAAGTTGACAAATAGGTACTTTTATTTAATTAATTAGGTAGTAGGTAGCTTAGGTAAATGCAAGCACAGATGTAACGATCCCGTATGATGCATACATACGTGTAAATATGTTAATGAAAATCCTGAACATCAACAAAGACATTGTGCACTCCATATTTAGATCGTGAATAAACAGTTCTTTAGTAGCGTCAAACGTTTCCTTGTTACCGTCTTGTTATCAGTATGTGATGTCAAGGAGCTATGATGACGAACTTACGTCACGACGAACGGATGAAGATACTTAAAAATGTTAGTAGGTATACTTAACTAATTCATTACTGTTTATTATGTTAGTTATGTTAGTTATGTAAGTAGGTACTTGTGAATACTTTTACGAACAGATAGGTGTTGAAGTAATTACGTAGAGCCCAGCGGTTCCCAAAGTTGACTGGACCGCGACCCACCTAACAAAAACTTGCAAGTTCGGAACTCACTTCTTGGCTGTCATGGAGACATTCATTTACAATCGATTTTTTTTATACTTAATTAAATGTACCTGAATATCACACAAAACAATGAGAATAAGGAACTAGAATGTACTTTTGATTTTTTGACACTGTCGCTTTAGCATCAACTTCAATTTTAGTTAATTTTTAATCACCATGATTTTGAGACGTCTAATCTTTTTAGTTTTAATAATAATCAGAGCTGCAAATCCATTTTTCAAGGTCCACCTAATATTCGCTCGCGACCCATAGTTTAGGAAATGCTGAGGTTGGATTGAAAACTTGGATTGAGCGTAGAGTAGGCGCTGAAGTTTTTGCGAAATTGTTTCAAAATCGACCCCAAAAACTCAGCAACAAAAAGTTTTATCATAATCAATGCTACGCTCAACGTGAAACACATGTTTGTTTTCCTACTTATTGTTTAAAATTTAAATAATGTTTGACTGATTGCAGTTTTTAGGGTTCCGTACCCGAAGGGCGCCAAACGGAACCCTATTACTAAGCCTCCGCTGTCCATACGTCCGTCTGTATGTCAGCGGGCTGTATCTCATGAACCGTAATAGTTAGTCAGTTGAAATTTTCACAGATTCTGGATTTCTAATGCAGCAGGATTAACATGACCACAATAGAAACTGTCACTGTCAACTGACCAAAAAGTTATGATAGAGTTAGGTAGGTGATGGCCTAGTGGTTAAGGCATCGTCTCTCATGCACGAGGTCGTGGGTTCATATCCAGACTTTCTTCGATTTTGCGGAGTGAACAAACTTTCATCTGTGCCTCTGGGTGTTTATAGATACTGTTGCAATTATGTTGTTTTTATCTTTTCCAGGCCTACAGCGATGAGTTTATTCACCCAAGGACCTCAACCGCCGAGTGACCCAGTAGATGTCCCTTCAAGAAATTCAAACAACACTAACTCTAGTAATTTACCCTATTTTGTTGTTATGTTTTCCTGTTCTTTGTTACTTTGTGTAGCACAAACGTAGCAAGTGTAATAAGTATTAATGACCTCATAATTTGCTTATGATGAATGTTTTCAAGTTCAATTCGTGGAAATACTTTTTAATAAACATAGGCTCTTAGTACCAGTAGTACAATCACAAGCACTACTGCACTAATATGTATACACTTAGCAACTTTGAAAAGTGATGTTCTCCTCTGTATTGATTGTAATTTTATGTTAATACGAAACTAGTATTTTAGAACCCCGGTTATTATGATATAGGTCTCATCTCAAAGTTGTAATCGTTATTCGACGAGAAAATTGCAATTGAATTTTGCTGAGTGTATACATATTTTTGCTTGTGACTGTACCTATATTTTCTTTATTACTCACACTGTAACCAATAAATCATCTAAAGACAATAAAACAAAACGCATCAGCCGTTAAATTGTTACAAGGCAACATGCGATGCAGTTTCCATACTAAATACTAATTAAGAGTGTTAAGGAGAACTAATTTATGATATCATCGCTATCTCGAAGCATATCAGTGCGTTAGACAAGTTCTCAAACAACCAAGATCGCATTCTTTTGTTTTTATTATCTACTATTTCATATTTTGTACGTTTTATTCCATATTTTCACGGGGAAAGGCGTGAGTTTATGTATGTATATATTAACAAAATTTTCACTTAACTTATAATTTCAACTACTGAACTAAATATGCACTGCTTTGTTTTTTTTAACAATTTTGGTTTTCATTCAATCTGCACGCGTAGCAAAACCAACATAGATCCGGGTTTTGTAGACGAAAGAATAGATAAAATTACATGCATTTGTGATTGTTTATCTGTCGTTTTGTCTATTCTTTCGTCGACAAAACCCGTTTCTACGGTAGTCATGCTACGCGTGCAGGTGCCGTATTATGAAGTATTAATGCCACCATTTTTCTGGTGTGAGAGAGACAGACGAAACTAGACAAAGCCGCTAGCACCATCCCGTTTTCACAGTGGAATAATGATGGCATTAATACTTCATAATACTACCCCTGGTGTCAACTGTTTTTTGTCAGTTACTCATTAGAAATACGTGCTCGGGCTAAGTAATAACAGCCGCTCGGGTCGATCCATAAAGTTAAGCTTCGCTTGCGGGGTTGGTCCGTGGATGGGTGACCATTTTCACATATCGAGACTCCTCCGTGCCTCGGAAAGCACGTTAAGCCGTTGGTCCCGGCTGTCATTTGTGGATCTTTGATAGTCGTTACGAGTCGTTAGAAGCACGAAAGTCTGACAAACAGTCTAACCAAGGGGTATCGTATTACCCAGTTACTGGGTTGTGGAGGTCAGATAGGCAGTCGCTCCATGTAAAATACTGGTATTCGGCTGCATCCGGTTAGACTGGAAGCCGATCCCAACATAGTTGGGAAAAGGCTAGGCAGATGACTCATTAGAAATACGTCCACAGATACTCGCCTGTCATCATCGGCGCCGACGCCGTGGGGCGTGCGACCCAGTGAGGGAGGGGACCTGAGTCCCGCGGTCCAGTCACTCACCACACAGGATTCCTTCATTTTACCGAATGAACGACCACGACTCGACAGCGATGTTGGCCCGTCGTTGAGCGCCGCTGGGAGCCAGACTTTGTGTACGTTATAATATTCTTTTCTCTAGTAATCGATTTCTTGACTAAAACGAAATTGTCTATTCAGTACATAAGATATCAATTTAATAAACTTAAAAAGAAATCAAAATCAATCAATCAATTAAAAAAGTCAAATTAAAAAAAAAAAAATATGCTAGATGGAGTCGACATTTCCTATCTGACTACCTCCGAGAAGAGATGGCGCAACAAACTCAGGGACTTGTAGTAGGTATAGCTTCTGTGTAAATGTGAACACCGGTTGCATCGTATTTCCTACCTATACTAGTAGTATACTAGTTCTCCTACCTACCTATACTAGTTTCCTTGAATGGTAGCTGCATCCCCGGGGAACCCAAATACCTTCCCGGTTCCCTCGCATATAAGAACTTAGAAGGAAGCAGGTATGTTTTACCGCCCCCTAAATATCTACTGCCTACATCTCGATACGGAAGCCTCGACTGTTATGATTACCAACTACTTGCGCTCCTGTTTGTCACGCTGAGATTTGAGATTCGCGGTCTAAAAGCAACCGCTTAAATCATGTAGATTTTTAATTAACTGCTGAGCTGCTCTACTGTTTGCAAGTGCTACTGCTGAGCATGAGGTCCTGGGTTTGATTCACGGGTCGGGAATTTGTTATTGTGTTTTTCCATCTAACATTTCTGAGCAGCAGCCCGGAGTCTGGATTTGTGCCCGGTTGATGGTAATTGGCTCGAGCCCCTATTACATGGCGAAATGCGGGTATAGTACTATAGGTACACCTCAGCCTAACCCTTACAGACTAAGAGGGATTACAAACGTGATGTTTATGTTATATTTAATGAACATTTTATTGACTTTCGATTTCAGTGGATGAAGCTGATGGCGGTGACGATCCAGAAATGGACGACTTCGATCGCTTGCGCAGCATACGTGAGCAACATCGGAGAGATAAATATCTACAGAAACTCATGGCCCGGTCTGTGAGCGCGCAGCAGGTAAAACGATTATTTTAAATCGTAATGACAGAAGGAAATTATTGTTGTAATAAGTCTATTTTAGTATTTTTAGTCCATAAATTATTATCCTTCCCTATATGACCCCCTTTTTTGTGTGATGAATATTAGAAAGCTAGATAATGGCAGGTTCAGACCCCAAAAACCTTAACATTTTTAAACGTACAGCATATCGTACGTCCTTAGTAACAAATTGACATTGATTGCGCCTTTATGTCGTAGCAATAAGGTTAGTATTCATAATCATTCAAGTTTTACCACAGACGTCCAATTGTCCGTACAATACTTAGGTAACTGATTCCTATCAATGGGTTTCTGGGACAAAACTCGGGATTAGTGGTATCAAAGGTTGAATGCCACGAAAAATCAAACAGTCGATAATGATAGTCATTATTTTACAGAGAACGGGCAGTACAGAATTGATGGACAATGATTTATTATTAGAAGACCTCCTGTCTCAGTCAGCAGCACAGAAAAAAGACGAGAAATCAAAGAGTGATCCCAAAGACAACACTACTTGACATAGCAGAAGCTTTATATTTCCGTGGGAAGGCGCGGAATTCTGAACAATTTAGCACAGTTCAGTATTAGCAAATTGTGATACTTTTTATTGGTGCATTGGATTTGATATTAAAAGTTGTAAATATATAAATAATTTTCACCATAGACTTCTTTTATTTTTACCCGACTACGGTGAAGCAAAAAGGAGGGTTATGATTTTGACCGGTATGTATGTATGTTCATCTGTTCCCTCATATTATCTTCTAAACAACTCCTCACAATTTGAAAATAAAAATCCGGAGTCACACGTAATCTGCAGGCGTAGCATGAGCACCGTTTTGTCGACGGAAGAGTAGACAAAAATGACGTTGCCTGTAGACAGTAAGAGACGGCAGCAAAATAGAAAGAGTCAACTGCACTTTTTACGAAATTCACTCTTTTACATAATTCGACTCAGAATTCTTTGTTTTATCATAGGTTTTATCGGTTGTCAGTGTGATTTTGACAGCAAGGATAGAAAACTTTCTTCCGAAATAGTCTACATATAAAAAGACCTAGACAAAGATCGTTAGAAATGAAAGACAAAATGACAGATTGTAGAAAGATTTCTACGGTGTATATCAAAAATGAAGAAACGAACTGTCACTTTGAATAGAAAAAGCTATGTCTATTCTTCGTAGAGATAGAAAACGCCATGCTACGCCTGCTGTTCGATTTATGCTCTAACACGTATGACTCGTGGCTCGTGCCTCGGAAAGCCCCGGCTGTCATTCGAGGATCTTTGACACTCGTTACGGGTCGTCAGAAGCCCGAAAGTCTGACAACCAGTCTTACCAAGGGGTATCGTATTACCCAGTTACTGGGTTGTGGAGGTCAGATAGGCAGTCGCTCCATGTAAAATACTGGTATTCAGCTGCATCCGGTTAGACTGGAAGCCGACCCCAACATAGTTGGGAAAAGGCTAGGCAGATTGATTGACGTGGGACTCCGGATTTTTATTTTAACCTGGAAAGCTGCGAGGTACACGCTATCGCACCTTAGTAATGCGCTCAAGGCGCGGACCCCCCCCCCCCCCCCGCCGAGCGGCGGGCGCGCGGCGCGCCAGCGCTCGCACAAACAGCATAAACACTTGAGAAATACGAAACGCACTTCATTATCGTTAATTGGTTTGGGTCCTTGAATAAATAGACCACATACTTATGTATAAACAATAAGCGGGTAACTAAAATAGAACTTACAAATAGAGAATATTACGTAGTGGGCTTTGTTTTTTGTTTTGACCGTATCTCTAAAACTACTGGATCGATTTTTATGAAATTTTCGCAGGTTTTATTATAAATACGTAAGTAATCTAACAACAATAAGAGATTATGACATTGACAGAAAAAAATAGACAGATGTCACGGCAATTTTCACGTGACACACGCATCAAACTTCAACAATAAAAAAAAAAAAAAAAAAAGAGAAATTATGGTTTTTAATGAGTAAGTCGACTAGAATATCTATCTGCCCATAGACTTAAATTGCCACAGACGATAAAAACCCTTATTTATAAGTAGAAATAGAGATTTAAACCGCGGGAAACGCCTGGTACGTTAGTGTACCAGCGGTACTTGACGCCGATTGACGTTTGGTACATATTTGTACCAATGCAGCTTTACAGGTATCAGCGTAGAAACAGTCACAGCATATAAGTATCAGTTTTTCCAAGATATAAAAAAAGAAAATATGTTTTATGTACCATTATAAAGTTCCTAAAGCTAATAAAACATTATAGGAAAAAATATTTAGAACTATTTCGAGAGCAAATAACGCTTTCCTGTAAACCTCGGTTTTTGACGTCTTTATGTACATACGTAGGGACCGTCGGAATCTTGTATAGCCTAGCTAGAAACAGTGTTAATTATCTGAGTTTAAAGCATTGAGCAAGGTCGTTTTCTCCGTTGACCAGTCTGGGCAATAGGCCTTAGGCTTGCAGAAAAATGGCGACATAAGTATCGAAATATCGATATTTAATATTTTGAAAAATATCAAGTATTGAAAATGTATCAAAAATGTATTTCCAATAGCAACACCGTTGTTGCCACTGACTGACTAAAACCGGTGGAATATTTTTTTTTAAATATCGATACTTTTTGACACCTCTTGCATCCCTACTGAGCAAGTACCCAGGGGGCCCCGCAATCCATGGGGCCCCCTCGTACCGGCTAGCGCCCTAGCTTTTTTATTTTTATCCACTACGGGGAAGCTCTGGCAACAGTTTACTTTCAAGTTGCCTACCGTTCGTTCGTTATGGAGTTTGGTTTCCGCACTTAGTCCTTAAGGTAGACCATCGAATAAGTGATTATGACCCGTACGCAAAATACGCGCTTTGACGTGGAGTTGCGGATACCAGCCCGTATTACCTATTACCTAAGGTGGACCATTGTGCGTGACCCATGGCGGACCATTGAGCACGTGCGCGACGGTTTCCTCAGCCTCCATACATGCCCTGCATAGGGCACTGTCCGTAATGGTAATGCCTATTGTGTGGAAGTGTTTATTTAGCGAGCAGTACCCCGTGTTGGTCCCACACACGTCGCAGGTCGTACCTGTCCAAGCATAATAAACACCTGGTTAGCCTGATATCCAAGGATGGCATAGCTTCCCTGGACTGTCTGCAGCCCGGTGTTGAGCTTCACCAGCTCTCTGCCTGTGTGGGTGAAGTCACCTACCTCATGTTAGTTATTTAATAATATGTTTATCTGAGTAATGTCACTGTAGTGTTGTGTATAGGTTATGTAAGAATGAAAATAAACAACAAAATAGGATGTTATGGGAATTTATTTAGCTTAATAACTGTTATACTACAAGCATCAAGCTTACAGCTTGAGCTTTGTCCTCCTCCAGTGACGCCTCTTAGCGTTGTATCTGAAATAGAAAAAAAAACCTGTCATTGATTGTTGAAGATCACTTATAATATTTTAAGATTTTGTACTATACGTGGACAAGAATCTTACTAAGAGTTGTTTATCATTCATAAATTGATCAGTATTAGTAAGATAAAATTTTCAATAAAAAGTAGTCATCCTTTTCAAATTCTTTCTTTTAGTCAGGACACAAAATATCTTTTGAAGCTATGCACTGAGCAGACTACTACATAGAAAACTATATTACATCACTTGAAAACTGACAAAATTACATTTAAATCTATGATAACAAATACCTATAGTTAGTAGGTATCAACATTTTAGTGGACTGGCCATTTTATCCATATAAATAAACATGAATGCTGTTTGTTGTCAAGCCCATCACTTGAGAATGGCTGGAACTTTGGCTAATTTTACCCGACTGCAGACCCAGAAGGAGGGTAATGTTTTTCGGGAGTATGTATGTTTGTTTTGTTTTGAACTATTGAAATTTAGACAGGACAACATCAGTCAGATCAGCTACTGAAAGCAAATAAATTCTATTTTGTTAAATTGTCAGTGACATTTTTAACAGTGTCACTGTGACTTTGCAACCAATACAAACTCTGTAAAGTAGATTCTATCTTCCACAGAGCAAACAAAAATAGAACTTAATTATTTATGTTCATACCTGAACATATTTTTGCTGTGACTGTACAAAAACAGTACTTAAACTGGTAGAAAATAAATTGAGCTCAAACATAAATAATTTCACACTAATAAATTCAAGACTTGCATGGCATCGCATGATTACATCATCCGAATCACAACTAATATTATAAATGCGGAAAAGAGTTTGCTTGTTGTTTACTTATTTGTTACACTTTACACTTATATGTTAAAACGGTTGAATGGATTTGGATGAAATTTGGTACAGGGGTAGACCATAGGATATAGAATACTTTACTATTCCCACGGGAACGAGACTTACGCAGGTGAAACCGCGGGGCGCAGCTAGTTATTAATATTGAGAAAATAGATGCAATTCACAATAATTACTCATGAGTCATGATGAAAATTGTATCACACAAACAATTATTACTGTTAAAGAACAGATATTTTGGTAAGAGGTAATTTATTATTTTCTGGCACATTTAAATTGTGTGATGATAACATAATTATTTTGTTTTAACAATATGACTTTATTGGGTTTATTAGTTTTAGCTTGAACAATTAGGAAGCGACTGTTAGACAACTTATAACCTAACTTTGTAAATAATGTATGTCTTCACTTATCTTAACACACAATAGCAGAAGGTAACCAACCAGTGTTTTATCCAGTACCTACACGATACTATCCAATAGCATTATGCTCGGTAATAATAGAACACAATACTGGACTGTGTGATTGGGAAGTTGGGAGGTGTCAAACTTTAGGCAAAACCTCTAAGTTAAAATTGAACTCATTCTAGAACCAGAATAATTAGTTTAAACATTTATATCTGTGATTAATTGTGAAATAATCATTCAAACTTACCGAATAGTATTCCCAGTGCGCATTCTGACCCATTGTGGAATAGGCCTGTTTTGTTTCAGCTTTTTGGCAAGCTTGCGCTTGATAATAAATGTCTTGTGTGCCGACTGAAATATAAACAATTGAATTAGTTAGTAAATATTTATTTTCCGATTCAAGATTAATTAAATATTTAGAGATTTTCAAGGAAAATTTTCACACACCATTTTGCCGATCACAGTCAAAACAAAGTGACAGAATTTATGTTTTTACAAACACAGGTAACATTTCAAGTGAGGGTACGAGGCTTTTAGCTCTGAATTAATTTATATAAAAGAAATACAAAATAGTGTTCGGAGTTTGGACACATTATAATAATAAAACGTTATTTGGATTATGTTTTTTTTTTCTGAATCTTGCTACGTGCTAGATTTACTTATTTATTCTGACATTATATCCGCAATATCCGAAAATTGTACTAACTTAATAATCCACCAGATAAGACTTTGACTTTTAACGAGTTTTAACGTGAAATCGTGACAAACAAGCAAACAAACTCACTTTCGCATTTATATTACTTAATTAGGATAAATTGTCAGTTTTAGCTCGCACCAACTTGACGTTCAAAGTAAAAAATGAAATTTTTCGGTAAGTGCAATAATAAAAAATGTTTCTTTTCGATTAATTTCTTTGATATTTTTAATCTTGGTTGGTTGCTTGGTTGATTGTGGTTGTGGACCGCGACAGTCTAATCTCCTACTACTTTCATTTGAAGTAGAAATTATTATACTTTACTGCATTGTTTACTACCTCGGTGAAGTTAGCCGCACGATTTCATTATTATTAACTTTTGTTAATGCTAATCGTTAGAGAATCGTTAGAGAGGGTTAGAGAGAAAAGAAAAATCGTTAGAGAGTAATTAGTTTTTATGTAAAAACAATTTTAATTTTTCGTGTGAAGTTGGCCCCCCTTCCCGCAAAAATGGACTTAGACGTAATTTTATTTTTTTAATCGTTTGCGAACCGTTAGAGAGAGATTGAGAGTTACACAAAATCGTTAGAGAGTTAATATTTTATTTGATATTAAATAATTTCTAAGGGCGTGACGTTAGCCCACCTCTGTGAATTTTGCCCCCTATATAATTATTCTCAACTTTTGTTAATGCTAATCGTAAGAGAATCGTTAGAGAGAGTTAGAGAGAAAAGAAAAATCGTTAGAGAGTAATTAGTTTTATTTATCAACGATTTTAATTACTTTTGTGACATTGGCCCCAATTCCCGCAAAAATGGACGAAGACGTAATTTAAAAAAAAATATAATTTGAGAATCG
This sequence comes from Lithophane semibrunnea, assembly GCA_947363905.1. NCBI lineage: Eukaryota > Metazoa > Arthropoda > Insecta > Lepidoptera > Noctuidae > Lithophane > Lithophane semibrunnea. Next base: position 10,250,747 of record OX376192.1, on the reverse strand, counting down.
TTAGAGAGAGATAGAGAGTTAAAAAAATCATTAAAGTGTTAATATTTTAATTAAAATTAAATTATTTCTGAGAACGCGTTTTACCCTAGGACCTGAGCAGGTTAAAATTAAGAAACGTGCCGCCTCGATGGGGGATAGGGGAGGGAAGAGAGGGGGGAAGGGTTCGTAGATCCCCCCACTCCCCCCTGTCGGAGGTACAAAGTTTTTTTAAAATGTTTTTTAAATTTGACAAATCTCTTATATGCTGGGGCCACACCAAAGGATTATCGCGGTAGACGTTAACTGTGGGTGTACTTCACCACGACTTACCTCGAGAATTTGTCAACGGCATTTACATTGGCGTTTGACGTTGGGTGATTGATAACTCTGGTGGCAGCATTTTAGGCAGATCAAAGAGATTTACCGCGAGAATTATTGCATTGAATGAAGCGGCCACACTTACTTTTCTCACTGTGCACCGTGAGTGCGAGTAGTACCGTGAGTAGTAGGTACTACCTACTGATACATGACATGATGCAGAGGAACGTTATAGTTATGAGTGGTAAAGTTGTGTATTTGATCAACGATCATTTCACAGTGATACCTGATAAGAATACGAAATATTGTTGGTAGTTTCAATTTGATTCGGTACTTATAGTGCATCATTTATGCTCAAAACACACAAAAGGTGGGTGCTTGTCGGGAGCTGGTCGGGTCGTTTTTAACCCACCGACCGAAAAAGAGGGTTAGTTATAAGTTTAACGTGTGTGTCTGTATGTGACATCGTAGCTGCCAAACGGCTGAACCGATTCTGATATTTTTTATTTTGTTTGAAAGGTGACTTGATAGAATGTTCTTAGCTATGATTCAAGAAAATCGGTTCAGCCGTTTGAAGATTATCAGCTCTTTTCAAGTTGATGAATGGATGTGAGCATCTTCCATAGGTTACATCGATTCGAAAGGACATGTCCAAAAATGGTTTTTTATTATTCAATAATTCCAATATCAATAACCAGGATAAGTTAAATATATTTGGATAGACATCCCAAAAAGTAGTAGCTCTAACTGTATCATGCATTTTTAAGGATTACCAATTTTGAGAAAAATCGTTTTTTTAATTTATTTATTTATTCTAATCTTATGTACAGTCACGGACTTTAATTGACGAGCCACCTTCAAACTTTTCAATTTTGCAGTTTCATACATTCACGAGATTACACGATTAAACACGAACTCAAATCGCACGCTCGTAAACAAGATGACAAATAAATTACTTTTAATCGGAAATATCCATAGAGGTTGACTTTATTAGTTAACCTCTATGGATATTTCCGATTGAAAGTAATTTATTTGTCATCTTGTTTACTTTCATACATTCACGAGATTACACGATTAAACACGAACTCAAATCGCAAGCTCGTAAACAAGATGACAAATAAATTACTTTTAATCGGAAATATCCATAGAGGTTGACTAAAAAGTTCTCAATGATAAAAATAAATAGAATGTTGCGTTAAGTTTATCCAATCTATTTGATACCGACTTCCTTTGAATCATAGCTCATTAACTCGATAATTATGAAAACATAACTGAAGACAGTGACAGTTGAAATATCAAGATGACAAATAAATTACTTATAATCGGAAATAGTCTTATCCATAGAGGTTGACTAATAAGTTCTTAATGATAAAAATAAATACAATGTTGCATTAAGTTTATCCAATCTATTAGATACTGACCTCCTTTGAATCATAGCTCATTAACTCAATAATTCTGTGACAGTTGAAATATCGATGTCAGAGAATTTCTCCGTACGCTAACGTTACTATGCAGCAGTAGCCTAGCAACAATTGTTTATCGTTGCTAGGTTACTGTTGCTAGACCTGCAATTGGTTGACTTTGAGTAGTCACTGCTGTCAAGTTTGTAGTTCTGCTCTCAGGTTAGCCAACCGGTAAAGATATGAAATATAATTTTCTTCTTCTAATACGAAGACATATGACTTTGCGTGTCGGGAACCGAATAAACCCGATTTGCATTACACGGCTAAAATGCGAATAGTACCAGGTGGCTCATCAATTAAAGTCCGTGACTGTACACACAGTAAAATACAAAATAGATACGACATAGTTAAAATATGAGTACAAAGGTACTGCTCATTTCTTAAGAAATACTTAATTAATTTAGTGTTAATTTACTCCTAAAACTTCCAAACTTTTCTAATTATCTAGGCTAATAAAGTGAACACACCCCAGAAAATAACAAACTTTTCATAATTGACACATGGTACTGTCATTACAGTCAATCAATCATTCTTTTTCAATAGGGAATATGCATGTGATTCAAATATGGGTCAAATATTTTTTTCTATAAACTATGTTACTTTAGAATTATGCCTCCATCAATATTTTTGAATAAAATTTCTTTTTGAGCGAGAAATTAATTTTTAAAAAGTCCCAAAAAACTGTGAGTAATTCAAATACTTGAAAAGGCTAAGAGCGGATGTGACGTAACAATCCGGAATAACAATCAAAATGTCAATGTCAAGTCAATCAACAAGTGTCAAGTCAATGTCAAACGCTCAAAGGGTGCGTTCCTTATTACGCTGTAATCGATTTGGGCGCGATAAAACCACCTCGGTGAAGTTAGCCGCACGATTTCATTATTATGAACTTTTGTTAGTGCTAATCGTTAGAGAATCGTTAGAGAGGGTTAGAGAGAAAAGAAAAATCGTTGGAGAGTAATTAGTTTTTATGTAAAAACAATTTTAATTTTTCCTGTGAAGTTGGCCCCCCTTCCCGCAAAAATGGACTTAGACGTAATTTTATTTTTTTAATCGTTTGCGAATCGTTAGAGAGAGATTGAGAGTTACACAAAATCGTGAGAGAGTTAATATTTTATTTGATATTAAATAATTTCTAAGAGCGTGACGTTAGCCCACCTCTGTGAATTTTGCCCCCGATATAATTATTCTCAACTTTTGTTAATGCTAATCGATAGAGAATCGTTAGAGAGAGTTAGAGAGAAAAGAAAAATCGTTAGAGAGTAATTAGTTTTATTTATCAACGATTTTAATTACTTTTGTGACATTGGCCCCCATTCCCGCAAAAATGGACGTAGACGTAATTTTTTTTTTATAGTTTGAGAATCGTTAGAGAGAGATAGAGAGTTAAAAAAATCATTAGTGTTAATATTTTAATTAAAATTAAATTATTTCTGAGAACGCGTTTTACCCTAGGACCTGAGCAGGTTAAAATTTAGAAACGTGCCGCCTCGATAGGGGATAGGGGAGGAAGGAGAGGGGGGAAGGGTTAGTAGATCCCCCCACTCCCCCCTGCCGAAGATACAGTTTATATATTATAGTTTTTTGTAAATGATTTTTAAATATGATAAATCTCTTATATGCTGGGGCCACACCAACGGACTATCGCGATAGATGTTAACCGTTGGTGTACTACACAACGACTTACCTCGAGAATTTGTCAACGGCATTTACATTGGCGTTTGAAGTTGGGTGATTGATAACTCTGGTGGCGGCATTTTAGGCAGATCAAAGAGATTTACCGCGAGAATTATAGCATTGAATGAAGCGGCCACACTTACATTTCTCACTGTGCACCGTGAGCGCGAGTAGTACCGTGAGTAATAGGTACTACTGATACATGACATGATGCAGAGGAACGATAAAGTTATGAGTGGTAAAGTTGTGTATTTGATCAACGATCATTTCACAGTGATACCTGATAAAAATACGAAATATTGTTGGTAGTTTCAATTTGATTCGGTACTTATAGTGCATCATTTATGCTCAAAACACACAAAAATGGGTGCTTGTCGGGAGCTGGTCGGGTCGTTTTTAACCCACAGACGGAAAAAGAGGGGTGTTATAAGTTTAACGTGTGTGTCTGTATGTGACATCGTAGCTACCAAACGGCTGAACCGATTCTGATATTTTGTATTTTGTTTGAAAGTTGACTTGATAGAGTGTTCTTAGCTATGATTCAAGAAAATCGGTTCCGCCGTTTGTAGATTATCAGCTCTTTTCAAGTTGATGAATGGATGGATCTTCCATAGGTCACATCGATTCGAAAGGACATGTCCAAAAATGGTTTTTTATTATTCAATAATTCTAACCAGGATAAGTTAAATATATTTGGATATACATCCCAAAAAGTAGTAGCTCTAACTGTATCATGCACTAGCTGTACCCTGCGGTTTCACCCACGTAGGTCTCGATCCCGTGGAAATATAGGGATAAAACGTATCCTATGTCATTCCAGGTCATGGTCTACCCGTGTGCCCATCCTCTCCTCTCTATCTATAGTAGTGAACGTCGCGATGGCGCGGAGCCGGCCGGCGTACGCGAACCGTTCGTCGCGTATTGCATTTTTATACTCGTGATAACTTCGAAATTAAATGTCCGATTCCAATGAATTAAAAATTATTTTACTGCTACATAAATACCCTTGATGTTAAAACTATTTATTTGAATAAGAATTAATATTATGTTGATAAAACTCCTTCACATATAATGTATTTATTTCGAACAAATTTGATAACCATAAAAATGGTTATCAAAGATAGACATATGCTGTCGCGGACTTTTTTTTATGACTTTTAAAGAGGAACAAATCCATGATACATGATATTTGCGTAACTTAAATCGGTTATGAAGCGCACGCAACAGAAGCTCTCAAAAAGGAATAATTTTTCCCGATTTTGCAACATTTTTCATTTCTTCTCCGCTCCTATTGGTCGTAGCGTTATGTTATATAGCCTTCCTCGATAAATGGACTATCCAGCACAAAAATAATTTTTCAATTCCAACCAGTAGTTCCTGTGATTAGCGCGTTCAAACAAAAAAACAAACTCTTCAGCTTTATAATATTAGTATAGATTTTTAAGGATTACCAATTTTGTGAAAAATCGTTTTTTAATTTTTTTATTTATTCTAATCTTATGTACGCACGGCTACACATCAAGCTATACAAAACCAGTTTACGCTGATCTCTCATTGTAGGGAAATCCTATACAATGCGAGATCAGCTTAAACTGGTTTTGTATAGCTTTATGTGTAGCCGTGTGTACACACAGTAAAATACAAAAAAGATACGACATAGTTAAAATATGAGTACAAAGGTACTGCTTATTTCTTAAGAAATAATTAATTTAGTGTTAATTTACTCCTAAAACGAACAAACTTTTCTAATTATCTAGGGTAATAAAGTGAACACACCCCAGAAAATAACAAACTTTTCAAAATTGACACATGGTAGGGTACTGTCATTACAGTCAATCAATATTTTGTTGTAAAGAATATGACAATGCAAACAAAAATTCTAATCAAGTTGTTTACTTTATGTACCATATTCTGAAATAAGATGAAATGGGATATTTTCAGTCAAAAATGTGTAGCATAATTCTTTTAGACCTCTCTTTAGATTATAGCTACTAAGAATCTATAAGTGCAAGAAGTGCATGTTTCAGCATAGTCCACAGGCTTAGCAGGAGTAAAATGATAATAGTACCTACTGATCAAGAACATTTTTTTAATTACGATGGATTCCTGTTTTATGACTTAGAATCGAGATCGGAAGTGGATGAAAAGCCTTTCGACAATTATGATATTTAAAAACTGAATAATATGCTTGGAATGCAAGTGTCACAGATGTTTTATGAAATAAAACTTTTTTTTTTAGTTTTCTTATTAAAATACTGTCGACAAAATGAGCAGGTGGAGATATATAATTTTGATGCCAGCCGATCCAAGATACCAGACATTAATGTAATACACTCTATAACTATAGTGGTGTGAGTCCTCTGATCAAAGCTGTCTTATGTGATGACGAAATGCCTGGTATCTTCACTAACTTCTAAGTACAGTACTTTTACTGTACCGTTCGGTTGAATATGTTGCCCATAATAAGAGCGAGCCCATAATCTAAAACGTGTTCTCAGAAATAATTTAATATCAATTAAAATATTAACTCTCTAATGAGTTTTTTTTACTCTCTATCTCTCTCTAACGATTCTCAAATTATACAAATAAAAAAATTACATCTACGTCAATTTTTGCAGGAATGGGAGCCAATTTCACAAAAGTAATTAAAATCGTTGATAAATAAAACTAATTACTCTCTAACGATTTTTCTTTTCTCTCTAACTCTCTCTAACGATTCTCTATCGATTAGCATTAACAAAAGTTGAGAATAATTATATCGGGGGCAAATTCACAGAGGTAGGCTAACGTCACGCTCTTAGAAATTATTTAATATCAAATAAAATATTAACTCTCTCACGATTTTGTGTAACTCTCAATCTCTCTCTAACGATTCGCAAACGATTAAAAAAATAAAATTACGTCTTAGTCCATTTTTGCGGGAAGGGGGGCCAACATCACACGAAAAATTAAAATTGTTTTTACATAAAAACTAAGTACTCTCTAACGATTTTTCTTTTCTCTCTAACCCTCTCTAACGATTCTCTAACGATTAGCATTAACAAAAGTTCATAATAATGAAATCGTTCGGCTAAATTCACGGAGGTGATAAAACCCGTACCGTATTAGTTTGATCGCGATAACGATATCCCTTGAATCGTCATAGATGACGTCATGACATGCGCCATTTTGCGATAACGCCGACCATGCCCTACATTATTATCACTGTGAGCGCTGTCAATGTGGCTGTCAAATAGTGTTATAGTGACAGACGTGACAGTTGTATTGTTTTAGTTTGAGTCGTACCAATAGTTCCAAAATTGTGAAGAAGAAGAAATTTGATGTATATAAGGTGTATCTTTTCATACACGAAATATTTTAAGGGGTCATTATACTCATCATTATGAACAACTTTCACTATGGGACCAACCCTGAAATCACGAAAAAAAAATCAGCTATTCCCTACTTTATGTTCACATAGCTCGTCAAAATGTAGGGAACAGCTGATTTTTCTATCGCGATTTCAGGGTTGGTCCCATAGTGAAAGTTGTTCATAATGATGAGTATAATGACCCCTTAAAATATTTCGTGTATGAAAAGATACACCTTATATATTGTAATAACCACGAAAACTCAAATGAATATAGCCGACGAGAATCACGGGCGACTGTTTTCTGTTATGCTAACATCAGAGGAATACGAGAGGGCTCAGAGAGGTAAGTGCTTAATTTTAGCCCACTTACAGTTCTGCCCACTGCTTAAACGATTATGATGGAAATGTTTTACAGCCCACAACTGCTTGGCTGTCTGTTTGCAAAAGCTATCTTACAGTTTTTAAAGTGCATACAACCACTCTTTAGCTATTGTCTTCTGATCAATCATAAATGTTTACTTAACTGGTTCTTGCTGTTTACAGATACTGAATATGTACAGCAATTGGTGAATGACTGATGCAAATATGCCTAGTTAAGAAACAGAGTCACAGCAATTGGTGAATGACTTTGATGCAAATATGCCTAGCCGAGAAACAGAGTCACTGCTGAATGAACCAAAAAACAATACGGTAAGTATTTTATATTATTATCTGGTTATGTGCAGATACTTATTAGCTGAATGTGCCTGTTGTTTTTGCATAACTTCATGTTGACAACAGTTTATGTGGTCACGCATACTCCAATAATTAATCTATAACAAAAGCAAGATAAAAGAGTTCTATGGTTTTGTGTTATTAGTATATTGACAGTTAATTCTTAAGATTTTGCTCTCAGATTTTATAAAAGTATTTTCTTTAGTATATTAAAAATATCCTGTTTTATTCCAGGATATGATTATCTATGTGCCAAGTTTCATTCAAATCTATTAAGCTATTATTGAAGAATTCAGTAAAAAAAATCATCGCAAACAATATTATTGCAGTGTTAGTAGGAACGGAAGTACCTTCTTAATATTTTTTTTTTTTTCAGTAGATCAAGAGTTGAACCACCTCTATTCATTTGGAACGAGTCATGCATTTTGTTACTACTCACATTATACAGTGAGCATAGAAAAAATGCATCTTGAGATGGTGTATGACGTCATAGCAAGAACAATGTGCAACATACAATAATTATGTTACTGGTATCCAGTGCCAGTCAAAAATAAACAGCTTAAAAAAAACATTATAAAAAGATAGTGGATCACAATGCAACATCTGGAAACGATGGCCTGATACTCTGATGTAAGACTTTACTGTGTTTTTTTTGGCTGTTAACACGGAACTGATTCATTTTGCAGTTGTTGTGTAACAAGACTAACAACAACTATTAAATTGAAGTTTTTTATAGATCTTTACATGTAAGTATAGATATGATCAGCACCTGTTTTATTATTAGTAGCCCTACTTGTGATTTTTTATTCGTTTTTAAGATTTGATCAGTACCTGTTGACTTAGTAGTATACTGTGATTGTTGATCAGTAAGTACTTACCTGTTTTAATACGTACTAAGTATAGCTCTACTTGTGATTTTTTATTAGTTTTAAGATTTGAACAGTACCCGTTTGAATAGAAATACCTGGTAAAATCTGTGAATTTTATTAATGTTTAAATTGCACTGTATGTTTGTGCTTTTACATAATATTTACTAAAATAGATAAGGAGTTAATAATATAAGTACATAAGAATTTTGTTACTGTTGTACTGTTTGATATTTTTCTTATATTAGCATAAATAATAATAAGGAGAAGATTGTGGCTTGGAGCGCGACCAGGGTACCTGAGGTTCAGTCTGATTATACTGTGATTCTAATTGATTGTTAATAAAAATGTTTTATTACTATTATTGTTGAACATTATTTACATACCCATCCCAATACATTGCGCAATGGTAACAAGTTCCCTTCTCAAATATTTTAAATACTTAAGTACATGAATAAGAAGTATTTAAAAAAAAGAAAATCTACTTGCCAAGAATGAATTTCACATTTACTTACCTATCAGTTGCATTAATGTACCTAAATATAAAACTTATTCAAATGATAAAGGATGTTCTAAGTAAAACTACAAAATAGATTATACGTTACTTAATTAGATAATTTATTGAATATTAAGAAGTTTATTAAAATTACACTGTCCTATTGGACAATGTTTGTCGCTTGCGCATCCCTTCTTCTCTCCCGTTGATGCTGTCGTTAGTATGGCGACCAGAGTCGATAGAGTCAACCAACAAACAAATAGTAGAACTTCCATTTTCAAAAAATATACAATCAGTCCTTCTTGTTTGAGGTTATGTTTATGTTTTGAACTTTTGAAGTTGAGCGAGGACTGTGAGCGCGTTCACGAGCGTTCCGAATTGATGACAGCCGTCAGCTGTCATAATTGTGATATCTAAAACGGAACGCAAGATATCGATGTGAGCGCTGTCAGCGATTATTTCCTAATTCGGAAAGCAGCCATAGAAAAAGGAGTTTTTGACGTTGACTTGACAGTTGCTTGTCTGTTTCACGAACTGTGACGTCACCACACTAAGCGCGCCAAATGGAGGGCGTTTAAATAGCCCGGATCGGTTGGATATTTTTAAACATTTTTTTAACTACTTTAAATTGCTTTTTTGCCGTCGAATTTTTTTTTACTATTATTTGACGATGTAAACTATCGAATAAAAATATTAAAAAAATACATGCATATTCCCTATTGCCATAAAGAAAGAAAAAAAAAAAAAATTTTATTGTAAAGAATATGACAATGCAAACAAAAATTCTAATCAAGTTATTTACTTTAAGTACCATATTCTGAAATAAGATGAAATGGGATATTTTCAGTCAAAAATGTGTAGCATAATTCTTTTAGACCTCTCTTTAGATTATAGCTAATAAGAATCTATAAGTGCAAGAAGTGCATGTTTCAGTTTCAGGAGTAAAATGATAATAGTACCTACTGATCAAGAACATTTTTTTAATTACGATGGAGAATTCCTGTTTTATGACGTAGAATCGAGATCGGAAGTGGATGAAAAGCCTTTCGAAAATTATGATATTTAAAAACTGAATAATATGCTTTGAATGCAAGTCTTACAGATTTTTTATGAAATAAACCTTTTTTTTTAGTTTTAAATAATGATTTATTGATTTTCTTCATTTTCAATGTCTTCTCTTATTAAAATACTGTCGAGAAACTGAGCAGGTGGAGATATATAATTTTCATGCCGGCCCATCCAGGATACCAGAAAATAATGTAATACACTCTATAACTATAGCGGTGTGAGTCCTCTGATCAAAGCTGTCTCATGTGATGATGAAATGCCTGGTATCTTCACTAACTTCTATACTCCATTTACAATAGCATTAGACAGAAGTTAAAAAAGGTTATTTTTAATGTACACTTTGTAAAAAAAGTACAATAAACTTGTTACAGTTACAATTGACGCCAAATTAATTCAAATCTCTTCGTATACCAGCTGTCACACTTCATTGTAATCATTTTAACTATTTATCTTATGAAATTAAGAGGCTTTCATTTAAATATATTATTTCATTCCAATTTAAAATGAAAGTGTCAATGCTAAAAACCTAAAAGAAGCAGGAGTGAACAATACCGTGAACGTTTTTCGTTTCACTATAATTCTACCAAATCTAAAAGGTCACATAATCCCTTCATAAGCTGTGACAGCCGGGTGTTTTTAATTTTACCGGTTTATCTCGTCTGTGAAATTGACGTAAATGTTCTGTGATTGTCATGTCATTAATGTCATTCCCTTGTGAATAGTTGTGAATGCTACGCCTTGTGTTTTGTTATTGTCGAATTTTCGTGATTTAGTTGTTATTTGTTAGGTACTGTTTTTCCTATGTTCGATCTTAATGTCTCCCAAGAAAAATAGAAAGAAGCAAACTGTCATCAATATTTTTAAGCAATTTAAGGAGTCCTGGCCAGCAGGAACTCCTTGTTATAAGACTGAGATGATAAAGTAAACCGCAGAAGTTGCCGGTAAGGATGATTACTAAAATTATTACTATACAAATGTTCGAAAGTAACGTGCATTGTGATAAAACATTAGTATTAGTAGCAGTTAGTAGTGATGTGATGAGTCTCTGCCAGATTTCAAGAGAAGCAGTTTGTAAAGAAACATTAAAGTTTACATAAATGAAATGGAGCAGAAAAAGTGTACTCATAGACAAGCACAAGATCGTCCTATGGAGACTAAAATATCTTCATTAAATAAAAAGGCTAAGGAATTAATGAAGAAAAATATATTATTCAGATGAGACTTTAAATGAAGGTACAGCACTTCTAATATTTCTTAACATTTTTTTATGCACCAAGCAGTGAATGCCCCTCGTGCATTCAGTAGTATTATGATTTAGTACAGTTAAATAAAAAAGTACAACATAATTTCATTAATTTGTTTTGTGAATATTGTATTTAAATTATCATACATACAGGTCACACAACAAGTTGAATATGGCATGACACTACTATAAAGTTCTCAAAAGAAGCACATCTGGCAGGTCTATCCACTGGTTTAAAGAATACAACGGGAAAAGGAAGGCGGCGGCGGCGGTATCATTGTTCATATTGGTATGTACTTGATTTACTTTCTTTTGCTTTTAATACATTTTGTTGACTGTCCTCACCATTAACAAATGAACAACCATTGTCATTGACTATTAATTAAGTGATATTATTGTATTGGGAAGTAACACATGCAAAGCGAACTAAAAGTTATAAATGTTGTCGTGTATTATATTATATATAAGACCTATTTCTAGCAGTGAAATATATGGGTACGGAAAAATTAACTTGTAATTATTGTATTTCACAGGACCAACTGAAAGGTTTTTAACGGATGCTGCATTAATATTTGATACAAAGAAAGATGATGGAGATTACCAAATTCCTTTATTCTTAATTAAAACTTAAATGACCATGTGATTGGTTGTTACATTTTTTCGTTTTGTTGTAATGTATGAAGATGCAATAAAGAATGATTCAAAATAAAATGACTTTGATTTCGTTTATCTAATTATTTAGTAGACTGTCTTAGATTTATCTAAAAAAGTTATAAATTAACTTTGAAATAAAAGGTTTTGCATTCCTGCTTCTACAAGCCTCTTTTTTCTAATGCTATAATAAATGGAGTATAGGTACAGTAAAAGTACCGTTCGGCTGAATATGTTGCCCATAATAAGAGCGAGCCTGTTTAATCTAAAACGCGTTCTCAGAAATAATTTAATATCAATTAAAATATTAACTCTCTAATGATTTTTTTTAACTCTCTATCTCTCTCTAACGATTCTCAAATTATAAAAAAAAAAAATTACATCTACGTCAATTTTTGCGGGAATGGGGGCCAATTTCACAAAAGTAATTAAAATCGTTGATAAATAAAACTAATTACTCTCTAACGATTTTTCTTTTCTCTCTTACTCTCTCTAACGATCCTCTAACGATTAGCATTAACAAAAGTTGAGAATAATTATATCGGGGGCAAAATTCACAGAGGTAGGCTAACGTCACGCTCTTAGAAATTATTTAATATCAAATAAAATATTAACTCTCTAACGATTTTGTGTAACTCTCAATCTCTCTCTAACGATTCGCAAACGATTTAAAAAATAAAATTACGTCTAAGTCCATTTTTGCGGGAAGGGGGGCCAACTTCACACGAAAAATTAAAATTGTTTTTACATAAAAACTAATTACTAATAAATAATTAGATTTTTCTTTTCTCTCTAACCCTCTCTAACGATTCTCTAACGATGAGCATTAACAAAAGTTCATAATAATGAAATCGTTCGGCTAAATTCACGGAGGTTTGTTTACTATGCAGTTGTTCCATGTTGAAGGGGTGATAGACGTGCGAGCAAGTACGCGTACTTAAGGCTCGGCGAGCACCTCTCAAGCGTCACTGCTGTCAAATTTATGACATCTACCCACAAAAAAGGTCGGTTGTCGTTTTTATAGCACCTACCTCCATAAAGTAATTAATTTTTTATAAGAAAAACTACGAAGTGAAACTGCACAAACTTAAAACTAGCCCATAGGTCAAAAATTATTACGCTATTTCATTCAAGCGTTGCATAGCCACATGTGGTTTCGTTGCGGCCGTAGTCACACCCGATACAGACGATCGACTGAGTTTTTTCCCGTCATTTAATTATTTTTTGAAACCTTAAAAACATTGGTGTAAATTAACGTTTTACAGGACAATTACTGTTATGGGTCATCACACATCTACTAGCCCAGCATCGGATCAGCACCACCTCAGCTCATCGACATGCCGCCAACTAGGCAGTACTTATGAATGAAGTTTCATGGTGATGCCGATTCGGTGCCAAGCTGAAATGCTATGTAAGCTTTATTTGGCACCTCATACCGGTAGAAACCGTTTTATCCGTTAGAAGGAAAGGGGAGGGGGGAAGTAGTGAACCCATGATCGGTTACTGGGTAGTAGCGTGTGATGTCGACGCCTCTCTTATGATGCTCAAAAGGGCAGTGAATAATAAAGAATCTAAAAAAATATTTTATTTTGGTATTGCTAAAACTGACATGTTTGGTACTCCGAACTATTCTCTCTTCTATTCAGTTTAAGTTTAAAAAGAGCTATCCAACTATGTATTGCACATGGCTATTGGAGCACGGTACCAAAAAGGCATCATCCTTTCGCGCGTGTTTTCAAGATCAACTTTCGTTGGCTAGACTTTATCTAAGTTAGCAATTACTCAAGAAGTTAAGGACAGTCTCCTAGAACATATTTCAGTAGTTACATCGGTTAAGGTAGCTTCTATTATACCGGATGACATTTTTTACCGTCTCGAGCATAATCAGGTGTGTTGTGTAAGTGGAACAGAAGCCATATCCGAGAATATTTGCTTAGTACCATTGAGATTGTACAGGTTCGGAATTTCCTTCAAAAATCATGAAAACTATCCATCCTACGGCCCGTGCGTAAAAACGAATAATAGCCAAAATAGGAGATAGTAAACGGCGTAGGCTGCGATGGCGCATGAATGATAGTTGTACGTGTGTGCGAGCGAAACGCACGCACATTTCTTTTGCGTAGAAACCAAGTAAGCGGCCGCCCCTCGCATGGTACAGTCGTGTTGAAAACGTTTCCAAAATCAACGCAATAACATTTATAGTCCACTTACTAATAAACTAAGACAAACCTGATCTACAAATAAAATGAACACAATACCCAAAAATTCTCACACCAAAAGAATAAGTAGTAAATAGGTAATAACTTAACACAAATAAGAAAACTTAACCTACCTAAAATAATAAAACACAACAAATACTTACGTAAATACAAATAAAAACCCCACCAATTTACCAATTAAAAAGATAAAATAATAAGTAAACCTATCCTTACAAATAAAACGAAAACAGTAACAAAGACTCGGAACGAACTTTTAAAACAATCTAAGTAATCTTTTTTAAATAATTCGAAACAATAAATACTTGAATAAGCAAGAATACTCGACTGTACTTCATTCAAAATGAAAAGGACGTGCATACATGCGGGAGCGAGAACATTGACAGAATGTTGTTCGGTCGACCCGTTGCTAAGTAACGTCGGCGCGCCTACGCACACACACGTACATAGAAACTTGATGTGTGCGTGAGAGTTCACTTACCGGGGTTCACGTACGAGAGCCGAGCAGCTGAGCGGTACTCGCGCGCGGGCGACACGACCGACAGACGCGCACGCGCATTGCGCGCATTTTACAAAAAATGAACTTAGGTAGGTACAGACCTAAGTTCACCTTTTTAGCGATATCGCAGTAGGTAATTATTGTTCAAAATGTTTCGTTCTAAACATAAACTAGCACGTCTTTGCATATTGTTCGGTAAACTTCGAGGCGTGTCTCTATCACTTTTCAAAACATTAAAAGCGTTTTAAATTATTCGCTGTTTTAAATCACTAACGCTTTGAGCTTCTTCGGTATACACTAAACGTCAGACTAAACGTTTTAGGTCGGCCCACAAATAAAAGTCAAGGGGTGTTATGTAGGTCTGGTGACCTCGGCCGCCAGTTCACAGGTGCACCGCGACCTATCCACTTATCACCAAATTGACCATCGAGATACGCGCGCACAGATCGTTTGTAGTGAGCTGGACATCCGTCATGCTGGAAGTACATGTCTTGCAGATAGGGATCAGGAACGTCTTGCAACATGGTGTCAATGACAGAACGGTTCTGCACCCAGTGACAAAACTCCATGCGGGGTCCGAGGGGGAATTTGAGGAGAACGGATACCGTTCCTTCGCAGCGACTGAAGATTTTCTTCTTCTGCGTACATTCGCCTTGCACTGGCTGTTTTCACCAAACAAGATACTCTACGTTAGAATATTCGTACATGTTTAGATACGACAAATATGACCGGGTGCACGATGCATACGTGGAAACAAACAGCGCGACGTCACGCCGCCGTGACTAATCGCAGGTGACTGAAGCTCGGGACGCGGGCGGGCGGGGGGATGCGCGAGCGAGCAGCTCCGGCGCGGCGGCGGCGGCTCAAGCGCCTGGTGATATCAAAGAAGCCGACGGCAAGTACCTATCGGCCGCAAAGGAACGTATCTAATTCATTGATAAATTCCGTGCATTTAGTAGGGTGCGTATGATTTGAATTTCGATATTTTTTCAAGGATTTATTAAAAAAAAAAATAATTTCTGTTTTTATTGTTTTTGTATTAAAAGTTTACTTCAAATGGGTAGTATTTTTAGATAAATCAATTTGTTTAAAGGGTATAAAAAAAAAAAAAAAATTTAGTTGACTATGCCATTGGCTTCTACTCCGTTCACCTACTACACCCTATGTTTGTCGAGACGGTAAAAAAAATCATCCGGTATAGTGCTCTGTGGTAGCTGCCCTTACTGCCTCGTCTCAACTTCTACCCTGTATTACTCCGACCGGACAAGGAATCAAGACAAAGGCCTTTGGAATTCTTGTACTAAACCTCAATACCTTTCTAATTTTATTTATTTTATTTTATTTTATTGTAACAGGAAAACAAACAGTATTAACAACTAACAAAAACATCAAATTAACCAACTAGTAACCAATTACATGTTTTCGCATTTAAATTTACTATGAAGAGCAAGCCTGATAGAGAAAAAAAAAAAAAAATATAATTATAAAGGTGGTATGTACTATAAACAAAACATACAATCACAATAATACCTCGTCATAAAGTCGTCTATAATACAGTTATTGAACCAATTCGAACCAATGTTTAGTAACTGTGCGTTTGCACTGGCGAAACATTACAACAAAACACGTTTAAATCTCTCGTTCCTGCCAACAATTGTATGGAACATTGACAGATTATAAAGATTTCAACATGTTTTGTCGCAAATGTTTCGCCAGTGCAAACGCACGGTTAGTATTCGAATGAATACATGCGGCTTAGTATGATATATCATTTATTCCCATTGGAGCTGGTACCAGCTTCCATACATTTCGTGGCATTATCCTTGTTCTAACACGTGTTGATACTTGAAATTTTATTTTATTTGATGAAATTTACCAACACATATTATCGCACTATACAGGGATATATAGTCTTGTTTTTTTTAATTCCGCGCGTGTTTTCAGGATCAACTTTCGTTGGCCAGACTCTATTAGGTAGCTGCATCAGTTAGACTGGAATCGGACCTCAACATTTAAAGGAAAAGAGCCAATCAATCGATTGGGTAAAATAAATCTTGGTGGGTCACAGACCGCATAACTCAACGCGGGCTGCGTGTGCGTCGTTTCAGCATTGCGTTTCAGTCATGAATGAACGTGTCCATTACAAACTGTCAGATGTCAAGTAGATGTCGCCAATGATTTTATAATCAATGGCTGTCGCTACCTCGGTGAAGTTAGCCGCACGATTTCATTATTATGAACTTTTGTTAGTGCTAATCGTTAGAGAATCGTTAGAGAGGGTTAGAGAGAAAAGAAAAATCGTTAGAGAGTAATTAGTTTTTATGTAAAAACAATTTTAATTTTTCGTGTGAAGTTGGCCCCCCTTCCCGCAAAAATGGACTTAGACGTAATTTTATTTTTTTAATCGTTTGCGAATCGTTAGAGAGAGATTGAGAGTTACACAAAATTGTTAGAGAGTTAATATTTTATTTGATATTAAATAATTTCTAAGAGCGTGACGTTAGCCCACCTCTGTGAATTTTGCCCCCGATATAATTATTCTCATCTTTTGTTAATGCTAATCGTTAGAAAATCGTTAGAGAGAGTTAGAGAGAAAATAAAAATCGTTAGAGAGTAATTAGTTTTATTTATCAACGATTTTAATTACTTTTGTGACATTGGCCCCCATTCCCGCAAAAATGGACGTAGACGTAATTTTTTTTTTTTAATAGGTTGAGAATCGTTAGAGAGAGATAGAGAGTTAAAAAAAATCATTAGAGAGTTAATATTTTAATTGATATTAAATTATTGCTGAGAACGCGTTTTACCCTAGGACCTGAGCAGGTTAAAATTTAGAAACGTGCCGCCTCGATATAGGGGGGGGAGGAGAGGGGGAATGGTTAGTAGATCCCCCCACTCCCCCCTGCCGGAGATACAAAGTTTTTTTTAAATATGACAAATCTCTTATATGCTGGGGCCACACCAACGGATTATCGCGATAGACGTTAACCGTTGGTGTACACACGGCTACACATCAAGCTATACATTTCCAGTTTATGCTGATCTCGCATGGTATAGGATTTCCGTACAATGCGAGGTCAGCTTATACTGGAAATGTATAGCTTGATGTGTAGCCGTGTGTACTACACTACGACTTACCTCGAGAATTTGTCAACGGCATTTACATTGGCGTTTGACGTTGGGTGATTGATAAGAGGTCAAAGAGATTTACCGCGAGAATTATTGCATTGAATGAAGCGGCCACACTTACGTTTCTCTTTGTTCACCGTGAGCGCGACGCGAGTAGTACCGTGAGTAGTAGGTACTACTGATACATGACATGATGCAGAGGGACGTTATAGTTATGAGTGGTAAAGTCGTGTATTTGATTAACGATCATTTAACAGATACCTGATAAGAATACGAAATATTGTTGGTAGTTTCAATTTGATTCGGTACTTATAGTGCATCATTTATGCTCAAAACACACAAAAGGTGGGTGCTTGTCGGGAGCTGGTCGGGTCTTTTTTAACCCACCGACGGAAAAAGAGGAGTGTTATAAATAAGTTTAAAGTGTGTGTCTGTATGTTACATCGTAGCTGCCAAACGGCTGAACCGATTCTGATATTTTTTATTTTGTTTGAAAGGTGACTTGATAGAGTGTTCTTAGCTATGATTCAAGAAAATCGGTTCAGCCGTTTGAAAATTATCAGCTCTTTTTCAGGTTGATGAATGGATGTGAGCATCTTCCACAGGTCACATCGATTCGAAAGGACATGTCCAAAAATGGTTTTTTATTATTCAATAATTCTAACCAGGATAAGTTAAATATATTTGGATAGACATCCTAAAAAGTAGTAGCTCTAACTGTATCATACATTTTTAAGGATTACCAATTTTGAGAAAAATCGCTTTTTAATTAATTTATTTATTTTATTCTTATGTACACACAGTAAAATACAAAATAGATACGACATAGTTAAAATATGAGTACAAAGGTACTGCTTATTTCTTAGGAAATAATTAATTTAGTGTTAGTTTACTCCTAAAACGAACAAACTTTTCTAATTATCTAGGCTAATAAAGTGAACACACCCCAGAAAATAACAAACTTTTCAAAATTTACACATGGTACTGTCATTACAGTCAATTAGTCTGTGCAGTCAATCAATATTTTCTTGTAAAGATTATGACAACGTTAGTTCTCTTAGTAGTCTGTGATTATGACAATGCAAACAAAAATTCTAATCAAGTTATTTACTTTATGTACCATATTCTGAAATAAGATGAAATGGGATATTTTCAGTCAAAAATGTGTAGCATAATTCTTTTAGACCTCTCTTTAGATTATAGCTACTAGGAATCTATAAGTGCAAGAAGTGCATGTTTCAGCATAGTCCACAGGCTTAGCAGCAGGCGTAGCATGAGCACCGTTTTGTCGACGGAAGAGTAGACAAAAATGACGTTTCCTGTAGACAGTAGACAGTACGAGACGGCAGCATAGTAGAAAGAGTCAACTGCACTTTTTACGAAATTCACTTTTTTACATAATTCGACTCAGAATTCTTTGTTTTATTATAGGATTTATCGGTTGTCAGTGTGATTTTGACAGTAAGGATAGAAAACTTTCTTCCGAAATAGTCTACCTACAAAAAGACGTAGACAAAGATCGTTAGAAATGAAAGACAAAATGACAGATTGTAGAAAGATTTCTACGGTGGATGTCAAAAATGAAGAAACGAACTGTCACTTTGTATAGAAAAAGCTATGTCTATTCTTCGTAGAGATAGCAAGCGCCATGCTACGCCTGCAGGAGTAAAATGATAATAGTACCTACCTACTGATCAAGAACATTTTTTTAATTACGATGGAGAATTCCTGTTTTATGACTTAGAATCGAGATCGGAAGTGGATGAAAAGCCTTTCGACAATATTATGATATTTAAAACTGAATAATATGCTTTGAATGCAAGTGTTACAGATTTTTTATGAAATAAAACTTTTTTTTTTAGTTTTAAATAATGATTTTCTTCATTGTCAATGTCTTCTCTTAATAAAATACTGTCGAGAAACTGAGCAGGTGGAGATTTATATAATTTTGATGCCGGCCCATCCAAGATACCAGATAATAATGTAATACACTCTATAACTATAGTGGTGTGAGTCCTCTGATCAAAGCTGTCTCATGTGATGACGAAATGCCTGGTATCTTCACTAACTTCTAGGTACAGTAAAAGTAACGTTCGGCTGAATATGTTGTCCATAATAAGAGCGAGCCTGTTTAATCTAAAACGCGTTCTCAGAAATATAATAATTTAATATCAATTAAAATATTAACTCTCTAAAGATGTTTTTTAACTCACTATCTCTCTCTAACGATTCTCAAATGATAAAAATGAAAAAATTACATCTACGTCCATTTTTGCGGGAATGGGGGCCAATTTCACAAAAGTAATTAAAATCGTTGATAAATAAAACTAATTACTCTCTAACGATTTTTCTTTACTCTCTAACTCTCTCTAACGATTCTCTAACCATTAGCATTACCAAAAGTTGAGAATAATTATATCGGGGGCAAAATTCACAGAGGTGGGCTAATGTCACGCTCTCAGAAATTATTTAATATCAAATAAAATATTAACTCTCTAACGATTTTGTGTAACTCTCAATCTCTCTCTAACGATTCGCAAACGATTAAAAAAATAAAATTACGTCTAAGTCCATTTTTGCGGGAAGGGGGGCCAACTTCACACGAAAAATTAAAATTGTTTATACATAAAAACTAATTACTCTCTAACGATTTTTCTTTTCTCTCTAACCCTCTCTAACGATTCTCTAACGATTAGCATTAACAAAAGTTCATAATAATGAAATCGTTCGGCTAAATTCACGGAGGTGCTGTCGCTGCCAGGCCATGCTGCCAGGAGTGTCAACTGTCAGGTCAGTCAAGATAATGTCAATGTCATTGGTCACCCATCTGTCACCTGATGTTCAGAATTTCTGATGGCCGAAAGTTGCCTCTTCTCTTTCACGATTGAAAGCGAATAAACATCCAAAATTCACGTAATAAGTAACTATTTATATTAAAAAATCTAAAATAAAATGAATTACTTTAACCTGAATAAATTAGTTACGACACTCTGCGTAAGAAGATTTTTGGAGTGTAGAACAGCTACAACCAAAACAATAATTAGGGCTGATGGCAAAGATGTTCCCAAAAGGAAAACTTATGAAAACAGAATAACTCTAATAAGCACTGATAATTCAGTTACTATTACAGATTTTAAGAATGCTCAGAATTTATCTGCAAGGCGAGATTTGAAGCTTGTTAAAATACAGGATGTGGATTCCAAGACCAGACGACCTGTGTTTAAGTGAGTTGAAATGACAATTATGAGAATTTTGCGTATATAATTCAAAAATATCAAAGCAAAAATTGATACAAATATCTTGATTATTTTAATTAGCAAATTCTAACCTGCAATTTACAAGTTTCAGAAAATAGTTCAAAATCTCTGATCTGGTTTTTTCTGTATTGAGTGGGAATTTGTATTTTAGGTTGATGACAAGTGCAGAATTTCATTCAGAAGAGCTTTTAAAAAGAAAGGAGAAACAGACAGCCCGTCAGAATAATTTAATAAAAGGTGAAAAACTGATAACGCTGTCCTCAAGGATAGGAGATCATGACTTGATGACTGGAGTCAAGAAAATGATGAAACTGGTAGAAAAGCATTATGAGGTTAAAGTTGTTATTGCTGGAGATGATGCTGAAGCTGCAAATAAATCAGTAAGTTATTTTAATTACTTCTATATTAAACAGTTAAAACTTCAAACATATCAGAAGTTAAGGAATCTGTATCTTACTTGTGCACAGGTGGTTGGTGCTAGACCTGGCAAGTCAAGTGACTAACATATGTTCAATTTCAAATGTAGATTTTAAGTTTATCGCCACCATGATTGACGGATTGGAAAAAGATAACAATGTGAAGAAATCTGGTTTTATAAAAGCATAAACATGGCTTGATCATTAATTTTCATACAGGGAAGGGAAGAGGCTTTTGCCTTGCAGTGGGGCAAACATTGTTCGGCTGTGGAGTAAATGCGTTCTTGACATCTGTCAGTTTCATACTAACAAATATGTGTTTTGCGAATTTGATCCTTATTACTACTTGAAATTGTCCAACTAACAGGTAGTTACTTGATTCAGGTGTGACTTTCCGCTTATCTAAGCATTTCAGCAGAATAGGTTACTAAATATTCTATGTCTTAATGTATTTTTTTTACAACTAACAGGTGTCAGGAATGCATTCTTTAGATGGCTGGACTTTACAAGTCAGTATTAGCTAGATTGCAGTATTCAAAATGTATTTATTCATATGCACATTGTTCTATTTTCAGGAAAGGATTTATCAAGTGATAGAAAACAAAGTGAAGAATATGAGTAAAATAGTGCAGAAGAGGATGAAGGGTAACAGTTTAAGGTTTCAATTATTACCAATAAGAGATAGCAGTTCCCAAGATGGTAATAACACAGACTCTAATCAAAATGACAATGAAAAGGGGCCACTATGACTAGGAGCTTTTCTACTTGTTATATTATTTACAAAATATGTGGTATTCACAAAATATTATTCTGTTACTAATAAGAATACTGAGTCTAAAAAAAATTCTAAGGAATCTGATTCTGTAAACAAAGAGTCATACCGCATTTGGTATAAGTATTTAATTTGGTATATTTTTACTACAAAGTGATTTTTGTTATTTAATTTACAATATACAAGATGTTGAATGAAATAATATAAACATTTTAATTTATAGAAAGAAGTAACAGTGCTATGATGTACTGTCAATTTAACTCGTAACGACTATAACTCGTAACGATCAAGTTTATGTTAATTATCTGTTTACCCACTTTTTTTTCTTTTCTTTGTTTTTTGTTATTTTATAATCGTACATCTGTGCGCACTAAATTATTAATCTTAGTTTTAAATATTGTTTCTCAGTAAGTGAATTATGTATGCAATTCTTTATGAGAAATAAAGTTGTTCTAACCTAAATTTAACTTAACACAAGATATTATGTAAATGTAATCAAGCCTATTATTGTGGTTGAGCTCTTTACTCAGAGAACTGGTAGCCCAGTGACTTACGAACTGTAGGTCGTAGGTTCGAACCCAGACAGACGCTTAGTTTGTGTAAATTATTTAATCACCACAGCTCTCAAAACTTTTTTAAGGATTACATTGTGAGGGTGTTCTAAAACCAAAAATTCGACGACATTTGTGACATCTTCTACCAACCAACTTGCACAGGGCATGCATGGTGGATTACGGCCCACTCCCTCTCACCGCCTGGGAGGAGGCCTGAGGAGGCCTGTGTCCCAGCAGATGGAACATTATAGGCTGATTCTGCTTTAATACTCAAGGACATTGACAGACAGCATTATAACAGATTATTGCATTATGATAATAATTAGACACAAATATTGGGGATTTAAAATAAATAGAGAATAGTACAAATATTTCTTGAAATTAAATAAGTTGTGACTAGTATTTACAAGTCTTATAGTGATACATTAATATTTGTGGTTTTCTACTTCAGAAAGATGAGTTTGTTTGGCCGCAGTATAATTTTGATTGTCTGTCTTGGTTATGTCATTTATCAGAATCTAAATATATTTATTTCACGGCATTTATTACCTAGTTTTCATTTTACTTTCTATTAATGATTTGAGGGGTTCGTGGCAAAATAATATCAGCCGTACTGGTCGATCAAAGGTTAAGCTACAATTGCCGCGGCCAGTTTGCGGATGGGTCACCATCCATTACAAAGTAAACATTACAAGTAAAATACTGGTATTTAGCTGCATCCGGTTAGACTGGAAGCCGACCCCAACATATTTGGGAAAAGGCTAGGCAGATTGTTTTATTTTACTTTCTATCAATCTGCTTCGTACAGGCATCCGTATGCTGGATTTTAATAAACGTTTAGGTACTCATCTATGGCATAATATAGCACTGTTTATATTATGACTTGTAAGATTCGCGATTGTTTGTAAGGAATTTTGATTTATATTAATATTTTTGTAAGTATTACACGAGATTGTGATAAATATACCTAGTAGGTACCTACTTAATAAATTTGATGAAATAAAACACTTTTTTTTAAATAAATGACAATTTTAATACAGCATCCACCTAGTCAGTCAGTTCAGTCACAGTAGAATCATGTTCAAGCTTACGGTAAATCTGTTCACGGACCGCTCCATCATATTCAGTCGGAAACAGATCTGCCTGCTAATATACACGTGTCCACTCTGAACTTAGAACTACTTAAAGTCTAAATACATACAATTTCTAACACAAGAAGATACATTCAACTAGTATGCTGACATAACTAAAATTCATAAATTAATGATTTATTTTTATCAGTTGGAGTTATCACAGATGTTTTAGAGATCGTTAATTCTTATATGGTAGGAGATTTATTGGTAGCATAAAGGTACACATCTTAGACAATAATAAATTATTAATTGAGATTCTATTATGGCAAATGATAATTTTATTGCAAGTGTAAATACAAATAATTTAAGAATAGTCAATTTTCCTTTCTATTTGCACGCTGTGCCGCGTGTAAGAATATTAATTAAAAGTCTAGAGAGCTAAATTTTATATTATAATAATAACTTTACTTAATAACTAAGAAGATATTCGAACAAAGAGAATGGAAAATTGGCATATTGGCACAGGCTTCAAATACAGCACAAAAGTATGTGCAGTTTAAGCCTCCTACTTACTAGGTATTCTATTGTTTACGGCAATATAATACAAAATGCTTGTAATAAACATTAGAAAAACGATTTAAGTAGACTTCTAAAAACCATTGAAATAGAAGAATACTTTGTGATCTACGTCTTAGATTACTTACATTAAAATAGTAGGTATTCTGATTTGAAACACTTGATTATGAATATAAATAGTCGTTACTAATCTAATTGAAACTGCAATAGGAAAGAATACTTACACTTAATATGAATCGCTACATAATAATGAACACTAAAACATTGTACCTTACCACGTCGTCCTATCTGTTACGTACGATATGAACTCGGTCTTGTCCATGTGGTCACGGCGAGTGATGGTCGTAGGCGTCGTCAACGGTTGCTAACAACCATGGGTTTTATTAGGCGTAGACGACGAACGCGTACTGGTCCCGGCTGGCCGTCGACAGGTCAGTGTTGAGTGTCCGGCCCCACGTGATAAGCGGCGATACGGTGCCCACCACGGGAGCAGCGCGTGCTACATTTCTTACGAGGTCCTGAAACAATAGAAATTAACATAAGCACATAAGCATATATTCTTACAATTTCCATCAAAACTGCCTGGAACTTAGAGTAATTCACAAATGCCTTAGCAGATAAACCTGTGTTCGCGGCATGACATTGATTCGTAAAGTCTATTGAAATCCTTGATTCTAATTTATTTTTTAAACGCTTATCAACGTTATCCTTGTGTAAATTAATTTGGTTTCAGAATGACTACTTAGTAGTTGCAATTGAATTTTTTTTTTTGCAAATAGCTATTTGTCCACCTCATGTGTTAGAGATCGGATATCGGTTACTTGAAATGTTTAATGATGTTCTTGTCTGTTTTAGGGTTCCTTTCCAATATATTATTTTATTTTTATTACTGGGATAGGTACACTTGTTTGTAGGTCGTCATCCGCCTATCTGTAGGTATGTCACATATTCAAAATTAAATCACACGAAGGTATCTGTAAGATGTAATAAAATATCAAGCTCATAAATACTCTACGGAACCGTACTTTGTGTGTGAATGATCAATTAAATGCTCGTTCACCAAATCACCACATCATCAAACAAACGTTACCCGTACCAGCACCTTAATTACGTTACACACTTTCAATCACAATCTGAATGATTTTGAAGGGTATTGCAAAACTATTGCTTCGTATGTTCGAAAAAATTGTCTGCTCAACAACGTTAATAACGCAATGAATGTTGTTGAACTGTCAAAATGAAAGCCACTGCTATGTAAGTGTGTTACACAATTACCCCGTAGGCGATTTATTGAGATGGGTCACTATGTAAAAGTCTGAAACTAATTTCTCTACCTCTAAGCCCGTACGTCCACGACGCTACTCAAGAGTAACCAGTTACAAACTCAAATCCCCAGTGAGTACCCAAAATGTGACAGCACTAGTATTGGGTTCCCACCTATGAAATTGGCGTTTTTTTCTCACAAATAGAGAACCTCGCCACTTCTATGATTTAAAATATTCATCAATTGCTTGGTATTATATCGAATAATGACCATCATAAACATCTACCAATAGTAAAAAAACCTTATTACATAAAGTTTTCTAAACATAAAAAAACCTTTAAAATTACCTACTCCTCATTTTTTTAGCAGAAATGACCACTATTTGTTTTAACTCAGATAAAACTTATTTTTCGCTTAATCTAAGTGGCATATTACGTTATCTTAGTTTTTAAACTCGTTTATAGACTGCTTGTCCCTAAATAATATTGAACAATTGAACCCAGTAAAAAATCAACTAGGCAAATCCCTTGACCTAATTTTGTGTAACTTTCCTGGAGGATTCGTTCATGAATGTAGAACTCCCTTGTCGACTGTAGATTCTCATCATCCACCACTAGAGATAGTTATAAGTAATATGTCATTTACTTCACTTAAATGTAAACGCTCCGCAAAATACAATTACCGAAAAGCGAACTATACCTTGTTGAATGAGCAAATAAGACAGATCAATTGGACTACATGCTTGTCCGAGTGCAAAGATGTCAATGCAATGGTAGAAGTACTATACAAGCATCTCCATAATATAACTGACGAGATCGTGCCAAAAACGAAAGTCTCACAAAATAGGTACCCCCCTTGGTTTCCAAGGGCTCTTATTGGACTTCTAAACGAAAAGGAAAAGCTTAGGGTGCGGTTTAAAAAATATAATAATCCCCGCGATAAGTACGAATACAGATTGTTAAGTGAAAGAGCCAATATGATGATCAAAAGTAGCTACAAAGACTACGTTGGGAGAATAGAGAAGAGCATATCACATAATCCTAAAGTTTTTTGGACATTTGTCAAGGCAAAAAAATCGAAGTCTAATGACATACCGTCTGAGATGAAACTAAATAATCAGATAGCCACTACCGGGGACGATGTCTGCGAGCTCTTTGCTGCCCATTTCTCTTCAACGTTTACCCAATCAGATGAAACAATACAGGCTTCATTACTGAAAGATCACAAGTATCCCCAAAATAGCTTAAGTAGGGTCGCATTCTCCGAAAAAGATATAGTTAGAGTCCTTAAAAAACTTAATGTATGCAAGGGTCCAGGACCAGATGGTTTTCCACCAATATTTGTTAAGAACTGTGCATGCAGCTTGGCCCTACCACTTAAAATCATTTTGAACCACTCAATCGAAACAGCACGATTCCCTTCTGAATGGAAAAATGCCAATGTAGTGCCTATCTTCAAAAAAGGTGAAGCAAACAACATTAGAAACTATCGGCCAATATCTATCTTATCTGTGTTCTCGAAGGTCTTTGAATCCCTCATGTGTCCTATTCTAACATCTCACTTTAAAACAGAGCTGGCTTCCCAACAACATGGATTCTGCACACAAAGATCCACCGCGACTAATCTAACTCTTTATGTCAATGATCTCAGCAAACTTATCGACTCTCGCACACAAGTTGATTCCATCTACACAGACTTTAGCAGTGCCTTTGACAAGGTCGACCACCAGATCCTACTGCAGAAGCTTTCTAACCTCGGCATATTCGGCCAGCTGCTCCAATGGTTCGAATCTTATCTGACTGACAGAAAACAAAAGGTCGTAGTAAAGGGACATCAGTCTTCATTTTATTACTCTACTTCCGGAGTTCCACAAGGCTCCCATATGGGTCCGATATTGTTCCTGGTATTCGTCAACGACATTGTGAACTGCATCAAACACAGTGAATGTTCACTCTTTGCAGACGATGTCAAGTTCTACAGGCAAATAAATTCACCCAGAGATATATCCTTGCTTCAAGAGGATCTAAACTCAGTGCAGGACTGGTGTGTAAAGAACAGGATGACTCTTAACGCTGAAAAGTGTCAACACATGACCTTCACCAAAAAGCGAAATACCCTTCCATCCTCGTACTCGCTGAATGGTCTAACGCTGCAGAAGGTTGACACAATTCGTGATCTGGGAGTCTGCCTTGACAGTCAGCTCACTTTCATTCCCCACATAGACAATATTGTCAAAAAGGCAACTAGAATTTTAGGATTTCTGAAGCGTATCTGCCGCGACTTTAAGTCTATTCGCACCCTGAAGCTTCTCTACTTCACCCTCGTCAGAAGTGTACTGGATTATACATCGCAGGTGTGGAATCCTACCTATCAGGTCCATATAGATCGAGTTGAACGTGTCCAAAAAGGCTTCATTAGGTACCTGCGTTATAAATCGAGCAGCTGCCCCAACACAACTAATTACTCTGAAATGTTGAGTCACTTCAACCTCACATCCCTCGAAAACCGCAGAAAGATTATGGATCAGATTATGCTCTTTAAAATTGTCAATGGATTGATTCATGTTCCACAACTGCTGAAAGACATAAATGTATCTGTTCCCCGTAGTAGTCAACCCAGGTCCGACCGCAAACTAGATGTGTTTGCACCACTTACAGCTCGAACCAACCTCGGGCGATCAGCGCCATTGAACCGTTTCGTGGGGACGTATAACGAAAACCACACTCGCACCAATTGCATTGACATCTTTTCCAACACACTGGCTCAATTTCGCAGTAATCTTTTACGGCAACTCGTAATTGCCAATTGCTGACATTTGATTTTGTTTGATTCCATTTTTCATAATATTGTTCTGCATTTTATCTTATTGATTCCTACATGTTAATATCATCTTAATTACCTGCTAAAATTTAATTCATTGATTGTATTTTTATTGTTTTATTTGATCTCATTATTATTAGTTTATTTGATTTTATTAATTTTAAGTTTTGTATTGATTTTATCATTTCTATTCTTACCACTTTTATTAAAATTAGGCAAACTCTGTAAGTGCTGTGCACACCTTTAAGTGACAAGTTCGCTGTAGTTTATAAGTTATAATAAGATATGCTCTCTGTAAATGTTTTTGTGATCTGGTCGTTGGAGTGCCATAATAAATAAATAAATAAATAAATAAACATTAGTGCATAAAAGTTTTAAAACATTAGTGTTCATGGTTGTTATATAAAATAAGAAAATGTTAGTATGAAAAATGCAACTTCTTTAAAATTCTCCATACAAAACGTTGATTTCATAGGTGGGGACCTAATATTTCAATGGCGGTCCTTACACGATGCAACCTATCACAAACTGATTAATAACGCGTTATTAAGTCGTGACGAGGACAAAGGTAATAGTAACAGACACCGTAGTGACTCATCTCGACGAATTAGAGACTACTGTTCAGTGACTGTGTAACTCGAAAATATGTTTAGTGAGCTAGGGTTAAAGTCACGAATGCCCATTTTTTAAGTTATAAACAAAACTTCCTTCTCAATGCGACATCAGTGTCCGTCTATGACTGCAGACTGAAGGTCATACGCGTTAGTAATAGAGACATAAACAACAACAACAGACGGCGTAAGGTCGGAACGATTAACTTCTGAACATAGACCATATACCTATAGCTTATTATAAATGATGCACTTTACACTTAGCACCTCATTAATTAATTACATGCAGTTAATTTTAACATCCCATAGGTAGTGACCATTATTTATGCAATAATGATTTATGATTAAGTACCACCAATAGCATACTTGCAAGTCGAGCGGCATTCTCAGTTAATTACAGAGTAACAAGCGAGATCATTCCACTTAACCATCCATAATAATGATGAATTTGAGATCCATTAAAGTGTTAGTTACTGATCAATTAGTGAACATACTCGAAGCGTTAATATGAGGGTTAGTTACTCGCTGCCTTCTTATTCTCTTTGTTACAGACACTTGATATTATTTTGGTCTAGCTAGCTTATTTTATTTTTTATAGCAAGGTCTTGACCATCCGCAACTTGTGCGATTTAAAAAGGTCACAGAGGACTAGTAAATCCAAAAATGATCATCGTCGTTTTATCAACCTAGACCACATAAATTAATATCACTAATTTTGATGCTTCTTCTAATTCGTCATAATTATAATACTTACGATATCGAACGTTACAAGAATATCAACTGTTGAAAAGGTAAATAAAAATATATTTTCAATAATAATACTCATAAAAATGTTCAGTTAATAGGTAAATATAGTTTTTTTCTTTTAATTTATCTCAAAATAGTAATTAAGAGAATAAGTCGGCGGCGAAGGACAGACACACCATGTTACCCATGAGGGAGGATCGCCGTCGGCCCGAGCGCCGCTTGCGCCGGCACCAACAACGGCGGCCCCTTGCTGGTGCGCGGCCGTACCCGCGGCTCCGCGCGTTGCCCCGCGCCCCGCCCGCCGTGCGTCCCGCATACCCCGCGCTGCCTACCGCCGCTGGCGCCGCCGCCGGACTCGCCGCGTCCTTGGACTCTGACGCCGTCTGCTCCGCTGATCTGTCTGCTATGATGTGGGTCTCCATGTCTTCCAGCGGTGATTCTGAGCTGTTCATTATAAAATGCTAGTTAAACAAACGCTCAACCCATCGTTGAGAAGAGTCAGGTTGAAAACAAGAAATTCATTGTGGACCAGAATGGCCTAAACTAACAATGATTGCTTATGTTTGGCTTTACTAGCCTGCACTCATCCATCCATGCTTAAAAACAGCCTTAAAAATATTATAAAAAGCATTACCCTCCTTCTGGGGCAGTCGGGTAAAAAGGCTAATGGAACGTTAAATAATGCAGATGCAGGGATTTTTTCGCGGGGAAATTCAGCTTTTCAGCTAAATGTAAGGAAGTAATGACAGAAACTTACTTGGCACTGACGGAGCAGTATTCACTAAGCTGTTCCCACGTACAACCATGGTTGCAGCATTCATCAGCGATACCGTTCCCCGCTTGTCGTCTTCTTCTCACCACAGACCCAGGTTGTTCCACTACTGGAAATTAGTATTGAAGATTAAACTCTTGACCAGAAGTAACTAAAGGAAAAATTACGGATATAAGATGCATCACTGGATTCACTGGTAGGTACTGGATGGTACATAATAATATGGTGGAAGAACATTACAGATGCTTTGAAAAACCTCGGATGGGAAAAGATGGCGTAATGGTGAACAGGAGACGTGTCCGGTTTACTATCAGATCCTGACGTAAATCAGTTTTGATATGAATTAAGTCTTACAAGTAAGTAGTAAGAATCTACCTGGCTATTCTTCATAAACTTAGTAACCACTTATTGAAGAATGAATAAGTGTTGACAATTCATTTTCCTGTTATTGTAGGTACCTACTGACCAATATTACAATCGTGAATTATTTCAAGCAAATTGCTATTGAATATTTTTCTTTTATAGAAACCGGTGCTTGTGTATCATATATGTATACTCAATAACAATTATTAGCAATCCAGGAAAATGTCTCATTTTACAAGCCGTGTGCCCGATGGGATTTCCCTTCGGCGTCGGCGACTGGTTTCCAAAAACGATCATGCAACTTACTTTTAGGTACTTTATAAACAGAATTCTCAAGTACCAACTTCCACGTTCCTAACTTAAAAAAAAACTATCTTCCATGCAAACATTCATCCTTTATTTAAACATAAAGAGGAGAGTTTACAAAAAAAATAATAGTTATCTAGATAGGAACTTCAATACCTACAAACTTTCATCCCCCATTTAACCCCATTAGGTAATGAATTTTCAAAATTCCTTCCTTCCGTGCTGATCTACGTTATTTATAGAACTCTCGTGCAAAATTTCATGCTTCTAAACCTAGAGCCAGCGGTTTAGGTAGTCCGTTGAATGTCAGTGAATTTAAGATTGAAATGAACTAGAAAATATGCTTGCACATTTGGTTTGTTTCAAAATATTTTAATTTAGAGTCTGAAGTGCGTGGTTTGTATTTGATTTGGGTTTATTAGTATTTAAACATTCGTTAATACATGAACATAAATAGGAGTAGAGCTCTTTGTGTTAGTGCCGCAAAAGAAATTACTCTGTTTGATAGGTTCCGGCGGTGTAGGTAATTACAGACACAATATTGGAAATTTTAACATTTACAACATCGTTTCAAAGGTTGCCAACATTGTCAATCGTTAACGGCGGTGCAGGAGTCTATTAAAATAAACTACGGTAGGTCTGTTTTTTATGGTTAGATAAAGTTCTATTGATAGGTACTTTCCATGCCAGTATCATTATCTTCTAAATATGTAACACGCCTCCAAACAGTGGTTCACATATTAACAATTAAAGGGTATTTTGGTAAAGTATTATCACCAAAAGCATTTTCCCACGTGAACCAGGGCAAAGAGTGACATGTGTTTTGACCCATGTAACCCGTGCCCAAACTGATTAAAAAACGCAAACAAGATGGTCAAACATTTTAGTTAAGCAGCTTTATATATTATTAATATTGATTTTGAGAAAAAAGTCAATCTTACAAGTTTAAATCTGGATCGTAATAACGTTAAATTAATGGATCTAAAGCGCCATCACTCCTCAAACTAAACTAACAAAAAACAATTTTTAATTAGAGTTGTAATTAGAGCTATAATATAAAACATTTGATAAGAATTCTGCGAGGAGCTTCTATTACTTACATATCTAATTATTTGGCAAGTAAATATTCAAGTACTTGGCTTGTTATTAATTTTTATGTTGCTGATTGAATTACTTATAAGTGACCTTTCATAATTTGTTATTGAATATTGTTGTTAGCAATAGCGATAATATCTGTTACTTTCCGGATATAATACTTAGGCTGTGTGTATAAGGTCATTATTGTTCTTAGGAGTTTATAGTAGCTTATTAATACGACCACATCTAACTACCTAATGAATTTAATAAATTTATTCATACTATATTCTATATGTAGTTGCCCTATTATCTGGGAAAAGGTTTCATTGTTTGATCGATTTGGCGACGCTGGTCACTAATATAGCTTAGAAATAATACTCGCCGAAGAACACTCCCTTGCGGTACCCCATATGTTTCTCAGCAAATATATAGATATTTAAATTAACATTACATTTAGTACATACTCTCGATATTCAAGTGTATAGTTTTTGATCTGTGAGGATGATTTGATAAGGTATAACACGTTCCCTCTAATTTTTTGGTTCATTTAAGAGAATGTAATGTTTTACACAATCGAATGCTATTGTCATGTTTGTAAATATTGAAGATACCTATAGTGTGTGTTTTTATCAATTAGCAATTTAGATACGATAGATAGAATATTCTTTAATATGTATCTCCAAATCTCCACCATAAAAAGCTTTGGTCAACTATTAAAAATGTAGACTGTACCTGTAGGTGTGTCCCAAGGACTGTTGTAAGCATGGCAAACCCTGCTCATGATCTCGCTCAGCTGTCGGCCACAGAACCGCACCGAGGGAGATGTGGCCGCGTCTGTTCTGCTCTCGAGAAGCATGGCTGCTGCCAGCACGGCTAACTGAACTGCCTTGTTTACTAGCATATTTACTAATCTGGAAAATATAAAGAATACTTCACATACCTATTTTTTGGATTTTACAATGCCCATGCGTCTAGAAACGAATAGTTAATGTGAGGAACTCTAGGTGGTTTTCTGCTTTTATACATTTTGGGGCAAACGTGTAATCCGACACTGGCACCGCCCATTTGATACCAGATACGCATCCCTCAAAGGACTTTTCATTTCCTAAGTGCATTACTGACTGACTTCGCGGTAAAATGAACATTTATCAATTCACATTAGGAAATAATAGATTGAAGGTGTGATACTGCAAATGTTACTTGAAATTAATAAGAGTTTTTGTGTAGACGCGTGGTTAAGTTCAAGTGTTGCTGATATACATAATTATAATATGTTTAATTAATTAAATTCACGATGTTTACTAATGATGCAGTCATGCAGCTAAATATTATTAATGATCGATATTATCTTTTTTCCCGCTGGACTTGTGTACCTATATACATTCTCCTTGGACCACATTATTTACACATGTACCACCCCACTGCATCTTGCAGTATTTTGATTTAGGTTATCGCAACTGATGAATTAATTACAAAGAATACGCTAAAACGTGAACATAATTTTCTCAAAAAGCATGAACCAGAAGTTAGAAAGACCATGTGATTTTATTATTGTTCATATAAATGAAAATATTGCAACGGACACAATTAGACAATGATCACAGTTATGTTTGGCATAAAACGTGGGTGTCATTATAGCAACCATACAAACATTATTCGTAACTATCAAATATTATGCGTTTAGCATTGAAATAAAGCTGAGTTAGTAATGACGATGATTTCATTCACCTTCCCCGTTCATAAAAATGCAAATCAGCGACTTCCTCTTATAAATTGCCGTTCCGAGAGTATTCCAGGGTGGGTGCCACATGACGTCGTCGTTTTGTCCTCATCGTAGTGTAATGAATGTTTCTACGTATAACGCATCGAGGACAAGTTCTATTTATAGCGAGTTAAGGCTTGTACTAACGTGCTGGCAACGTGAGAGTTAAGCACGGTGTGCCACCTACCTAGTAGGTATTAGTGGACGCAGTGCAACCACTTAACGAAATCTACATACATATGCACATGTAGTGCATGTAGTCAAGCTACTCGCACAGACGACACGCGAACACGACTGCGTTCGTCTGCACTCGATTGCTCTCCATATCTGTTTGTGGCAATGTAGAGCGGTAGAGCGCTTGACTCAATACTAGGGTGCTGCTAGCCCACAGAAGCTTAATCCAAATATTAATTATGTAATTTTATTTACTGGTTAGATTTTTGATTGTAGTAATTTGAGATAA
The DNA here is from genome assembly GCA_947363905.1 of Lithophane semibrunnea. Taxonomy (NCBI): domain Eukaryota; kingdom Metazoa; phylum Arthropoda; class Insecta; order Lepidoptera; family Noctuidae; genus Lithophane; species Lithophane semibrunnea. Next base: position 10,216,243 of record OX376192.1, on the reverse strand, counting down.
AGCTAGGATGTCTAATAAAAAGCTACTTCAAAACGAGTTATATTAAGGTAAAGGGTGTAACCCGCCTGCTCTGTGTAACTGCACATAAACTTCTTTCAATTTGTGATTAAGGATCACACAATATAACGATATGGTACTTGTTTAGAACACAATACTCAGCGGCTGGTCGGTCACTCGCAGGGCGCGTGCACTGTGCGCCCGCACCGCGCGGCCGCCGCTAGTGCGTCGCTGTGAGCATGATGAGCCTCGTGCTCGCGCACTCGATTGAATAATTACATGAATCTCTGATTGTATATGTAGCCTTGCTCCTGCTTAGTATTGTTCTTTAACAGACTATTTTTGCTGACGCGCCGTAGGTATCCTTGCTACTACTGAGTCACTCGTTGGTAGAGCTCGAAATTAGAAATCTCGAATTAATAGCTTAGATAGTTATCGAGTATTAGAAATAGCGCTTGATGCTACTTATCGTTAAGATACAAAGGTTGCGAACTATTACTACTAGGTAAGGTCACGTATAAAATAGATTGGATTAGCTAACTAAGCAAAATTAAATATGGTATCTAATAACTACCAGATCATTATTTTAATAAAGTAAATACTTAAGATATATTTGCCGTGCTGTAATGAGGCGACTGGCGATCGTTTATGGTAGTCGTTTATTTTAATTACTTATTAATTATTTTCAATTTATCGAGACTGCAGGTTATCCAAGCACTTTCTTAGCATTTTCTGGTTTAAATACTTAGGTATGCTACGGATGCAATCTGTAAACGAACTTTCCACGGAAATATAGTAGGGAGGTGCTCAGTAATAAGAGGGCTTGGATTTGGATAAAGCGTGTTGGATTAATATCAAAAGGTTTCGTTTATTTGCATTGTCACATTGAACTGGTTGGAGCTTATCACTATAGTGAATGGATCTTTTTTCAAATAAATTAGCGAATACTCCCAAGTTGCGAAACCGGTATTAAGTTATGCAGTAGGTATCTAAGTCATTTTAAAATCTCTAAGCCGCAGATGCACGCAATGTGCGTAGAGCTTATTTTTAGGAGTAGAGCCTACCTCAATACGGTCTTAGTACCCAAGTACTTACGTCTTTTATTGTACCACACTAAACTGTTTTGTGCTTCATACTAAGTTCTGTTTAAGTAGATACCCAAAAGACAACGAAAGAGTCAGTGATCGAAATCGCGGGGAAATGCTATCAAAAATATAAATAGGTACGCCCAAGGATTTTCCGGAATTATAGTGGGATTGTTATACCTAGTTAAAAAATACCTTGAAGTAGGTATGAAATTATAAGTATTCGTTTGGCGCAAAACAATTTAGGTAGGTACTTATCTTTTTTACCGAGCTATTTATGCAGTTTTATTACCTTATTTATTTTATTATTCTAGGAATTTTTGTATTTAATGAATATTAATTACGATGGCATGAAATCGATGACGGAACAAATGTGAAGTTATCATAGGAGTTATCGTTCGCAGAAATTTGAAAGTTTATCACACAACAAAATTGAAGTAAGGAAATGATCAGTACCCCTAGTGTGAGTTTCTTGCTGTATCACGAAATACGTGACGATCAAGTTAATCGAGCTAACTAATGAGCAATGGTATTTAAAAATGTTGCGAGTGTGAGTTCAAAAACGTCTAACTAACATCAGTTAGTATCGTCACTTGTCCGATAGTATGCCGAAACGTTTGTTATTTTTTTAATGTTGCCTATCTTGAACTTAGAATGGTTTCGGTGAAATAATACGACTAAAATACAAATCATATCGCAACCATGTTAACAAGCGCTATGCGTACCCTACGTAATTTAGACGAATATTTTTTCTTATGAATGATATATTCCTATTTCGTTTTAACGAGCAGTGAGTAAGGGAGATGTGAAATTAGGTGTGTGTGGCGTCAAATTCAAGTGGCGAGCGTCGCGTCATGTCAATATAAACATTCCTTCTGCCTTCAAAGTTTTTCGCGCTTTTGTGTTACATTACTAAACTTATTCTATTTCGATTATTTGCTTTTCATAATGAAGACCAGTGCATCGCAGTTTGAAATGTTAGTTAACTTCATGGAACAGTAAGTACACTTGAGCATAATATTGAAAATAAAAACATAGTTGTGAACCATTCAAATAAAAAAATCTTTTCTCTAAATTTTACAGACACGGTGACATAAACAAACTGAATAAACACGCAAAAGGTAGAATACAGACGATCCAAGATTGGGAACGCCTAACAAATTTATTAAATAGTGATCCCACTGGGGAAACTAAAAGTACAGAGAAATGGAAGAAGGTATGTATTAAGTGAATATTTAATTTTGGTTTTGGAGTCTTACCAAGGGGTATCCTATTATTCAGTTACTGGGTTGTGGATCTTAATTCATTTTATATAAGTACTTCAATGGTAATATTGTCTTTCAAAGGTTTGGAGCGATTTAAAAAACAATACAAAAAAGAAGGCAGCAAGAATAAATAGGGCTGCTGGTGGTACTGGTGGTGGGCCTGCACTTAATTTACATTTAACTGATTTGGAACATCGTGTCCTCAATATAATTTTACCTCAGGCAGCTACAGGCTTAACAGGTGTAAGGGAAGCCGGCTTTTCTGAGGTTGGTTATGGTGCTTTCATAATATAATTGTTTACTAACTGCAAAAAAATATAGGTATATAAGTACTTCAAGTACCTACATCTGTAGATTTATAACAAAATACTTTTTCTTATTTTCCACCAAAATATTAAAATTTACTTAAAAAATGTTTCAGAACCGAATTGACAGTCCCAATAGAACAGTAACTCTGTCACCAACACCCCCTGCGCAGGCTGCCAGTTATGAGGTTCCAGTTATTGAAGAAAGTCCAGTTATTAATTTAAGTAAGTATTGTCTGTGGTTCAAAATTGTATTTATTTATTTTATTTAAATATTGGGACCTGTGACCATATAGGTGAGTATATGTTCCTTGCCTGTGACTTGACAGTCATATCTATTCATGCAGATTTTTAATTTTTATTTTTTTCTATTTTAGTGGATATTGATACATGGAATGAAGCTGGACCATCCCACATCATAACACCCTTACCTCAACCATCACCAACCACCGACACCTACCAAGCAGTAGAAGGAGTAGCAGTAGAAGAGGAAATTGTCTTGGACAGTCCACCACCACCTGCCTCTCTAAGACCAACACAAGCGGGGCACACTCCACAACGTCGGCGACGTGGTATAACTTCACGTCGAATAGTATCTCCACGACGCCGGGTTATCAGACAACCCAATCAGATGGAACGAGCAACAGAGCAGTTCCTGAACTCTGACGAGGAATGGAGGCATTTTTTAAGAAAGAAACATGAGGATGACTGCAATATAGAGAGAGAAAAGCTACGCATAAGGGAGCATGAGTTGGAAACTCACAGGAAATGGCAAGATGTTGCATTGCTTGCTGTAGAATTATTGTAGGCATTAAATAAGGTTATAGATTCAAGATTATGCAGAGAACAATGATTTATTATCTTATGTTATGCTTCTACATTGTGCACAGCAGCATTTTGGCATTTTTGTGTTTTCTTTTGTTGTGTATGTAATTTTATATTGTTAATTTTTTTACAATTTATGCCTGTAGGCTTTTATTTAGGTATTCAGACAGACAGCTGTGCTGCTGGGGAATTAGGCTGGTTCTAGGCCTAATTTGATTAATGACTTTTGATTTTGATCGTAAATAAAGGCTACCGTTACCATGTGATAAAAAAGTACCCATGTTTTATTTAAGTACCAAATAACAATTCTATTTGACGTGTTTCATCATTATTGTAATGGTTTAAATGTGTTATGTATGGACTAAGAAGTAAATAAATATAGTTCGTTTATGTATACACATGTAGAATGAAATAAAGGCTCAGAAAAAAAATAATAATATGTTTATTAAAATGAAAATGATGAAATTACTGATGTAATCTTCGGGCTATTTGATCACGCAAAGCTCTTCCTCGGATTAAATCGGTGGTTGCTCTTTGATCTCTGTCATCATATCTGATATTATCTGATGTTGGTTGCTCACATTCTATTTGACCTGAAAATAAAGATGAGGTTGTAGGCATAATGAATAAGCAGGGTCACTGAATTCATTGGCTATCTTTTAGGGCGTGATCATGAATAAAAACATAAAAGTGGTTTGAATGGACTCAACCCTGACATCGCTTTTGTCAAGTTAAGAGAACATAAATCTATGCAACAGCTGGTTTTTTTACAACAGTTGTATCCAAGTGAAATATTTATATTCTTACCAAAATCATCTGGTTCAGGTACACCATAATCTAAAGCAATGTTATAGAGCACACAACAGGCTTGAATGATTTGTGCACATTTTTGAGGCTTGTAATGTAGCACTCTGTCTTTACATAAACAACGCCAACGATTTTTCAATCGACCGAACGTGTTTTCAATGAGAACTCTTGCAACTATATGTTTCTCATTGAATGTTGCTTCTATAGATTCTGCAGTTGCTTCTAAATATGGGGTCATTAACCATGGGCGCAATGGATATCCAGAATCACCTGAAATAATGAAATTGTATTAAACTTATTTTTCCATAGTGATGTTGGTGTTAACATATACATGTGACATAATAAATTATTAAAGCACAAACACTCCTACTTGGAACAAATGTCACTCATTTAAAGATACTTAACACAACCAACAGGTGTACAATACTTAATGTTTAAAAAATAAAAAGAACACATACCCAGCAGCCAACATGTTTCACCTTGTGCATGTAAAGATTGCATATAATTGTTGACTTGACTGTTTTCCCAAATAAATGAATCATGGTTAGCACCACCAAATTTAGGGTTGACATTTATTATTTTACAGTCACTATCGCATACCTAAAATATAATAATTAAAATTAGTTTTTTCATGATTGAATGCTAGCTCATTAATGGATTTCAGAATAAATCGGTATAGGTAATTATTGCTTAAATACCATTTGTACATTCATTGAATGATAATGTTTTCTACAGTAGTATAAATGCTCCTCTTCTTCAGGTGGGCCATGTATTCTAAAATGACTCCCATCGATACACCCAATTACACCAGGTATTCCAAATTTTGAGTAAAATCTGTAATAATTTATTAATAATTTAACTCAAATTATTATTGTTAGGTTCATGTGAGTAGGTAACTAAGTGCTAAAATAAATACTAACCTCTGACTTACTGCCTGTCGAGCAGCACGAGTTTTTGGAAATTGTATGTACTTTTCCAACACTAAATCATGAGTCAAAGCTTGGGTCACTTCATGAATGTACACACTGCACATCTTTTGCGACAGACCTTTGGCCACTCCCACAGGACGTTGATACGAACGTGTCGCATAAAAGAATAGAGCCACGAGTACCTAAAAAATATTAACAAAATGTTAATAGATGTACCCATTTACCTAAAAGCGCCTACAAGGAATTCATTAGGTATTTCATTATTGCCTATTACAATACCTTGGTTTGAAGTTTAACTCGTTGTGTGGACCTTAAATTTGCCAATTCTTCTAGTTCTTGACATAGAAATAGAAATGCTTCCTTTGACAAACGATATCTATTTCTGAATTCAGTATCGTTGAGATCTTCCACTGGATTAAAACAGGCACGAAAACCGGCTCTTTGTTTTCGGAGATGATTCCGTTCATCTTGCTGATGAGCAGTCATCATCATTTTCCATGCGAAAAAATTACGTGCACCCATTACAAACACAATTTACCACAAAAATACACGCAACTATTACGAACGTAACTAATATAAACAACAATTCACCTGTCACACACCAAGTGAGTGACTTTACTACAAAGTTTACGTTTTTAAACGTTTGAACACCGCTTAGAAAAGTCAAATTTAAACTGACACTCGCAATAACCCGCAAAATGTTCTCCGAAACGCTACTATGTGAGTCACGTTTAGAATACCGAACTATTGTAGTATCGTTAAAAATCTGACACTCGCTGTTTCAGTTTACAATACTTTCCGCCAGGGGCGCTTTTTACGTTTTCATACATTTATTATTCGATACAGAAACGTGGTAGTAGCGTTTTCTATGTGACAAAACTCACACTCGACGTACAGAAGAGTCTAGTCTAGTCGTGTAGGTAGTGTAGGTATTTGTTGTTATATTTCACATCGCAACATGTCCAGTTTAGCGTGTCGGTCTCTTCGCAACGAGGCACGGTAGACGCTGGCACATGGCGGCAGACGATAGGTAACAAAAGATAATTTAAGAGTTTGCGGGGTCAAGTGTATTGTCGGCTTGCCCAATTGGTGAGACGAGTCGGTCACTGGCTTTACACCGCACCGGACACCTTTCCATAGACTATTACATACTATACCTATTACTACTAAATATACAGGTTAGGTCAGTATACTTAATTATGTGTAGGATGAAATCTAAGGCATTTAAAATTGCATAAGTGGACTAATTATACTACTTTGCTAAATAAGTACCAAGGTACCTATGTACAGCATTAATGATCGTAGATATTTAATTGGCGGATTGCAGTTAGTTCTATCTATCTACTATTTCCACTATCCATAGTATGCAAATTAAACAGAATTTCAATGAGTTCCACTAAAGCAGGTCGTATTTTCAGAATGTTTACGACAGCGGTGCATCGGTGGGGAGCTGTGGCCTGGCGCTCTCGGTCACGTCATCACGTTTCATCACAAAGCAATTACCTACAATGATTGTCGTTCAATATGCTCCAACTGCAAATATAATGATCGTAGTGGCATGCAAAACTCATCCACACAGGGTGGCGTAGTGTGTACACATGTGACAAGGTTCGTAGTGACCGCTTTCGACCTCAATTTAAACGTTGACCTGATAAAGTTCAAACACCTAGATGGCCGAAGCAAATACACTTCCATACAACAATACGTTTGTCGGTAGCCATCTTTGTTTGTATGAATTTGATCTTGATATTGAACTGCGTAATCGATCAATCATACGTTTCTGTTTAAACATTTCACAAATTTCTAGACTCAAAAAGGGATAGATCGTAAAAACTGAGTTATGTGTCTGAGCGGCGGGCGTGGGCGACGGGCTGCAGTAAAAACCCTGGCGGTAAACGTGAAACTCGCTGGATTCGTCCACTTCTTAGAATTCCTATCGCGAATGGTTTCTAATTGTAACTACCTTACGACTTGCGAGGCGAGATGTCTAAGCATGTAATTAAAACTGTACGTTTCTGATTTATAGGTATAATGAGATAAAATTTTAATAGAATCCGCATCAGTAAAACTTCGGTTTGTATTAATTAGCTATAAGTAAGTACGTTAAATTAAATAAAATAAACGATAAAAATACAATTTTTAAGTGAAGTTTATTCCGTTTTTCATATGCGATATGATATCAAGTTTTTTTTTAATAGCCGTTTATTATTATTGGTAGTATATGAGATAATAGCAAAAATCCTCTCAACATAATATTACATAGATCCGTATTTTCTTTTATCAAATGTCATGTGTGTGTTTTACAAAATGTATGTTTTGCATATGTGTTGGATCTACACAAATCGTGTGAATGAACTCTTCTTTTATTTCGGGATAAATACTAAATTGATAACTCTATTAGGTACTTATCCTAAAGTGCGAGTACGTACCTACTGTTCGTTATACCGTCTGTGAAATGACTGATTTTTCAAGATATCTTGTATTTATGGGCCTTGGGTTTGGACTTTAATTTATATTTTTATTGCCACCAGCGGGCGTTCTCCGCGCCTTCGCCCTCGTAGAGTTTCTCATAAATATTCCGGATAAAAGGTAGCTATGTTCATCTCCAGGTCTCAGGCTACCTCTTCGTCAAATTTGACTAGGTATCAGTTGAGTGGTTTAGTCGTGATCAGGTAACAAACAGACAGACAGATTTAAATTGCATACCTATTTATAATTTTAGAGTTGAGTTTTGGAAACGAAGTTGTGGGAACAACACGAACACCAGAATAGAAGTTTGACAAACAAAATGTACAAATCATACGGTCGACTTTACAGATTGATTGCGGAAACTGATTTATGATGGTAATTAGTGTAGGTAAGTGAGTTGAGCCAGAAATTGAATAGAGTAAGTACTCAATTAAACCTATCTAGAAATCATATACTTAGGTACAGTTTTGTACCTACATGAGTGCCTTCAGCGAAATATTATGATTATTTCCAAATAATAGCAAAATGTTGTTAATTCGCAACTTAGAAAAATAAGGTTTTACGCTAAAGTTACGTAATTTAGATGAGGTTATTTTATTCATTTCAAATAAATGTATCAATGAGAAATTAAGTGTGGATATATTTAATTTGGGCAGGACTTAAGTGCCTAAGGGAGTACATGTTTTCGTATTACCGCACTTCGGTGCGACTGACGAACATTTCAGGAAAAAAAAAATTTTTGTTAAGTAATTAGGATATTTTTTTTAGCTGCAATTATTCAATTCTTGGTAATTTAATCATTTAAATACAAATAGGAATGATTAATGAATGTGCATCTATCTGCTTTTATCATACAGTCTAAACTCTAATTTTTTGAAATTGTGTTTTGAAGTTGAAGTAACTAGCGTGTTTAATAAATAACAAAGATTTAACACACCAACATAACATAAACTTAAATTATCGTGAATTTTGAATGTGAATATTAAGTAAAGATTTGTTATTTATCTTTAGCAACAGTCGTTACCTACATTATAACTAAAACCGAACATTTATGGTTACGTAAATAATACACAAATTAAATGAAAGTATATTTTATGTCACGCTTTGGTGTAAGATCGCAGTCATTATTGCCACTTACTTTGTAAGGTACTGTGGTCCTGGTAGTAGTCTGTTGATGTTTGTAGAGTAGTAGTGTTGTGTCACAAGACAGCGTGGTCGTTGGCGCCGGGATCGCTTGCCGCGGTAACTGGTGCGAGGTGCGAGGAGGTCGCGGAGTGCACTGCGCGAGTCGTGCACCGGCGCCGCTGTGGTCGCGCTGGCGAGTCGTCGCGTGCGTTGCGCGCGCTTATTATACGCAGACGGCGATGGGCGGCGCGGGCGCACCCGCCACGCCCCGCGCCGCGCTCCGCCCGCCCGCGCACAACTCACCCCTGATTCCGCTATAAAAACATTTATGACCTCTCTCTAAAGTGGTGACTTCAAGTCATTGACCAAGTGCTTGTTGTTTGATGGTAATGTTCTCGAGCCCTCTCTTGTTTTTGTTTGATGTAGAATTAGAACACTGTTTTATGAATGTATGAACAGTGCCATTGTGTTCCGTTCTAAACTGAAGAAGGAAGAGCCGATACGTTATAGGGACTTACATGATTTGCCTGACAAAGTTGGTATGGGTGTTTAAATAACTTAAGTGCCGTAATTAATGTCTTCAAAAACTACCGTAGGGTCACCACATAGCCCTTGGCAAACAATAATCCTGAGCTCTCATTATAATGACCACAATCAACGGTCAGAGGGGCGATTCACTACGTTGACTCGATACGGCTACGTTCGCGTAGCACGTGATTGCAGTTTGTTATTATTACTTTACACATCTGACGGTGCCGGCGCGCGGCGCGGCGGGAAGACGTTGCTACAAGTCTTTATTTCAGCTTTCGGGAGTCCGCTTCAGAACACCTGTTATGGTGAAAGGGATTTATGTTGTGTGTGTGTGTGTGTGCGTGTGTAAACATACAACTACGGGATTTATGGGTGGTGGGGTATCTGCATCTGTTCCCAAGACGTTTCTGGTGACCATAATGTTCTGATTCCGGAAATAGACCGGGGACCCTAAGTATATCATAAAACTTTATTACAAGTCTACAATTCTACAAAATTGTTCAATTGTAGAAAAAATTGCGTAGGTAACACAGAAAATTACAAAAATTACAAATGTTAACCAATAGTCTAAGTAAATGATAATGATAATATTGGGTTGGGTTATTTATGGAATAAATACAAATAGTTACACATAGTCTCAATTAAATATTACTAGCTGCGCTCCACGGTTTCACCCGCATAGGTAACTCTCGATCCCGTTCTAATATCGGGATAAATAGTTTCCTATTTTCTTCTCCGGGTCATGGTCTACCCATTGTGCTAATTTTCATCCAAATCCGTTCAGCCATTTTAGCGTGAAAGCGTAACAAACAAACAACCAAACTCACTTTCGCATTTATAGGTAATATTAGTATAAATTGATAAGTTGAAAAGAAAAAGAAAAATAATGTATCTACCCGTTACCTAATCAATAAAGTTACATCGCAATAATCGCGGCATAACAAGAATAATGATAAATGTTTACAAAAACTTATTCCGGTTTAAATGACGTCGAAACCTGGAGGATAGATAGGACTGCTATCCGAATGTGTCGATCGTCAACTTATTAGTAATTTATACCGTGATCTATAAACAAGTGTGTAATATAGTAAGGGATGGGCGTTGTGTGAGTAAATAGTGGAATATCCTGCCAATGAGGGGTTCACTGACAGCTGCACAGCGTTTACTACGTGCAACTACTACGAGTCACTGACTTCATCGACGCTTTAATCACTAATATAATTATATCGGATCCTTTGCAATATGTGTAGGGCTCAATATAGCGGTGCTATTTACAAACAAGGTGACAACTTATTGACAAGTCGTCTGCATTGGATGCTAATGAGAATTAATTGCAGTGAAATTGTGTTGCTCCTCGTGTCAGGAATGATGGAATGCTGTTGTGAACTGTTGTAAAATACTAATTTATTAACTTTTAGAATCATCAATAATTACGATGAAGCATAACCACATTTACCTAGTTACGTACAAGTAGATAGGTACACACATACTTACAAGAATAATCATATGTATTTTCTTGTAGGTACCTACTCACCTGTCTCTGTACAGCTGTTGTGGAGGTTGTTAGAGTTTGGGAAATCGGAGCGGAATGATTGTATACGTTATTCACGGTGATTTTTTAATTTACCTACTGTTAATCTTTGATGAGGTGATTGTACTCATGATTATAAAAAACTTTCACAATGGGACCAAACACAAATTAACAAAAAAAACATATGTTTCATACATTTTCATCGGGTAAATAAAAATCCATTTTCTATAAAACAGATGATATTATTTTTCGATATTTCAGAGTTGGTCTCATAGTGATAATTGCTCATAATCACGAGTACTTTCAAGACCTGAAAGGTTCACGGTGAATCAAAAATCACCGTGTACCTATACCTGGGCAACAATAACAGGTGAGTCACATAATTTATTCAGCAAACACAAAATACACTCTCATATTTGATTAAATATGAGAGTACTAGTAATACTTGTGGAAAATCTGATAACTATGCTAATGTTGTTTACGTAAATAATCTGTTCGTTATCACTCCTGTCTGTTTCACAATTTAATTAGTGAAGACACGCTTGAAAGCTGTCATGATGGCGCCTCCAGACCTGCCTACATGTTTGGGGATATGTGCTCGTCTATTATCTTGTCGCTATTTATAGAGATGGATGAAGATGTTATTTTTAAATTGTCTACTGTCACTGATAGCGCGATGTTGTGACGGTAGTCTGGCCTATTTTCCCTTATAGCGGGCGACTTTAGGGAAGCTATTTTTTTTTCGTATTATTTACAGTATTTATTATTTCAGGCCTAAAAATTATAGCATACGTGAAGCGAGGCGGCTATTTATAGTTGGGTGTTCCTGTGGGGTCTCATGATTGTCGCGTGATATAACGTGACAATGTTAACTTGAACCATCACAACGATATCGCACTATTATCGAAATGCCCTAATTTCGTTATTCTAAATTTGGGTCAACTTAAATTTATTTATAGAATGCCAGTGAAGTGTTCAATATGTTAACTAAAATTCAATTGATTGATCGCCACAATCTAAGATGAGACAAGGCCAGATCGTGTTCGGTTCCAGCTAATAAACATCGTCTTATTATGTAGGTAGGTACAGTTAAGTGATATTAATAACTCTAAGATACTGCCTCTGACTTGCGTGTAGGTTGTTTTTTTTCTTTATGTAGATTTATTAGGTAGGTACTACGTTTTTTCTTCGAAGTAAGTAGTGAGAATTTCAAAGCGGTTGTTATAAATGCTGACAGTCATCACATCATTCCTCAGCAACAGTTAAATAATATGTAGGTATATAAAAAGATAAGTACTTACTTTGGATATTTTCTCTGAGAGTGTGGCACGTGAACGTTAAAATCCAGTTAATGGGAAAACTAGGAAATTATTGGAAGAAGTGTCAGAAATATGTGATAGCAACCTTCAGTAAATGCCATTATTGAAAAAAAACATTCCGTTATAAAAAATACTGAAAAGTTACTGTGGGTTACTGACCTAACCAGCTCTTATATTAGATCATCGTAACGATGTAAAGTCGAGGTGACCTTTTCGCGTGTCTGTCTAGGAGAGCTCGGTAAGCCAATGATCCTTGCTATCATCAGTACCAATAAACCGACTATCTACTAGTGGTCACGGACAGTCGGAAATCCGATTCTTGTTTAGTTCGTGGTTGGAGGTCAGGGGTTTCGTTCAGAGTATCTGACCTCCGACCGACCTGGTACGACTTGGCATTCAACTCTTGAGTAACTATGTAAAGAGCAAGGATAATAATATGACGTCAAGATGTATTAAAGTGTAAGTAGAATCCTTAGTGGAAACTAAACTCATAATAAGTACTATTTACATAAGTACTATAGCATAAATCTGAGACCTGCTAGCATTTTATGCAACGTGTTCTTCATTAAATTAGGTACCTAACAACAATATTTTACAGTTTAGGTACAGGAAAAGATTTTTTTAAATAACTCTCACCTTCGACTTGATCGAAGATTTTCACATAATTGCCAAAAAGTTTCTATACAGAACGCTACGCGCTACGATCTTTCTATTTGTTTTGGCAACAAGTCAATTTATGCCAATGTTCAATGTTGCTGTCTAGAACGCTGCTACGGATTGCTACGCGCTATGATTTTTCTATCTTTTGACAAGAAGTTATCATTTCAATGTTCAATGTTGCCGTGTCTAACCTGCTACGAATTGGTACGCGCTACGAACTTTTTAAGCTTTGGCAAAAAAATCATAAATTCAGTGGAAAGCTGATACGGTCCGCTACGCGCTACGGACTTTCTATCTTTTGGCAAGAAAGCCGCTACGGTCCGCTACGCGCTACGAACTTTTTATCTTTTGGCAAGAAGTCATACTCGTACATTCAGTACGGTGCGTTATATGCGCTACAAACTTTCTACTTTTTGCCAAGAAGTCATAAATTGAGTGGAAAGCTGCTACGGTTCGCTACGGTCTACGAACCTTCTATCATTTTAGCAAGAAGTCATAAATCCAAAAAAAAAGGCGCTACGGTGAGCTACGCTTTGAATTTTCTATGATTTTGCAAGAGGCCATAAATTCAGTGGAAAGCTGCTATGGTGCGCTATATGCGCTACGAACTTTCAACTTTTTGGGAAGAAGTCATAAATTCAGTGGAAAGGTGCTACGGTCCGCTAGCTACGCGCTCCGAACTTTCTATGATTTTGCAAGAGGCCATAAATTCAGTGGAAATCTGCTACGGTGTGCTATGCGCTACGAACTTTCTATCTTTTGGCAAGAAGTCATAAATTCAATGTTCAATGTTGTCGTCTAGGAAGGTGTTACGTATCGCTACGCGCTACGAAATTCTATATTTTAGCAAAAACCCATAAATCCAATATTTCCAAATAATCACACACTACAGGTAAGTCACAGGCACGGAGTACTTTCTATACTCCGTGGTCACAGGCTACTTCAACAGGATTACTCACAAACAGAATCACTACTTACATGCATCGCTTAATATTAATATATCAGTGTATACTCACAAGCTACCCTCACCCAATTGCACAACTTACACTAACACACCTTCACATACACATACACACCCCTACACCTACACACACACATACATCCACCCACACACACACATACACATACAAACACCCACACTCACACCCCTATGCTCCTTAAACTCTTTTGCCTTTCTTTATTTTAATTATAATTATAAACGAAACAAACTAACCTCATTTTAAATCACTAGGTAGATCGACGCAACTCACAAGTTGTATAAATCTTATCTCTATCAATCATTTAGCTGAACACTGTCTCTTAAGATACAGGTAACCCTAGTTTAAGAGGCAGGGCTCACGAATTATATTGTCTACAGATTTCTGCAGCATGGTTTATTATTTGCTCTGTACTTCCTTCCTACCACTAGCTGTTAATAATACCCTTTTGTTAACCAAGTTATTTAAGTCTGTAACCTGTTTTTGGAAATAAAATAAATTGTAAAAAAAAAAAAAAAAGTATCACTATTTTACATAATTAGGTATGTACATTTCGCCAGGTAGGTAGGGGGGTTTAGGTAGGTATTATCTTTATTTAGCCTGTATTATTTTGTTCATTCAATTACTGAAAACACTAGTTGTTATTTACTTTACTTTAGGGCCATGATTGACCACGGGAATATTGAATGTGGAAAGAGATATTCCTGTTTTCAACTTGTTGTATTTTTTTGTACATAATACAGCATAGCCTTTCACTTTAGAGACATGCAAGAAGGTTAATTTCTAAATCTTATTTAAGTTTACTAAAGAGAACATTATGCATATATTTTAATGAGATAGTGTTCAATTGTTTTCGCTAACTAACGGGTCGTGCCTTATAAATACACACACACATGTCATGGCATTTAATACTTATTAGCTTTGTAAGTGTATATTTACTTGATTGCTTCAAAAGAGATTAGTACCGGACTCACGTTCTTTTAGTTTCAGCTCATATTTTCAACATAGTAGATTACAATGACCGGAGCATAAACTTTGACTGAGTTGATAAACCTAGAAAACCTAGATATAATACCTAGAAAACCTAGATATAATACATTTCATTAGTATTAGTTAGGCTATTATTTATTTTATTATACAAAAGATACCTATTATTATTAGAAATAATTATAATTAACATATTATATAATGTCCTACTATAATGTAAGTAGGTAGATGATTTCTGCTTACTTTAATGTTTGCTTTCGTTAATATCAGCCTTATTCCAGTATGGAGTAAAAAGCCAGTTCATACCGAAAAATAACATACTCATCACGCTGTCTTACAATGTGATGCCGATTTCAGACTTTGACTTGACGGTAAATGCAAACATCGCATCATGTCCCCATCACGTAACGTTTTCCTTCACCGCGAGTCAGTGTTAGTGTGACAAACCATTAAGTTAAGTAACAAATAACCCGAGTGACTGACTAAAATTGTTTATAGCAGCAAAAATGATACGATGAGGACAAATGACAGACGAACCCATTTGAGTGTTCACCTTCAGGATGTCCGTCTGTGGTTGAAACGTCAAGTGCGAGACTTACGATGACGATGTTATGACTGGCTCACAAATGACTACAATGTTTAGACTAAAACACGAAAAATATTACTTTTGTCGATGTAACTGTTGATTACGTTCACGTGCCGCTGAAGACGTTGGTTTAGAGAAGGTACATGTTTACTACTTGTCGTAAGTGAAGTGTCCTAGTGCACTTGTGGCACCCGTGGGCCGTGGGCAATAGAGGAGGCAATAAAATATTCATCTGTCACATGTCAACGTGACCCACGTTACACGTTCCTAAGAATTGTAACACCTATTTATTGCGTTGTTGTTATTTTTTATCAGTTTATTTATGTACTTTACTGCGGTTGATCATTGGAATGAGTACTGTGCTTTGTTTGGTTATCATTTTCAGTCCATAAACGTAGTTACACTGCTGAAGATGGGTTCTCCTATATTAGAAACTTGTCGTAAACAGATAATTATTAGACAATGATGACGAAATATAATTAGGTAGGTATATACTTAATTGCTTAGATAAAAAAAAAATCATCCTTTGAAATTATGGGGGGGTAGGTAAATATTATAAGTTCTCAAGAAACGTCCTAAAAAGAAACTCACAGACACATAGTTCAATTGCTAAAGCTTGTGCCTTTAAAGGAGTTATTAGTTATCTACAAGGAAAGGTTATGCCATCTATAATTTGTAGAATTACCTGAACGCGTTGTTTCTTGTATCTACATTCATTAGGTAGGTATAAAGTTGTTTGCTAAGATCATAAGCCAAATGTGCTATTAATAGACCGGCTTGAGGCGTGGGTCGTGGGACTGGTGAGTTACTACTTACTAGACAGTTGGCCATCGTGGAACAAAGTGCAGTATGTCAGTTAGTTAAGTCATTTCTTTCATAACACTTACATAACGGACATCATAAAATTAAAGACCGTCGGATTGCAATGACACGGTTTAAGACCAGTGGTAAATTGCAAATATTCTCTTATTACCTACGATGTAATGATGTGCAATAGAGCAACACGTAAAACAAGTAGGAAAAGTCACAGATATTCCGACTTCTGACTCATTATTGATTCTGAAATACTGAATCATTCACTTATTTTCACAAACTTTTGCTTTGTTAGGACCGAAAACAATGTAACTTCAGGGAAAAATACAACAACGTGACGCGTTACCATGAGTTGTTTGTAACTGCCAGCGTAATGTGGAATGACCAAAAATACAATTTTGCGGTTACAATTAAGTATTGTATGTATCATCTTTAGTGTCCTACCTAATTATGTATAAAAGGTCATGCATTTGTAAAAGGTCGTTTAATTCTAATATGGTGACAAGTAGGTAGGTACCTATCTAAGTACGTATAAGTCGCAAGCACGTTTGTGCTATATTTAGAATCTACTCATGCTTATTAGAAAAATTGTAAATAGTGGTTTTGTAATTGTAAATGTGGTTTTCTGTTTGTTCACATGGCATTCACAAGTAGAAAGTCAGACATGATTGCTCGCAGGTAAACCACCCCCTCTGACAGCCACCACACGATAGAGGCTGACCTGCCTTGCCAGAAATCAGAACGCCATGTCAGAAGGCTACATTTGAACATGGAATATAATTGGTTTACTGGGTGCGCATGCGATGCGTGCCGCCGCGACCCGGTTTCGCTAATCCGCAGCAAGTGCCGGCCCTGCCGATATCCTGCGGTCAGGCCGGGCCCTCACGTCTGCTCCATTAAACAAACATCGTGGCTAATAAAGGTGGGCCATGTCACTTTCATATAAATCATTATTATATTTACATTACAAAAAATAAATTATTTTAGAGGAACCAGAAAGGTTCCCTTTTTACCTGGGACACTAGGAACCTCCGCTAAATGGGTTTCCACAAAACTAACGTTGCTTTTGATAAAATAAAATTCACTAGTTTGTTTTAAGAGGTAAGTAGTTATTATTTATATTTTACCTTACTTACCTAAGTTAGGTTCTTGTAGATGCTTGCTATTCATCTGATGCAGGCTCGAGTGTAGAATTACAATCGCAGAATTTGAACCGGATCTATACATCCATCCATGTGTATAATTTTAATAGCGATAAGTGTATAGATACGGTATCCGGCAGCATTCGAAGGTCGATTCGAAGGGTTTGAGGTTATGAAATGACCACGGAGTAAATGTAAAGGCCTGTTTAAATTAGGTAGGTACACACGGCTACACATCAAGCTATACATTTCTAGAATAAACTGACCTCGCATTGTACGCGAATCCTATACATTGCGAGATCAGCATAAACTGGAAATGTATAGCTTGATGTGTAGCCGTGTGTACGTGTTTCATGAGGATTTCTCTATCGATGCTGGAGATGGTTGGTTTGAAATACTATATCCATAACAAAATGGCGTAAGTATGTCTTATGATATGTACTAGCAGGCGTCGAGGATAGTTCAATAACGCTTTAACTAGCTCTAGTAATAACCGCGCAAAAGTAAAAAAACATTTTTTTCAGGAGGAACTGATTAGTTTATTATCTACTAGCTTCGCCCGATGTCGATATAGTAGTAGCCAAATTTTGCCTTCTTCCTACTTGCCAAATTTTGTCGAAATCCGTTCAGTTGTTTAAGGTAACCGACTGACACACAGAAAGACAAGAGTTACTTTCGAATTTATAATATTAGTATGGATTTTGGTGGATTTATTTACAAATTAGCACATATATAAAAGGATGACAATTCACCTATACCATTTTATGGTGACGTATTATCTAATTCTAAGGACTTTTCCCGTTTTGCCGTAGGGAAATTGAACCTAGTGACATCTTTCGCTTCGACTGTTACGTACCTAAAAATCGACTTTCCTCCTATTTCTAAGCGATTTATGCTAAATAAGGAAATTTAATAACCATTATTAATAACCTTTCGATCTCTAGGTCCAGTGTCACTCATCTTCAACTAATATGATTTGCATATAAATAACTTGTCGATGTAATTGTTATTGTGATTGTCAGTCTCAGTAATTTGATCAATAGTCCTCTGTAATCTGCGGGCCATAGATCAAATTAATCATCTGATAATATCGTACACATGATTTATATTGTTAAGACAATAGATTTGTTCTACGAAGGTCGTAGCTCATTTGTTGAGTCGGACTTTTGAACGTTGTACTTCATTATTCTGGAAATGTGGGTCTGTATAGGTAATACGTTTAAAATTATCAGTAGATAGATTATATAAAAGCTAATATAAAGCTTGTAAAAATACGTCATGGGAAAGGTGCCCAAAAGGCAATGGGAAAGGTGCTCAAAAGGCTGGCAGCATTGCCACGTTAAATGGCAATGATTCTTTGGGCTAAAAATAGGCCATCAGCCCTCTGGTCACGTGAAGAGTTGACCAATAGCTTAGCGATGTCCCGAAATACTCGATGAGTACTCGGACCCCACGGCCCTAGTGTTTCAACCCCAAACGGCTCAAACATATAGCTCCCAATAAGGTTGTTATAGTTGCGCCGTTTGAGGTTTTCTGCTCCTGCAGCAGCTGCCCCAGCACAGCCCGCCGTGCTAGGAAGATGGGATGGCGCGAGGGTGTCGACACAGGTTGCGTCCCACACCAAAGGTCTACCCAACTTCCAGGGCATTATGGTCATTCCATCTGGCCTGTTCCCATCGTCGCATGCCAAGCCGTTGGGTTCTAACACAGCTGGCAACCCGGCGGTGACAAGAGCCCGACGGATAATGTCGTTCGTGCCGTGCCATCCAACCAGCGCTCTTGCTGCAGGATAGGCCGTGGTGTCCGAGGCAGTCAACTCCTTCACCGCATTGACAACGATGTGGAGCACCGCAAGGAGCGCCCAGACGCAAACATGTAGCGAGCTGGAATGTGGTGTCACCCAGCATAGTGCCTATGTTGGGTGACGGTAGCGCCTGAAACCAGAGGCCCGATCCACCCAAAGCCAGCAGGCGGGCACGCTCAGCAGTATTGGTAGACGTATTAATAAGTTTATTCCGTACCGACCTGCAGATCGGCTCATCCCACTGTCTCTGGGAAGACGGGTTCTCGGGCTGAACCGTGTCCGGGCAAGCCACTTTCCAGGCATACTGCATCGGTCAAACACGGCACTTCAGAGTCAACCTGGGAAGAGGCTAAAATTCTTGCGGTTAACTTTTCGGTGCTGTGGACCGAGGACAGGAACGCCGGTAGGCTTACACTGGAAATTTTGCGGACGCCGAGCCCACCAAAACGAATGGGTAGTGTGGCTTGAAGCCACGCGCGGTCGTCCAGTGCCACATTTAAAATGGATGTTTAAGTGTTTCGAATAATATGATCGATTTTGTCTAAACGGTTGGACTGCTTCCATAAAGAGGAAGAGCTGAGAAAATACAAAAAAATTGGACCGAAACAGCAATGTCTGATATAAGGGTGAATGCCGAATGTAAATTAATTTTAGAGAGTCTGTCCGAAATATCGTTAAAATATTTAAATTTTGCCTCGACGAATGGTGAAAAACTATCTTCTAGGATTGGGAAACCTAGGACGTGCAGTGACCTTTTTCCAAAACTTTGGTATCCGGGGCTATTGAATAAAATTTCTGTATGGTCGATTGTCTGTCGCTGTCGTAAATTTCGCATTTGGAGTTGTTTAGGTAAAGGCCGATGGATTGGAACTGCTGCTTTAGGAATTGTAGATCTTTTAGAACGATGTTTACGTCACCTCCTAGTGTACCATCGTCTAAATAACACATTAAATTTTGAATTTAGTTGTTGTTTGGGATGGGTAGCCAAGCTGAAAATGACTGGCCCGAGAGAATCACTTTGTTGGCATCCGACTGCGGATTCCAAAACGTTGTCTTTATATAATAACTTTGAGGGGTGCCTGTAGCACTGCCACATAAAACCATAAATTTCTGGTAACTCCTTTTTTACTTCGGCCAACAAAGTGTCCCTGTTAACGGAGTTGAAAGTTTAAGCTTGTATAAAGAACAGGACATACTCTCAGGAAATATTTCAGGAATAGACTAGGTAGGTATTTCAGGTGGAGGTGCTCGAACGCTGAAAACGTAAGTGTTAGCTTGGCCTGACCAACCTCAAATTGCTTAGCATGATCATCCGTTTTGCCGATGAAAATAAAATACTGCAGCATTCATTTTGAAATAAATATATTATTATGTTAAAGTTGAGGATTGATGCTAGGTCCTAATGTTTGACGAAAACACGATTACATAAAATTTTCTCCATAGAGAAGAAATCCAAAGTTACCTCTAAACCGAACTATAAACCGCTGGTATTAAAAAAATACTTCAAATGAGATCATTAAACTTTCCATAATAACTGAACTAACTTTAAAGCAGGTCTTACGTTTTTTTATTTTTTTTAAGTTACCATTATTTTCACCGTAAAAAGCAATTATCTAAACTATTCGAGACTTGGAGCCGCCAGCACCACACTCCGTCTCGCTCTCACTCAGGCCGCGAGTAGTATGGTGCGAGCGAGATAAAAAATGAATTTAAGCTGAGATAGTATTGTCGTCAGCTTTGTGTCTCAACTTTATCTAACTCAGACACGTAACGTAATAGCGTGTACGACGCGATCGACGATCGGTTCTAATCTTGTCTCGAGGGGACCCGGGGTCAGGGAGAGCTCCTGCTTTCATGTGAAAATGTAAACTAATGAAATGTCGTTAATAGGTAATATGATAAAACTAATGGATGCACGCGGCGTATCATTTTGACCTTAATGAGTAATTTTCCTGAAGATTCGACGCTTCTGTATTCGTATGCGTTTTCTGGTAGGTAATAGTGGATACTAAATACCGTCCGTAGGTAAATCACACTCTGTTTCATAAAAGTGCCTTTGATGTGCGGATAGAAGCGACATATTAGGTATTACAAAAGTTGATACATTATCAAATTATCATAATGTTCTTAGAGGAAACATTCCTCGCCATTTAATAGCTCATTTATTTATCAATTCATATGACCCATATGTGTAACCCCAAATCACTGACCATTTGGTTCAACAAACAAAGGATATCTAGGGGTCATCACTCGCGCTGCACGATTGGGTCTCCTTCCGGGGGTCACGTTTAGACAAAACAAAAAAAAAAGTACTAATGTACCTACTTGTATATTATTTTCCGACATTTCATGTCAAACGATTTTCAGACACTAACTTTATTAAATCATAGGCAACTAATTCTGAATCTCTACTTCTAGAATTATAGACCTATCTAGGTGTTACAAAAGGAGCTTGCATTTATACCTATTCCAATCTATGTGACCAATGAAATCAAACAGTGGCAATTACGACATATTTGAAATACTTGAAGCGACTGCTGGAAGTCCGCTTCGTTCAGAAGCTTTATGTTTGATCTTTACGTGTGAAATGAAATGTTAGGATCCTCCCCCGGTCACACCCCTTTGTTTATTGATGTGGAAGAGCAGAACGATACAGAACGACTTTGTTAGGAAAATAAAAATATTAGATGTGTTGCTGTGTTAAATAATTTCATATTTATCATGTTTAAGTTAACATCTGACATTTACTTAATCGTGTTCTTACATTATCTTATCTATGTTATATAACATTCCATAGTAGGACTAAAGTAAGTAGTATTTATATATTTTTTTATCCGAAAAAGGCGCTCAAATGGTACTGTCAGTGTTGCAAAAACTGTCGGTTATGCACAAGACTTGTACTAAAGTCTGAATTTCAACTTGCAGTTCAATATAACGGAACGGTTTCGACACCTAAAACAAAAGTAAGTAACAAATGTTGAGCTTACCGTACCAAACTAAGTAGAAAATTCGCCCACACAACACATCACAACACTTTTTCAGCAGGTAGAGTCAGCGTTGGTAGAGATCAACAATTTCAGTACACAGTCAAAACATAAAAACTTAGTTAGACTGTCTTTATTAGCTACCAAGGGCAAGGGTTGGTCGCACGTTGAGAAGCTCATCTATTCAGAAACCGGCCACGAAGGACTCCGTACCGTATTACAATCGAGCAAAAAATGCCGAAAAACCTTTCTTCACGGTCCAGTGTTTTTTTCGGCATTTATTTATTAACTTTATTTATTTTTTGTTTATATAGCGATAACAGAAATAAGTAGACAATCTGTGACAATTGTCTACCTATTTCGGTTCATGAGATATAGCCCGCTGAAAGACAGACAGATAGATGGACGGACGGACAGCGGAGCCTCAGTAATTGGGTTCCGTTTGGCACCCTTCGTATATGGAAACCTAAAAAAATCGTGAATTTGTAGGACCTAAGCTATTCTCCGACGTGGCACCAGCAGCTGCCGTTCCTTGCCTGAAGGTCAACTTTTTGTTGATCTAATAAAATTGTTCTTATAATTATTAAATAGGTCTAAGTAATCCAAAGTTAGCTCAGGAAGGATACTGGCTAGGTAGGTCTTGATATTCATTGGTGTTGGTATTGATTTTCCATCCAGGTAATATTTTAATTTGAAAATCGAGGAAAGTTTTCTAAGCCCTTTACAAAAACGATAAACCGGGAGTAAACCCTGTTTATTATAAAATACTAGCTGACCTGACAGACGTTGTCCTGTCTTAAATTTTCTAATTTTCCGCGCAATTTTCTTAATTTTTTCTTTCATAAGAACCTTCTCCTGACAATAACAAACACAACAGAAACAGAATTAGCGAAATCGGTCTAGCCGTTCACGCGTGATGGCGCGACCAAGGGAAATAGGGATTCATTTTTTATTATATATATAGATGATTTTCAAATTGAAATAAACAGGGAGTAATCTCTGTTTATTGTTTTTAAGGGGCTTAAAAAAACTGCCAAGAAAGCTGATTTTCGAATCGAGCAGCAAAGATAGTAGAAACGATGCAAATATATTAAAGTACAACTACAACAACACGGGAACAAGTTAATCCTTTTAATTAAAAGTTCCATATACATGACAAAAACAGTGAAGTGTGGACCTCTCCTTTATGAAATATCTCCCTTTATCGTTGTGCGACCGCTGAACAAAGTTTAATATTAATACGAGGGGCTCCACATGCCTTGGGTGCTGAAATTATGTAAAGTATTGTTTGGGTATTTTATTTTGTAATTTAAAACAGATTTAGTATGATAATGTGTTCTGAAATACAGAATCGTTTTATGTATTCTTTGGGAAGTTGTTGTTGTAGGTTGGTGCACATAGCCGGAAAACAAACCAAAGAATTGGAAAACTGGGTTTTGAAATTGATTCTCGTTTTACAATTTAAAAACCTATCCTGGTGTATTTAAAATTATTTCTTTCTCTAGCGAAAAACTATGAAACTTCTAGGCATAGTTTTTGTTAGATAGGTATTGTAGGTATATAGGAAGTTGTTACACAATGAAAACCACGTTAACGGTTGGATGTATGGTATAACTTGAACTACTTAATACATATTTACATGGTAACTTATACTGAAAACCAGTGTTACATCACTCACATCGCAGTTTGTCTTCCAAAACCCTGACATATTTAGGCATCAGACATGTTTGAATTGTAGTTTGTACACATAATAAATAACACTGAAATACTAGTTCATACTCATATAAAGTTTAGTCGTGTAACAAAGCAGTCGTGTTTCAATACGTGCTAGCATTGTTCCCTCTCATGGCAACGCTCATTCTTCTGACGGGGGTCGGGAAGGGTCGGGTTGGTAAGGGATGCCGGGGCCTCGCAGGCCGGGGTGGCAGGCGAGAGTCCGTGCTCGCTCGAGCTCGAAACTCGTCGCCGCACTCCGACCGGCCCGAAGATGACGTGGAGTCGCTGCGGCCGACGCATACCTCATCTTCTTCGTCAAGCTCCATCTCCGTCCATCGACGACCTGTAAATTGAAAAATGCTTGTTTAAAGCACTTAAACGTATGCAAATATTCGGATATGTTTTTACTCTGTTAGTAGATTTTGTCGAAGATATAGTAGTTATTAGTCTTATTCTTTTACATTGGTAGGTACCTAACATTTAAAGTAAGTGACAGGGCTGGCTTGTTCTTTGGCCAAAAAATTTGTATTGCCATTCAACTGTGTGCCAAATTTCATCCAAATCGGTTCAGTCGTTTTTGCGTGAAATAGTAACAAACATCCATCCATCCATACTTACAAACTTTCGCGTTTATAATATTAGTTAGAAGTTAGATTAGATTACGGTTGTTAAGTAATTGGCAATATTACCAAAACCCAATAGGTACTAGGTATCTATATGTACCCAATATCTACCTAAATCAAAATATGGGCTGAGTACAAAAATAAAGCTCGAATTTTACGCACTCTGTGTGTGAACCAAGATCAGAGAAAGGCAGTTTAATGGAATGAAAAAATGCGATAGGATGGGAGGTAGGTATTTGTTTTTATTAGGGAAGTAGGCAAAGATGCCTCTCCTGTATGCTCCATTACCACAAGTGGGCTTCTATATTTTCCTTATGAACATGATATTGAAATCCTTCTTGCTACTCGTGTTTCATGCGAATCTTATATTTATATGCATTAGTACAGATGTTTGAATGATAAAACTTGATCCGAAATACTTCAAAGACGTGTACAAGCTATATTTTTTTATTGGTTGTATTAAAGTACAGTAGAACAGTTTATAGCTGCTAGATTTTATATTTATTGGTTCTATAAATTTCAATTGACCTAGTTTAGATTACTCTTTAATTTTATAAATATTTTTGCAGTCTCTCGTTCTTTTGTATCCTACGAAGGTTTGCCCAAAGCTACATTGGGAACGAGATTTTCCTACGGTGACTTTCGTCCAGTCTACGAAAAATACCGTAACATTCCCAAGGGTCCTATACAACCTACATATCGCCTCCCTAAAACCGGACGCATTATTATAACCGAGATAATAAGTCCCTAGAAATATCCTGGGGTTGTAGCGAACACGTAAACGTGGAACCGCCCAATCCGTTCGGGAAATCGCGCGGGGTTACTCGAAAACTTAGAATAATACAGTAGATTAGGAGCACTCTAATAACGAGATCTTTTCGTCTTTCTTTCTTAGTATTGTTTGTATGTAGGTATTGTTTCCATCGGTTTTCAGAGTTATCATCCCACGGGTCTCGTTAGGCAGAAAAAGTTTTACAGGGTCATTGTTTAGGGTGAACATTGAACCTGGATGTTATCAAGGATTTTACCTAAAGATATTTTGGTTTTATAAAGCTTTCCGGGGTACTACACGTTTCGCATGAGTCAATGTTATGTTGCCGTGCTTATCGGTAACGCTGGCTATTTATAAGACCAAAGAAAGATGGGTGGAATTGCGAGTAAAGTTCACTCTTCCACCATAGAAAAAGGAGGGTCCTCCGACCAGACGGGTGTTGTGTCTGGCGGGCAACTGCCC
Organism: Lithophane semibrunnea; assembly: GCA_947363905.1. NCBI lineage: Eukaryota > Metazoa > Arthropoda > Insecta > Lepidoptera > Noctuidae > Lithophane > Lithophane semibrunnea. Next base: position 10,190,529 of record OX376192.1, on the reverse strand, counting down.
AACAATTGATGTTGGATTCTTGTATATGGCCATCGCGCGGTTAAGTGCTGGATGCAGGATTTATGTGACGTCCGGATTTTTGTGTGACATCAGGTCTTTGATGCGTAGTTCGCATGTGGCCATGTAGATGCCGCCACAGATTGTGTGAGAGGTAACAGAAATGAACACTGAGATGATGGCTAATGGAATGTACTATGGAAGAAACGTAAAAATGAGCGAAGCCTCTAGTGCTTTATTCTCTTCGTTTCTCATTCATACCTCTTACACGTTTAAGTGGTTACTTACAGAAAGGTGGTGCAGCGTTGGTGTCTGGCGTGGTATCTGAAGACGCTCTCGCCAGCGGCCGACCGAGGGCCGCCGGATGCCGGTCACCGTCGCGCCTCGACCATTTGTTGCTCACGCGCCAGAAACGACGCGCGTCACGGAATACACCCCATACCTGGGTAAAAACATTACATTGCATTATTGCTAGCTATACAGTATGTTAACTAACAAAGGGCGTTCCCGTTAACCTGCATACTAAAAAAATATGTATAGCGTCTATACATGCTAAAAAAATATTACCATTAAAAAAAAAGTTTCTTTTTTTGTTTTTGTATAGTAAAATATTCAAAAAAATATTAAATCTATACATATAATAAATCTGTAGACGAGGCGTCTCTGTACAATGAAAAAAAAAAAAAAAAATTGGTGGGATGTCCAAGAATAACCAACAGATTCCATTTCTACAATTTTTGGAATTTTTGTCTGTTTGTCTGTCTGTCTGTTTGTATGTTCTTTAGTTTGATTGTTCCACTATCACGCAAAAAGTACGAAATCAATATGGTTAAGTTTTACACTCAAATATTGTGTGTAACTCGATGTTTCATTTAGTTTTTGTTTCATCGCAATCGCTTCAAAATATCAAAAGATATATGAATTTAAAGTGTTCAAGAAGGAATTTTCATTACGTAAGCTACATACACGTAACGACATCTATTGACGCGAAATGACACTTACTACTTAATTACTAGGTTTGTGAGATCGTGTGTAGTTATATGATGCGTCATTTTCTTTGCGCGGAAACTTAACGCGATACATTGTGTATAGAATATAACTCTAAACTTAGGTTAATTAAATTTTTCCAGATGCGTTGTTTATTTATTTGTTTAGTATTAGTACTATAGGTGGCGCTACTTATCTTTCAAATCATGATAATCATGAAATAATTATTGGTGGTGTGGTATTTATTCTGAGGTATCTATTCTTTTAATTTTACACTTTTCTACATAGCTTATTTAGCTTACAGAGTGTTCGAACGTTTTCCCATATATTTTGACAGTATCACTTCGTGCTCGATAGATGGCGTTGTTAATTTAATGTCATTTTCTGAATCGCGGTGTTAAGAGTCTCCGTCGAAGAATGACCTTCGCCCAGATATTCCAAGTAATTTTTAGAGTAGATATCTTTGTTTTTGACTTCTTTAATGTCGATAATAAATAAATAAATAATAAATTGTTGGTTGGGTTGTCATTCGTTGAATTGAATGTAATGTTCTGATTGGTTTTGATTTGGTATTTTGGTTGGTTTCGTTCATTTGGTTCAAATTAAGAAGTCAAGAAACGAGTCGTTACAGATCGATTCAAACTTAATGGCGGCTTGGAAGTTAGCTTTTAGCTGCGCAGTACCCTACCCCTCACCCCCGTTGTCGCATGAAATTGTTACTGTGCAGCGACTCGCCTCATGTTCCGAGCCGCCATTAAGTTTGAATCGAACTGTACTTTACTTCGTAATTTGTTCGTATGATTCGTGACCGCCGCTCATTCGATTCAATCGTTGTTGGCGTGTGTTATAGTTGATTTGATTCGTTCCACTATCGGACAGCAATAAATACACAAATATTGGCACATGTTTCTGGGGAAATTCAAATACGGTTACCGAAGAAGAAGATGCCACACACCACACACTATCCAGTAGAGTTCTTAGAATCCCTTAACACACCCGGTCTTTCAGCACACAAAATTTGTTTAAAAGTCGGAGTGCCAATAATTCTTCTCAGAAATTTAAGTCCTCCCAAACTTTGCAACGGCACTCGGCTCATAGTCACCAATCTCCAACAAAACTTCATCGAAGCCGAAATCTTAACAGGTTGCGGCGCCGGTGATGTTGTTTTTATTCCAAGAATTCCTCTCATTTCCAATAATTTCCCATTTAGTTTTAAGCGTGTGCAATTCCCCGTCAGCCTATATTACGCCATGCATTACAAAAGCGTCGCCCGTCGTCAGTTGACGATTAGCGTTCGGAGCGATAAGTTACTGCCTACTTACAAGCTCGCTAGCGAGAAACTAGTGTTCATTGTTTTACTGCCTGCTGTATTCTGTTGTCTCAGTTTTGTACATTTCTTCACCGTAGGTACTAAATTTAGCCCTTTGTTAGTTAATACAGGCTGTAAGGGTAAACAGTCTTGTCATTCAAACCATGGGTAGTTGACTTAAATATAAAAATAAATGACCGAACACAACAAAAAAAAAACGTCATTTTCATTAAAAGATTTTAAAAAGTTTCTATCCGACACCATGCTCTCTAGTGAAACAGCTGACTGACTGAGGGAGGGGTCGCGCTCGCGTCCGTTCAATTCACATCCCGTACCCCCCGCCCGTGTTGAGACGTAAGTTCGTTGCCCTAGCGCATAGGACAACGAACTTGCGTCTCTTGTGGTAAAATGTAGAATTAAAAAAAAGAAAAAAAAATTGTAATTTTCCATTGATTTTACGTTCTATAAATGAAACCAAACCACTGGTTGCAAGGATAACGGTGTTTACCCTAACACCCTGTATACTGTATTTCGGGGACGACTGCGAGGTGTAAACATAACGTAAATTCCAACGATTTTTTAATCGAAAATACAACTCTACCATAGCATTTTGGTTAACATTTTTGCAACAAGCACAGTTAATTACTTATTTATTACACATAGATATCAATACAGTCTTAAAATTATGTAAATACATTATTATGCTCGTAAAAACTCTTTTCAGTTTTACAAACGTTACGTTTAGGAACTAAGCGCGTCATTGGCATGCTCTGGATACAGTGAAAATAAAATTTTCACCTCACAAGCTCGGAAAGAGTCTGTTTATCAGTCAAATTTTTGTGCAAAAGTGCATTTTATCCGCTAGCGTGGAAAGAGTTTTTAAAATTAGATCCTTTCTGAATGAATGAATTTTCTAATAATATTTTTTTTTTTTTTGATAATGAATTTTCTTTCTTTTTTTATTAGATCTGATAATACATTAAAACAGTGCGCCAACCTAATTTTTTGAATAATCGTACTGGCCAGCACGAAAAAAAATCGCTCAACGTGCTTAGAAGTTTTCACTCCAAAAAACGAGGTCTTCCACTTTTAGTTTATCTAATTTTCTTCTGCATATTCAATTCTCTTTCCATCATTTGGATTTGTTTAGCAGTGGCAGAGTTAGTGCAAGCGGTACATAATGTCGAATTGAGCTTTCTTCCGGAAAAATTGCGCGAAAAATACATAAAAGCCTACAATATTTGTTCAATGCATGGAGACACCTAGCATTTTCCTCGCTGTAGTGAATGAAAATATGTGTGTTTCGCTCGGCAGCAAAGCTATTCAGCGCCTCGTACCTTTGCAAATCTCGTAACGCTCAGGATTCTATATTTGAACCATTCGCTCTTCGCTTGCTCAGGTTTCAATACAAGTACTCGCGCCAAAAAAAAACTTTGCAGCCTTGCATAACAAATAACTATTGTATGGCTACTTGGCAATGACAATCCCCAATACAGTATTGGTTAGCATTACCGAGACTCGTATTCCTTATTTCAAAAACTGTGCTAAAATCATCAAATCATTCAATTACCCTTCTAGGGTTCTTTCTGAAGCACTCTGGTCAAGCTTATCGACTGTGTAGAGTTATATATGGCCACCGCTCGCTGCAGCGTTAACAAAATCATAGGACTTTGTTAACGCTGCAGCGAGCGGTGGCAGCGATACCGAAAACTTCTAATACTTCTGAAAGCAGAAAAGTTAGGGTACGATTGACAAACTCTTAGTAAATATTTAAGTGGCAGTTTTCTTTAGTTGCCTCTTTAAATAATGTCATCAACATAATAGATATAAGTAGGTACCTACATAACATAGGTATTAAATCCGACGGGATTTTGGGATAGTAGAATATAAATTATGGTAATCTAGAAGAATAAAGGATCCAGCATCTTAACTGCTATCTGAATCTTCGAAAATCGTAAACCATAAATATAACCGAATGCTGTAAACAGAACATATTTAATGAGGTAAACTTTATGGTTCCTGGGTATCCGTCAGTCCGTCACATCAACTATGTGCAGGCCCTGGGTTCGTTAACTTGTTATAGAGGAGAAAATAAACTTGTGCATTTATTACGTTTGAAGGGATACGGTAATTTAATGATGGATCGCTTTTATACGAAAGTATGTCGGCGACTGTCGCCGAAGGCAAGGACAGTCCCCTTTTTTTCGCCGTAGGATTGCTTTTATCCTAACTAATATTTGTGAGTTTGTTTGTTTGTTACGCTTTCACCTTAAAACGGCTGAACAGATTTAGATGAAATTTGGCACATGGGTAGACCATGACCTGGAATAGGACGTGGGATACTTTTTATACCGATATTCCCACGGAATCGAGACTTACGCGGGTGAAACCGCGGGGCGCAGCTATTAAATGCTATAACTCGCTGTCCCAGTGTTCCGTTTAACTAACACCTACGAGGTGAATGATAAAAATAAAACGTCTGAGTAGAGTAACCAGTATCATCAGTATCACGCATGTCAACAGGAAGCACCAATCCTTTTCCAGTAAAATTATAGGGTGACTCCTTTTGTTACAAGCTTATATTTTACCTACTTCATGATTAAGGTTGCCGTGACGTAAAATAAAAGCTGAAAATAGTAGTCAGTAGATATAAGTTGGATAAGTTTCTTATTTCCATTTCCCATTCTTCTCCATACGAAAACTATCTTTTGGAAGGGCCGACTAGAATCAATTCAATTTTTTTGTAAAGGACATGACCAGTTCCTGCATTCGAATTCAGGGAACTTGTGCAGGATTACAGTAAATACACTAAGATTTAAAAATAAAGATCTAATTTATCATGGATAAATTATTCCGAATAAAGCCAAGGTTAAAATATCTGCAAAAACAGTATTTTAATTGCTTCCGCTTTTCTTTTAGAGTGCGTTTCATCAAATAGTTCCTATGCCGTAATGTTGGTTCCACTGTTGTAGGACGAATAGTTTTGTACGTTACGGCGCCACCTAATAGGTCCGTTGTTAAAGTGCCAACATAACGGCATAGGAACTATAATGATGAAACGCACTCTATAAGTACTGCCCGATTTTGACGTTCCATAGTATCTATAACCATCCGGTAACCATAATAAGCTACACATAGTATAGGAAATATAAACTAAGAACGAGTTATTTTCGATCAAGAGAATAAATGACATGGAATATAATTATAATGCATTTTTTGTTTATAATTAATTTGATTTATTTACACGCCTACAGGTTAGGTTTTTATTGATATTTGTGACCATCGAACACCATAATAGGTAATCACTGTGTTTAGAGGACTGTTATTTCTTTGACAATGCATCTGACAATAGTGGCGGGACCAAGGGCACAATATATTAAGGTAGCAATCTTTAACATAAAATAATCAATTAATCGATTCTAGTCAAAGCATAAAAAATCAATTCAGAAAAAAAAAAATTGTATTAATATTTTATTATACCCTTTTTAACTGTGTTTGATTGTGGCATATTTCGTAAGGCGGGTTCAAAGGTGTATTATTTCAAAGCCAACCTTACCCCTGCAAGCGAGACTTGCCCGGTGGTTGAATAATCAGGTATATACTTAAACTACATTGGAACAATACTATTTAACAACAAGACAGCAGGTATAGAGTCTGACACAGCGGTTCGATTGCGTGAGCCAGCAAAACTTAATAAAGCAGCGTTTATTTGGGAAAAGGGTGGCAACGCATCAGCAAAAACCTGGTGTTGTGGATGTCTATGGGCGGCGGTGATTGCCTAATTCCCGTAACTAAAAACGTTCAAATTCAAGTCGCAGTCTCATCTCAGCGACAATCAATGTCAAAAACTTGTCTTAAACTCGATAACCACAACGCTTAGCGCCATCTCATATCGAAAAGCAGAGTTATTTAGTGAATACTTATCTTTATTTTTCTCAGTTTCCTGATCCTTTATACTCGTGAAACTTTTTTATCTGGAAACTAAAGAATACAACAATTCCAAAAATAAAACAATATTTGCAATATTGATTTCGACAATAATGCAGGCGCCCATAGTCCCACTGGTCATGTCATTTGAACGTTCAAAAGTGCCTTTGTTTGTGCCTAATTGAAATAAATTATTTGACTTTGAATTTGTAGGCAAATCTGATATTTTTTTAAATATGGTATGTATGTATGGTATATGGCAATAAATTAAGGGTTGATAAATTAATAAATAATAAGACTGGTTTTCAGACTTTCGGGCTTCTGACGACCCGTAACGACTGTCAAAGATTCACGAATGACAGCCGGGACCAACAGCTTATTGTGCTTTCCGAGTCACGGATGGGTCTTGGTATGTAAAGATAGTCACCCATCCACGGACCAACCGCGGCAAGCGTACCTTATTTGAACGTGATCGATCGACCCGTAAATTACTTAACCACAAGCCCCTCCAAACCCGGAGGCTCCTCAATAAATTAATAAATAATATTAAACTTAATTAAGAAACTTTGGAAACTTCATTAAGCTTCAACAAAAAGTCCCATCTTAGATACGAAACGTAAAGTATTTTCCGGAAACAAAGATCACGCCAGAGTTCTAATAATAAAGGTTGAAAGAATTCTAAGAAGGTTGAGGCTGAAGAATAACGAGTTTTACTATTGAAGTGTATATCGGAATATTTGTGTTTGTAGAGCTCAGGTGACTGAGGGATACGGATCGTTGTAACCCCACAATAAATCGAACATGTCAGCAACAGCCTCACATATAAATTGGGTGGGATTGCAAAGTTAAATTACTCTACACGCCCGTTGAGTATCTAACTAAGTAAGTACGCACTTATGTAAATAAGTTACAAAACCGCATCATCTCCACCGATTCGGTTAGGTCAAGGTACGGGTTTCCGAATATGTGGTTTGGGGCTTGGGTCTACCGATTCTGTCTCAAAATTTCAAAGACTTGACGTCTTATAGATTTAAGTTGGTCGATTATTACTCGTTAACTTCTACAAGTAAACGAGTAATAATCGACCAACTTAGCAGTTGCAAAAACATGTTAGGTTTGTTCTTGGCATAAATTTATCCCAACTAGGGAACCCTTCATTATGCGTGGTCCGACACGCACTTGGCCAGTTTTTAACGTTATATTTTCTGTCTGTCCGCGGCTTAGCTCAGAGACTCTTAATGCTAGAAACCTGTAATTTGGTATGGGTATAAATTACGCCGACAGTATCTTTTGAGGTATCATGATTCGAATATACTCAAACTATTCTAAGTTTGAATCACTTCCGAATACATCGAAATTATTTGGTCGTAAAAAATTCCAATATAAAATATTTCTTGTCGCCAGTGATATGTAAACCAGATCTATTAGGAGCTGTTTGACCTCTTTCATGTATTCGGATAAGCAAGCTTCATAAGTTGACATTATTTGTTTTTGTTCTCCTTTTGGTTGGCGAGAGTAGAATTTAGGCACCCAATATTGCACCCGATAACAGATGGTTTGTACGTGTTCATTAATAAAATATGGCCTCCATATTAACCTGACACGTGGCGGAATATTGGTTATATGTGGTTTTGTTGGCCGGGGCGTTATTGACATCAACGGAGTTTGCGAATTCGGGCGTCGGCGCGGAAACATGGGATTATTCATGCGGACACATTTACCAAGCGGACATACCAAGCTGCCGCACTTCCGATGTTTGCTGATAAAGTCAAATACTAAAGGAAAACGCCCCTATTTCTCGTCGTCGTGAATTCAACGAAAGCTGTAGTGTTCGCTACACTGTATAAGTTTAATTTTATTCATAAATGCTAACAGGGCCGTAGCTAGATTGCAGCTGTAGTTACAGGTAAGGCGGAAGTAAAAATTTTACTTGATCTGTTCTACATAGTCAATCGATTTTTGGCTTTCTTGACCTGTGAACAAGTGTGAGGGGGATAGATTAAAAAAAAAGTGATTTACTTACTCTGATTTATAATTGATTCTCCAATCATATTCAATAAAACAAATAAAAAGTCCTTCCATAAAACAGCTGAATTCTATTTTTTTGCCCTTTATTTTTTAATATTATAAGTAATATTAAAAAATAAAGGGCTAAGTATTATAAATGATAAAAAACGTGTGTGGTCGGGGAACCCGTCAAGAACGAAGTTCCTTCTCACGCATGGTTTTGTTTAATATTCGTATTTTATGGTGGGGCATTGCCTCACAATTTGTAAACAAACAAAACAAAACCGCTTAGCTACGGACCTGAATTTTATTCAGTTTCAGGCGCACAGCAATAATCTGAAGTGCATCTGACATTGTAAACACGAACATATTACATAACACAGAAAAGGAGTACATTGATGTTTTCTTTAAACTTTGTTACATCAATTGCATTGTAGCGTTCGTCTAGCTTCATACTATGCAAAATACTATGGTTACACAGAAATAATAAGAAAAGAGCTTGCCGGGAACGCGATGGAATTTTTAATTTTAACAAAATTGAGAATCTTGTGCAACACTTGGCCTTGCCTGGCCTTTTTAACCGACTTCTTCAAAAAGGAGGAGGTTCTCAATTCGTCTGTATATTTTTTTTTTGTATGTATTTTACGCGATTACTCCACCAATTATGAATCGATTTTGATGATTCTTTAATATAATATTGAATATAAGTGGGGTAGGTACCTACCACAACTAAAAAGTGGAAAATAAAAACTTTTTACAAAAAAAAAAACCGACTTCCAACAAAAACTTGCTTTTCAATTTTCGTTTTTTGCCACCGACTTCCGAAATAAAAGTTATTTTTCACATTTTTTGTGTTTTTGTTGGATGTCGGTTTTTTTATAAGAATTTATTTAGCGGAAAAGCATTCTCTAAGTATTTCCTCGGAATAGCTATTTTTACAAATATTATGTTTAGGTTGACTCACAATATTTTCGCGACTAGGTGTATTCTTGGAGAAGGTATTTTAAATACTATATAAAAAGGTAAACCAATCGTTCTAACTTCAGACATGCATAAAATATGCTGTTGGGAACGACGGAAACTAAAATTACTGTTGATAGTTGTTTGTGACGAAATGCGCTGACAATTGCAATTCTGCAGTATCCTGAACCGAAATATTATGTATGTACGTAAAACTAGTTGTTATTCAGGGAAACACTTTGGTAAGTTTCAATATTTTTGGAAAACTGCTAACTGATGAAGATTATTATGTATAATTATGTTGTAGGTCTTTCCGGGTTGATTTATTGAGGTTAAAAAAACCGCACTCTCTGGTCGCCCCAAAGTCCGTGCCCCTTTTGAAGATAACAAAAAAAAGCCCGAAAACAAAAAAAATGTTAGTTACTTGCCTGATCAATACTTTCTCTGACGGAGATCTCGTGAAAACAGACGCAGCCGATCTCCTTGCTGCGCCGCTGGCCCTCCTCGGTGGTGACCATGCGGTCGCCTACCTGGTCCACCTTGTTCCCCACCATCACCACCGGGGTCTCAATAGCACAATCCTGAAAACAAAAAAAAAATGCGAGGAGTAGTTTAGGAGATAATAATATGAGAGAACAGATGTACATACATACTAGCCTGTTAAAATGATAATCCTTATTTGGCTTTGCCATAATCAGATTAAAAAAAATACATTCATAGTAATTTAAATGTAGGTAACTAGCATAAAATTTCCCGGTGCGTGACGGAACACAAACAGAACCTGCAAAAACATAAAAATGATTGATCTATTCCCTTACTAATAATAAAGCTGAATTAGTTTTTTTTTTTTTTGTTTAACTTGCTAATATCTGGAACTACCAATCGGATAAAAAACAATCTTTTTACATTTGATAGCTCAATTCTTGAGGAAGGCTTTCATCACGCTAGGACCCTAAGGAGCTAAAAGAAAAAGTCAGAAAGAACGCTAAGTGAAATCTAGTAAGGCGTGAGCAGGCGATCTGATGCGACGGTGTAACAAGAAATTTCAGGCGGACGAAGTGCTAGTAAGGCTATAAAAAATTAAAAATACTCAGTCGGTTTGAAATAAAAATAATGTAAAAATAAAATAAAATAATGTTACCTATTGGTACAATGGTTTTTTCATAATAAATTCATTAGCTGAACACTAGTGCCTCAGGGTTATTGATTTTAAGAAGTTATTCTTAGTACCTATAAGCTATGAAAAAGATATTCCGTAGCTCACTCACTACTATACTGACAATTTTTGTGTTGAGAAAAATTCTTTCGGTTTCTATTTTACTTCATGTTCGTGTGTGTTTCAACCTGCTCCCAGAATTGATAGAAGTGTGGTAATTCGATTCGCTGGCTGTGACCCAAAACTTGTAGGTAAATGTGTTTAGTAGGTAGGTATGCTTCATAGATAGTCAATTTAGAAAAGAACATGATTCAAGTTTTAATGTGTTCTTCGATTCTTGGAAGTCTGGATCAGATACTGAATTACCTACGAACTGATTCTCCCAATAGAAACCAACTCTAAAGCTAATCTCAGACTATACTATGTATATGCTACTATAGCGTAGTCTGAAAACAGCTTGAAACAGTGCCGCTGAGTTAAATTCAGGATACTAGAGTTATTTATTAGCTAGATAGCTAGTCTAGCTACAAATACATATTTTTTACTGTTACTACAAACTACAGCTACAGCTACAATACAATATTTTTTTATCTCTGTTAGAGTTATAAGTACCTATTACCGGATCCTTATGTATATTTGCATAGGGCAAGTAAGTATAGGCGAACACCTAAAATCCTATGGCAAAGTATCCCAAAATGAAATAAAGAGCACAATTCGTTCGAAGCACACTCCTTTATATTTATTTTCTCCATCGTTTGCCCTCTGAAACAAGATCACTCGACCTCCTTTAAAATAAAGTGAAGCCATAATAAAGACGGTAGTACCTTCTTACCAGCGTTAGAATGGAGTTTATTAGCATAGAATCGAAGACTATTATCTTAAATCTATTTAAAAAGGTACCTATTTCATGAATTGGTATCTATAAAGCACTGACACTATAATAATGAATGTTGCGAAGTAGGAATCGTGCTACGAAATCGGCAGGTACCTAAAGTAAAACCTTAATGTTATTGAAGAAAGTGGATGTAGTTGAATGAAAGCAAGGAAATGGGTTTCAGTGATTTCGGTGTGCATTACTTACCGACCTCCGTCACGTAAAGTATCTAAAGACGGTCGGTAAAATTGATTGACTATTCAACACGCAGTGCCAAAAGACGTAAATACCTACTCGTAGTAGCATTATGGACCATATGGTTGATTGAAAAAATCTGACCTTTACCTGAGTTGATTGTGAAATTCGGAATAAGTATTTGCGTGTATACCTCTTAAACAATTTAGTACGATGCCGATGATAGTACCATTGTTAATTAATGTTTCTCCTTAAATCCTCAGACAAGCGATAAATCTTCTCTCGCAAAAAAAGGAACCGAATACTTTTCGGTCGTGCGTGACTAACCCTCATGGAGGAAGCGAGTCGGCGTCTCCTCTTGTTGTAGTTGATGAGGAATTTGAGCCGGTGGCACTCGTCGAACGAACACTTGTCCGTGACCGAATACATTAGAATGAACGCCTCCGCCCAACGTATGTTGCTCTCGAGATTCGCGTATTCACTTTCCTGAGTGCAATAAAAATATATTCATGAATCATCGTGTTTATTTTCATACTGTAACAAAACCAATATCAGTTTGTTTAGTGCAGAATTGAGTGATAAGAGATAGATTTCGTGTGTAATGAGATTTCAGAAAAATGTTTAGACTGGGGTTTTTAATATGTATTCAGAATCTTATATGTATAATAAAATATACAATGTTATGCCAATGTGTAAACTTACATGTGAATCTCCAGCGGAATCCAATATTTCAAAATAAACCATCTCGTTATCAATGACGGTTTGGAATGCGTAGATCTTCTCTAAATTGGGGTCGTATTCGCCGATGAATCTTCGTGTAATGAATCTTACCACAAGAGCTGAAAGTGAAGTTATCTAATGATCAAAATATTTAGGTACTTAACAGAAATCAGTTTACCAAAACTTTATCTTGAGCCTTTAGTTACAAGTTATAATAATTTTTAAGTTAGATATTAAGTTTCGTTAAGCAAAACCTACTGAAAAAATTCTGAACAAAGATGTTTTATTAACAAGACACGAATCTAATCTAGACAAGGTGCGTTGGTATACAAAAAAAAAAACTACTTAATCATTACCTAATTATTTAGTTCCTATTAGGTACCTGTGACGACAAGTCTGAAATTGTATATTTCGGTATGTTACCTGATTTCCCAACTCCAGACTGGCCTAACACCATAATCTTGAAGGGTTTGGGCTTAGGATACAGCACGAGCTTAGCAAGCGAAGTTTTGGGTGACGTTGTATTGCTCATCGCCACTACAGCCGTCATTATACTCTAGTGGCCACTTCACACAGAACAAGTGCATCGATGTACGTTGACCTGAATGGGACAAAGAGCTAATAAGGACCTTATTATTGATAGCGTTAAATGTCAGTCTAAAACTATCGAATCAGTAGACAAGGTTAAGTGTTATCGAAATAATAATATTTTTCGTGATACACCAAAAAGGAGGAGCTTTTACGAACCGAATGACGAGAATATCTCTCGACCCGTAGAAATCTCAAATCTCGGTCAAGCTTATCTGGGGCTGTGTTCATCCTGTACATAGGTACGACTTCCTTAACTGGCATGATAACATGTAGTTTGACGAAACAACCTTCATGTGTAACCCCACGGTGTATCTATGGCAGCGACCGCAAATTGCCATTGCGTAAAAAGTTAACGACCTCGTTTGCCATGGTTTGCGTTCGAGTTCCCGCCTTGTGATATTTTATGTTCGTCGTATCTGTTTTACTACCAATAACGTATATCACCTTTGTGCATCGATCAATTTATAGCCCAAAATATACGTAGAGCTTTCTTTTATATCGATTCTTTAACTAGATAAATGTTACTTAGGTAGGTATTTAGTACCTATACTTAGAGAAAATAGAAATATCTCGTCACAGTATTGGTGTGTGGTGATAATAACTTCATATAAAGTATTATGCTGGATTAGCTGGATAGTCAGGACGCTGAATTAAACAAATCCATGTAAGTACCTATCTGTGTACTTGGGAAATTGCTACGACGACGATTGTGACATGGAAAATCTAGTAGGTAAGTAATAAAGGTATGGGAAGGTGGACTCTGTGCCTACATCTGACTTTTATTATTAATCTGACCTTTTTTTTTACTTTGATTGCTCAGATTATCATTCACGCATTTTGTTGAAAAACCGGAAATGTTACGATACTAAAATAGACAGGACATTAAAATTTACATTTTATTTTGTCAAGTTTTACACCGACAATAAGGTGCTCAAGATTCAGGTCAACCCGACCGCATATATTCTTAATGTACAAAAACTAACGTAGTATAGTAGGTCTGTATGTTCCTCTGTTTTTGCATACATTTTCACCCATTGAAACTTAGGTACCTACCTATCTTAGTAATTCATTTTATCTCTCGTACAAAACTGTTTCTGTTTTTACGCATTTGTCTTGTTTATTCTCAAATCCCTCGAGATCGGGTGAAATAGAAACAAGTGACTATATTTCAAGGGCCGAGACGAAAACAAATGTCTCTACCATCAGGATTTTCCGGGTCACGTAGAATGCGTATTTATATTTATAGTGCTGTGTATTATAGTGGAATTACCTAGGTACTGCGTAGGTACCTAGAATCCTAGATGTTTTTACTATACTTACCTACCTATCTTATATCCAGTTGGTATGGCACTTTAGTTGATAAGGTAGTTTGGTAGGTACATATTCAATTTCAATAATCAATAAATAGCTCTCCTACAAAATTCTTATAGTTCCTGCTTGAGTAAATAGGAATAATTTCGCGAAAAAAAAACAGCTGTTCCATACATTTGTGTTCACTTCAATCGACAAAATGTATGGAACAGCTGATTTTTTTTTCGCGATATCAACAATGGTCCCATAGAAAAAGTTGTTCAAAATGATGACAATGACCCCTTTTCGGGTTTAGCATAAACAAAAAATAATGTTGTATACTAAGTATATATAACACACACCATGACACCTTTTAACACCAAATTGTATCTGCTATAACCAATAATAATTTGGAAGTTCGGTTTAAACTCCAACAATTAGCTCCTTAGGAATTATCATCAAACGTTGCTATGTGAAACAGAGATTTAGGTCCAATTCAGTACAAGGATGCGGGATCAATCGGATACAGAAATAAATTCATAGATTAACAATATCTGAAAATCTAGCTACAGACAGTGAACCTACGAGAACTTCCCTTAAAATGACAACATATCGAGCGCAAACTCCAAGTGTTACAGAAATCCATTCAATGTGTTTGTTTAGTAATTGTGTTCCGTTTGGCCCTAAGAATGACTTAGATAATCTCTCTAGATCTATAGATTGCCATTCCACCTCACTCACAATCATCAATATAAAATGCAACAGCTACAAAATCAAAAATCAAAAGTCATTTATTCAAACTAGGCTGAGAATCAGCACTTTTCGAACGTCAAAATCACATAAGACAGTCCCCCAAAAACGCCCACCCTTCACCACTTCCTAGTGCATAAGCTGGGAAGAAGAAGTGGCGCAACAAACTCCCCAGCAGCACAGCTGTCTGTTCAGTTAGAAAAAAATGATTCTATACAAAAGTATGCAAAATCATTTACATTATGCAACACAAAACATAAATCTAATTATTAGCCATTTGTCAGCTAGCACACGCTAATATACCAACCAAAAAAAAAACGAGAACTATATGTACTCAAGCAGAAATAAAAAGCAAATGTAAACATAAATTAACTAAATAAAAGCCTCCAGGCACAAAGGGCGTGCCCGCCTACATATAGCTATTTTAGATGTAACTGGAAGTTATAAATGATAAACTAGGACCATTGAAGTAAAATAAATAATATTTATCAATTTTCGAGGTCGCTAGCTAACCACATATTGCAATACAACTCATAGAGTAAACATTGTAATGAGTAGACTATGTCAATAATAAATTAAATTAGAAAAATATTAAAAATAAATTGATTATACAGTCAAATAAAAAAATACATATATGAACTCATATAACCTGTCAGTGAGTAAACTAATGCTGGAGAAAGAACATAAACATTGTCTTGAGTTAATCACAGCGACCAACTATTCTTATCATTTAAGTAGTCGTTTAATAGAGTACAAAGTTGAACAAAGGTCGCATTTTACTTTAGCTTTAAACGCATTATAAGGCAAATCTAGCAAAGAAGAGGGTAGCTTGTTATAAAATGTTATACCAAGCCCAACAAATGAGTTATGAACCTTATGAAGCCGGTGAAAGGGAACTCGTAGTTTGTCCTTATTCCTAGTGTTAACATTGTGGATATCACTGTTTTTAGTGTATAAGTGTATATTTTGCCTAATATATAAGATGTTGGCGAAGATGAATTGTGATGCCACCGTGAGAATACCAATATCTTTAAAAAATCTCTCAGAGAAACTCTGGCACCTAGCTGGTAAATAGCTCGAACAGCTCGTTTTTGAAGGACAAATATATTTTGAATGTCAGCAGCTTTGCCCCACAGCAGAATACCGTAGGACATAACACTATGAAAATAACTAAAATAGACTAACCGAGCAGTATCAACGTCAGTGTATTGTTTTACTTTCCTGACGGCGTAAGCGGCCGAACTGAGTCTCCCCGCTAGGCTCGATATATGTAGGCCCCACTGAAGTTTGGCATCTACTGTTATCCCCAGAAAAATTGCTGAGTTTACAGTTTCAATCACCTCTTTATCTAAGACGATGTTGGGTCCTAGATTTCTAACATTCGGTAAGGCAAACTTTACACATTTCGTTTTCTTGGCATTGACAACTAAGTTATTTGACGTAAACCAATCCGTTACCATTCAGAGTGCACTGTTTACATCGTCAAAATCTTGCCTATTCCTGTCTACTTTAAAAATAAGTGAGGTATCATCTGCAAACAGTACAACTTCACATACCCCTTTAAATAGAATGGTAAGTCATTGATATAAACTAAGAACAAGAATGGACCCAATATAGAGCCTTGAGGTACACCTAACTGAACTGGTAGCCCGGAAGATTTAACACCATTAATATCTACACATTGGAACCTATTCTGTAAATAAGAATTTATAACGTTGAGAGCTTCGTTTTGCACACCGTAATGACGTAGTTTACGCAAAAGCGTGTCATGGTGCATGCAATCAAAGGCTTTGGAGAGATCACAGAAAACCCCAATAGCATTTTGTGAGTTCTCCCATGCGTTAAATATGTGTTTCAGCAGAGCAACACCCGCATCTGTAGTCGAACGACCTTTTGTAAAGCCATATTGTTCATTATGAAGGAGGCTATTTAAATTAAAATGTCTTAGCAACTGCTTGAGGATTATTTTTTCAAATATTTTGCTAAATGCAGGTAAGATAGAAATAGGTCTGAAATTACCAACGTCATTTTTATTACCTGATTTAAATAATGGTATGACTTTACTACTCTTCATGAAGTCAGGAAAAGTTCCTAGATCAACACATTTATTAAAAGTAATAGCTAGATAGGGGGCTACGATGTCTATTATATTACTTAAAAGTTTAATGGATATGCCCCAGTAATCACCAGTGTTTTTAGACTTAAGTGTGTTAAAAACATTAACTACATCACGAGGCGTTACATGTTCGAAGCTAAATAAGCGACTACTTTTAGACACACTACCGTGCAAAAGGTTTTCAGCTTTAGACGGGGATGAATTTAAGGAGCGAGTCGTAGTTATAGGTATGTTGGCAGAAAACTCATTAAATGCCTCAGCTACGTCAGCTGCTTTATTAACTAATTTGTGGTCAACCATAATCTCAAGTTGTTTATCTTGTTTAACCGATTTACCCGTTTCATTGTTAATCATTTTCCAAGTGTTTTTTACTTTATTACTGGAATTTTTAATTGTATCGCTTAATAATTTAGACTTAGCAAAAACACTAACCTTTTTAAATATAATAGTTTTTGACATACTCTAGGAAAGGAGTATCAAACCTGTAGGTATTTTTTCAAACCATATAACTCGTATAGTCTCGCTCTACTTTTATAAATACCTGGAGTGGCCCATTGGTTAAAGCCAACGGAGTTGCCATGAATGTTAATAGTTTTGGTTTTGAAAGTTGATACTCTTATGGGGTTGGCATATCCTTATTGGACAAAAACCCCTTTTAATAAAAAAAAAAATAAAGATATAAAAAAATAAATAAAAATAAAAGTTGTTACTCTTTTTGCACAACATCAAAAAGGGCTCCATACTCCATATATTACATTGGGATTCTCGTGTTCTACTATGGATGGTGTAATTTTATGAGCTATATTATTTTTAAACTTATTGCAACGACTAGCTGTATAAGGCCTGCATCCTATTTTTTGCGGCTCTTTATTTAATGGCATGGGGAAGCTAGCTAATAAACCACAGTGGTCAGACGTTAAGTCACTTAACACTAATTTATTTTTGGCATCACAATCACTAAACATATTATCAAGACAAGTTGACGAAGATGCCGTGATCCTAGTAGGTTCAAAAAACAAGTTAATTAAATTACAAGACCTAAACAGATTAAGAAGTCTAATACTTAATGGAGTAACATCTAAAATATTAATATTAAAATCTCCACATAAAATAATACTTTTATTACTTGCTTTTAACCTATTGAGTGAATCCTCCATTACTGATTCGAAACAAATAAAATCACCAGAGGGGGGTCTATAAACACAAATTATAATGTATCGCTCGAGTTCAACACAAGACAACTCAATACTACTCATGTCATGTCTGACGTCTGTCTGTCTATCCGTCTAGGTAGGATAAATCGTGATGAATGAATTCACTACAACAATGCACGCGGACATCGATGAATAGATAAAGTTATGTAGGAAGGCGAAGAAGACGAAGGGGAAAACAAAGCTTTTTCCTACTTTTGAAATGACACTTTTCAGATAGAATTTACAGAAAGTTTGTTATTTGTAAAAGTGTAATTTAAACTTTTACTGTGAAACCTACTGTAAGTAGGTAGGTAATATTATTAATTTCAGGTACGATCAAAATCAATCTGCCTAGCCTTTTCCCAACTATGTTGGGGTCGGCTTCCAGTCTAACCGGATGCAGCTGAATACCAGTGTATTTTACATGTAGCAACTGCCTATCTGACCTCCACAACCCAGTAACTGGGTTAATATGAAACCCCTTGCTAAGACTGGTTGTCAGACTTTCGGGCTTCCGTAACGGCTTTGACTTATTTAGGTTAGTTATTTACCTTTCGAATTTACCTACTAGTTAGTGGTGCAAAGTTTCTATATTCTAGGTTACACGGTAATTTTTTAGGGTTCCGTACCTCAAAAGGCAAAAACGGAATCCTTATAGGATCACTCTCATCTGTCTGTCCGTCTGTCACACACAGCCAATTTTCTCCAAATCCAACGGACCAGGTACACTTAGGTATGCTTTTCTGTGACCCAAAGACAGACGTAGTGTAACAAAAATAAGTGTTTTTTTTTAAATAAATACTTAGGTACTTTTAAAGATATTTAAGAAAATTTATGAAAATTGACGATTCCCCCCATCTTATCTCCAAAACTACGGATCCTTAAATAAAAATAAAATACAAAAAATAGACTTATACATTACAGGAAAACCTTTAAGAAGTCTATGGTCTTCAAAAAAACATGGTAAATTCATCTCAACTACGGAACCCTTCATTGTGTGCGTGGTACGACACGCACATGGCCGGTTTTTTTCTATAAACAGAAACCAAAACTGTTATTCTTGAAAATAAATTTTAGTACGATTGCGTACCTTACGCTTTTTATGACATGTACTTATTTGTCTGTTTATAAATCTCGTTTGTGTGTGTTTTTAAAATAGCAAAATCACTTTGCAACCTCGCATCCTCGGAGTCAGTGTCAGTCAGTCTATGTCCATTTTCATTTGAGTTGTAAAATAATTAAGAAAGAAGTTCAAAGGTTCGAACGTTTTCTAAGTGAATTAGGGAAAAAAACACAAAAAATACTATGAATGTATGAATGTAAGTTATTTTTTTCCGTTACCTATAAGTACTTACTTATCTAAAATGTGGAACCTTTATTTTATAGGTACCTACCCAAACGTACCTTAGGTACAGCTTGTAGGCGTCAGACAACCTACCAATAATCCCGTTATTGTTTGAATTTTAATTATTTTCCATAGTAACTTATCATTTAGGTACCTATATGTGTTCCGTTGAAGTTGTTGAGATAGCAATAGCATTGATAGCAAGCACGAAAATTAATGAACAAGGTTTCGTTAAGGTGTCGTCGAAAACTTTAGAGAGAGGTTCTCGTCTATTACCTACTTAGGTGTTCGGACCTTGTTAAGATTTTTATTCATCAAAACAAATTTTAAAACAATAATTTCTACGAAAACGCAAATCCGGGAAAGCAATTTAGAAATATTATAAGTAGGTACCTAGGTACTAATCGGCCTAAAATACTTGGCCTATGCCAAGTAATGTCGTACCACAAATACCTACAACGTAAATTAAAAGAAAAGCAGGAAATGGGTAGGTAAAATATTCTCGGAAATATTTAATTGTTTCTTATTACATTTTTCTTCTTAAATCACCTTCCGCAGCATTAAGATACCTATTACGAGATGTAATTTCTATCGAAAAGCCATTTTGCGTAAATGGAAATAAAAATAAAACGTCTAGGACATTAATTAAGCTGGTAGGTACAACCACACACAAAAGCGGTAACGGTTAACCACTTTTCGGCTTTATTAAGAAAATAGAGGGAAAATTCATTGAGAATGAGTCAACAACAAGGCGTTTGTTTGTGTATTACGTATTTTCCAATATTTTAGAGAGCCCAAGAAGCGAAAATTATAAAGCATAGCGTTATTTGGAATTGGAAAATTCGACAAGTTATATCAAAGTAATTCAGTAATTAGTTTATTCTTATTTCCTCATTAATAAAATAACAGTTACTCGGTTAGATATATTTAAATTCAAAGGTACTTACGATCCAAAATGAAAATTATTGTAGAAACATATTCCATGCAATAAGTATTCCGAAAACACTTTAACAAAAGTTAAAAATAAAAATACACCTTGAATTGAATATAAAATTTGATGAATAAATACTTCGTGGATATTAGCAGAGTGTTTCTGAACAACGTGTTGACGGAAATAGTGTTCGTTTCCGAATGTTTTGTAGTAGAAATTATAGATGGTTTCGTGAGAGTGCGGTGAATGCGGGCGAGACGCGCGCGAGCCCAACTCGAATGACTATTGTTGTCGATGCCTCCCTCGCCTCGTCGGAGGGCTGCTGCGTAAACTCTGTGATAAGTACCACAGAGGATGTGTATTTTTGTTTTGATATTAAAACTTACTGGGCAGGTGTGTACTTAGCTATCAAGATACCGTCGTCATCATATAGGTTCACGACAGTCCACGTTTCAGGAAATGAAACTCTACGCGTTGGTAGGTAATAACTAATAATTTTCAGGGGAAAGAGTCAGCCTTCGTACCTGAGTTTTTCAGTTTTGGGATCCATTATCTTTATCTTTAGATTCTGTGGTAATATTGAAATGTCACTGAATATGTTTGTTACCTACCCAATCCCGCATTAGTAGATGTACCTGCGGTTGATACCCATGTATTTGCATAACATTTGATATTGATACGCAGGTAGGTATTTCCTGTATTCAGGAATTGTTTATTACTGGGCAAGGGTAAGTATACTTAGGTAAACCATGAACCGTTCTTCTAGTTCCCCTAAGATGCGAGTGAGGTACCCACGAGCACCTCACAGGCACCCGAAATAATTATGAGGGTACGTGTTCTTATCTTTCAGGACTTGCTTAATTAAGCGTTACTTGTTCTGTAAGTATTGTGAATCTTTGATTAATTATCAATGTGTGCAATGGTGCTGCATGCAAGCCTGCCCCATCAATTCACAATTCACGAGCATCACATATCTGTGTAGATGATTTACCGGGATAGCAACACTAATACCAGAACCTGCCAAATATTGTGATAAAACGAGCTGTTAATACTCATGACTGCCCTTGCCAGGCTTGGCCTCATGGACTGTGTGCGATATAATCTTTTTACTATACAATATGACATAGGTAGGTATCTAACTCACTTTGTTTTAAAGTTTTAAATTATAATATCTAGTGATAGCGATGATAATATTAGGTATCCATTAAAATAAACCATTGACTTTGAATGCGAACGCTATTAGATTTATAGCATGAGTAAAGGTCGAGTTGAGAATTCGAGATACACATAACAGAAAATATACGACTACCTACACATACATATGAAAATATTTTGATAAGTGCTGAAATATTAATAGTAGGTCATGAAAATATGTTCGGTCTTCAGCTAATCTTATAAACTCGGTAGTCTAAATGTTTATTCATTGGATTTAGCGTTTATTAGGTTTTCTGATGATGTATTAATGAAAAATGGCGCAAGTCACTAGAGTCGATATTCAACAATACTTTCTTCCTTACTACCTAATATTATAAATGCGAAAATAAATCGAAATATTTTTCAACAGACTTGCTCGTAAGCTCGTGGCTCTTATTGAACCGCACATACATTACCGCACTAGTGCCGTAATGTGCGCCACAGATAACTATTTACTAGTCGGAGTAATGGCATGGCAGTATGGAAATAGTAAGTATTATCATGGCAGCATGGAATTTGTATCCAATAGAAATTGGTTATGGTGAAGCTTTTTATCAAAGACAGGCGCTCAAAAGCAAGTTTTTATTAAAAAAAAAGAACCATAAGCAAACCAGAGGCGTTTAGTTATGGTGAAAAAAAATCCCATGCATACCCATGGGATTTTTTTTACCATAACTAAACGTCAGTGGGATACTTACTATACACTGAATTAGTATGAACTATCCTACTAATAAATGAGCATTCTCTATTTACACCCGAGCAGAGACTTGCGCTTTTTTCCAGTAAGACCGCGGGTGGCACGCGCGCATTGCCCGTTTGTAAATTAGTAGACTTGGCCCCCAGGCCACTTGACCCGCCTAGACGAATCACGCTGGCCTGCCCGTGTGCCACCGCGTTCGCGCGGAATAAAAATCTATCTGTACTATTAAATAAGGGTTTATATCGTCTGTGGCAATTTCAGTCTATATTGTTCTCTACCCTAACCCCATTTGCGTATCATGTATTATTAAAATTATTATATTTTTATATAGGCTGTTCAGCGGTATTACCAGTGTCTTTATTTACACCCGCGCGCGCATCGCTAGCGGAAAAAACAAAATCAGCCGCCAAATATTAATAAATTATAATAAATATTTGTTAACATTTTTGTAGTCATTATTAAAAATGTCGATTTCGCGTAGGGGAGAAGAGCGTAAATAATAATAAATAGATTTGACTCTGCCATGGTACGTTTAGTGATAATATTTTTTTTTTCTTAATCAATTTTTTTTTTTTTGTATAGGCTGTCTAACGGTTTTGCCAGTGCCTTTATTTACACCTATGGAAAAACAAAACCAGCCAGCGGCCAGCGCGCCATTTTCCATAAATATTTAGTATCGTTTTCGTTGTGTGGTTTATTTTACCTACCAAAAGTAAGTACAAAATCTAAAGTATTGCCACCAACCGACATAGAAGTTTTTAAAAGAAACTCTGGATAGTCAGTACCTGGCAACAAAGGTCAGTTAAAATTTATGAATCTATCATCTCTATAGTTAGGTACGTTATTGTAGCATAAGTTCTTACAACAAGTCTATTTTTTTTCCTCGCAATTGTGTTGACTCGTATCACAATGTACTATTATTTCACATAAACCTACATGGGCACTTATGCAACGTCAGAAGCTAGGTGCACGGTTCCAATAGGTTGTTTCCTATAGAGAAGAGCCGGTAATAAACTCCACGGTTACTCTTTTAAAAATAATTGGCTATTACAATATTTTCGAATTACAGTGTTATCTGTCTGTCGCGCTTTTACGCCAAAAGGCTACTTTTTATCGACATACCACGCGGGCGAAGCCGCGGGCAGAAGCTAGTAAGGTATAAGTATGTAATCAATCTGCCTAGCCTTTTCCCAACTATGTTGGGGTCGGCTTCCAGTCTAACCGGATGCAGCTGAATACCAGTATTTTACATGAAGCGACTGCCTATCTGACCTCCACAACCCAGTAACTGGTTAAAAGGATACCCCGTGGTTAGACTGGTTGTCAGACTTTCGTGCTTCTGACGACTCGTAACGACTGTCAAAGATCCACAAATGACAGCCGGGACCAACGGCTTAACGTGCTTTCCGAAGCACGGAGGAGTCTCGATATGTGAAAATGTTCACCCATCCACGGACCAACCCCGGCAAGCGTAGCTTAACCTGATGGATCGACCCAAGCGGCTGTTATTACTTAGCCACGAGCTCCTCAGGTATAAGTATAAGTATGTAATAATGTATCATATTACTTAATTAATGTAGGTAACCTTGCTGAACACGCTGTGTTACGCAGTCCATAGGTACATCAAAAGCCTTTGCCAAAAGCATATCTCATTTATCTAGTGGTAGCCGCAACGATCACCATTGATTCCGTGCGGAAGGCGGCAGTGGGCCTGTGTTGTGTCTATTTGGACTCTCCCTAAAAGGTTCTGCTTTTCGACGGCGCGCGGTGCGGTGGCAAAAAACGTAATAAAATTTAAATTTCGCGGGCTTGAAAGTCACTGGAGGGTATCCAGTGACTTTCAAACATCAAAAATGTATGGTTAAACAGTCGCTAATCATTACATATGGGCTTACCGGGCCTACCCAACCTCAAATTTTATCTCGCTCGCACCATACTACTCGCGGTCTCAGTGAGAGCGAGACGAAGTGGCTTGCTGGCGGCTCCAAACTTCGAATTGTTTAGGTAATTGCTTTTTACGGGGGAAATTATAATTAAAAAAAATTAAAAACATAAGACCTGCTTTATAGTTAGTTCAGTTATTATGCAAAGTTTCATGATCTAATTTGAAGTATTTTTTTAATACCAGCAGTTTATAGTTCGGTTTAGAGGTATCTTTGGATTTTTTTTCTATTGAGAAAATTTTACGTAATCGCATTTTCGTCAAACATAGGTCCTAGCATCAATCCTCAACTTTAACATTATTTATTTCAAAATTAATGCTGCAGTATTTTCGGTGTAACGGAGGATCATGCTAAGCAATTTGAGGTAGGGTAGGTAGGCCCTAACTATTAGCAACGTTTACAAATAAACCCCATCATATAAGTGTCTATATCGTATATCGTGGCGTATATCTACGCTCGACAAACGCTTACGCTGGACCTAGCCAGATGCGAAGGCTAGTGAGGTACCTACCTACCTACTTACCAACATCCAAGCTAAAAATGCATTCTACAAGTCCCTACGTAATGTCTATAAAAATATATAACAAACTGCCTGACATAATAAAGAAAGAAGAAAAGTATATTCATAAAAAAACTTAAAAAATTACTGTTAAACAAATGCTATTACTCCTTAGATGAATATTTAAATTATAAACACAAATAATAGGGAAAAAAGGAACTAATAACAATGTAATTTATACAGGATGTAAGGGTAAACACTCTTGTCATTCAAACCATGGGTAGTTGACTTAAATATAAAAATAAATGACCGAACACAACAAAAAAAAAACGTTATTTTCATTAAAAGATTTAAAAAAGTTTCTATACGACACCGTGCTCTCTAGCGAAACAGCTGACTGACTAAAGGAGGGATCGCGCTCGCTGCCGGTCAGGTCACATCCCGTACCCCCCGCCCGTGTTGAGACGCAAGTTCGTTGCCCTAGCGCATAGGGCAGCGAACTTGCGTCTCTTGTGGTAAAATTTAGATCTAAAAAAAGTTAATTTTTTTTTGTAATTTTCCATTGATTTTACGTTCTATAAATGAAACCAAACCACTGGTTGCAAGGATAACGGTGTTTACCCTAACAGCCTGTATAGTAGGTTAAGGAAATTACTAATAAAATAATAAATATTGATATCAATAATAAATGATAATCACGCAATATAAAGGTACTAATGTTTAAAATATATTAATGGTATGGTAAAAATCAATAAATATTACAATATAATAAATTAATAATTAAGAAAATTGCAATAATAATAAATAAATATTATAGCATTATCAAATTATTCAAAGAAAAACAAACTATATAAATGAATAAATATAATTATAATAACGAAGAATAAGAAGTACAGGTAAAAATTATCTAAAATATCTATGTACATTTTTGCAGATAAAATAATACTTAAATATTAGATGCGAAATTTTAGTAAGTATCTCCTGATTTTGATTATGTAAATAAAAACTTTTTCCCACAATAACAACTTAATGATCTCACAAAACAGGGCTTCCTCTCTTCTACCCTTTTGCTGTGCCCTATAGGGTCCATAATGATCTAAATTATATAGTTACCACCTAAGTACACATTATGGTAAAGCAATAAAGATATTGAGTATTGAGTACACACGGCTACACATCAAGCTATACATTTCCAGCATAAGCTGACTTCGCATGTAAGGAAATTCTATACAATGCGAGATCAGTATAAACTGGAAATGATGTGTAGCCGTGTGTACCTACTATTACATATTAAATTTTATAGCAACCTATTGAAATCTATTCAGTTAATTTAGCTAATAGTCTAGCTATTAGCTAGTGAAACAAACATAATATACAGGATGTAAGGGTAAACACTCTTGTCATTCAAACCATGGGTGAGTTGACTTAAATATAAAAATAAATGACCGAACACAACAAAAAAAAACGTTATTTTCATTAAAAGATTTTAAAAAGTTTCTATCTGACACCGTACTTGCTAGCGAAACAGCTGACTGACTAAGGGAGGGGTCGCGCTCGCTGCCGGTCAGGTCACATCCCGTACCCCCCGCCCGTGTTGAGACGCAAGTTTATTGCCCTAGCGCATAAGACAACAAACTTGCGTCTCTTGTGTTAAGATTTAGGTCTATAAAATTTTTAAAAAAAGTTGTAATTTTCCATTGATTTTACGTTCTATAAATGAAACCAAACCACTGGTTGCAAGGATAACGGTGTTTACCCTGACACCCTGTATAATCTAATTTAGTAGGTGGTGCCTTGTAGATACATTAGAATTCACACAAGTTTGTTAATTTGTTTGCATTTTGGTCAAGGTATACCTACGACCAGTGTTACCAGATGAAAAAAAAAACTACCGTGTTGATGGATTAAAAATACCGTGTTTCAGACTCAAAATACCGTAGACATATTTGAAAAATACCGTGTAAAAAGCAAAAGAAAGGACCATGAAAATTCAATATTCGTATTTAAAATTATAATTAACCACTTTCTCTAAGCATCTAAAACAAGAACTTCTTGATCATAAATAGCTGCAGTAATTTTCGACAACGTATTCCTATTAAGTACAAAATCAACACAGTTGTTTCTATGTCGGTAAATAGACTGTAGCGCAAAAATGTCCGCAAATGCCGCGAATGCCTGTTGACCTTTATGGTTTAAGTTATTAAGGAATTTCTCTTCTTCGTTTAAATATCGTTGACTTGGCTAAATATTCTTTCACAAAAAAAAGGAAATATTTTATCGTTATCCCACTCAAATGCTGCCTAGCATTTGAGTGGGATAACGATAAAATATTTCCTTTTTTTTTAATTCACTGGCGCAGCTAAGGCGCAACGGTTCTGCGATTTATGGATTCACCAATTTTGATTATGGTTAGACGAGCGGACAAACTACTAATAGAAACATTTTTTTTATTTAGTCGTAAGATTACCCGTGTACAATATTTTTGGGAGTTCCCTCACGCGGTGGCCTAGTATGCAAAGCGACAAAAGCTAAAAATGCGTCTCATTTTACGTATTGGTTTTCATTTTTATTAAATAACAGTTACATAAATTACACGGTAATTAATATTTAAAATTATCGTAGAAAATTACACGGTAGGGAATCATTACCGTAGATCGTGTATTGGTAAAAAATACCGTGTACCTGGTAACACTGTCTACAACCTGCGCATTGCGGGAGGGGTGACAGCAGTAGGTACTCACAAGTTGACGTATCACTGAGCTCTCGCATCACGACACCCAGACCCTCCCGCACCGCGCAGCTTCCTCAGGAACGGTCTCAGTTAAGGTTGATGCGCTAGGGTAGCCGGCAAAATTCAAATTTTCTTACGTTTTTTGCAATTTGCAGGTCAGTGTCAGGTTGTATGTTGATCTAAATATTATTAGCGCTCGTAACAAATATGGATTTACAGAATTATAAACATTAGAATCAGCAATACAACTCTCTAAGTTCATGAAAGTGCCAAATGTCATGATTTCATGAAATAGTCATTCAATACACTTAAGAGGTCGGCTTTTCACATGCTTATAAAAACTTTATTATGTAGGTACAAAAACTTCCAAAAAAACACTACAAAGTAAATAATAACTTTCGTTTTGGAACGCATCTCGCAGGTCAACCTGAAACAAGTCCAACGCAGGTTGTTGGACTTGTTGCTTAACCGGACATTCCTGTGGGTGCCTCAATAAAATAAGGCCTGCAGCCAGGGCATAAAACTTATAAACTAAGCGACTAGGTACACGCTAAGGGCACTCCGCCAATTATGAATCGATTTTGATGATTCTTTTCTTGTTTGGTAGGTCATGCTTCAGAGGTGATCCCTTAAAAATTTATTAATTTTGCTTACGTAGTTTTTGAGTTAGCTTCAATAATTACGTATTTTTCCCACTTTGCGTATGTAGACGATATTATTATCTTAGTTGACTACGTCACTGTTATTTACATAGCAGATAACGGTATACGAATTTGTGTGGAGTAAGTACCACAACTAAAAAGTGAAAAATAAAAACATTTTATATTAAAAAAATCACCGACTTCAAAAAAAAACACTATAAAATTTAAAAGTAACTTTAATTTCGAAAGTCGGTGGCAAAAAACGAAAATTGAAAAGCAAAGACACCGACTTCCGAAATTAAAGTTATTTTTCAATTTTATAGTGTTTTTTTTGGAAGTCGGTTGTTGTACTTGCGAACGGTAGGTACTATTGACACGCTTTGAGAGGCTTTTGATGAACTTCTGCAACGGTGGGCATTCTGAGATCTAGATGAAGATTCTAATTGCGAACATAGAAGGGGGTTCCCGATACCTTTCTTACGAAACGGTTCTGAAGGGTCTGCATCATATGGAGATGGCGTGGCGTACCATGTGCGAAGACGACTCAAGCGTAGGTCATGAAGGTCCCTTCATGACCTACGCTTGAGTCGTCTGGATGACCGTGGTTTATATGCGTAATTTGCACTTTTGTTGATAATTTGCTGTGCGCGGTGAATATGAAATGCGAGCCTACTGAGAGCAAAGAACGCGAGAATGAGCCGCCTTGTGCTCACTGCTGAAGGTAGGGTGATGGTCAAGGATCACACCTAGGTATTTGCTTGCTTCTTCTATCGAGCTCACTGAAACCGTTGTTGAATGGGTCCTGTACAGAGTGCTACAGGCATTAAGTAACAAGGATCTTTGTGGTGCCTCAATGACATTGAAAGGGTGTGGGTAAACATTTTCGGATCTGATAATGGCGGCGTTATCGTTAGTTCCTATTTTGGCTACTTGCCAAAAGAAGTACAACGCTACCTCATAACCTCACACACAAATATAGAACCTCCCGGTTAAAAACAGACAAGGTCCACTGCGCGAGCCCCAGTTAATGCTCCTAAAAGCTCACATTGTTTCAGTTACAGTAGGTACTATACATCCCGAACCCTGTAGTCAGCTGTTACGTCCCACGGTTCTTTCTTATCGAACGTGGACAAACATTGTATTTAATAACGTACCTACATTTTCATTAATTTTGCAACAGGTATTGATCTTTGTCCTCATCAATTATTATCTGCGTATGGGCTTATCACTCTCTCATTTTAATCGATGAGTTTGTTATTAGTAAGGTAACCACCATTTATCGTCAACATGAAAGGGGTTATTATATTGACTTTATTGCGATGCGTAGGCACTAGATATGATTACCAGACCTCAATTTAGGTAAGTAGGGTGCCTACATTGTTTAATTTCCGCAGAAGGATTAAGTTACCTTTTTTGAAGACCTACGATTGTTCGTTATAACTTGACCCACAAGATTGTAATGACGGATATCGGTTACCTCAGGACGACCTTCGATTTACTTACCTACGGTTCAGCAGTGCAGCTGTATAGATGTTGTAATCCATCAATAGATTATTTATTTATCGACATATTCAACATCTTTTACCGTCGCGTCTGAAAGTCCTGCATACATATCGTGGTGATATCAGGCTGATTTTGAAATAGCTAATAATTTCAGGACCCAAACATCCGACGAATCTCGTTAGATATTAGCAATTAGCATAGGTCCTACCTGCCAACTGAAACGATTGGCATTTAGATAAGTTTATGGTTGGTTTCTAACTTCTGTTACTTAGGTATGACTGATTTAGTAGAGTAAATCAGTTCCATCATTGTTTATAATGGGTTAAGTATATCATTTACCCCATTATAAACTATAGGTACAATATCAAACATTTTAAGTAATCTATAAACCTAGTCCCTCTTTTTTCGCCTTCGTTTGAGGTACGGAACCCTAAACAAGATGACCGAATTAGCACACATTTGAAGTGATCTCTTGATCTTTTTCCAAGAAAGTAGTAGGCGTTTATGCATTCTCTTGTACACTTCTTGGTATTAATAAGATGAGACAACTGTCGCACAATTTATGTTCACGGATCAATGAGCCGTCACTTTGGATTTGACATGATTGGCTATGTGCTACAGAATAATGTTAGTTATTGGTAAGGAAGTTTTTGTCTGTATCAGTGTGGGACGGTAGCATTACCTATGAATGACGTAGGTAATATTTTTGTAGTAATTTTTTTTTTACTACAAAAATAGCGTTTTAGCGTTTTCGAAAGAAAATTCGCTAGGTTTATTCGTTATCGAGTGGTACACAGGTTGATAGAGTATTTATAATAATAATACCTATTTTCTAGCTAGAGTAAGATTGCATCATCGAAACTGGTGGTGTAAGTAGGTAAGGGTGAATCTTTGAACTTTAGTTTGCTGCTGTATGTGTATTCACACGTAGTAGAAGAATTATATAATTTTCCGGAGGCTGTTTGACTCCTCCTAAACGGCTGCCCGGCTCGGCTGAACCGATTTTGATGAAATTTTTTTGGGTGTTAGTGTGGGTCTCTGGATGGTTAAGATTCACACTTGGACCCAGTAGGTGCCGCTGCAACTGAGTTCTAGGAATTCAGGACAACGTCTGTTGTGTCAGCTAGTACCTAGGTAGGAATAAAAATAGCTTTCAAGAAACGACAAATGGAACGCAATTTCTGTCAGCGTCAACTGTCATTCTGTGTGATCTGCCAGATTGTATTGGATCCAAAATCTGTATATTTGGTCATCATAGAGGTATCCTGTTTGTATAGCTTACTAGCTGCGACCCGCGGTTCACCCGCGTAAGATGATCCCGCGGGAATATCCGGATAAAAAGTATCCTATGTCCTATTCCAGGTCATGGTCTACCCCTGTGCCATATTTCATCCAAATCCGTTCAGTCGTTTTAGCGTGAAAGCGTAACAAACAAACAAATAAACAAACAAACTCACTTTCGCATTTATAATATTAGATAAGATTGCCTTGTATGTTTGGAAAAAAAAGATTGTTTTACCTACTATTTTTGTACCTACTTATTTTTTGCCAAAAACTCGTAGGTTAGGTAGAGCTATAATTAGTAGATAGCAGTACCTAATTACGAGATATCGCGAGTAATTTTTTTCTCCTTCCGTTAGTTCTGTCTTCTGTTACATACAGTAGGTCAAATGGGAGTACGGGATTATAGATTAGATTATATAATTTCCCTTTCTTGGATACCTTTAGGTACCTAATATTTTTTTTAGATCAACAATTTAAAAATTTATTTTTTTTCCTCGTTGTGTTTCAAGCAAATTTTTTTTTGGGAAAGTAGGTAAAAGAAAGGAAAATTATATAATCTGCACAAACAAAACGCATATTACAAAAAAAATACTCCCGTACTAATCCTCGGTGAAGTTAGCCGCACGATTTCATTATTATGAACTTTTGTTAGTGCTAATCGTTAGAGAGGGTTAGAGAGAAAAGAAAAATCGTTAGAGAGTAATTAGTTTTATTTATCAACGATTTTAATTACTTTTGTGACATTGGCCCCCATTCCCGCAAAAATGGACGTAGACGTAATTTTTTATTTTTATAGTTTGAGTATCGTTAGAGAGAGATAGAGAGTTAAAAAAATCATTAGAGTGTTAATATTTTAATTAAAATTAAATTATTTCTGAGAACGCGTTGTACCCTAGGACCTGAGCAGGTAAAAATTTAGAAACGTGCCGCCTCGATAGGGGATAGTGGAGGGAGGAGAGAGGGAAGGGTTAGTAGATCCCCCCACTCCCCCCTGCCGGAGATACAAAGTTTCTCTTATATGCTGGGGCCACACCATCGGATTATCGCGATAGACGTTAACCGTTGGTGTATACTACACCACGACTTACCTCGAGAATTTGTCAACGGCATTTACATTGGCGTTTGACGTTGGGTGATTGATAACTCTGGTGGCGGCATTTTAGGCAGATCAAAGAGATTTACCGCGAGAATTATTGCATTGAATGAAGCGGCCACACTTACATTTTTCACTGTGAACCATGAGCGCGAGTAGTACCGTGAGTAGTAGGTACTACTGATACATGACATGATGCAGAGGAACGATAAAGTTATGAGTGGTAAAGTTGTGTATTTGATCAACGATCATTTCACAGTGATACCTGATAAGAATACGAAATATTGTTAGTAGTTTCAATTTGATTCGGTACTTATAGTGCATCATTTATGCTCAAAACACACAAAAGTGGGTGCTTGTCGGGAGCTGGTCGGGTCGTTTTTAACCCACCGACGGAAAAAGAGGGGTGTTATAAGTTTAACGTGTGTCTGTATGTGACATCGTAGCTGCCAAACGGCTGAACCGATTCTGATATTTTTTATTTTGTTTGAAAGGTGACTTGACAGAGTGTTCTTAGCTAAGATTCAAGGAAATCGGTTCAGCCGTTTGAAGATTATCAGCTCTTTTCAAGTTGATGAATGGATGTGAGCATCTTCCATAGGTCACATCGATTCGAAAGGACATGTCCAAAAATGTTTTTTATTATTCAATAATTCTAACCAGGATAAGTTAAATATATTTGGATAGACATCCCAAAAAGTAGTAGCTCTAAATGTATCATGCATTTTTAAGGATTACCAATTTTGAGAAGAATCGTTTTTTATTTTTTTTATTTATTCTAATAGTTAATTGATTCAGGCGTGACTTTGCGGAAATCCATTATAAAATACAATAGACGCTGATATATTTAGTAACCTATTCCGCTTGACTATTCTTCAAGAGTCATAAAAACCCTGTAAGAAATCGACACGTGTTTCACCTCTCAACGAGGCATCTTCAGGATGACGATTGACCAATTGCAAACCAGAACGCGACGTGTTACCACACCGAGCGCTGGACGCAGAGTGAATCAAATCGCCCGACACCCCCACTTATAGGATTGCTGCTCGGCGCTGATTGGCTAGGACCGTTATCAGATTCGTCAAATTTTAAACCTAAGTTTAGTCTAAAAAATAGTTTACAGTTAATAGAGAGGGTTAGAGATATCAATTTGCCAACCGGTGCTAAGTTATTATCATTGGATGTCGAAAGTCTATTTACAAACGTTCCTTATGAGGAGTGTTTACAGATACTTGAAGATCTTTTTGAGAAACAGCGGGTCCATCCTGGTGAGGTTTGTGAATTGTTATCTTTGACCAAGATTTGTATGGAACAGAATTATTTTAGGTTTAATAATCAATATTACAAGCAAAAACCATCCTGAAGATGCCTCGTTGAGAGGTGAAACACGTGTCGATTTCTTACAGGGTGTTTATGACTCTTGAAGAATAGTCAAGCGGAATAGGTTACTAAATATATCAGCATCTATTGTATTTTATTTATTCTAATCTTATGTACACACAGTAAAATACAAAATAGATACGACGTACGTTATTTCTTAAGAAATTATTAATTTAGTGTTAATTTACTCCTAAAACGAACAAACTTTTCTAATTATCTAGGGTAATAAAGTGAACACACCCCAGAAAATAACAAACTTTTCAAAATTGACACATGGTAGGTACTGTCATTACAGTCAATCAATATTTTGTTGTAAAGACTACGACAATGCAAACAAAAATTCTAATCAAGTTATTTACTTTATGTACCATATTCTGAAATAAGGTGAAATGGGATATTTTCAGTCAAACATGTGTAGCGTAATTCTTTTAGACCTCTCGTTAGATTTTAGCTACTAGGAATCTATAAGTGCATGTTTCAGCATAGTCCACAGGCTTAGCAGGAGTAAAATGACAATAGAACACACATCAAGCTATACATTTCTAGTTTATGCTGATCTCGCATTCTATAGAATTTCCGTACAATGTGAGATCAGCATAAACTGGAAATGTATAGCTTGATGTGTAGCCGTGTGTACCTACCTACTGATCAAGAACATTTTTTTAAATTACGATGGAGAATTCCAGTTTTATGACTAAGAATCGAAATCGGAAGTGGATGAAAAGCCTTTCGACAATTATGATATTTAAAAACTGAATAATATGCTTTGAATGCAAGTGTTGATTTTTTATGAAATAAAACTTTTTTTTTTAGTTTTCTTATTAAAATACTGTCGAAAAACTGAGCAGGTGGAGATATATAATATTGATGCCCATCCTAGATACCAGACAATAATGTAGGAGTGAGGCGTATTTATCGTCACAGATAGAAATCACAGATATTAAAAAATAGCAGATAGCAATTGCTCCTAACGATAAAAAATATCTGTTACTTAAAATCACAGATCCTCAAGACTGTTACTGTTAAAACTTCGGATACGATTTTCGACTTCAACGAAAAGAAATAAAGAAGATATTCAATTGAGTTAATACGTATTTATCGTCTGTACAAAAATCACAGGCTGTGATTTTATAACAGATAGATACGATTTTCGACTTTAAACGAAAAGAAATAAAGATGATATTCGATTGAGATACGTATTTATCGTCCGTACAAAAATCACAGGCTGTGATTTAATAACAGATATTTGGATCTGTTATTTTTTTGTCACAGTCACAGTGATCACAGATATCGTGTTTCACCTGTTACAACCCATCTCTACAATAATGTAAGACACTCTATAACTATAGTGGTGTGAGTCCTCTGATCAAAGCTGTCTCATGTGATGACGAAATGCCTGGTATCTTCACTAACTTCTAAGAGCAGTAAAAGTACCGTTCGGCTGAATATGTTGCCCATAATAAGAGCGAGCCTGTTTAATCTAAAACGCGTTTTCAGAAATAATTTAATATCAATTAAAATATTAACTTTCTAATGTTTTTTTTTAACTCTCTATCTCTCTCTAACGATTCTCAAATTATAAAAATAAAAAATTACATCTACGTCCATTTTTGCGGGAAAGCCAATTTCACAAAAGTAATTAAAATCGTTGATAAATAAAACTAATTACTATCTAACGATTTTTCTTTTCTCTCTAACTCTCTCTAACGATTCTCTAACGATTAGCATTAACAAAAGTTGAGAATAATTATATCGGGGGCATAATTCACAGAGGTGGGCTAGCGTCACACTCTTAGAAATGATTTAATATCAAATAAAATATTAACTCTCTAACGATTTTGTATAACTCTCAATCTCTCTCTAACGATTTGCAAACGATTAAAAAAATAAAATTACGTTTAAGTCCATTTTTGCGAGAAGGGGGGCCAACATCACACGAAAAATTAAAATTGTTTTTACATAAAAACTAATTACTCTCTAACGAATTTTCTTTTCTCTCTAACCCTCTCTAACGATTCTCTAACGATTAGCATTAACAAAAGTTCATAATAATGAAATCGTTCGGCTAAATTCACGGAGGTCCGTACTCCCATTTGATTTTATATAATTTCTGGGATCCAGCGATATAACATAAGGTGAGCTGTCCCACCCAACTTTGTGCCTCGGTAAAATATAGCCGCATTAGAACGAAGTGGAGTCGAGGCATAGATTGTTCGCCATACTTATGATGAGTCACACAGTCACACTGTCGGACCGTCGCTCGTGGTTGTCCAGTGCGTCATGCTTGTCGCCCTCTCTCCGCACATAAACCTGACTGTGACGTTGTTCGCGGACGAATGGAAGACGATCATATCAGTAGGGATGCCTGGAGTGTGTGAGTATGAAATTTGTCTAATTTCATGTAACCTAAATGTAATGGGGATAAAAACTCGCTATTATTACTAGTATTAAAAATAAATTAAAATTAAAATACGTATGTGTTTCCCAGAGATGTTAATAAAATACAAAAAAAATTGGAAACCCGATATTTCGTCGAGACTTGCGTAACTTTGTTAAACCTGAAGACTTATATGGCAGAAATTCGTATACAGGAGATGCTCCCATGAGAGTTTTCCAGGGCAGGAAAATCATCCTTGAGTTGGTCTTCATCCTCGATCAAATTATTGCTCTCGTAGGTAAGCCTAAAGTCTTCAACAACAATAGAACTTTACAAAAACAAAACAACCTTTTAGATTAGATGTTCAGATTTTGTTTACCTTTCCACTAAAGCTGTTTATTTACCAGTGGTTGACGTTCGAAGCCCGTCTTCTAATAGTGCTACACTCCAAGTCACTTAGTTGCATATTTATCTAGTTGTCGTTTATTTTGTGATCCACACAACAGTGAACACGTAAACGACAAAGGTGGTTTCTGAAACAACAGCAGTGCTGCCACCTATCACGAGCTTTCAGTTTTTAACCTCATTAGCGGACAGGCGGACAGTCGTTTATAAGTGTTGAAAGTAAAATAAATAAATAAATTACTTGTTGACTTAGAAAATGGCAGCCCAGCTATCAACTGTCACTGTCCACCTCCCTCCCTGCTCTGGTCAAGTGTCAGTGTCATGCATTGACTGTGTCATGTCTGATGTCAGTCATTTTCATTCCGATCTGATTTTCTGGCAGTGTTTCGTGTTCACTTTCAATTTTAATAAATTGTGACTAAAAACAACATGACACCGGAGGAAACTATAGAGAGATTTAAGCTTTTGGGCTTAAATGAACAAAAAGCAAAGGAAACATTGAAAAACGCTAATGTCACAAAGTTTTTACTTGCCGCTTTAAATGAGGTTAGAACTTTCAAATTCTATAGTAATACTCATTTTAATTATACGTGGGCAAAGTATTTTGAATAGAAGTTAAAATATATAAATATAAGTATCATTTTATTGTTTACTTAGGTGGACGTAGCAAAACTGCCAACTGGCGCCGGTATGTTGATATACCATCTGGCAACAAAGATTAAGCCACAGATCGCTGCCAAACTATCGTTTGTATGCGAATTCATAGCCAAGGGCAAGCTGGACTCGACTCTAAGAGTAGATGCGGCTTTGGAGTATCTGATCAGTCATGTGAACGAGGCCAGTGTAAGTACTGATGCATTTGAGAAAGCTTGTGGCGTTGGTGTCGTTGTGACGCCGGAACAAGTCGAGCAGGCTGTGGAGAAACATATGGCTCAGTACAAGGCAGAGTTGTTAGAGAAAAGATACAGGTTTAATGCTGGCAATGTCATGCAAGCAGTGCGAGCAGACCTACCCTGGGCTGATGGGAAAGCTATCAAGAATGAAGTTGATGTTCAGGTGAGAATTGACATTTACAACTTCAACCAACATGTTTGATTATTATAATTATTTGATTTTTATGAACTTTGCAACAATATATAAAAATGTCAATAAAAATTTGTATTTCCTTTCAAGATTTTAGATCTTTTGGGACCTAAAACAGAAGCTGACTTAGCACCTCCACCAAAAGCAGAAAAGAAACCTAAAGGTGATGCAGGGAAAAAAGCAAAGAAACCAGATGACAAAGGTAAATAATAATGAATAGTTTTTACTTGAGCTTTTGTACAGATCTCATTCAAATGTCTAAGCAAACTTTTCTTAATTAATTTGTTCAGGCCTGTTTTCAGCTAGTAGACAGTTAAGTAATTAAACTGCATTTGCAATTCATTTGCCAAACATGTAAACAAACACGTGTTTTAGGAAAAATAACTGTAATGCCTACATATAAGCAGTTTTCAACGGTACTAGTCAGTCTAAAATCAACTTTATTGATGCTTTCATAAAGTTTATTTTTGTTAAAGTAGAAATAACATCAATATTGGAAACAAGGATTTACTTAAATAGACCTTAGGACAGTAGGTACTGACAAAGCAAATAAGTTTAAACTCTGATATGTTTACTACTTTATGATTTCAGCATCAAAACCATCTGAAAAGGCTGAATCTCCTGATGAAATAGGTGGGGCTTCATCTATATCAGAGTTGATGAAAAAGTTGCCTTTCCACGCTCCTGGAGAGAACTTCAAGTCTGACGGTTATGTGGTCACAAATGATACAAAGCGGTTACTTGAAGAGCATCTTAAAATAACTGGTGGGAAAGTGAGAACAAGGTTTCCTCCTGAACCTAATGGTATTTTGCACATAGGACATGCAAAAGCTATTAACATTAACTTTGGGTATGCTGCAGCCCATGATGGGATCTGCTTCTTGAGATATGATGATACCAATCCTGAGAAAGAGGAGGAGAAGTTCTTTGTGGGTATCAAAGATATGGTGGAGTGGTTAGGTGAGTCCGAAATCTACATATAAAGTACTAGCTGCCGCGTGTAATCTTTATAAATTATAGCCTATATTACTCAAGGTGAATGTAGCTTTCTAATGATGAAAGAATTTTTGAAATGAGCGCATTAGTTTTTGAGTTTGTTCATTACAAACATACACAAAAAAATACAAATCTTTCCTCTTTAAAATATTAGTGTAGATAAATATTATGTAGTCCTGGCCCGATTGCATACCTTAGTAAAGATTATGCTTTTCATAAGTGCGTGTTAACATTGCCATTATTAATGTTTATAAAAGTGACAAGGTGGCGCTTATGATTTCCTAAAACTAAACAAACAATATTTTTTACACAACAGTTAAAATAATTATTCAGAAAAATATCTATTATGTAATGTTTTTTCCAGGTTACACACCATACCAAATCACACATTCATCAGATTACTTTGACCAGCTTTATGAATGGGCAGTTCAGTTGATCAGCAAAGATCTTGCATATGTATGTCATCAGAAATCCGAAGAAATCAAGGGTTTCAATCCACCACCATCACCATGGAGGAATAGGCCTGTCGAAGAGAGCTTGCAATTATTTGAGGTAGCTACCAATTTGATACTATACTTTTTAAATTACAAATCTTTTAAACTGCTGTTTATTGTTTACAAAACTGTTTGTTTGATATCATAATAAGTCCGTACGCAAAATACGCGCTTTGACGTGGAGTTGCGGATACCAGCCTATATTACCTATCATAATAAGTACAAACAGCAATGATTGCCAAATGTGAATTGGATTCTATACTGATCTTGGATGAGGCAGAGCAACAGTACATAGTACATTATCAGCCCTCAAAGATAGACTATATAGGATTCATAATTAATTCAAAAATTAAAATCTTATCAATTTCCAGGATATGAAAAATGGTAAAATCGATGAAGGAGTTGCTACCCTAAGAATGAAGATTACACTTGAGGAAGGCAAACAAGACCCAGTGGCGTACAGGATACGGTTCAAGCCACACCACCGCACTGGCAACAAGTGGTGCATCTACCCTACATATGACTACACTCACTGTCTGTGTGATAGCATAGAGCACATCACTCATTCATTATGTACCAAGGAGTTCCAATCGAGAAGGTTGGTTATGATTTTCTGTCCATATTTATTATTCCTGAGAGTGTCAGCAGTGAACAGAAGTGTGTGGAAAAGGGAGAAGGACCTTTGCCCTGCAATGGGATAAACAGGCTAGACTCAGCTAGATAGCTGATAAACCACTGGTGCATAGCTGCACTGCAATGCATTTTGTATTGTAAGTACAGCAACGCGCAGAAGGCGAACGCTATTAGACCGCGATAATGTGGCGAGCTTAAGTCAGCTTAATGGTAATGATAATTCACCATCAATAACTTGTCATTTTCTCCTTTCAGGTCGTCATACTACTGGCTTTGTAATGCGCTCGGCATCTACTGCCCTGTACAATGGGAGTATGGACGCCTCAACGTTAACTACACGGTAGTATCCAAGAGGAAAATAGCGAAACTCATTGATGAAGGAATTGTTAATGGCAAGTTACTAATATCTGTCCAAAAAGTATCTGATAAATATAATATACAAATGGATCAGGAAACGTACCTGTGGATGCCAATTTGTAGTGCCCACCCATTACAAATTGAGTGCTTTGATTTCATTGTTTGAATACTTTAACCCGAAATTCTAATTTTAAATCACTTTAAATATATTTTCATTTAATTAACAATTGACGATAATAAACCTCAATTTACGTGTATGATTTTTCAATTACGAGTTAATAATGTTATTCAAACGATAATTGTTAGAAAAAGTGGTGAGATATAAAGTTGAAACCTTCTAAATACAGATGAATGTGTTACCAATTCTTTGAGATATTGCACTTTCATCTAATACTTTTGGAACAGATTAGAGTCCCAATTCATTTGTACAATTTAAAACTGTGAGCTCCCAATCCCTTAACTACCTTGACCACAACGTTTGCTGATTGGACTTCTTAGCTTAGCTTGATCAGTATCGTTCCTATCCTACTGCTGTCACCAGTCAAGCGTGACAGTCTACAGCCCTCTAGGGCTCTATGCTAGCACAGACAAGACTTTTGCTACAAAGATAGATTCTACGGGATCCAGCTGACTCGGACCCGTTGTTAATTAACGAAACCCTGATTTACACAGTGCAATTTAATTGCCTGTGGCATACCATAAGTTGGAGCAGAACGATTTTAGACGAGTTTAGACGATGTTAGTCATTGGTTGCTTGATTTTTATTGCATACAATAAACTATACCACACCACAGGCAAGAAACTTGCATCGTGTAAATGGGGCTTTAGCAATTTAGATTCTTTTGTCCCTTAAATCACTAAATACGTTTATTGCTCAACCTATGTAAAACATCACTGTTTCTGCCATCTCTAAACGATTGACAGAAGCGAGTGTTAAATGTCTTTAGTGATTTGTGGTGCAAGTAGGACTTAGACTTGACCAATTCATTGAATTGTCTTCTAATTGTTGAATATTATTATATTACTTTATGCAGACTGGGACGACCCAAGGCTGTACACATTGACGTCGCTACGTCGCCGCGGCGTGCCAGCCTCAGCCGTCAACTCGTTCTGTGCGGCTCTGGGCGTCACGGGCGCCTTGGGAGCCGTAGATCCCGCTATGTTGGACGCCAGTATTAGGGACGTACTCAATAATACTGCGCCGAGGTAATAATTTGATAGTTCTGTACCTTGTGTATGTATATCGTCGCCATGCAGTGAAAACCTCATAGAAAACATAAATAATTGTTTTTCTTTTCATTTATTTGATGTGTAGAAAACCTCGTAATGCATATTTAGAACAAACGTGCATAGCTCTGAGAGAAAAGAGGGCGTTTCACTGTACTTTGATTTAGTTAATCTCGAAACACATCATCACGTATTATTTCGAAATAGTTGCGGCTTAAAACCTAGCTGTCGCACTAACTTTTGTTGTTAGTACGTCCTTTACATCAACGTTATGATCGCGCAAGTGAGTAGTGACTTTTAAAGGTCAAATGGATTGTGCCATTATCCCTTTAGCTTTTAAATAAGCACGAGTTGTTTAAATACATTGCATAGTAGAAGTAAATTTAGAGGGCATTAAGTATTCCGCCATTATCCTGACTGATAATGTTATCATGACATGTGAACAGTTTAACATGTATTTTAATTTCAAGGTCACCATTGATAGTAACTCAACAAGCTCTTAGTTTCAATGTTATAGATAGCCATAGGGTACATTACATTATGATTACATTTTGTTTTACCACTTTTTATGTACCCATTTGGGTGGC
This sequence comes from Lithophane semibrunnea, assembly GCA_947363905.1. Lineage (NCBI taxonomy): Eukaryota > Metazoa > Arthropoda > Insecta > Lepidoptera > Noctuidae > Lithophane > Lithophane semibrunnea. The sequence continues at coordinate 10,149,054 of OX376192.1, read as the reverse complement.
AACAACTAGACGGCCGTACCTTATGATCTATGAACTAAAAACCTATCTTTATGAACTAGCTGCTGCCCGCGGCTACGCCCGCGTGGACTCTAATATTTTTCTAATAAAAGTAGCCAAAGAGACAGATGGACAGCCAAGATTAAATATTCATATATACATATTCGTATATAAATATTTTCATATACGTTTATTAAAAAGCTGTTATTTTGACATTACAAACAGACACTTCAATATTATTTATTTGTAAGTATAGATAGTCACCGCCGCCAAAGTATGTACCTACATCTACAAAAATAAAAAATAAAAACATACAGACGAATTGAGAATATCCTCCTTTTTGAAGAAGTCGGTTAAAAACTAGAGGCATTCCACATACGTTTCTATTCCAGAGACAAAACGTTTCATGATGCTATAAATACTCCGGCACCTGCACTCTTTAAACTGAAAGGCAGCGACTGTGCTTGGCGGCAGATATAGGTAGGGTAGTGGGGGGAGGGGGGTTACTTACACATATATGGGCTCTTTCACAAAAAGCTTTTCTACTACTACTGCTATAGATAAACTAAAGTCAAAGGAATTTTGACACAGGTTGTAGTTGTAAACGTACGATGTCGTGTGCAATAAAAAGTTATGTAACATTTTATTTCAATGCGGATCAGAAATATGTGCGTTTTATTTTCAGAGTAATGGTAGCACTAGAGCCGTTAAAGATTACAATCACAAACTTCCCTAGTGACAAACCAATACTAATCACAGTACCAGACTTCCCCAATGAACCAGACAAGGGATCTCATACAGTGGTGCTTAGTAAAGTCCTTTATATTGAGTCCACGGACTTCAAAGAAGAACCTGAGAAAGGATACCGACGGCTGACCCCGAAACAAACTGTGGGACTGAGGCATGCGGGCTATGTCATCAAGGTAAAAATAAAATGTAATCAACGAATAAAATTATCCTTTTTTTTTTTAGATTGCCTTTTACGTAACAAAAGCAATCTTACTCAATTGTTCCCCTCCGTATTATTAGAATCTGCCTTTGGGTTTCTAAAAAAGTGGCTTTAACAATACACAAACTTTTGCACAACAGAAACCTGTTAAAAAGAAAGTTTGGACGTTTTCAATAGAAATAATACGTCTAAAAATACTCTTAGTAAAACATTTGTATGGGCTTTTAATTCTCTTTATTTGTGTAATGGGGAAAAGTCCTTGAGTGACCATTGTTGGTGGGCGGACATCCGCGGTAAGGATGTGACATCCACCAACTCGCATTGGGCCTCGTGAATATCATAATATAACAGAGGGAAAATTGTATGTAGTTCGTATTTAATATGCGTTTTGTATATTTAGGTATCTAAGGTCATCAAGGATGCTGCCGGCAATGTTGTCGAAGTGGAATGCACAGCGGAGACTTCTGAATCAGCAGATAAGCCCAAGGCTTTCATCCACTGGGTGTCTGAGCCCGTCACCATTGAAGTCAGACTGTACGAACCACTGTAAGTATGTCCGGAGATTTAGACAAGCTTGGGTGTCCTAAGACAGCGTTGACCGCCACGTAACGGCCGCAATCATGGCCTTCTGGAAAATAACAGCTCTGTTTGACGGTGTCAAAAAACGCTCTCTGCAAGGACGGCCGTCATTGCGACGGAGCATTCTTAAACCCAGACTTAATAGTTTCAATAGCTTCATATCAATTTAACAAACGCAACGTATTGTTGTAAAAGATTCGGAGAAAGTTCGACCCTCAGTGCAAGCAGCTAAGTAACTTCTTCGGCAATCAGGTTACGAAACTATTTTTGTTCATTTAGATTCAGACACAAGAATCCAGAAGACCCGAGCGAGGTGCCGGGCGGTTTCGTGTCGGACTGCCGCGAAGACACCCTGAAGGTTGTGAACGCCTTCGCCGACGCGTCCATCAGAGGAGCCAAGGTGTACGACAAGTTCCAGTTTGAAAGGATCGGCTTTTTCTCTATCGACCCGGACACTACGTCTAGTCACGTGAGTTTCTGACCCTTACTTCGAATTGTTGTAAAAGAGTTTTTTTTGAATTTTCGGTTTATGTATCATTGTGCTTTGTTTTGCGTTTATATTTTTTATTGCATTTGCACGTTCAGATAATGCTGTCATTCTTCGCTATTCGCGGTTTTGGAAATTAGGATTCGTACCTAATTGAGATCATTTTTTATTGACAGAAAATAATCTCAATAATCTATGTAGATAGTCGATCCACACGATCAGCTTTTTACGAACCTCGCTCTACGAATAGCTAGGTACGACGGTATTGATCACTTTTATTTGGCCATTAAGATAGTTGCATCATCAGAAAAACACAAGTCGCCAGTGTGCTAGTAAGTACCTATTTCGGTACCATTGATTTGTTACTTAGAATTGTAGGTAGAAAATAACTCGCTAAGTTATTGTATTTCTGGATACAAGTGTAAAAGCAATTCTTATTTCTTTTTGCAGATGGTGTTCAACAGAACTGTTTCTCTCAAAGAAGACACAGGAAAATAAACGCTTTTGTAATGTAACATTGTAAAACAATTTATATTTAATAAATTTTGAATTATTTATTACTTATTGTTTAATTTATTTAAAGAAAAAAAGTGGCATTGCTTAATTTACAATCTTATTACTAAGTGAACATCTAACAATCTACAAGTGTCACATAAAATACAATAAATGCGATCAGCTGCAACTACAACCAACCGTAACCAATACCTTTGTCTATAGCTAAATCTGTAAGGGCAACATTTCCAATCTGATTAAACTACATTGAACCTTCCGGTACAATCCCTTCGAAAATACTCGTTTAAGTTCAAAGCTATGGCGCAATGGATTGCCAAGTTATTCTGAAACTTCAATTACGGGTTAGTGCGGAGTGGGTAGGTACGGGGGGTGGGGTGGGTATCGCGCAGGGCGGCGGCGCGGCGCGTATCGAGCGTGGGCGGCCGCGCATGCCACTCACTCGCCTCCGCCATCCCGCGATATGCACTACTACGCGGTTACATCTCGTACTAAAACCTGACACGCACGATATCACGTTATTGCGCGCGACGTGCTTACGATGTAGAAACTATACAACCTCATGTAAACTTAAGGTAAGCCCTAGCTGCATTATAGCACCGTTGCTTTTGTGTTGCAAGTTACGACCCCGATGAGATTCTCTGGTTGCCCCACAATGTTCATTACCACGGACCGGTGGAAAGTGGTTCAAGTGCGTCATGTTGACGTGTGTGTGACGTAACCCACTGAAATAGAAAAATTGAGCTATATTTGTCGTTGTGAAAATCATTAAACCATTTTTTTACTATAGTCACTTAAAGGCCCTTTTCTCCTTGAGTAACGTATTGCCTCTACTCAATTTCTTTAGTCGTATTTAATTAAGTATATTCATGTAGTTTTATAGTATAAGCCTTTAAAATTGGTGTTTTGAAGCCCTATTGTAACTAAGCTTCGATTTGAAGGAGCGGTCTTTTTGATACTACTCGCATATAAATTTAATAATATTGATATCTATAGCTCAACATGTAGGCCCTACGACCTACTACACGAGGACATGTCTCGTCGAATAGGTACATGATTAGTTTTAGTAACAAGTAAACTTTACAAATGTTTATAACTCGCTAATTCTGTGTTCGATGTCCGATTCATAAAAGGTGTAGGCTATCTTGCGCCCTAAAGATAGGTACTTCTGTATTTTATTTGATACTATACTCTTCTCTTCCTGGCAATCGTAGCACCTCAATATGAAGCTCTATAACTAGGTTGGGACGCTGTGATGGGACATATTTGAATAGGTAACTTTTTGTAACGTTGACAAGTTGAACTAAGCAGCTGACACAAAAACAAATGCTCATCGGTAAAATGTTGAATCTATTTGATAATTCATTCTAAAGTATTTTAATCATTTTAAGCAAAATTTAATGTACTTATTACAAAACATTTGCAATAAATGAATTAAATATATTCGCAGCTGTACATACTATTGTTTGTGTCGCGAGCCACTAGAGCTTATCGTTATCAGCTGTAACAGCATTGACTTGAAAACCAAAATGCTGGTGCGATTACTTAAATGGAACACGCATTTGCATATCTACTCTACATACGTTTTCACACCGTCTATTTATGTATAGAAGGTTGAGTAAGGAAGATAATCTGCGGGGTAACTGCGTAACACACATAAAATACCAATTGATCGCAATGGGTTTCATTTTAACAGTTTACCCACGTTCATTGCGTTATTTAATTTGTCAGACGATTTTTTCAAACCAAATGAAGCAATGGATTAGCAATACACTTCAAAATTCTCGGATTGTGTTTGCAAGTGTGTTACGAAATTAGGGGTGATGTCATTCAGTTCTTTGAAAGGTCATACTGTTAGCTCACAAACTTTACCTAATGTTATATGGGTACAGGATAATTATTATTATTATTTGGTTAGACACACTAGCAGCTAATTAGCTGATGCAGAACAACTGACACTATCAAATAGCTTGGAGATATTTAATCTGTCCAGTCGATTCTTGAAGCAGTTCAGTGAGGGAGCCGTCGCAACATTTTCCGGGAGCCTATTCCATGCTGTTACAACTCTGTTAAACAAGAATTGCTTCAAAGGCAAGATATTGGCATAATGTTAGGTATTTTGTGGACGTTGAAAATAATCCTGCAAGAGTGTGTGTATATACTTATTCAATATACAACCCATGTAGATGTTGACCCACCCTACCCTTTTCAGGCTTTTGAAATGAGGCAGTAACCCTAGCATAAAAGTAAAATCTGAATAGGTTAACCAAAATAATTGGATGAAGTATTTATATGAACGGAAGTTTATGCTAGTATACTTAGACTGACAATAGATAAGGTAATATAGGTTGGGCAGTCAAAAACTAAGCGTTCATATAACTGATATCTACATATTTATCGAGAAGTTATCTTTATGTTAAACTGTTTTACGTTTACCTTTTCACCTTCTCCTTTTATACAGCATCAGTTCAGCTAGGTGACACAAAAATATTGTATTGTCACCTGAGCTTTCCTTGTGTGAAGAACTTAATCGGATAATATAATGTTGAACGAACAATTATACACAAGTTTCAACTTCAACGGTTAATAAAATAAGCTGGACATCAACTAGAATAAATGTATTTGAAAAGGGTCCATTATTCCGTTCTATCTACTTCGCATTCAGACGAGGACAAGGACTAATAGAGGTCATACGCGGGAAATCTACGCCGTAGCAATTTTCTATTTCGTTCGTAGCAACTATCTATTTCGAAGCGCTTTCCTATCTCGTAGCAATGCCCTGTTTCGTAGCTATTTGCTATTCCGTAGCAATCTTCGATCTTTCACGTGGCAGTTAAATTGTATATTTTTAGGCTTGTGAAAATACTAAAGAATTCAATTTATCTCAGACGCTATAGCTTCAACATCATAATAAAAGAAAACAGGCAGCAGTTTGGTTCGTGCTAGCAAACTGGGCGGGCGGTTTAGCCTACTGAAAGCCTTAAGAAAGCGATATGGACCTTAATAATTTATTGAACGGGGATTTTCGAGAGTGGTATAGGCAACATATTAGATTAGGTGGGTATTAGATTGATGCTACAAATTCTAATGTCATGAAATGTCGGTTCTTCATCATGGCACTTCATAAAGTACTCTTATAATTATATTCTCTCAGTAATGGCAGGCAGCTAATTATGGGAGAGTAGACGTACGTAGCTAAACAACACTTTTTCGTCAGTCCTTTGACAATATACGACCGAGCGTCACTCGAGATGCCAATTACAGAGGCGAGCGCCTACAGAAATATTGCCTCAAAAGCCTGCTTGATTAGTGGCTTTCAGGCCCAGTCTTGTTCAGTCAGTTGCGAAACTCCTTCGTTCTTCTCTGATTTATCGGGCAAGTAATGCCCTGTCACAAAAGTTACTCAGACTTTCCTTTTAAAATGAAGATAGGTGATGATGTGAAGAGGGTTGTTGGCTTAACATGTTTGTACTTACCAAGAGTAGGTTAAAGCCTTACAAAATACAAACATTTTTTAGGTTGGAATTTTTACAGAAATGGCGTCGAAATTCATGGTTAGTTCGAATCGACATGTTATCGGTTAGCATTAAAAATGTAATACTTACTTACTTAAAAGAGCTAACACGCTAGTCCCTCTTCTCTCAAAGGTTCTTTAATGTTTGAATAAAGTGTATGGGTAACTGATAAAAGTCACATTAAAAGGAATTTGTTGGGCATTACGGCTCAATTTATGACCTATAGGAACATCATTTGATCCGGTAAAACCAATATAAAGCCGTATTTCGATAAAAATACGGCTAAGTCTCGTCCCGAGGGAATCGCCATGTCGTGATGTCGCGTAAGAAGGCCCTTATCGCAAAATGTGGGTTCTAGTTATTGTAACTTCTCCTAAATTCTTCGGGGATCAGCGACGTGACGGCTGTAATAACATGTTTATGATGAATGTGTCAAGTCCAACGTTGAGTTCTAATTGATATGCTTCGTCGCAGCTGGGTACAAAGGAAAAATGACCCTTTAAAATCTTAGTGGACCTACTTATTCATGAACAAATACTACCTACCTATGTAAAATTAGGTCTTTATGACGGGATGACAAGATTTAGGCAGTAACTAGTAAGTGATCAATTGACAGGAAGATTACAACAGAAGATTAGATGTTAATCAACTTTAGTTAAGTCTCCTGAATTTATTTAATATATATTATTTTTATATGGGTCGGTAAGTATATTAAAGCTCTTGCTCAATTATTATGCAATTCGTCTGAATGACACATTGTTCCAGTGACCTACATCATAGATTTGCAAAAAGCTGTTAGAATCCTATTTATACATAAAGAAGATTTATATGTTCAAAATAATCTGCTAACCATCAATCCATTAAGTTATACAGCTTCTAGCATTGATTAAGTAATTTATACAGATATGTAAATAACTAACGTCACTTAGTTCGATTACTTAGAACTTAGAATACATAGTTCATAGTATTGATTAACCAATCAAAAACAAGTGTTCCACATTGAAAACATAACTAGATAAGAACATAAAGTACTTAAACTAGTTTGAGAAAGTCTGACACAATGTAGGTATTGATTTTCTCCAAAGCGACGGACGAGTGATGCTGTAAAAATTAATCTAGATGCTGAAATAAGCCGCTCGTACGCAGTTACATTCATTAAGCTATTGGCACAGCAGCAGGACGGGCTTTAGTGTATACATCGATTAGAAGCATCTATAGATAATAAATGATATTTATCTCTATAAATCGTTTTTAACAAACATTTTTACACATAACAAAAATATTTTTAGTACCAGGTGAGGTCGGAATTTATATACTTTATTTAAGTTTATTTTATTTCCTTTTCCACCTTAAAAGATAGAAATTTCCTTTTCACCTTTTTCTTATTGGTACATTTTACTAACATTGCTTTGGTTGTCGTTTGTGAACCAAATTTTGTATAACCTTTTACTGGCACACTCGAACATGGGTAATGGGTACATACCTACAATACACTACTGTGCCAGTTTAACTATACTGCATAGACATTAATACGCTCTAACGCTCATTATTATTAATAAACTGTTAGAACAGCAGGTCCTTATTTATGGTAAATTTTACCATCACATCAGCAGTAAATTTTACTATGCGAATGTTATTGCCAGTGTCGGTGATACCCTGGCAATAACATTGCTGTTAAAGGTTTTCCCACTTTACTTACATTCATTACAGTCTGATGTAAACTAATAAGAAAGTTGGGAAAGTTCGGCTTGTGTTATATCCAATTTATTTCTTACGTGCTTAAATTGTATTTTGCCAAAGTTTTATGCCCTTTAAATCTCATTACGATTGTTAGTAAAGTTTTGTTAGTTTATCCCTAAAGTTTGTTTTAATAGGACGATCAAACAGTTTGCTAACTCCAAAAAAAATCAGTTGATCTTTAGGAAACTATTAAACCAAGGCGAACGTAAACAACTGAAATAAGAATGACGTATTTTGATTATGTAAAGGTATAATATTATAGGTATTATATGGGGTATTAGCCATACAATAATAGGCATGTTCACCCTGATCGCCGCCCACGATAGTCGACAATGACGTTACATGATACGCAAACGGAGCCGCCAATTATCCGAGCTCGTTATGTCGATGCATTAGACGGATTCCCGCTGTTCTATTGTAGTTCACGTGTGAGTTTATCGATCTAATTGTCAGTGTGGTTTGCAAGACTGTTCAACAAGGCGCTTCAAGAATCGTAGAAGTAACGGAGATACCTTTCACGTGAACCTTTGTCATCCAATGGTGTAGTTCTAAGTTCATAAAGTGAGAGTAGTATAGGTATACTTATTAACACTTATTAATACTTAGATTAATGTTTATAGTTAGCAAAATTTTTGTTAAGTGTAGGAATGTTATATGACGTGAATGATTAAGAGAAAAAAATGTACAGTGACGCGACGGTAATCAACGCCGTCGACACTAGGCGTTCCCGGTTCATAATGGTATATTTAAAACACATTAGTTATGATTAGGGTACCCATAAAATAAACATAAAATTCACACAACCTTTATTAAAGCCGAAAGCATGGCATGACCTTTGTTACTCAACCCTCAACGGGATTATCCCCAAATAGACGCAGATAAATTGCCGAGCCGTCCTAACGTATTCAGCGTGTTTGATAAAAAAATATGTGCCCAGCCGCATCAAATGCCTAACATGACATAATACAGAGAAGCTGAATGTTACGTAGATAAATGGTGCTCGGGAAATATTCCAATATACATATAATAAATCTGTAGACGAGTCATTTCTGTATATTGAAAAAGTTGAATTTTTGTCTGTTTGTCTGTCTAGCAAACATTCGTCAATAATTGTATTTAGACGAATTATAAGTAGAGCTACGACACACGCAATCGCTTTCATTTTAGTTCTGATGCCAACTGAAGTGCGCGGCAGAAATGTGTCCTGCAAACAGGAACTTAAAACGTTACTCAAAATAGAGGTACGATAACGTTACGTAATAGTGTTATGTATAGTTCCAGTCACCATTTATGAACTAATTTCTTGGCAATATAACGAAAATCTATCGAAACAAAATCTTCAACTATTATTTTAGTTAGCATCCGGGTGGAACGGTAGAAATTGTGGTTATTGGAAGTATACGTAACGTTATTTTAACGATATTTCATAACGTTTTAAGCCCCTGCCTGCAAACGCTGCATTTTGCTGCCGCGCTCTTGCCGCTCAATGTTTGGACACACCTTTATTGTTATGGCGTACATGAAAGTAGGTGGTAGGTACTACACTTACTATAATCTACTGAACACGTTCTTCATTATCCTCACTTTTATGTGCCTACCTGTAATCTTTCTCTTCATTAAGTCTGGTAATGAATAAACTTTATGAAGGCTCTTAACTGAGGTTGTTTTATAGGCAACAGGGATTGTAAAGTTAGCCATTCCTGGCTGCTACCAGGCAACTGCGAGCGCGAGTTCCCCTCGGAAACGTGTCAAGGCAATAAATAGGTCAAGGGGACCTGGGCCCCTACATTCATGCTGGTTACCTTAAATCAATAAATGTTGGTCAAATCGGATTGAGTTATATCGTGATTGAATACGATTTATACTTTTTGATGAATGTCTCCGGTCACGTACCTACTTTTGAATGTAGGCGTGTACCGCGTACTCTGGTCTTATCCTTGAATGATAGGCAGGTAGGTAGATAATATTGTTGTTTTTATGCTATCCTATATAGGTATATATGTCGCCGTAAGATGGTTAAAGCCGTGATATAGTTATATTCCTAGGGATATAGATATTTACTGTAACTGTACTATAAGTACTATAAGTAGTTATATGAATGAAGTTCATAACTGTTGTAGTGCCCTAATTTTGTTACTGCGATCAATTTCCACGTAGCGCTCACCGGCCGCTGCCAAAGGACCGCTCGCTTCGCTCGTTCGACTCACGCGTGGATGGTCACAGTTCTAACCTAACCTAGTTGGTCCTTGTGATATACGAACATGCAACGAGCGATATACGAGCGTATATCATAATTATTCCTAGTAAGACAGTTATGAAGCGCATTCATATAACTATATTACGATACATAGCTATATCCCTAGGGATATAACTATATCATGGCTATAACCATTTTACTGCGACATATATAAAGGAAACTCGACTGTGGCTTATAAGACCAAACCCAAAGAGTACCTACATACTTATAGGGAAATATATTCGAATTTAAGATTCATTTATTTAAATTAGGGTGAGAATCAGCGTTTTATGAACGCAAAATGTTACAAAGGGCCGTTCCCAAAACTTTACAGCATTTCCTAGAGTTTGAACTCACAGCACAAAACAAGGCTATCTTATTATTAATTAATCCTTTAAAGTTTATGTTACGAAACCTGTTGATATCCTCTCGGGTTAATTAGCTCCTGGGGGATCTGTCGGGGCACGGTGAACCTATATTTCAATGTTTATAACAATAACTGAGGAATATATCTCATACTATTTCTGTTTCAGGCATATTAATAAAAAGTGATAATTATGACAAGCAATATATTTTTAAATTATAATGAGTCCGAGAAAGTTCTCATGTAAAAAAATTAGTTTGAACCCTGTACAAATATGGATATCCAGAAGCAACATTTATGTCCGCGACTGGTGGATTATTTGACCATCGTCGGAGCAAAACCTTACACTTCGGGGAAAGGCCTCGCCCCCGTTCAGGTAAAACAACATTTTCCTTTATCTATATACCTATCTATATATTCTATATTTATACACATTTACAAATGAGTCGTGCTAATGTATTGAAATATATTGAAATATACATTTGTGGTCACTAGTCATTCTTTGCAAACATGACTAAAGATTTCGGGTATCGTTATTTCGTCCTTCAACCCTCTCTCAGCCTCAGCCCTCAGGCTTTCGGCCTTCAGATATTATTTGCGGTGCGTATGATGGATGACTCATGGGATTTGTGAACGGAGATGAGTTTGAAGATCCCTAAAATTAACTTAATAAAAATGATCTATTGCTTTATTTTGTGTTGCGATAAATACTTTTTTCAGGCCCCTGAGTTGCTCCGCCGCTACCCGCTAACCAATCACGATGATTTCCCCTTGCCCTTGGATATGGTGTATTTCTGCCAACCGGAGGGATGCGTGTCCGTCGGGCCACGTCGGGCCCCTGGGCACCTCGCCTCCAGGGATACCACCTCTTTTGTCTTTCAACTTACTGATAAAGACTCGGGTGAATATACTCAAAATACTCACTTATAATTTTAGGGTATCAAAGGAAAGATAATATTCTTTGTTAATGACTGACGTTGTTATGTCCAACGATTTATGGAACGGGCTTTAATGGAAAAACCTTAAGTGACCTTCAAGCTTTATTAAGGCAATGGTAACCCCTCAGGTAAGACTCGTTTCGGCATCTGTGTGAACTTCTACCGGGCGGTGGAGCGCGCGCAAGTGCCGGGCCCGCGCGAGCGCAGCATGCTGCGGCGCGAGTCGTGGCGCAAGTCTATGGAGAAGAGCTCCGACTCCGCATTCTCCAGGTGAACATAAACTACTTCTACTTTTTGGTAAATAGGACTTGCAAAGATGATAAATTTCTTTCGTATATACACTTAGCTGTGTGTAGGTATTTTGCGTAGCAATTAATTTTCGCATGGAGACACCAGTTGATAGACATCAATATCAAGGGAACAGGATTCTTCTAACTTCGATTCATGATTCATAATTTGGTGGTGACTGACCTAAAGGCTCATTTGCCTTAAAATATGTATTAGTTGGTTAGCCACGTCTCAAATCCTATTAACATAAAAAGGCCTTTTGTTACACAGTAAATCCTCTCACATTCTCATGATTTATAAGCACTAAAATTAGTCTAAGACGTAGCGAATGTTCCAGTGACTATAGGAGCAGCAACGTGGCCCCGAGTGACTCGGAGCGCGACTGCAGTGCGACGCTGGCGCCGCGCCTGGCGCCCGCGCCCGACTCCGAGAGTGGCGGCTCGCACTCGCCCAGCCCGAGGGCCACGAGGAAGCGACAGGTAAATAGAAACGAAAAGAACAGAAATAAAGAATAGAGTTTAGCCAAAACTAGCCAGTTGCTTTTGCGGTCTACTTACACCTCTTGCCCAGCTTGGTACCGACCAACTTTGATTCGATTCGATTAATCTGTCTCATTTATTATTTTGTTGAAAACATGTGAGTTGCAAACTTTCCCTTTGTTTGTATTGTTACAGAGAGTTCGTAACCATTCCCTAACATCTTTATGCCTGCTTTCACATCATCCATTCTTCTCCACATTCCGAGAGTGCCTATTTATCCTAAAGAAATTGATCGATGCATGCAACGAGTCTTCCAGTCCACGACGTGTCGGCGCGTCCAGACAAATCCTTAGGTAAGTTATTTAACAATGTCTCTGACGCCGCATTAAATGAGGCTACCTATAGGGGCCAAAACCATGTAAGAAACGGACGTAACGAACATAATGTACCGTTGAAACGAAAAGAAAAAAAATGATTAGAACATTTAGAAATACCTCGTAAAAAGATTTTCTTATAAAATATTTTTTTATAGTTACAATTTATCTCCCCACTATAAATATGTTTCTCTTTTATGTAGTATCCCTTTGATGTTAAATATTTAATTAAATAAGAAATGAAGAAGCGACTTATATCCCTACGGTAAAATAATTTGCTAACATCGTTTCAAATAAAGATAACGTTTCAAAGAATGTTTTAATCTGATCAGAACAGTGCCTCGAGCGTTTCATAATAACTTAATACAATAATTAAATGTTAAAGACAAAGAAAAGACGATCGGAAGATTTTAAACAAAAATGATGTACTATTTTGTCCAGAGATACGGTATGGTCAGTATTGACTGGCCAAGCATACGACAACACCCCGACTATCGTGTTGCACGACGTCAAAGAAATCGAGACGTGGATCCTGCGCCTGCTGTCCGCGCCTGTACCAGTCCCGGGCAAGACCAGGCTCGAGCTAGAAGTACTGTCGCCGACAGCGCATTCGCCGCTGCTGTTCGCGCTACCGGACCACACGAGATTCTCGCTCGTTGACTTTCCACTGCATCTACCTTTGGAACTTTTAGGTAAATGACAGATGTTTTTTTTAAGTCACCTAAAATAAATGGATCGATTATTTTCGAGTTCTTACCCTTTTCTACTATCTCACCAGGTCCCTACTGCACCTTTAAGAGTTTTCATTGATTCGTCCGAGTTATTTGCTTTAGTACGCTTTATCGCGAATACCTATCTAATACCAAAATAATTAGCTATAAAGATAATCAATATATTCCATAAACTAAAATATCTACGAATCATCCATATACTGAAATTTTAAATATCCTATAGTCTGTTTTAAAAGTATCTGACGAAAATGTAAACAAATGTATCAAAAACGGCTTTGATTTGATTATTTGAATACCCGAAATTCTAATTTTAAATCCCCTTAAAGCCGTTTTTCGTTTAACATTTGAGGTTGTTTTTATAACCTCAATTTTCGTAGATAATTTACAATTACAATTTAATAATGTTATTCAAACAAGAATTGTTGGAAAAAGTGGTGCGATATAAAGTTGAAACCTAACCAAAGATGAATTTTCTTACTAATTCCCTCCAGTGGGTGATTACGTAAGAATTTAACATGAACAGGGTTTGTTTACACTTTCATCAGATACTTTTGAAACAAGCCATAGGAAAGTAAGTCTTAAATCTGTAACACAAGTTCTTCCCCTAACAGGTGTAGACACATGCCTGAAAGTCCTGACACTGATCCTACTGGAGAACAAGGTTGTGGTCCAGTCCCGCGACTACAACGCGCTTTCCATGTCCGTAATGGCGCTTGTGTCCATGCTGTACCCGCTGGAGTACATGTTCCCGGCTATCCCGCTGCTGCCCAGTTGTATGAGCTGCGCCGAACAGCTGCTGCTGGCACCCACGCCCTTCCTTATTGGGATACCCGCTACTTTCCTGACCTATAAGAAGAATTTTAGGTGCGTATAATCGTCTTTAACCTCTTATAATTTTTTTAGTTTCTGGTTTGTATTCTCTCAAGAAATAAACGTATAAAGTATACATTTGTTCATAGAATGCCTGATGACATATGGCTTGTAGACCTGGATGCAAATAAGTTGGTATGTCCCTCCGGAACCGACCAGGATTTACCGCCACTGCCCGAACCAGAAGGCTCTGTACTAAAGAATCACCTGAAGCAGGTACAAATTCCGTCCTTTTATGTTATTTTCACGTTTTTCTATGAATGTTTTCTTTCATATCTACATAATAGAACATTTTTCTCCTATCACCTAAACTTTCTCTAATATTTTGCACTTGTGAGCGTAGTTCTATCGATGTCGCTAAGCTATTGTGACGATTAATGTAATATTATTGTTATATGATGTACACCTTATTCGTAAATGTCTAAGTTCTCAACTTTGTCATTAGATGGTTTTATCTATTTATTATAAACATAGTCAACGAACATAGTGTTGGATGTAGAACAAAATATATTATTCCGACATTTAATTTAATCTAAAAACAATCAAACAGTTGAAAGCATGTTTAAAACCTCTAAATGTCTGTTACTAAATAACTACAATGAGTAATGACAATTATGGATGTTCTGATTATTTATAATTTTCAGGATTTATGATTTCACACTTTTTCCTTTGACTTGTCACTAACACGCCCTCACTTCTTCTCCTAACGCTAGGCCGTGCATCTCATGGGCAGTGCCGGGAGTGGTGTAAATATCTCTACTCTTTTTACATTGCACACTTTCACTATTACTACTACTCGATATTTATATTTATGGGCCGATTTAGTATAATACTTTACAGCTAACTTGCACCCGACACCGAAGTTAGTATGTATCTATTATGTATTTATAATATTGAAAAACATTATTATAAATCAGTTTTTCTTATCATGGATTTCATAGCATCTATGAGTTACTTTCCCAATGCTTCAAAAATATGTCAATGAAAAGAGTATCACTAAAACAAACTAAGTCTGTATGGAATACAATTTTCTTAGGGGTTATTCGGCAAATATATTAAAAATAATAAAATATGAAGGTTAAAACTACATTGTAACATAATTTTTTCTCCATACGTATTACATTTGTACAACTTTGTATAACAGTGTCGCACTCTAATTAAGAGGATTGACGTTAGTAAAGACATAGATATCTGAATTAAAATGTTTTTAAAGATCTAAACCTAAATCATCGGATATCTTAAGCTAGAAAACAAGATAAGAAAAGCTGCTAATAGAGGCACATATAAATATTTACTGAAATACGTGTTACTGTCTACAATCACACATTTTCTAGGTCCAGACATATTTCTTCATAACTACTACATTTTCTTTATTTTATAATTTATCAGACTGTAACACTGTTTCAGAATGTCTTGTGTTTTGTGTGCGGCATGTGTCTGACTTGTTGTGATTGTGCTAACGCTAATATTGTGGAACAGTACAGCTTCCATTATAATACACACTATTTCTAAACATTTGTAGAGTTTGAAATATTGAATATTAAAACTAAATTGTAAATTAAAGTTTTTAATATGAGTAGCTAAACTTGCCAATAAAATAAAATCCTTTCTGTTTTCTGCTATTTATATTTGAGAATTTAAAGATTATGCTTAGATATTGAATAAATATTATTACGATTTTTGAGTACATATTTGCTATTTATTATAGCCCACTTTCCTATTAAGGCGTTATTTGCTTTAAATCTTTTTTGTTCAGAAACTGAATGATTTCACGAGAGTTAGCCGAGTTATTTAAACTGTTTCTAATGTAGACATTACGCTGGCAGGCCCTCAACAGTTTGACGAGTAGTACAGCTGAACAGGCGGCCGCGCCCCTCTTGCCTTCTAGACGAGACAGCGTGGGAGGAGCAACACTCAAGTAAGTTAAATAGGATAAGATTTTTATTAAGTACATATACATACATAAACTCTTTGTACCCCCACCGCCCCATCGTGAATCGTCTTAGATTTAAGTATTCTTACTTACTTACCTTGCGGCTAAATGGTTCCCTTACGACGCCGCACAGTGATCAATTTCCAAAAGTTAGGGGGACGAAATTATTAAATACTGAAATCGTGAATTAAAGGTATATTTATAACATTAAATAGTATCGAAAAATCGTTTTCATATAATTTAACTTGGTAATTAATATTTTATGTACTTTGTCACTCCTCATCTACAACTTCTGGTTCTTGTAAAAGATTAAATACCTCAATTGGCATTATGTTTTTGTTTTACAGGTGATATTCTAATTTTAGATATTACAGGATCTGAGTAAAATTTTCATTAGATCTACAATTTAATTTTTAAATTGATTAATAAATTAATTAGGGGGGTTAATTTCAAATCAGTAAATAACAATAAAGCTTGAAATGAATAAGATATCCAGCGATTTATCAATTTCTTTTACAATTTGACCTTTATCGGATGAGGTATATATAACTAGGACAAGTGAAGCTCCACTCCGGTTTCCTTCTGAGTGTAACTTTATCGAAGCAGCAAGTCAGAGTTCTTCTTTACTTTTAGTTTTCTCCTCTTTATTTAACCTTCTACATTTAGTTTTAGCGGATAGGTCACAATCACAAAATCTCTTTTTTGGACGTCCTGCTTCTCTAGACGTAAACGTAGAGGGCGAACTTTCTTGCCCGCCAGAAGTGATTACTACTTGTTCAAGCCATTTCTTACTTTGATTCCGGAATCTACTAATACTAAGGGATTTTTTTTTCGAAAATCTTGATGTTGCTATAGTATAGGTTTTAATAACATTTTGAAGACTGTCCCTGCTTGTAATAGGCAGTTCCGATACTTCTTATGTCTCCAAAATATAAGGAAGTGGTTTATCTTTATTGCCCTTTGATAACAGCTTCACTGGTCGATGTATTGACAAAATATTGAATAAATCAATATTTTTTATTGAGTCACCGGTACCTAAAAAAACATTTTTTTACTATAGGCACCGGTAATCACCGGTAAAAAAATGCATAGTTTTATATAGCTAACAGTCCCTGCTATATAATAGAATCGAAATGATAGTGTACTAATTTTTACTTTTAAACGTAACACAGTTCAAAAATAGAAAAG
This sequence comes from Lithophane semibrunnea, assembly GCA_947363905.1. NCBI lineage: Eukaryota > Metazoa > Arthropoda > Insecta > Lepidoptera > Noctuidae > Lithophane > Lithophane semibrunnea. Next base: position 10,131,876 of record OX376192.1, on the reverse strand, counting down.
TTAGTAAATATCAGTACGTTAATATTTTTTTTTTTTTTATAGGATAAATCGAAATATTTAAAATAAAAAATATATACTAAATAAAAGTACATACCTTCCTTCATGTGCACCAATTTTTTTCAATTCATAGTTTACATTGAGAACATAACCAACTTAACTTGAATAGGAGCGCAAAACATAGTTTTGTTTTAATAGTTTTGCTTTCGGATAACTTTGAAATAGCCATATCCATTAAACTATTGACCGCATAATGTTGATGTTTTAGAATAATTTAAACAACTTACCTTCAAGTCTTAATAAAAAGATTTTTCGAACTACCGACATATTGACCAAAAATAATTATGGGACGCTAACTTTTAATAATTGATCACTGTGCGCCGTGAGCGTTGACGAATGAGCGGCTTGCACTGCCCCCTCGTCTCGCCGCGCACACACTTAAGGCGTGGTTTGCGCTACAGTGGTTTCAGTAAAACTATAATATACAACCTACACCACGATAGCAAAAGGTTTTAAATCGATATGAACGAGATTTTTGGAATAATTTGACAAAAGAAAAGAAAGCAAAACATTTATTTGGCACAGTACCAAAAAAAAAAGGAACACATTTGAACACAAATTAAAAACTAACATAAAATTAGAAAAAATATGGGATCATATGTGCCTTATAGCCGCACACACAACACTAGGTTTAAGTTATTATGAACACTTACTATGGTACCAGGGTGCAACCCGCAGCCTACCGCACCGCGGCGGCGCTCAGTCGGCGCTCGACTCTACTCAAAAAGTTTCGAATCGATATGAACGTGACTATTGTAATATCGACTTTCGAGATTTTTTCCCATCATTAGGTGAAGGTAATATAAACACCATACTTTGGTCCCAGGGTCCAGCCCGCAGCCTACCGCGGCGGCGACGGCGCGGCGTCTGCGCCTGCGTCGACGCCGGAGAGCCGACGCGTGTCCGTGAGCGGGCCGGGCGGGCCGGGCGCGCCGGGCGCCGCCAGTGCCGGCCACACGCCGCAGCGCCACTCGCTGGCGTCGCCGCACCACGCGCACCAGGCGCAGCCCTTCAACCCGCTCATATATGGGCACGATGTGGATTCTGTTGATGTTGCTACGAGGGTCGCTATGGTATGTAAACAATTCTTTTTGGAAATAAGTTCTTTAACGCAGCTTGTAAACTGGCAGAAATTATAACGCTAAAAGTGATAATACTTGCGACTGTCTTCTTCTAATTCAAAATGAAAGAAAGAGAGACAATGCCGGCAAAAAAAAAAAAAAAGAAAATAGAAAAGTGATTACAGTGTCGTGGGATAAAATTGTACACATCGACCCTATAGGTACACTGCATGCCGATAAGAGAGAGAGAAAGTGTGAATTTAGACAAAACGGAAATCCAAGCGTCATGGGTACCGTTTTCATAGTTTTCATAGTTCTCCTTAACCGATGTCAATGATGTTCAAGCAACCAGTAACTGTTATTTCTTATATAGATATTATGACACTGATGATATAATCAATGTCTCTCTCTCAATAGGAGACTGTTTGGTACAAAACATTGCAGCCCATTCGCTAATTCACTTGGTTTTCGACAATACTTTTATCCTACATGTGCTGAGATAGGTTACATAGTTCAAGATCGGTTTAAGATGTGAATATTTCTTAACAGGTGCGATTTTTCAACTCGCATAACATCCTGGCCAATTTTATGGAACACACACGGACATTGCGCCTATACCCGCGCCCAGTGGTAGCCTTCCAGATCAACAGCTTTCTGCGATCACGCCCAAGAACCACCGCCTTCTTGAATAAGTTCGCTCGAACACAGGTTAGTGAGAAAATCAAAGCTGTTGCTGCTGTTTTTAACTTAACCAAATTCCTTTAATTACTCAATCTTATTCAGTGAGTGTGTTTTTTCGGAACTTTTTCACAACCTGTATATTCTTTTTGGATGATGATTTATGGATTCCAATTAAGATTTTAGGACTCTTCTCAATATTGCCAGTTTTTGTAACGAAAACACGAATTCTTTTAGGCAGTAGAGTTCTTAGCGGAGTGGTCTTTAACTCCGGGCAACGTGGCATTCCTGCGGGTACAGACAGGACTGTTCGACCCGCGGCAGGTGGGCGACAAGCCCAAGTGGTTCGCGGAGCTACTGCAACCTATCCGGTTCCCTGTTTGGGATGACGGCAGTTCCCTCAATGGGGCATTGCGACAACTACAGCGGCAAGAGAATCAGCCTACAGGTTTGTAACTTCTGGCTCTCGGGTACTTACCTATTGTTACTACTTTCAAGTCAATTCCATACACAATTAAAAAATTAACAACATTAAAAAAATATTAATATTTAAATGCATGTACATAGATAATTAGACATTCAGATAGTCGAAATCGAAAATTTTTATGGTTATAATTTTCTGGTATGATAACAATTTGTTATTTTTAGATGAGAGTGGGTCAGACTCTGAAGCTGCCGAAAGCACGAGCTCATCGTACTCATCACTGAGTGACTTCGTGTCAGAAATGGCTTCGTCTGACTTATCTCCAGGTACATTACATCATTACTTTCCTACTTCAGTTTGCGGATTTTACCTATTAAACGTTGACATAACTTGACATTTTTAAATGCACAGGTGGAAATCAACATCAACAGCATGTCATTGGCGAGACTTATAACGCTGTTGTGCAAGTACCAATGACTCTGTCGTCATCTTTGGATCCGAAAACGGTAATTATTTAGACTTGCTTACCAAAAACCATGGAGCATATCGTTTACTTTACGTTGATCCTTAGATTTATAACTGATGTAAAAAGAGCTTTAACAAAGCCTAGAGTTACTTATACTCCCCTTCGTTGTGATAATTTAATACTGGACTATATAATGGATCTTTTTACACCCTGTATCAGGTCATTAACAAAGAAATAAATAAGATTGTAAAAGATGCTTTCTTGGTACTTTTCCCGAGAAAAAAAACAGAATCTACAACAATTTCACACATTCACCATATACCCCCAGGTATACAGTCCTCCGTCGTCACTGATGTTCGGTAACGTGGAGGAGGTGATAGACCGAGACGCAGGTCGCGCGTCCACGTCGCCGTCCCCGTCCGCGTCCAGCTCCGACCGCAGCGACCTGTCGGACGACGAGGCTCCGGGAGACGTCGCCGCGGAGCCCAGGGGTGCTGCCCATCCACCGCCCGTTAAGAAAAGTGTAAGTTTGCCTGGAACTACGGATTGATATTGGTTTGTGGTTGAACAATCCAACCAAAGGGGTATCGTATTACCCAGTAATTGGGTTGTGGAGGTCAGATAGACAGTCGCTCCATGTAAAATACTGGTATCCAGCTGTATCCCGTTAGACTGGAAGCCGACCCCAACATAGTTGGGAAAAGGCTAGGTAGATGAAGTTTGGTTTGTGGTTGGGACTCACAGTGAGTGTTGACAAAAATGTCTTTAAAAGCACAGATACAATAGGGAATATGCATGTATTTTTTTAATATTTTTATTCGATAGTTTACATCGCCAAATAATAGTGAAAAAAAATTCGACGGCAAAAAAGCAATTTAAAGTAGTTAAAAAAATGTTTAAAAATATCCAACCGATCCGGGCTATTTAAACGCCCTCCATTTGGCGCGCTTGGTGTGGTGACGTCACAGACCCTGAAAACAGACAAGCAACTGTCAAGTCAACGTCAAACACTCCTTTTTCTATGAGCGTTTGACATTGAGTTGACACTTGTTGATTGACTTGACATTGACATTTTGATTGTTATTCCGGATTGTTACGTCACATCCGCCCTTAGCCTTTTCAAGTATTTGAATTACCCACAGTTTTTTGGAACTTTAAAAAAATTAATTTCTCACTCAAAAAGAAATTTTATTCAAAAATATTGATGGAGGCATAATTCTGAAGTAACATAGTTTATAGAAAAAAATATTTGACCCATATTTGAATCACATGCATATTCCCTATTATCACTATGTCAATCTAGTGAAGGCTAACGATATAATTATACATTATTTGAAAGCACAAAGCATTTAGAAAAGTTCATCTTGCAAGGAGTTTACGAAGCTTTGCTACTTAGATCTTTATTCACTAGTAGTTTTTAACTAAAACATTATATCAAGCTCTCATATCGAATTCACTAAGAAAAAGCGTTGATGTGTTTTAGATCGACAACATTATAAAATCGGATTTTACCATCTTAGTAAGACCTTAGTTTAATGCTCCTAGTACACAGTAGTATTACAGTAGACCTATATACTTCTTGCAGTGGTTGACAGTTGTTATCTTAGATTTATGAACGGCCATTGTCTTTCAAACTATTTAATTACAGCGAAACCTACTTCAAAGTCTGCGAAACGCTCGCGTTGACCTACTGTAAGGAGTTGTGACCTACTGTATAGGTAGGCTGTGGTAGTATATCATAGCTAATTGAGCACAATCATTAGGACACTGACAGCGGGAGCTTCGGTCGCGAGTCGGACTCGAACTCGACCACTACGCCGAAGACGGTCGTGAGTCGCCGACGCGCGACGGGCGACAGCAACAGCACCAGCGACTCGGAGCGCGCGCTCACGCCCTCGCACCACGCGCCGCCCGCGCACCCGCACGGGAAAGTACGCACTCCTTACGGTATCCACTGGACCGCATGACCTTTGTGAGCCGACAGCGCTAGTACCAGTGACTCGCTGCCCCAAGAACGCATTCCTTATCTTAGAGTCTCAACTGTACCATCACCTAACACTGCGGTGAGTCGACGACGCCAGTTCCAACGACTTGGTTCGCTATCCGCGCACCAACATGGCAAAGTACGCATGGCTTTATAACCTCAATCTCGGGTTTCCTAAGAAAGTAGAGCCCTCATAATATTACGGCCACCGAATGGCGGGTTTCATCGGTGTCAAAAATCGCTAACTTTATGGGTTGCCGTCATAATATTTATCACTTTCGTGGGAATCTCAATCTTTCAATTGGACCACTTCACCTAACCCGTCGTGAGTGTCGGCTCACGCGCGCCAGCTCCAGCGAATTAACTCATAACAATCGGGGAGACTTACTCGCTGTAACAGGTATGTATCAATAATAGTTTTTTTGTCCCTTATAGAGTACCTAATCTTCAATATAGCGCCGTAAGTGTGACACTACACTCATTGCTAGCACCAGCCCACATTACACATTGTTACACAACATACATGCCTGTACTTGAACAATAGAAATAATACACTAAAAACAAAATTATAATGACAGGATTTACGAATATGAAATGATTTTATTTATTATTTATTTTTAGAGCGTAAGTAGCGGTGTATCCCGACAAGCATCGCAGTCATCCCTTTTGGAGCAGTTCGCCGCTCAAGCTAAGGAGTTGGTGAGGGAGACAACACGGCAGAGCAGCCAGGAAGGACTGCTTGCGCACATGGACAAGGTAATACGGAAACAGGTGTAGCTACTAAAGTAACCGCCAACGTTCGTGACAGGCGCGGTCATAAAACGTGGAAGCAAGACGACACGAGATTCAGTATTCAGAAATCCTATACTGAATATCCACCGTCCTACTCGCACGCTTTATGACTGCGACTGCAGTGAATTTAGGCGTTTAGACTTACTAAATTTGCGTTGTAAATTTTTGTTTTTTAATTTCTGTATTAATTATAATTTATTTACAACACTATGTGTTACTTATTCAAACCAATGAAGAAGAAAGGAAAAGTAGCAGATGGAGAGGAAAAGAAAATGTTTGCGCCATTCGGTCAGGTACAGTTCACCGTGTGGAGCTAAGCTACGAAATGTAGAAGCTGCATAGCACAAATCGTAGAAAGTAACATTTAATAGCTTAGTTAGCCTTAAGTAGGTACCTACTGTATTATAAAACCGCAGATAACGCTAGTGAGTTCAAGCCTTTCATCCTTTAAAATCACGGCCTAGAATATCCCAGTTTCAAATAGCGAGTAATTACATAACCATATAAGTTTTCACATAATTTCCTGTACTAAAATTAAATTGCTTATATCATTTTCTCATACTAAATTAGTAACACCTGATTTACCGAAATTCTTCCGACATACGTAGCTGAGTTTTCTTATCATTTACTTCGTATATTTGAGTAAAACCGATCGTAAAAGTGTAGAATTGGTCATAATGTAATGTTATGACTTTTGACAGCTTACATTGCACGCAAAAAAGGCAGCGGAGGAAGCTTCAAAGAGTATGCACGAGGCGTCCAAGTCTGCACTTGAAGCCAGTAAAACGGCTACAGCCGCCAGTAAGAACACTTTCGAAGATCTTACGTATGTTGGCAAGTCTACACTCGGAGATTTTACTAAGAGCGCGAAGGAAGCTGCCGCTAAGAAAGGATTATTGATGAAGGTATTGTGTTCTTATTAAATTATTACATACAGCATTTACCGCGCCAAGGCAGTCGGCGAATTTTTTTTTTTAAAGAAATTAATTTGTTAATTAATTAAAATCATCAATACAAAAGTTGTATTGATAAGTTCAAATTACCCTATTGAATGACTATTTCGTGAGATTATGATATTTTGGGTAAATTATAACTAAGAGAGTTGTATTTATGATTTTAATGATTATGATTCTGTAAATATATCGCGAATCATTTGGCCCTCGTACTTCATCTACAAATTGCAAAAATAATAACAAAATTTGAATTTCGCGGGCTACCGTAGTGCATCCACCTTACCTTACTTCCACTTTACGTTGTTACTAAAACCGGCGTTATTGATGATTTGGCTTCTAATGTTTCCATAATAGGGTGAAAGTCAGGACTCGAACGGCAGCGCGTCTGCGCGTCGCGACTCCACAGCGTTACAGACCACTAACCTGCTGGCGGCCACGCATCGCGACTTCTTCTCTAACATCAGTTCTGATCTCAATGGTCTGGCTGCGTCCACCTCCAGTATGTTTAGTGACTTCTTTGGAAATAAAGGTAAGAAACCCATAGTTAAATATAATTCAGGGTATCAGTACGCCTTTAAAAAGCTGAAATGTCTTTATTTTAAATTTCGATGTCTTGACTTTGTAAAACTTGATAAACAATTTTAAAACTTTGAACAATTAAAAACATAATCTTTTAAGTAAATGGTGCGCAAGATCTCTGCAAAATTATTTGATATCTTCACTTGGCAATGCAGTAATATAATAACAAAAGGTCTTCGATATGATAAAAAAAAATCGTTTTCCTACTCATATTCGATAATGCGAACTTGTCGAAGTTTGAACCTGCAGGCGTATTTAAATTGTGATCTGTCGTGCAAGTGAACCACAGGGCCAGTTTCTCGAACGAAAATGATCGCAAAATTAGTACGTCAATTTGTCATTAATGGTGCGCATAAACAGCTGCGATCGGCTGTTAATAAATGATTCAGCCAATTACAGTAGTCGACACGCGCTTGAAAACTTGTCACATTAATTTTGGGATAGTTTTCGTTCGAGAAACGAGCCCTAAGCGCAGCCCTCTCGCCAGGCGCCAAGCAGCCGGGCCCCGCGGCGGCCACGTTCGGGCCGTTCTCGGGCGGCGCGCGGCAGGTGGCGCGCTCGCCGCTCGTGCGCCACGCGCCGCGCGCGCCGCCGCCCGCGCCGCCGCACCGGCGCCCGTCCGCCAACGCGGAGAACCAGGCCTTCCTCAACGACGTACTTATAAACTATTTGCTTTATTAAAACCTAACGAAAGTAGCCGTTCTTATACAATGTTTATTTGAATTAATGCACATTGTGAAAGTAGTGCGACTGTGTGCGTGCATAGACTTGAATTCAGTTTATCTAATTTAATAAATAAACAATGTTATATACTAATAATAAAAATGCAGTATATGTATTATGATATTGGAAGGAAATTCTATAACGCGTCTTGCCAACTGGCCGACCCCAACATAGTTGGGAAAAGGCTAGGCAGATTGATTGTCTTGCCAACTGGCAGAAATCGTCACGCTAAAAAGCGTTAATACTTGCTACTGTCTTCTTCTAATTCAAAGAAAAAGAAAGAGAGAGAGAAAACGCAAGCAAAAAAAAACAAAAGAAAAAAGTAAAGTGATTACAGTGTCGTGAGATATAATTGTATACATCAGCCCGAGTACACTGAGAGAGAGAGAAAATGTGAATTTGCTCAAAATGTAAATCCAAGATAAGGGCTCTAAAATTTTCAAATATTTCATCTTGGTTATCGTTTTCATAATTTTCGAGGGGGTTAAAGCCGACAGTGAAGTCAAAATGAAAATCTGAGATAGCTACTGCAAAAATTTACAAATTTTTCGTCACGGATGTCATTTTGTCTTTAGAACCCTCATAAACTACGAGTAGTTTATGAGGGTTCTAAAGCCCATAGTGAGGTCAAAATGTAAATCCAAGATGGGCGCTGCGAAAATTTTGTTTTTGTTTTAAATCATACGTGAGAAGCAACTTCGTTCCTAACGGGGTTTTTTTTTAGTGATTATAACATAATATTCTTATTGGAGTGTTTGGTGGTGTGCGTTAATTCGCACATGTTGTATTTGTCATTATTGACTGCTTAGCTCTCATATGTGATGATAATCATTTAAAAGGTTAATTCTGTAAATAACGATAACGACGATCTGATAACGAGATCTGCAACCTTTTGGTCCGTCTTTTTATAAGCTTTATACTAGCTTGCTCTGTTCGTATGTGTTTCCGGTTACTCCAATTGTCATCCATTTTTCAAGCACTTCCTGGCATCCGATTGTGCTGAAACTTGGCATACTTATATAATTACCGAGACATTTTGAAAAAATGACACCATGGAGCTGGGCTGATGATGGAGCCGGAAGTTGGCCATAGGAACTCCTCAATCAAACAAGATAGCAGCATCGTATTTGGACTCATTGGCTATTGTTATAAAAGTGCTTTGACACTACGTGGTGTTCAGGGTCTGATGATGGAGCCGGACGGAGGCTATGGGAAAATCTTTTTCAGTAAATTAAAAGTTTGTTTTTAAAAAGATTTTTACTTATGTTTTAATACACTTTCCGGTAAACTATAGAAGAATACGAACGAAAACTTTATTTTCGGCAACAGAAACGTTCCCAGACCCCTTAGCAATGACTATTTTTTCAAAAATATTATTGTAAAATTTTAACTTCGCTACGATTTTATATTATGTAAATCCAGGTTTCCTCACGATGCTTTTTCCTTCACCGATGTCAGTATGTCCAATATAAACTCAGAAATTGATACTATAATTATATCATTACAGTAAGCATTCTCTCATTACAGTTAGTTCAACACGTGCTGGAAGGTGAGGGCGTAGGCTGGCTGAAGCTGAACCGCCTCAAGAAGTTAATGGAGGACGAGTCCTACAGGAACATGGTTCTCAGCAAACTTAACAGGAACTTCAATAGGAAGACCACGCCCAACGACAAAGTGGACGATGTGGTGAGTTTATCGTCTCTGTTGAATACATATACTTTACTGCAACCATGATATGACGTAATTGCTAGATAAATTCCTTGTCCAATCTACGGATATATTTATGTCCGCAATGAACATCAAAAAAACTTCAAAAAATTGCAGAGCAAAAATATAATATTCCTAAACCTTCCCTCAAGTTCGTGAGCAAGCCGATCTGGAAAGGCATGCTGAAGGTGCTTCAGTCAGTGGTCCACGGCCTGGAGCATACGTACTCCAACTTCGGTCTGGGTGGCATGGCTTCTGTGTTCCAATTAGCAGAGATGGCCCACACCCACTACTGGAGCAAGGAGATCGCAGGCCTGGAGCATGGCGGCATGGCCGGTTCCGCACTCATGGACCACTATGGAAGACAGGACTTAGAAACGCCATCGTCGTCACCATCATCTAGGAAGAGTTCACAATCTGGTTAGTTATGTTCGCATTATTATTTTAAAGAGCTATTATCTCTTAACGTCCTTACAAACATCGTTTATTTTTCGGTACTTTTATCTGCCACATAATTTTGTGTGTACCATTCAAAAATTTTAGATGTACCGGTTGTAAACTATCCTGAAATGGATTCATCCGAAGCCCAAAGTACAACGGAAATGTTTAAAGACATGCTGAACCAGAAGAGGAACTTACTTTTCAGCAAATTAACATCCTTCGACTCAGATGTAAGTGTTCAATAGATGTTTTATGTGGTATTAAGTGTTGCATGGTCTTGTCGCTCTCAACTAATCTGTGTGGAAACTATATCTATCTAAATGTCTATGTAAATTGAAGAAAAGCTCTTGAGCATGACAGCAGTTATCAAAGGCGTAATACCGCTTCAGATTGCCCTATACATACATGCAAAGCCCTTTTGTGATAATAATTGCATTTCTTTCCAAGTTGTATTAACTTACCTAGTTGGTAAACTATTAACGTATCCTTATCTACGCTTAGAGCGATGGTGTATTGCTACATTTTCTACTTTCAGCTCTAATCTAAATCTCTAAAATATACTCCATAAAAAATAATTAACTTTTATAATTATTTCAATATTTAATACATTTACTTATGTAATCAAAACGAGGAAGGTATGTTATATTCCGCATGGTTGTTATAATACTATGATACAAGATTAATGTTGTAGAATAATGTATAACCAAATATTAGTAAATATTATGCTAGTTGGAGTTGTAAGTTAAAATGTAACATGTTTCATGTAATCAACGTGATAAACGGTGGAAGACCCAGCTTATTCTTTCATCGTTACAAAAGTTAGTTTATATAAAGTAACATTAACATTATTATAGTAAAGGTTTTTGTAACGACAAACGCTATTATTTAGTATTTCCTTGTAATATCAATTGGGTGGTCGGCTCAAGCTGTTGGTATGCTGACTGGTGTGTTGTGAGATGAGACATGGTACAGGCGGGTTGTTTGTGTGCGTGGCAGGCCCCTCCCTCATCGGACTGCTCGGCAGACGAGAGCGGCTCGATCACCACCAACCGAGCCAATATCTACGACCACCGCGCGTCCTTTAAGTCCAACCTATCCGATACTGATGTCATGTTCCTCAATGTAAGTCCTAGTGCGATTTGTAGTCACCCGTCTTAGACGCTTACAGAGCTTGTATTATGCGATGAAACAATAGCCCAACAATTGGAATATTTTACTCAAAATTTTGTTTTAAAGGCTATTATCGCTGCAGTATTTAGATAACAGATATGCATGTTGTGTGTCTATAGTAAATTATTTAAATTTGAATTAGCAATTTTTGAAAATATTATAGTTTAACCTTCAATATATTTTTTAATTAACAAGACTACATCATGATATTATTATTTTTTTCTGGTAATCTGTTAAACCATCGGTGTCTAATGCACAAGTCCGAATACCTATACATTTTTTCTGAGGAAAATAGAACGCACATAAACTCATTCAGAATATATCGTTTGACTATGCCTCGGAGTAGTATACAAATGGAAAGTGAGTGATGTCTGCTGAAAATCGCCGTAGCGTAGTCACGTGCGTTCCTAGCTCAGCCGATCAATTCTGTAAAGATCTCACTGTGAAAACTTCGTTGAAATGAGCCATCATTAGTGTCAATCTCTAGCATCAGGTGGAAAGTTTTCAAGGTGATTTTTTTACAGATTAGACCGGCAGTTTGATTTTATGTAAATATATGATAATCATCGTTGCATTTGTTGACTACTACGTAAACCGTACGTATTACAATTAAAAGCTATGTGAGTGCTGTAACTCAGGTGAACCGCGGCGGGCCCGGGCAGGGCGCGGCGGGCAAGCCTCGCGCGGCGAGCGTGTTCTCGGCCAAGTCGTCGGCGAGCGCCTACCGGCCGCCCGTCGGCGTGCCCGTCACCTCGCCCATCACGTCGCCGGACACCACGCGCACATACCTCTACCAGGGATTGATTGGTAAAAATTGGTTGTAAACTTGTAGTAAAACTACTTACCTAAACAGGTTCATGTATAATACAAACCATAGGGAACGCGATCTTTTTAAATGATTGATATGACTAGGCTGACTGTAGAGTCGTACTCGTCACTTCACCACCGCATTTATTTTCACCGAAAAAACACTTGTAATATTTTCGGCTCGAAGGACCATATTACTTTTCCTAAAATTTAACCACGTTATGCACAAATTCTTATATCCATATATATCTTCCTTCTCAATTAAAGGCAAAGAAAGATCAAACCTATGGGACCAAATGCAGTTCTGGGAGGATGCGTTCCTTGACGCGGTGAGTCAAGAACGCGATATGATCGGGATGGACCAGGGCGCCAACGAGATGATGGAGCGGTACAAGTGCCTGAGTGAAACGGAGCGCAAACGACTCGAGCATGAAGAGGACAGGTTACTGTCCACTGCGTTATACAACCTGACCGCTGCCATGGTACTGGTGGGCGTGGACGCTGACATCGTAAGGAACAAAGTGCGCCGTCTGCTCGCTAAGAGCCATATTGGACTGGTGTACAGCCAAGAAGTCAACCATCTTCTTGATGTCGTGCATACTTTGGTAAGTACACACATTATTTTGACACTGAAAATAAAATAAAAGGATTTTTTTTCTATTTCGTCCCGTCAACGAAAACGTCATTGCAATATTTTTAATAAGTCTCATGTTTGCATCCTTTTAGTCTCTTAGGTATTTTTAAAGTGCCAACCACTTTCATCTCGTGTTCGCAATAACGTGTAACAATGGTGTTCTATCCAGCACGGCAACGATATCGAACTGAAGCCGCTGGGCTCGCGCCTGCTCCGGCGCGCCACGTTCACGGTGCACGAGGGCGACGCGGCCGGCGAGCTGCGCTTCATGGAGGTGCGCGACGACGGACTCATCCTGCGCTCCACGCAAGGTAAACATTAATAACATAACATCACGCCTGTATTCCCCGCAGGGGGTTAGGCAGAGGTGTACCTATAGCACCCACATTTCGCCAGTTTTGTATAAGTCCCTTGTAATATGGGACGGGCCTATTACCATCAACCGGGCACAAATCCAGACCCCGGGCTGCTCTGTCGTAGCACGTAATGCTAGACCACATTGTGTCTAGTATTAAAAGTGGTTCGTGACTCGTAAATTTCATAGGAATTGACAAATTACAACATTTATGACATATTTCAATAATGGCCTGAACTGCAGCATGCGACTTTCCAACACAGATCCCTTCTCCTTAGGTAATCGGTAATACGGGCTGATATCCGCAACTCCACGACAAAGCGCGTATTTTGCGTACGGGTTTCCCCTCTCCTTACAACCCACTTCAGGATAACTGACTGCAGGGCACTAAAACAGGTGTCGGTGATAGTACCGGTACCGTTGCAATGTGTAAATCCTTAGGCAACTTAGATCCTTCACCAATGAAACTGAACGCGATAAGCACATCTAAACCTCGCCAAAGAGCTGTCAGTGTCATAATTTATATACAATCTTGATCACGGTTGAGACGTGCTGATCCCGTTCAGACTTCCGCCTGACGAGTAAGTTAACCGAGATTAAAGCGCCATTCTTGTGTCAAGCTCTGTCACTTTCTCTTTCATGGACAGATAGAAGCAATACTGAATATGTCAAATATGTGCTGTGTGTATATATGACTGAATACATCAATTTCAGGCACCATCGTGGAGAGGTGGTGGTACGAGCGGCTGGTCAACATGACGTACAGTCCCAAGATACGAGTCTTGTGCCTTTGGAGAAAGAACGGTGGCCAGACACAGCTACATAAATATTACACTAAGAAGGTTCGTGACACTTGTTTATTGATACAATTGCGCTGCCCTCTTTTTCTTATTAAGTTACAGTTCAGAGATTGATTTGTATAATTTTTGTAAGAGAATTTGTTTTAAATTATATTTTTGTAGTTTCCATGGTTCCAAAAAAAATCTTATTAGATTAACAAACCCAACAACCAATATCCGGCGCAACAAATATTTTTTTCCATTCTCCGTTGTCAGCCGTCATTCGGAAATAGTGTAACTTGCTATCAGTGAAATATAATAGGTCTTTACCTATGAAATTGCCGTTCTGCAGTACTGGCCATTTCAAATCAAAATAATTTTTGTTTGGCTAAGAATCCTAATTTCAAATTAATTTTATTTTAAAAACATGGAATTCTTTTTTCAAAAGAAGTCATTTGTTTAATGATTAGTGTTACATTTTCATCGCATTTCAATCTTTTTCGTCATCATGGATACGTTAAAAATTCGAGTAATTATGGAATATTACTCGGATACCGTCGTGGCAGCAACGCGGCACACGCGGCACGCAACATCAACGACGTTTACGGAGCTAACACTACAAACCAACGCACCACCTGTTATTGGTTTGCTCGCTTCCGTTCTGGAAATTTCGACCTGAAAAATGAACCTCGCGGTCGTCCGAAGACTTTGGTCGGCATTGACGAATTAAAGGCGATTGTGGAAGCTGATGATACACAATCTACGGCTGAATTAGCAGCAGCTTTCGACGTTAGCGTCAAAACAATACTGGTCCATTTGCGTCAAATTGACAAGGTAAAAAAGCTTGACAAATGGGTGCCCCACGAACTCAATGATCGCCAGCGCGAAGTACGCGTCGAGGCGTGCCTTGCACTGCTCAACAGACACACAAATGAAGGAATTTTGAACCGCATTGTTACCTGCGATGAAAAATGGATTCTGTTTGATAACCGCAAGCGCTCAGCAAGTTGGTTGGATCCTGGTTCAGTACCTAAACAATGCTCTAAACGAAAACTTACCCCTAGAAAAGTGATGGTCACTGTTTGGTGGTCTAGCGCCGGTGTTATTCATCACAGCTTCTTACCAAACGGGGTGAGCATTACTGCAGATGTGTACTGTGAAGAACTGAACACAATGATGGAGAAGCTGGCACATCTCCAACCAGCATTGGTCAATCGCTCGTCTCCGCTGCTCCTGCACGACAACGCGCGACCTCATACTGCACAGCAGACAGTCTCCAAGTTGAAAGAACTAGGCTTGGAAGCTCTCCGTCATCCGCCCTACTCACCAGACCTTGCGCCTACAGACTACTACTTTTTCCAGAATTTGGAAAACTTCTTGGCGAGAAAAAAAATCAATACCCGAGAGGCAGTACAAAATGCCTTTGAAGAATTTGTTGCCTCCTGATTTCTTTAAGAAGGGCATCAATAAACTGCCACTGCGTTGGCAAAGATGCATTGATTGCATGGGTGATTACTTCGATTAATACAAATAAAAAATACATGAAAAAATTGGTTTAAATTTTTTCATACAAAACGGCAATTTCATAGGTAAAGACCTAATATTTTGTAATATGATCTGTATTTTCAGAGATTACCTTTTACCAACAACTCATCGCTACACGAGGAGAATTTAGATTTTCAGAAACTATGTGTTAATGGTTGCAGTGCAAAGCGCTGTACTACTGCATCAAAGAAGCGATGGAGAAGAGCGGGCGGCGACAAGACGCGGCCGAGCTGGGCGGGGAGTTCCCCATACAGGACTGCGCCACCGGGGAGGGAGGGCTCATACAGGTGACGCACTGCATACATACCAACATTCAAACACTACTTATAGTGCTACAAGGTTATTTTGGCGTGGCGCGTGGCAAGAATCGGAACTAACGCCGCCTTTATGTTTTTTGAATACATTTCTAGTGCACAAATGATTACCAACAGCGCCCCCCTGTCAACGTCATTCGAGCGCCAATAGATTAGATTGTGGCAGTGTGCTCTTACTCTGTAAAGCCGTATGCTATGAAGAAAAGCTACTTTAAACAAACCTCAAGGGATACTCTTAAACATACCATTAGTGGGACTGTAGAATGAATTGTTTTGGACGGATTTTTTTGCCTCTCTAAACTAATATAAATTAAATAAATAGGCACATACAATTATTTCGCATTGAAATATGTCTGTAATGCAGCGTATCATAAATTATGAATCATATACCGACGACCTAGTACATAAGATTTCAATTTTAATTACGATAATTTTGTTCACTGTTTTAACAACACTTCATTAACTCCAAAGGTGTGCATGGAAGGCGTTGGACTTCTGTTCCACCACAGCAAGGTACGTCCCTACGCTTCGTTTGTGTGTTCGTCTCTTTTTGTCAGCTTATTTATGTTATTTATATGATAAGTTATCAAAACGATGTACCAAAACCCTACAAGTCGGAGTAGATGTGACAAGTTTTGGTATTGTCATCAATCGTTTGTCCAGGTAAGGTATCTGTCAGTGTTTTTGCTTGATTTGGGAAAAGTCTCGATACAAGTGAGTGAAGCATTCATATAGAGTGTTGTACACTCGCGCTGTACGACAGTCTATATACAACTTCAGCGTCCGCGCTGCCATTGCTTCATTGTATCAATATTGTATCGGTGCCGTTAGCGCGTTGTTATTATCGTACCGTATTATGAAGCTTATCTATCCAACAAGACAAGTATACCTTCAATCATTAAACAGGCACAGAAGAATTTATAGATATATTTATTAATCGTTAAAAAGTTTTAGTCATCATTTTTCAGTCGATGCCCCACATAAATATATGCCTAGTTCTAAAATTCTCATCCTCATAAAACTTATCCGGACGCAAGGACCACTCAAACTTTCCTATTTGGATTTCTCTACAATTTTTTCTCTGATATTTTTTTTTCATACTATATTTACTTATATAATATTTATCTTATATATTTTGTTTGAAATTCAGGTGATTTTGCATTTACTAATTCCGTATTATTGTCGACAAAGCTTAGGTCTAATTAAGACCCAGTATTTTTGCCCTTAAATATCCTTATCTACTATTCGATGTAATAGTTTAGATTATTTTTTTTACATTTAAGACTAACCGTTGTCCATCTGATATACGTTCTTATACTCCATACGACTTGTGCATGTGCTATTTGTCTGCAACACCCGTACATCGCTGGAGTGCGTGGGCGCCGCTGTGCTCTCGCTAGGAACTTTTGAGATGGTCCTTGACACGCGCTCGGCCGCCCTCAACTAATCTCATCTTTTTGTCTGTTCTACTCTTTCCGGACACGCCGAACACGCGCCGCTGCGCAAAAGGATTTCGAGGTACACAGTGGTTCATTCATAGTAATGGCTGGCTCTTACGATGATCGACACGACCTTTATGACCTTTAAGAATTAGTCACGGTCACCGTGAGAATCGCATCTAGCGATGATCGTTCGAGGTCGTAGGGCTTTACTTGTAGTTTTGAGGCTTACAGATTGTTTTTAGCCGTTGTTAGCGTTGTATTAGTTCTCCCGAGTGCGGCGAGCGCCGATGCGCGCAGTCGTGCATGCACATAGACGCCCTTTGTTTATTATCTGTTTATATTAACGCACCCGACAGCTTGCATTCGTATCGTGGATCGTCCGGCGAGCGGTCTCGATCTTTCGCTCTCGCACTTTGTGCCGAGATTTAGTTCGTTCGTCCCCAATCACCCGGAACCATAGCGAGCGTCCGTCAGCGCTAAAGCTTACCGGACGCGAGTCACGAGGTCAGTCGTAGAGCATTCGCCATCTCACAAGTTCCGGTGCGGCCGGGCGCCGCGCGGCCCCCCGCACCGCACGGCCCCGCACCGCACCTGACCTCGCACACTGCACTCCCGCCCTGCCGAACTCCTCACCCTCGCTCTTTGCTCGATGTCTCAACTGCAGAAACTAAATATTGCCACTTTAATACCGTAATTACTAAACTGTCTTGTTTAAAAAACAATCTGGTACTTAAGGTTTTCAGAATTGGACCTGACCGGGGACAATTTAGTATATTAAGGAATTGAAGAAGACAGTGTATTGGCATGCATTTTAGTTTTTGCGCTCGATAAACGATACACTAACTGACGTAGATAAAGGCGGGTTATTTTTGACGTTAGTGTATTGGGCTCTAATCCTCGTATCGCATGTATGTTTTGTGCATGAATTTTCTTTTTAAATTTTCTTTGGAGATGTAACTCGTAAGTAACTTGAGCGACAATAAAAAGCGCCAAGTCCTAACTCCTAGCTCTGTACAAAGATGAACAGACTAACGATTCAACTCCAAAGGAAATAAAATATGCAGTTTTATTTAATTGATGTGTAGATATTATGCTTGTAAGCTTTGTAGTTATGTGTTTATAATTCCCGATGCATGTATTTAGTTTTAATGTAGTGTTTACTAGATTTGCAAATATTACCTATTGTTATTATACCAAACTATTTTATACTTATGCATATTCATATGTAATTATGTTTGCGCGAATAAAAAAAGAATGCCGTCCTATTTTATGAAAGTGATGTGAATTTTCGTCTCGATACAAATCTTATTGCGGACACAGCATGAGTTAATATTACCAATCTCAATCGATTCTAGCGAACTTCAACCTAAGGTACTTTCACACGATCTTTTAGATAATCATTTGGTTTAAATTAATTGTCCCTTACGATTGTTATTTAATTAGGTTATAATACATACTAATTGTTTTCAACCTCCTTCTTTTTGAAGCCGGTTCAAAAGTAAATACTACCAATTTAATTATTTATAGGTCTGTAGCCAGAAGAGAGTAGATAAATAAGCATTATTAACGCCCTGCAAAGTGATTCGCGTACCTAATAAACGTACTATTTATCTATTAAATTCGAGTTGCAATACACAGAACCTCATGTTTTCTTCTGTTGCTACTAAGCAACAACAATTGCTAATGTGGGATGGTTTTGTCGTCGCTGTGTGCATTCACCTTTCCGCTAGTTTTAACCAACCCCGACCGAAATTATCGTGTGTATATTACGCTCGTGTGTCGCCGGCATTACGCGACTTTCTTTGTGCGGCGTAAGTGACGCTATATCACTCTTATCTACCCTACGCTACATAGATGTGCGCACGTCTGTTACAACTTTTATTTAATTTCTAGTATACATTTCATAATCAGTTTTTGAAATTACCACTGAACTTGTCTGTGTTACAGTTTTTCGTGCGGCTGGATCACATTAGGAAGTGCTTCACGCAGAATGGCGGTATCTTCGTTTTAGAAGAATTTAGTAAGTTTTTAAAATATACTAGGTCCAATTTTTAAACAATTGAATTTGAATCCTTAAAATAGCGCCATACGGTTGGATGCGATTCTAATCAAGCCGAAGTGTGGACGGTTTGGTACATGCTGTCTCCAACAGCCTTCTTAAGAACGTTTATTCTGAAAGTGGGCAACGTCGCAAATAGATTTCAAATATTTCGCTGTTTTTATTAGTTTGGCAATATTGTATGGAAATACGAAATATGGCTAGACGACTGTCTAAAATATTGATTATGAAATGCAATAAATAATATCGTTACAGCGAGTATTTAGTTTTAGTAAAAGGATTTGGAAACTTTCCAAATGCCTTTTTTACACCTAAAACCGGTTACAACTTAAATTCAATGTTATAATTGCAATTTATAATCGATATTTTAGACAGTTTTCTAGCCATATTTCATATTTCCATACAGTAATATTGATCAAAACAGGTAAATACTTGACAGTTATTTGCGACGTTGCCAACTTTCAGAATAAACGCTATTAAACGCGTCTGCCCATCTTGCTAGATGGCCGTTACTTCAAGCCTTCACCCAACAGTTAGTTAACTAGCATAAAAAGCTTTAATTTACAATGTGTTACGTTTCAGATCCAAAAACAAGACAGATTATACAAAGGAAATATAAATCTGTAATGGCAAGTAAAATTTTTGCAATCAACTTGTTTTTCTTTTTTTTTTTTTTTCTTTTTATGTGTTTGTTTATGTACCTGTTTCATTTATGTTGTAGGCAGGAAAAGTAGTGCTTGATCTTCACCGTTTCTTCTCCTTGTGGCTTTCCCGTTACTTTGTCGAGACCGGTGGATGGCAATTGAATTATACACCTTGCGTTTCTTAGCTCATACCCTTCCTAGTCAGTGTACGTACCAACCGCACGTGTTTTGTTTTTTATTTGTTTTATTATGAAGCGTTATTTGCGCATATTTTTACGTCACCTACTGTGCTCATTGAGTCAGTCATGTGCAGTCAAAAAAACAAACAAGTTAACAGGCAACTACAAATCTTTTGATAAAACACTATTTGTGCTCAGTAGTCAACGAAAAAGTCTTTGCCTACGTCCTGCAAAGATATCTTGGCTGGTGACTTGTCTTTTGCTGATGGTACATAACTCACATCACTGCATTTGCTCATATTACCCGCATCCTAATTGCGTAATACGCGATCGGTCAGAATTGGAATCGGTTTAAAACAAATTTCTAATCCATTGCTTCATAAGTTCGAAAAAAAAATCTGCTCAACAACGTAACTTACGAACTTATGAAGCAATGGATTAGACATTTGTTTCGAACCGATTCCAATTCTGATTGATCGTGTACTACGCAATTAAGGTGCTAGCACATAATTACTGTCATCTAGAAATTTTCTGCTCACAAACAATAATATTTAACAAATATCGTAATAATAGTATCTGTACATTTTAATGCCTAGCGCAAAATGGGTTTTTCCGATTATCCACCCCAAAACATCCACCTTTATTTGGATATTCAGAATCGTAACGTCCGATAATCGGAATTCGTATATTATTTTCTTCCGATTTTCTCCCTCGACTTTGTAGTCATTTAGAGAAACATGATAGAAAAACTGGCCCAAGATACTTAGCATACCTATAATTATACATACTTACTTCTTCTTAGAAGCTGAAATCGTTTACCTATCATTCAATGTGATAATGACTGTACTTAGGGTAAAAAGTCGGAAGAACAATCAAAAGTGATTTCCGATTATCCACCCCGTCTGGGGTCGACAGATGAACACGCGCAAACATCAAAATATTGGACACTAGAACCTCCTTTTCATAACGATCAATGAACTCGTTATTTAAAGAAATTATAAAAACAAATTGATGAACGGGCAGAGTGACAGTTTAACGAAGGATTTCCTTCATTTGTGCACAAAATGTGAAAATACCATCAGGTATAATTTTATTGTATGTTATTTCAGGCGGACCAGATATGCTACGCGGTGCTTTGTGTATTCTCTTACTTCGCGGCGGGCCACGAACAGAAAAAGGCGATACTCGAGCAGGCTGCGCGCGTGCCGCCCGCGCCGCACGACACGCTCGCGCCCGCTGCGCACGCGCACACCGACGCGCGCCGGACCAGTCCACAGGTCGGTTGCTAGTTGCTACACCGCTACAAGAATATTTTGGCGCTCGAATAACGCAAGGCGCTGCTGGTAAACATTTAAGCAATAGGCACTAGTGGTCACTGGACTGTAAAAAATACCTTACGAATTTAAATTCGTAATACCTATTTAAAAATATAAAAAAATTCTATTTAATTTTAAGAATGATTTTAGATTAATTAATATTTTTGAGAAATAATTGCGTAAAAATAAAGCCATTGGTTACGTGATATTGAACGCGAATCAGAGTGCGGCATGTCATTCCTTCAGACGACTGTGTTTTTAACTGTAATAAAAACAAACTTTATGCGGCCGACATATAGTACATATATGAAAGTATTGATGTTGAAAGGAACAATACGAGTTGGTAATGTGTCCCTCTCGGACAATGTCGCAGTGTTCATTGTTCATCTATTACATTAGTAGTATTTAGGGACTGTTATAACTAAAAAAATGTCATATTTTTACATTTAAAGTTAGGAAATGGACCGTCTACCTACGACTGTCAAAGTAAACATTTCCAGAAATGTTATTTGTCTGCTTTGCTTTTTATATTATTTTTTTAATCATAAAAACATTTTTAATGAAAACTACGGAATATTTTTAACCGACTTCCAAAAAGGAAGAGGTTCTATGTTCGTCTATATGTATTTTTTTTTTGTTTATGTTTGTCGATATTTTCGCCAATTGGGAACCGATTTAATAAAACCTTTTTTAGTTCGAAAGGGTATACTCCAGAGGTGGTATACCTACTATTCCGACAAAAATAATGAAATAATGATTTTAGGCAAGCAACACTGTTTAAAAATTTGACAGAAAGAAAGTACTGTACAGACACTGTCGCCATGACAGTAGGCCCTCTTTTGACAATCGAAATTAAATTACTTAATAAATAAAAATGAAAACTTAGTTCCGTTATTGTTAATATTTCGCTGAAATATTCATATAAGAG
This sequence comes from Lithophane semibrunnea, assembly GCA_947363905.1. Taxonomy (NCBI): domain Eukaryota; kingdom Metazoa; phylum Arthropoda; class Insecta; order Lepidoptera; family Noctuidae; genus Lithophane; species Lithophane semibrunnea. The sequence continues at coordinate 10,109,839 of OX376192.1, read as the reverse complement.
GTAAATAAACCACAAGGAACATTACTAATTGGTTTCTCAGAAACTGTCAAATATCCTATTGTTTTGGGAAATGTGAATTGAAATGTATTCAAAAACAAGATGGCGGCGTTATTTCCGATTTTGGCCATGCGCCAAATTATCCTTGTAGCGCTTTATACAACAAGATACAAATAAGCCCTTAATCTGTAAAATCAGAATATTATGCGCTAAGATAACCCGCAAATGAAAGTAGCTATGATTAGATCGTATGTTGATCGAAATGCGATACGCGCGCGGAGTAATGATGCTAAATAATATATTTTATTAATTACAATCACAAATTAAAGCATTAACAACATTAAAAATATTTAATTTTGTTTGGGAAACGTCATCATTTTAAGCAAGTAATATTTATTAATTAAATGAATTTCGTGAGCTACCTGGACTGATATCCCCGGACAATATCTACATATACATTCCTGACCAAACCAACAGGTGGAGAAACGCTCACCTGTGAGACGCAGTGGTGAGATGAGGTCTCCAGCCGGAAAGGCAGAGCCCAGCGATTTAAGAGATATGGCGGAGCGGCAGCAAGTCAGAGGCGGACACACCAACACACCTGCCGGTGGTCCTCCCGCTGCCGAGCGGGCTGGAGCCGAGCGAGCCGGAAGCGCAGGCGAGCGGAGCGCAGGCGAGCGGAGCGCAGGCGAGCGGACGGGGAGCGAGCGGAGTGCAGGCGAGCGGGCGACACGTTCGGACAGCCTGCCGCCGCGCCGGCCGCCGCCGCCCGCCGTGCCGCCCGCCGCGCCCGCGCCGCACCAGCGCCTGGCGCGCGCGCACTCGCACGCCGCGCCGGCGCGCCCGCCCGACCCGCCCACGGTGAGTGGCCCGTGTAGCCCGCCAGCGCTACCGAGCTCATTACAGCCGGCTGCCGGCGCGAGCTGACGCTTCCTGTTTCCGCAGATCCCGCCGCGGCCCGGCGCGGCGGTCGCGCGGCCCGCGGGCCCCCCGCCGGCCCTGCCGCCGCGTCAGCTGTCGGCGGCCGCGGACGTCGGCGCCGCACCGAGGTGAGCTACCTCGCAGCGTCGAGACTCGTAGCGCAAACTGTCTCGTCCTCCGGGACGCCGCGATGTGCCGTAAAGTATTAGGAGACATTCGTCCGGCCCCAGAGGTGGCGAGGCTGACCACGGTGACGCTTGTCGCAGAGGCGCGGGCGCGGCGGGCGGGGCCGGCGGGGCTGGCGGGGCCGGCGGGGCGCGGCGGGGCCCGCCACAGCGGCAGGGCTCGATGTCGGCGCCGTTCGCGTCCACGAACCCGTTCACGTCGCCGCGCCACGCCGAGTTCGTGATCCCGCAGCGTAACAACGTGCGCCGCTCCTCCACCACTGACAGAAGTTAATACATCTGCGGTTTCGGATGTTTTGTCCTTAAAAGTGTATCTGTGCTGCACACCCACCCCTCCCTGTTCGAAATTAGACCGTAGCCTTTCGTGTATAACCCGATGTAAAGTGTTATCAATCAATAATCAATAAAGTATGCATAAAATAGTAGAGCTTGAGATATTACATTAAAATAATCCGTCACAAAGCAATAATCTGTCTCAGGAATTTTGTAAATAGTGATCAGCCGTATTTGTACGTCTACAAACCGATAGGTATTTTACCAACTGCTTTAAAATCGGTAACGAACGGTAGGAAAGTGCTGTGAGCTTTATACATTCTAATCATTATATGCACTGTAATACTAATTTTTTGCTGACCTGATACAAATTACCTGCATAATATTTGATAAAATTTGTGTACAGTTAATAAAACTTTATTTTTTTATTTATTAAGAACAGTACCACCGATATAACTTGGAAGGTCTGAACATAGGCGCATGTTCTCTCACTCACACTCGCCTCATGTCACCATTTGGTTCCTAAAAAATGTGCATCCCTCTGTGGGAAGTTCAGAATTGCCAAGTTATATCGGCCGTATCGTAGGTACTTGAAAAGTCTCAGTTACTTGTATATTTGTGGTACCTTCCCCTCTGCGTGGCATTATTGGATAATTTGTATTGTAGTGTTTTACCACAAAGCTATTTTTTTGTATCTGTTATTTGTGCAGTTAAAACAAATTTCGACAGGCTATATTACGAGACAAACCTAAGCATTCAAAGTTTTGCAAAAATATCCAAGCACCATATTTGTCATGTCTAATAGGATTCCGTGTATCGGTATCGTAAAGGTGAAGAACCCGTTAGTGTGCAGAGTAAAAGTAAAAATAAATATATAGTTTAACCGAGTATACCAGTACTCAGGGGGCCAAGTCTACTAATTTACAAAAGTGTCAGTGGTCTCACAATACTATTTTTGACAGATTTTGTATGGCTTATGGCGTCAAAAACTGATCATTGTGAGACCACTGACACGTTTGTAAATTAGTAGATTTGGCCCCCTGTTAAACTGTATATTTATTTTTTGGTTTTACTGACTTCCAACAGGTGCAGTTGGATTATAAAGTGCAATGTAACCGAAAGGGTAATCAAATTACCAAGTATCATGTTATAAATGAAAGTTTGTATGTCTCCTCTGGAAAGATTGGTATAAGCCTGACATGTTGTTAGAAAAGGAAAAAAAAAATTTTTTTGTTAAAATACACATCATCTTATTTTAAGGTACGTTATCAAATATAATGTCAAATTAGTTGAACGTAAGGTTCTGAATCAGGGTTATCCAGTTCTTTTGCACATTACCGGCTTATGTATATTTGAAGCAGTAAGGTGGTTCTCCCTCGATAATGCAATCGAAAAGTCACGCGTCAGAACGATATAAATATCGCACTGAATTGTATGGATTCCCCCACTGTTGTCTCATAAACGCACGTTATTGCAGCACGCATTCTGTGTCGCTCACCACGTTGTCACGTCACCATGGGAGAACCGCCGAACATATCGACGACAGTCAGGGCTGTCGAAAAGTAAAATGAAAATTATTATTTGAATACAACATATATATAAATAAAAATGTCTATGTGTCATTTAAAATAGAAACATTTTTGTCGATTATTGATTTGAATACCTATTGGCAGTTACTTATTTATGTATATGCATATCATATTGTGTAAAATTGGCTAAACGTTTATGTATATTTAGCAATATATATTATTCTTATGTTTGTAGGTTTCTGTAGCTTCCAGAGAACCTTGAACCCTAATCTATCGAAGCTTATCAAACTGGATACCTAATAAGATAAAGAAAATTTTGATTTAAAAACTTTAGAAATACCACGCCAAGTTTAGTTTGCGCTACAACTTCGAACATTTTTGTGACTCTTTCAATACTACCTACTAGTCGTTCTGAAATCAACTTTCTAGTGTAAAGTTGATATTCGTTTAACTGAAAATAACATCAATATCAATTGGGAACGAGGATTTGAATAGACTTTACAATAAGCTACAGCGACAGCCGTTCGGAGATCACAAGCAAATCAGTACTAAAGATGTAATTTCAGTTCGGTAATATGATTAAAAACCGCAGGGATTTGTTGTAAGTTTTCACATTGGCCTTTTGAATAGAATTACCTAATGTAAAAAAAACAATAAATATCTGACAAGGTTGCAGTTTGTAGGTATTTGAAATCCACTTGTTTCCATGTAAAACATGTCCGTGGTCCTATGTTTTATTTTATATTACTTACATACATGTTCCTATGCTATATCTAAATGTTAAGCTCTTACAAAGCCGATCTATATATATATATATATGTATACAATGTGGAGACGACGATACAACAATAAATGAAAACACTGTCAATACTAACGCATAAGAGTATTGCGGAACTATCAAATAAATCCTAACATCTAAATTAAAAAAGTCATTTTTCAAACAAACTAAATAGTAGTGATGGGCTGACAATGGGATTTGCCGATCTTTGACTAGCTATGGTAACTAAACTATTGGATATATTTGATTTATTTTTTGTATATAGATCGAGTACGTCATTAGATATACGGAGTTTAATTTTTTGTCGTATTGTCGTCTCCACCTTGTATATGTACCTATGTATGTAATACCTACTAAAATGAAAAGACATGTAATAAGACATAGGGTACCTTACTGCCGATATTTTAGGTTATTATTTTATGCCAAAATAAATAAAATAAAATTATAAACTGTTTATTTTTTTATTGGTAATCCTTTTTAATAGTATTGATAGGTACAGGGTCCTTTACATAATGGCTTTTTGGTGGTAGGAACACTTAAATATATATTTTTTTTTTAATCTGCATTTGGTACCATGAACTTACCAATAGGTTGCCGTTCCCAATCTTTTTAATCTTTACTCCGCGTGTAAAACGATAAGCGTCTGGCACTGGCAGCTGACTGATAACTACACCTGTTTTTATCCGCTTGCCTTTTCACAACAATTTTAAAGATCTTTTGAACCGTGCCATTGTCATCGTCTCACTGGAGTCTCAGTAAAAGTATGCAATGCCTAGGTACAGTTGATTCGCAAAAAAACAAATAATGAACATTTCAATAATTGATAAAAAGAACCCTACATGATTAGTAGGTAAAGGTAGTATTTATTTCGCTTCATTGTTAGATTGGCTAACTTCCAATATATTATACCAAAGTAGAAATTCTAGTAATACCTTTGATCAGACATGAAAACGGCGGCCACTATAAGACGATAAAATGGCATCGGTTATAAAAATAAACAGTTCCGTGACGCAAGGCAAGGCGAGAGGTGTACCTACCTACCTTCTAAGAAAGGATTTTTTTACCCATGAAGCTACTTAACAGTTTTATTTACGAACAAAGTTGCACGTAACAGCTAGTCTAAATATAATAAGACCGCCACATATGTAGCGATAGTTACAATCTATACAAAACATGCTCTTAAGTACCTACTGTAATGTATCAATATAATACCAACCAATTGCTCAGCCTTTCAGACAAATAAAATTAGCTCCTTTATTGCGTTCTCTACCTCTTTTGCGTTCCGTATTATCACAGATATTTGGTTTTCTTAGCAAAAATAAAATGCCAGCCGAATTCTCAAACGCAACTTTTCATAAGTTTTTCATACTGACTCTATTACTGTAATGTGTCCCTATTACTACATATTATATAAAACAAAGTCCTTCGCCGCGTCTGTCTGTCTGTTCGCGATAAACTCAAAAACTACTGCACTGATTTTCATGCTGTTTTCACCAATGGATAGAGTGGTTCTCGAGGAAGGTTTTAGTATATAATAACCGAAATCGACGCGGGCGAAGCCGCGGGCGTCAGCTAGTTAATTATAAGAACGAAAGAAACAGCTGGTACTCAAGAATGTCTTAAACAACTTAATTGTCGTTTGAGAATTCGGGGGTTAGACCCGTATTCTACAACTTTAACGTCTTCAATCGGTTAGAAGATGTACCTATTATTTTAAGCCACTAACTATCGGAAGCGACTTTAGCTTAAACTTACCTACAGTTTTTTTTTAGCCTGCCCCTTGAGCGGTCTTCGACCGAAAGTTGATCCCCAAGGATCAGCGCTATTTTCAATAGTTATTTTATTGTCCCCTAGGTATTACTGGTCCAGTCATTCCTTGACAGTTGTATAAAATACCTTCATCACGAAAAATTGACGTATTGTGTCAATTTGCCTAACAATTTACCTGACTGTAGGTACATCATCAGCCACTTCTGATAGTTCGTTCAGGCTTTATTTCAATTTAAATCTTGTTTTAAATACTTAGACAAATAGAATACGGGCCCTAGACTTAGAAAATAATGTTATACCTATTTAGGATTAAAGTTCCTACTTCCCCCAATATCGCACATGAATAAGTAATTCTACAGAACAATACCTACTTAGGTTTCCATACCTAATAATTATTATACTCTAAAAGCTGTCTTCACACCAAAACCGGGTGCCAACGGGTTCAGTACGTTACAAGTCGGACAAGTTTTGTTTAAAATGAGGCTGGCGGCTAAGCCCCAGCTTTGGTGTGTAGATACCCTAAGATGAACGTACGAACATAGTCTTTATAGGTCCATTACTTAAAATAGATACTTATTTAAAATCGAATCATTAGGACAAACGCAGAATAGCTAGCTTATCTATATCTACTAGGTATTTAGATAACTAGCGTAATATATATACCTATATGTTTCGAGTAAAAAGCAGTTTTACAGTGATTGAGCAATGAAATAAAATAGTGACGGAGTGTTACAATCCTATCACTCCGTCGTTCAACTCGTTTCCTAATAGGTTAGGAATATGAATAAATCGAATATAAAGTTTAGTAATCAAACAAAGCTTTATTCGGTTCTAGTGTACGGCTTTAGTTTAGGCCGTGTCCTAAACAAAAGCGGTCGTCGTCGCCGCGTTCGGCGTTAAGATAATGCAAGCATTTATTAAATTGAAATACAATGTTTTCATTCAACCATAGTTTTTTGAAGTAGCTTGCGTAATAGGTATATGGAATGTTTAATTATCTACCTCTCAAAGTCAAATATACAAAACATGCTACGTGTTTTTATGGCTGAAGGACATTCTCACCCTATTTAACGTTTTTTTCTTGTTTATTTCGCGGTCCGAAAATTAATACATAGGTAGATACGATAGAGACGGTTCCTCCAGGTAAAAAAAAACAAATTGGTAATCTGTATCTGTGATGTATGTTGTAGGTACCTACCTAATTTATTACATAAAACTTCTAGCAAGGGTTAGAATGGGACAGTAAATAAGGAAGCAAAACGAGGACGACAGGTGGCGCCATCAGCACAAGCAGTAATTAGAACGTGGTCAAAATCGTTTGTGGATGTAAAAAAAGAGACATTTTGGATTGTTAAGTTTTTTGTGAAAATTAAGTTTACAAGTTTTATCACGATGAAATTAATTAACGGTACACACCCGTACACGCAGCACTTATGCAATAATGTTTAGGCATACTCTAAATCATTTATAAAATATAAATTAAAATATTTTTAATACGACAGAGCAAAGTTTGTTAACTGTTTATGCTGGTGGCGCCACTGTTTTTAATCTTGGCAGTATTCCCCAATTTGCTCGTGTGTGGATAACTTATATAATTAGGTACTTAGTTACATACCTTTAACGAAATCCCTCATTGGTAGATTTTCTTAAATGCTCGAAATAAAACTAATTATCTACCTACCTAATACTTAGGTAGGTACTTTACAAAAAATCTAGACAAAAAATTTAATAAGTAGTTAAGTTTAATATAACAATCAGTCAGGGTTTTTTTTTTAAGTGCAACTCACTAAACATTAATATTACATTACCGATAAAGGTAAGTAAATATCAAGCGACGATTCCAGCAAAAACAAGACCATAATAATTATGTTCATCTTCTTGAATTCAACTACTTTCATCATTTTCGTCCGCAACCTAAAAAAGATTTGAATGTTTTACAATATTATTTGAAAACGTAGTCATGCTTGAGTAGCATCGAAAAAACAAAACACGAAAGCGTCGTGTCGTGAATAGTCGTGATAGTTTAGTAACCCATATTTAAATACTTATTATACTCTTTGGTATAGTATCAAATATAGTAGGTACAATTGTTTTGCAGTCAACAGCTGCAGGATTTAGGCAGTCTGTCACCGCACAGTTTTACAAACCCTACCACAACCATAAATTTGAAAAATAAAAACTTTTCTGCATTTTTAAAACCATTCTCAAATTTCCACTAAGACATTCGCGCAAGTTTTAAGTCCAAGGATAAAAAAAATAACAGGTCGCAGAGTCTGCGTCCGACGGTCGGCGTGGCGACACGTGTTCGGGTTCGCGACTGGTCAATTGTCACGCTGAGGATGCCTCGTTGAGAGGTGAAACACGTGTCGATTTCTTACAGGGTTTTTATGACTCTTGAGAAATAGAGCGGAATAGGTTCCTAAATATATCTACGATTGTTCTTTTTTATAGCGTTAATTTGTCATACTTAGTTTATTTACACTGTTTTTAATATATTCATAATATTATTAGGGATAAAATGGCATGGCACATAATCTGATTAGAGTGCGCGCCGCCACTGAAGTACTGCGAAAAATTGTAAAACTACATTTTTCAATGGCTTAAAGACACTAGCGCCGCGTCAAAAGGACTTCAATAGTGGCGCGGAGTCTAGTAGGTACCTATCTAGTTATTTATCTGTGGCGTGCTTCCCGAAAAAGCGAGAATGCAAAGTATAAGGCACGCTTGTTCAATACAGATTTTTTTTCCCATGGCTGACCCAGTTTGTTGTGTTTTATATTAAAATAGTATATAATACATATAAGTATATAAGGATTACGGGTTTTTATGCAATGTAGTTAGGTAAATCCTGGAGTCCAGGGTTCAAGTGATCCCCAAGTTGGGCAAAGTAGGTATTGGGTTTTCTATTAGGAATTTGTCAGCCCGGAGTCTGGATTTATACCCAGTATTGACAATATTATATTGGCTTACCCTCATTACATGGTGGGGCTTAAACGTACGTAACTGACGGAGTGTGGGTGTAGGTACGTCTACGTACTTCTGCCAACTCCTTAGGGGAATACAGGCGTGGTATTTTCTGTAGTTTAACACCCCTTAAACTAAGCAGCAGTTTTTGGACAAGGTCGAAGATATTCGACTGGATTGTTTATTTATGTAATACCTTGCCAATTTCACGCGGGGATCTCGTCCCGCGGCCATTGCCTTTCGGTTGTTTTTTTGAATATGTTTTAAGGTTATCCTTATTACTTTTTGTTATTTCACTCGTGTGTAACAGCCCTTCTGGAGTAAGTATCTGAGGAAATTAATGTGATTTGTTAAAAACCTAAACTTAAAAACAAAGTAAAACACTGTTGTGGCGCGTCGCGAAGACTACAATTTAAAATAATAAATCATAAAAAAATAGTAGGTACATAGATAATAAAAATAATACTTAGTTCATAAAATAAAAAAATACACTGGCTGGACTGGAATTGGATGTATGTAAATTACCTATAACGTGAGATAGTGTTCTCTTTACACCGCTCAGGCGACACCGAAGTTCCTCAAGAATTTTCAAAACAACGATACTTACATAATCTGGGTACAAATGCTCAGGATTCATTTCCTGTCCTTGAAGTTGGTCAATTGACTCGTGAACTGTCCATTGCAATTCTAAATCATTTAAACTATTTATCCTTTTACGTAATTCTCTGAAATATTAAAAATTTATAAGTAAATAAGTAGGTACTTAAGTATATAAGTAAGCGTTATATAAGTATGTAGTCAGATATATGAACGCGCACCCAGACGCGCCCCAGGAGCCACACGCGCCGCAGTCATCGCATCTTATAAACCCTAACTAATAATATAAGAAGTGAGTTTGTTTGTTTGTTACGCTTTCAGGCTAAACGACTGAACGGATACAATTTGGCACATAGGTAAATCGTGACCTGGAGAAAGACTACTTTTCATCCTGGATCGCAGACCAAGTCGCGGGCAACAGTTAGTCTTTATATAAAATTGTATGCAACGTCGTGCTGGTCGTGCACGTGCACCTATGCGCGCCGCACGAGCCGCATTACAGTAAACGGATTCCACCAGCCGGAGCGGATGATGTCACCAGATTCGGCGCGTTCGATGATGCATACGGTGAGGCGAGAGAGGTTTGCGGGCGCAATCTAATTTGCAAGTGCGATTCGGCGCTTACGTCACTCATGAATACTCATGATGCAGATAGATGCGCGGGTCCATCCGAAAATGCGATGACTGCGGCACGTGCGGCTCCTGCGGCGCATCTAGGTGCGCGTCCACCTTTAGGGTGAACAAAATATTTGAAATGTGACATAGGGCGAGAACCGAAAATGCAGAATGCAGCACCGCCTTTTATACTGCATGTTTTATATACTTCTACATGTGCATATTTTTGTCGGCGGGAGGGCGGTGCTGCGTTTTGCATTCAAGCCTGGATCTAGTGCTTGGCGGAATTAAAACTACATATTGAAATTGCAGCAAAATTATAGGCGGATTCAGGCGGGTACAGGGCCAAGCCAACAGAAACGGTAAACAAAGAACTGAGAATACGATACCAACGACATTCATTTCGTGAGTGAAACATTTATTCGGACTCTGGGGCAATCTGTTTTGCGTATACTTAGTTATTCTTGTACTTGTCATTGAAAAATAATTAAACCCTATGACATAGCATAGTCCAATACTATGGGGGACGCTTCTTACCTGTAGGGGTCCCAGAAATAAATCGTGGATCCGCCCGCGCCGATAAGGAACAAACAATAAATAAATAACAGCAATAAAATACTTACGAGTTGATATTGGTAAAGGCTTCTTCTTCAGGGTAAAATTCTGAATATTCACATCCAGGTATTTTAAAACTCAGTAAATTATTCAAATTCTTTATTCCCGCGATCCAGCCAAGGTTCGGAATATTTTTACATTCTATCCATACGTCCGTCCAAATGTTACAGTTTATAGAGGTATCAATATTTGTATAATTTTCATCATCCGATATAACGTAAACATCATCATTCAGATGACACCACTCAGTGCCGGTCTCTGAGTGGTGTTCTTCAATAGTAACATTTTCTAGACCCGAGACACCAGATTGTAACAAACTAAGATTTGCTGTTCCATCGTTGATATTGTACTCATCGCTAGAAGTCAATGTCATTTCGGTTAATTTATTTTGGACAAGCTTCCTGTTAATTTCTTCAGGTTTTAAAATAAACATACCTCCTTCGTGATTTGTGCGTTTAGCTATGGGATCGACATTTTGTGTAGAAAATACAGCGGATATCTTTATTTGAGATGCTGCTGATGACGATGCTTCAGCATATGGCTCTTGTGATATTTCAGGAATGTGGTTTAGATTCAAGTCATTGGAAATCCCTATAGGCTTTAATAATGAGTCTGCGCTATTGTCCTCAATATTTAAAGACGTTTTTAATACAACGGGCATGGCTTTTGTACTATTTTGAGGGTATTGTAACGATATTTTTTTTAAAACACCGTCTGATGCTAGGTGATAAAAGCCATTCGTTTTGCGTATTTTAATAGGCTTAACAATTTTTATTTGGCCTTTTTTACCTGGTGAACTTTCTTTCGATTCCTCTGTTTTGTTTATATGGAGACTTTCTTGCATATCAAGCTTCTCTTGTTGGTCTTTATTTACTTCGTCATTTGCATAGAAATGAGTTTCTAAAGGTAGGCTGTGGATTCGGCTATTTGTTAGTGCCACAAACGATAACGGATTTTCTACCACTTTTAAATTATCTATTTTGTTCGTCGTTATCCAAAAACCTCTTGTCCTTTTCAATCTTCTAACATCTAAAATTGTCTTAATGGTCTCTATCCCTAATGTGTCCTCCATTTCATACGGTCCAACAAAAACGCAATATTCGTTGTCATTTGGAATTGCGTATATACCGAACTGTGGGGCTTCTGCTTGTTCTATACATTTCTTAGAAGACAAACGCACAGTTTTTCCCGACAAGCGTGCAACGTTAATAGCATTTATAATACTCAGATATTTGACGAAAAATCCTTTTCTGAAAAACCTGATTTCACTAAAATCATTTTCTATAGTCATGACAAACCATTTTGATGATCCGGTATCGTCAAAACATCCTGTACTAATTTCGAACTCTTTGTCTGACCGATTTAAAATATCCTTTTGTTCCATATTCTCAAGCGCCGATTTATTTACGGCTGAATTATTTTGATTAAATGCACCTATTTTATCCAAATCCTTTTGTTCCGTATTCTCAATTAACGAATCCCTTATTTCCAAATTGTGGTTAAAAACAGTTATTGTTTCCGTGTGTTCAGTATTTTCAAATAATAATTTGTTAACCTCTACATTGCCTTCATTAAATACATCGAATGTTTCCATATCCTTTTGTTCCATGTTGTTAACTAGATTGTCTTCTCTGACTCGACTCGATTGTCTTACCACAGAATTATTTTGATTAAATACAGCTAACGTATCCATATCAGATGATTCCATGTTAATTTCTGGCGTATCTTCTCGTTCAGCATGTTCGTTACTCTCGTTTACCTTAGTTACAGAGCCAATTAATTCCCAACAGAAAGCCAAACCACGTAATATACAGAAATTATCTTTTAATTCTGTTGCATTAATAAGTAAGTTTTTTACGGTTTGAGGATATTTGTGTAACTCCGCAAATCGAATATCATTTATGTCAATGCAGTTTTCAAAAAATGGGTTTTCAGTATTTACTGCCATAAAAATTCTGAACGGTGGTTGTCGAGATACTAAGAAAAGATTTTTCCGCTCTCGATATCTCTTTAAAATAAAGCCCCAGGAATGCAGTGCAACTTTCCCATGTTGCGGAGGTTCTAAAGCATTTTTAAAAAGGCCGCTATCATTTCTTTGCCTATACATTTTATAATTAGATTCTAACCAAGTCACGAGATTGGTGTCATTTGATAAACGCCTTCTTTTTGACTTGGGTGTCAGGTCTTCACCGTTTTTATTAGTATCACAAATTAATTGCAGAAGGCAAGCAGTCTCTTTTGTTTTACTTTTTGGTTTAATTATAGTATCTTCTTCGCAACATTTACTGTAAAGACAAGCCAATCTCTCTTGAAGTCTTTTATCATTTTTCTCCATAGTTGATATTTTATAGTTCGTATTTTTATAATAGCCATTGCTGTATTTTCTTCCTTCGTACGCAATCGTCCTTGAACTAGACATACTTTTGCTATGACAAAAGTCTAAATAATCACTACCTCCTGAATCAGATTTGTTTTCATGATTATCGTTATCATCGTTACTAGAATGTTGTTGCATATTTAACTTTCTAACGGTATGTCTTGTTAGCATACGCTTTTCTGCATTCATATTTATAATGTCTGAACTACCACTGAGTACAGTGCCTGCATCTTTAACTATAATGCGATTTATTTTAATTTCATTCTCCGGATCACTATAATTTAGTTTTTCTGTAATTTTATTAGTGTTCGTAGTTTTATCCATACTTCTCGATGTATGTATTTTGTTTGGTTTAGTATGTGTATTATCAGATATTTTTAATTTTTTGACTGAATTTGTGCCTTCTCGTCTTTCACATTCCTCGATATTACTGGCGTCATTCGTTACTTTTGAGTTTTCAAAACAATCGACATTACTAATACTATCTTTCGACAGCGCTTCTTTACCAAGAGCTTCATTTGAAGCCGATGTGCAAGTGTCTGTGAATTTACCTTTACAAAAGCACTTGTATAATTCATGAACCATACACCAAGGTTCTATATTATCACAATTAAGTTTTAATGCGACTATTGATAAGTTTTGTGTTTTCTGATTTTCATGTTTTAAGCGCATATTACTGTAAAAATCTGCGTGTTTTTTTGATGTTTTCCAATTTCTTCTTTCTCCTTTTAACAAAATCGTTTTTTCGCCAGTTACAATGACAGTTTGATGAAATTTTTGCTCTTCCTTTGCTAAATTGAAATTAATTTCATTGTCTATACGCAGCCCAGGAAATTGTTCAGTGCACCCTTTGTATGACAAATCACTGATATATTTAGAAAAGTCACATTTACAATCAAACATGCATTCCACACGGCCGCAATGTTGTTTTAAATTGTAAATACCGTCTAAGGACGCGCAAATGCACCCTAAAGAACAATACTTTTTACTGCAGCTTTTTGTTAAATTACGTTCCTCGGTTTCAGGTAATGTAATGACTGTGACGTCAAGTCTATCTAATTCACCAAATTTTCTTTTTGATTTGTCCTTTACATGTGTTGCAGTACTCACAGAGTCACAAGGATCTTTACAAGAGAACGTGTTTAACTCCTTTTCTTGAGTGAATATTGTATCTTGAGTTAAATTTATTTCTACAGCATCTATCATTTTACGTATCACATCTTCTATTTCAAGTTGCAAATTTTTTTCAATTGTTCGGGGTTTCGTGAAAAGTTTACCTGTATCGATTACCTCTGAAGTGTTACAAGAATTATCTACGTCACGGCGCATTAACAATCTATTTTGATTATATTTGTAAGCTAAGTCAAATGTGACGCAATCTCTGTTTAGTTGAACAGCTTTAGAATTTTGAACTGTACCTAAAACAGACACTGCTAACTCTGCCCATTTTTGGGATACAGTGCCGTCCTCTTTACGCAAACTGTTTAAAAAATGGGTTATTGACGATTCAAAACCAGTACCGTATTTAGGTTGAACATCCAGCCCAAGTTTTGGGAGATTTATTAATTCGATGTCGCCAACGTGATATTTTTGATGTGACGTGTCAAGAAGTTGTTTCTTGCAGAGAGGACCTGGTTTAAATTTAACTGATAACGAACTGCGCAAAAGCAATTTCTTTCTATTTCCTTCACGCTGTTTCAAACATTTTTTCTTATGATTTTGTATGGGTAAACACTGGGGCTTACTTGCTAAATCATAGTTACAGATATTTTTTTTCACTCCTCCAAAACTTCCATTCACTTGAATGAATTTTCCATTCCATAAAACAAACTGGCGTGGGTATTTTTGGTATTCTGGATTCAAATTAAGCAGCATTTGCCAAGTCGACCTCGAAATAGGCGTATGACCCCTTAACATTTTTGTTGCCATTTTTTTTGTATTATCGTCTCTTGATGAACCTCGTCTTATTTTTTTAAATAAAATGTTTTGTTGCGTTTCCAAGTAAGGTAGTAGCTCACTATATACATCTTGTTCAAAAGATTTTCTGATATCTCTAACAGTTCTTACTTTGAGTCTTGATTTTTTTTTTGGTACATAATACTTACCGGTTTTAGGGCTATAATCGCAAGTATATATTTTTATATCATTTAATGTAAGAGGTTTTGCTGGTACTATATTCAAAAGATCATATAGATTATTCTTATGATCACTTCCAACTCTCGTAATATTCGAAGAAAATACTTTAGCACTGTTCTCCATGCTTCCAACTATCTGCAACAAAACATAATTTTATTTAGGTAGGTAGGTATACCTACTGAACGCACATTTTTTTGTAGTTTGACTTTGGATGAGTTAGCAGAAAATACAACGGATCTGGGGGAGTGGGGGCTTAAAACAGTCGCTTTGGCAGAATCATAATAGGAAAATATTATGAATCATCGTAAATGTCACAAACTGACAATTCATAATATGACCTGCGTGCGATTCATATTACGAAATAATTCATCTATCTGACAGTAAAGTTTTCTATGGAGATTCGTAAAATGGTCCACACAATTATGAATTGCTTGTGTGACAAATTAGAGGAATTGCTAATGTAGTAATGCGGCCGTTTTAGGCCCCCAGATTGTCAGTTGGTTAGTCAATGCAATTCTACAGGGTGAAATTGAGTTCATGGGCATTCTCTTACGGGGTCATTGTACACACGGCTACACATCAAGCTATACATTTCCAGTTTATGCTGATCTCGCATTGTATAGGATTTCCGTACAATGCGAGGTCAACTTAAACTGGAAATGTATAGCTATCAAGCTATACATTACCGTACACACGGCTACACATCAGTGTAGCCGTGTGTACTCATCATTATAAACAACTTTCACCATTGAACCAACGCTGAAATCGCAAAAAAAAATCTGCTGTTGCCTACATTTATGTTCGCATGTCTCGTCAAAATGTAGGGAACAGCTGAAACAAACCTAACTTTAAAAAAAAAAAAACTACGAACTGAGAACCTCCTCCTTTTTTTTTAAGTCCGTTAATAAAAGGAAATAACTTCCTACGAATGTGTGGTTACTCTCGTCACTTAAGTACACAAAGACTTGATAAATATCGGGAAAATGGTTTCCAATCATTAATCATCTTTGGTAACAGGAGAGAAATAGCCGAGGAAAACGATAATGACAGAAAATTTGAAGCCACTATCCACTAAGACACAATTTCAAATTATGAAAGGGAAGATGAAGCACCTGAATTGCCTGCGGAAGAGATATTCAAAATAAAAAATAAAAATGTCATGGTCGTCAATATGAGCGCAAGCTGCAAACCTAAATAGGATATTTGGTTTCATGTAGGTATGTATAACATTAAAAGACTAGATGATATTAGTGATTACTCCTTTTGAAGCAATGCAGCGACTAGCAAATATCTCTAATAGTAGCAGAAACATCTGATATTGATGCGGGTATAGAACAGCGGCGTAATTGCCACACATAAAATGACAATTGATCGCATTTTCTTTCTCGGATTGTGATTGAAACTGTGTTACGCAATTAGGGTAGGTACCTACTGAATCACGCACACACCCATTATCATAGAACATAGGGTACTGAATTTGTCTAATGCATGTTTAAGAAGAAAACGACGATATTATCTCGGTACTGAAATATGTTATAGTTTTTTTTTACTGATGTGTACCCAACGATCGGAGTACCTAGTCCTGAGAATGATTGCCACCCCATCTGACGCAGTTGCGTCTGCAAAAAGGAGTTTTTCTAGGTTAAACATTATGCTCTCTACCTCTCTTAACTTTTGCTATTCTCTCAATTGAAAATGATCAGGGGCCAAGTCTACTAATTTTGAGTCGAGTTTTTGACAGATTTTGTGTGGCATATCTGTCAAAAACTGATCATTGTGAGTGTGAGACCACTGAAACGTTTGAAGCTTTAGAGTTGTCACGTGACTGCTGCTATCAACTCCACACAATTTGATCTTTCCGTTGGCGTTAACGCTTACAGAAAAGGGATTTTGTCTAGGCCCCCTTGTCGCCCACCAACCACCCCTCAACGCAGTGCCATAAATATGTTAGTTGCTGCTCCTTAGTTTGGACGGTTTTCATATAGACATCTTAGCAAAAAGTACCTACGTAGTATTTTTTTGGAAGTCGGTTGTTTTTTTTGTAAAATAGTAAAAATTTACGTTAAAAAATAAAAAATTCTGTCATGGCGGGTTGAGAGACGTTATTATTTTTATTCTGACAAATCTGTGGGTTCTACCCGGTCAGTGGCCCGTTCAGTCAAAGACCGCCATTTTTCACAGTGTTAACTTTTGCCCGCAGCTTCGCTCGCGTGGAGATCGGAAATTATACCACAGAAACGTACCTACTACAGGGAAAAAGTATCCTATGTGTTAATCCAGGGTATAAATTATCTGGGTGCCGCATTTCATTTTAATCATATTAGTAACACAATACATAAACTAATGATTGAAATACAATTCACACCGTTACTGAATTAAATTAAATACGAGGGCGGCACTGAAAATTTCGGGAATCTAGGAAGTGACACAACATTACTATTTAAAAATGTATTTATTGCTTTTCGAAGTATTCTCCGCGAAATTTGACACATTTTTCCATACGATGGAACCAATCATTGAAGCAACCATTCCATTCGGAAGTTGGGGTCTCCAAAACGGCCGTTTTGTAGGCGTCCACAGCTTCTTCAAGTGATGAAAATCTCTGTCCACGCAATTTATTCTTTATTTTAGGGAAAGTATAGAAATCATTAGGGCTTAGGTCGGGGCTGTACGGCGGATGGTCTAATAATTCTATGTTTCCTTGCTCTAAAAATTCTTTTGTTCTGTGCGCGGTGTGAGAACTCGCATTGTCGTTATGGAGGATGATGCGGCGGTTGCAGTTCTCTTTACGGAGTTCAGAAACGACCTGTGGCAAACAAATGCTAGCATACCATTCTGCATTAACCGTTCTTTGTCCCTCAAGAGGAATAGTCGTAACATGGCCGGTTTTGGAGACAAACGTGGTCACCATTTTTTTTGCAACACTCCGTGAACGAACAATTTTTGTTGGCTTTAACTCATTTTCGAACACCCAAACTCGTGACTGGTTTTTTGTTTCGGGTTCGTACGCGTATATCCAGGATTCGTCACCTGATACAATGTTGTATACAGCATTTGAGGATCCTGCGTGGAATCTTTCGAGGGTTCTGACGCACCAAGTAACGCGAGCCGCTTTTTGCTCTTCACAGAGCGAATGCGGTATCCATCGGGAAAACAATTTTTTTACACCTAATTGTTCATGCAAGATTATTTGTATTTGACTCATGCCAATGTCTAAAGTTGCCTGAATTTCGCGGTATGTCACATGTCGATCTTCCTCAATCAGCTTACGCACAGCATCAACGTTTTCTTGGGTGACTGCAGTTTTTGGACCCTTGACGGGGATCATCACTGAGCTTGACACGTCCCCGTTGAAATTCAGCAAACCAGCGATAAATTGTGGTTTTGGATAGGGCTTCATCACCAAATGCAAAAATCATCCGGTCAACACACTGTTTTTGTGTTAAACCATTTCTAAAGTCATAATAAATCATCGCTCTTGAATTTTCTCGAGTCAATTCCATTTTCTCAACGACTAAACAAGTTTGACAAAACCTTGTGACAAGACCGAGAATCTTTTTTTAAATAAGTAAATAAATGGTATTCGATTTTTAAAACCAAGGAGTTTTCAATTAAAAAGATTTTAATATGACAGGAACAGTGGAAATATTCCATTCCCGATACTTTTAGTGCAGCCCTCGTACTTACCTAATAAAAACGGATAGAATGGATTTGCATTTCCTACATAAACGAATAGCCCATTGTGCGAATTTCCGCGAAAACGCCCGCGTTGTCCCACTGCGAAGACTGAAAATTGGTTAAAATCTAGATTTTCACGAGGTTGAGACAGACGACCATAATCTATACATACATACCTATTATAAATTTAAAGTCGCTTTTCGTGATGTCTGTATCCACGTTGTTCTTCTAAACCACGCAACAGATTTTGATGAGGATTTTACCATCTTTTAGAGAATTTATTCCGGAAGGTTTATTTGTAATACGTTATTATTAAAGTTACTGACATACCTATATAAGATACCGATAACATACCTATATAAGATACCTAGACAAGAAATCTCGATGTTTCGATAAGTCGTAAAAACCGTGCGAAGCAGGAGCGGGTCCCTAGCCTTTTATAATATAAAAAAAAAAAAATACTTGGCATGAATTGCTGTTCGTTAGTCTCGCAAAAACTCGAGAACTGCTGGACCGATTTGGATAATTCTTTTTTGTTGTGTTCGTTATTCTTAGGACAAGGTTTGTACATAAGGTAGGTATGTATGTATGTATGTATGTAGGTAGGTAGACTAGGTAGGTAGGTATGTATGTATATATGTAGGTAGGTAGGTGGGTAGGTAGGTATGTAGGTAGGTGCAGGTAGGTAGATAGGTAGGTAGGGTAGGTAGGTAGGTAGGTGCAGGTAGGTAGGTAGATAGGTAGGGTAGGTAGGTAGGGTAGGTACTTAGTGCTACCCATGCGAAGCCAGGGCGGGCAGTTGTGAAATTATAAAGAACCCTTTTACGACTACAGAAGCCCAAACAAAATCAATAGGGATATTATGCATGTGAACACGTGATTCAAAATAAAACTTATTCATGTTATAAATATATATTGTATGGAAGTCAAGAAACAAACAAACCCGTCAGGGCGGTAAATACGGAATATGAAATGTGCATTTACAGATCATAAAAACAAATTCCTATTTTTTTTAATGCAATAATTATGTACTTACCTACTTATTTTACAATTCATTACCTACCTATTCTACCTAACACTCTACGGGTAGGTATGTTCTTTAGTCAAAATTCTTAATTTCAAAAATAAATAATTCATGAAAAGAAAAATATACTAACCTGCCAAAGAGTTTTATCTTTTTAAACCGACTTCCAAAAAGGAGGTTCTGTTTTTTTATGCGTGTTCATTCACCGATTTCTCTCCGTCAATTATAAACCGATTTCCAAAATTATTTTTTGTTTGAAAGGGAAGGAAATACCTCCGAAATGGTCCCATTGTCAGGTCAGGATCCGATGGTGGGATCCTGGAGAAATCGAGGGAACTCTTCAAACATTACAAGCACACCTATAGCAATTTCGGTCTTTTTTATAGTACCTAAGCACTTTATGAAGTGGAACTGATGATAAAAACCACAGGTGGCCACCGGAACTAGGTACCTAGTCAATAATAAGTATTTCACGGGTTGCGATACGATTACTTTAATGTTATTGCCAAGCAATTTATGCTCGTCACAATGCATATGGTGAAGTACCAGGAGAACTCCTCGAAAGATTAACGTCCCTGCATCGGGAAAAGCAATATTTCGTAAAAGGTGAAGTGCAGTTGACATTAGGTTATTAGTAACTTAGATAAATTACAAACTGACCCACTAAAAAGCGAGAAATAATTATTTTTGTAAGTATTTTTTTTTAATATTTCTATATTCAGCACCAACACCAAGAAGTGTTACATCGCAACCACCGATTGTATCTCTGGTCGCAAGGCAGTAGCCAGGAATTCACTTCGGGGGGGTTGTGGATACGGTCCAACTTTTGTGTGCGTGTGTGCAGTTTGAAGTGTTATAATTTCAGAGAGGGTACCTATGTATTGTTATTTCTAAAACAACATCCTTTATTTTATTAGCAGACCATAATTTAAAAAAAAAATATCTTAGGACTTTCAACGACATTCTTATTCCTAGTTCAAATTGAAGATCTTAGTTATTAGCTATTTCAATAAAGCCCTTATCCTCTCTTCCCGGCCGCCACTTTGCAATCATGACCAAAACCAGGGACAGTCTTAACCTTTAGGGCCACTAGGATAATGGGGCCGCTATGGAGAATATAGGATGCAAGATCGAGCGAAGCCAGCTCGAAATGTTTTGCACCCCGCTTCGAATAGTATGGTGGTGCACGCACACCGGTTAACCACACTCGGTTTCTCGTGTTATTGAAGTACGAAATGTAGTGTTTTTGTATTGTAAAGACTGGCCCACAGCTTGTAATAATTTATCAAAATACCGATTACCGATACACATTCTTTAATATATCGAGATGCTCTCGCATGTAATATATATATATGCAAAAGAACTATCTTTTCAACGTCTTTGATCAGTTATAGTCGATGTACCCAGTAGGTACCTATGGTGGCGGCGCCGGCGTTGTCTTACGGTTTCTAATTTTAAAACCAAAGCCACAAAACACGCTTCTCGCCAGCCATCCATGGTGGTACTGAAATAATATTGAGTAAACGCCAGACGCAGTGCGTGTTTGTACGCGGTTTGGCGTTTTCAGCTATTCGCAATGCGTGCTATTTTACTTGCACGATGCAAGTTTCTGGCGTCGTCTTAATTGGCTACGATCGTACGAGCAATGATGTCGATGCGATGTCGTCGCAAGACGACACACATACCTATATTAAATGTCCTAATTGAAGATTTTAGTCATCGCGCGCGCACATGAAATGCTTAATAATGATCGTACGATGGGTTTGATCGTGCGATCAAAGCTACAAATCTCATTGAGTGTCCTAATTGGTCAAGCGTCATCGCGCGAGCGTATGAACACGGCGGCATCGCATGATGCCCATCGCGCGAGCTATTAGGTAGGACACCTTTTGGACCATCCCACGATTATTTTCATCGTGCGACGAAATCGCATCGTTTGCTCTTACGATCGTTAGCCAAATTAGGACGACGCCTGTTGCCTGTACCATGCCTACAATGAAATTGAAGAAACAAATGACTTGCATCGTCTTAACGCTGTAGGTACCTATAGAATAGACGGTGTAACTTTTAATGTTGCTTCAACTTTTGGTTTAGCTTGAAATAGCGCGCCCAACTACAGTATTTTACGTACAGCTTGGCAAAAAAGAGTATGATGCGGTGACAGATGAAACTAAATATTTTACTTAGGTAATGCAGACCTATGATGTTGGCACTACTTTGCCGACACGTGGTAGTAGGTTTTTGAGTCAGTACAAGCAGCGTTTTTCACTATTTGTTTAAATTCTTTTACTCATTTCCCATTATTTGGCAAGCTGTACATCATCGTCATTTCAAAGTGGACAAGTTATACCTAGGTAAAAGTAAGTACCTAACCTGCAAATATTTGTTAGCACCTACTTTTCCCTATGGCACATGAAAAGAGAGGCGTATGCTCAGACATCATGAGGGTGAAGTCAGGCTGTGGAATTGTGGATGATGATGACTTACCCTTACGCATTTCTCTGTGCTGTCCGCTTACCATAGGTTAAATCTTAATAATAATGATAAAGACATTATTATTATTTTATAAAGATATTTCACATTATTATCATTTTTTGTCGATATACATACCTAATGTATGTCTACCACTACCTACCATGTCCCTCCCTGTTTCGTTTTTTGGCGTATTTATAGTGTTTTCTAAAATTAATAGAATAAACGCCAACGACCACGTGAACTGACCGCGTTGCCTCATAATTGTAACCTAGTACCTTCTTCCTATTCTGTTTTTGCCACTGAAAAGGTTAGGTACCTCGTGCAGCTCAAGCATTGTATTATGGAACAAAAATGCGATCGTTGGGTAAAATTGCCATTTTAGGCTAGAAGCGCACTAATATGGCCACGGCCACAAACACTACCTGGCTGGCCTATAGGTACGTGGCTGTGGCCGTTGCCGCATCAGTGCACTTAGCTAGCTATTAGCCTAATACTTATATAGGTAGCTAGGTACAGGTGACGTGTTGAAAGTTGACTTACCAGCATCGCCATCGGGCTTCGCAAACAATAGCACCTAACTAATGGTGAACGGTGAACGCCCAGTACCTAATGGGACGCATAACTGAATACTAGATCAATACCTACGGATAAAATGTACTAAATCATAAGTAGTACCTAAGTAAGTAGGTAGGTAGGTACCAATCAGTATATAACACACCACACAACTTAGCGTGGTTGTTAAATTATTGTTTTGTCTTTTTATTACTTAGGTCTGACTTACGATAAAATAATTTAATATGAGAGGTTATCTCAGGGAAACCGGGTTGCTACAATAATAAAGTTAAAGCATTATTAATTTTCTTTATGATAATTCAATGTAAAATATTTTTTTGTTATGTGGCTTTAAATAAATAATAAGAAACGAGCACTTACCTAACAAAAAACTACAAATGGAGTTGGAGTCAGCAGACGCGCAGCATATTCGCGCAGTTAACAAGATGGCCGCCGTTGCATCTTCGAAATAAAACTTAACTGGTTTTAATCGGTGCAATACCTTTATCTATTCTGGATTGTTTGTCGACTTTTTGGCTTTTATTCTATAGTATTTTATGTATTAACAAGTATTTTAATAACACGTATTTTATTAAATAAGTTCCATTTTAGGTTAGAAATTTTCACTCACAACACGATACCAACCACAGATTAGTAAGAAAAAATGGGCGCAGAGGTGTGTTCAGTTCAGAAACTTCTAGATAGAATATTCTAAGGGTCGTTTGATTTAATTAATTATTACGGACTATAGAAAATAGACTTCCCTACTGGAAAATGGCTTTCACTAAACAAATAATAAATCATTTTATTAGTCTCAAGTTGGCAATAGGTAGGTACTTCTAGTACCTAATGATAATAATAATAAAAGTTTTTTTAAGACTTTGATGGTACATATCTTAAGTATGTGGTGATATGATGTATAAATTCGACTTCGTTACTTGTAGTAGGTACATAGGTAGGATCCCGAAAATCCGAAATTGTCATGCCACAGACAAAGGTTAAACATAACCTCAATAAGGAAAAATAAATACCTTCGATAAACTTCGTGATTATGTTAAAATCTGTATTCGGCTGCTTCTGGTTAGACTATAAGTTAGGCAGATGATGAGCTATACGTACATAAGTACCTAAATCTGCGATAACTGTCATAAACTGATAAGGTACCTAACCTACCTTTGTCTTTTGCACATGGTGGTTGGCTGGCAAGCAAACCGGACGAATGTACACACGGTTTCACATCAAGCTATAAGTACATTTTCAGTAAGTATTAAGCTGACCTCGCATTGTACGGAAATCCAGTATAATGCGAGATCAGCATAATCTGGAAATGAATAGATTGATGTGTAGCCGTGCCTAGAGAATCTCGGTCTGGATTACAGAAATTAAATAGTAAATACCTAATCTAATCTATGTTATGGGATCTACATATTTATGAAATTAAGATCCTGCCTAATAATTTGTAAGTTCAATAAATGTAGGTAAGTACATACCTAGTCGTACACATTTAATAATAATTATTAATTTTATAGACATTTGATGTTTTTACTCCCTCTAATCTCTCCATTGCTAAGTGTTCCATATTTCTCCTTTCCATAACCTACATAATGTAGATAAGTAAGTAGGTAGGTCAAGATTACATCTGCAGATCCGCCTTTGTCATCTAGCCCAGTAGGTACTTGGTTGTGTAGAGCTTTTTGTGGAGAATTTCGCTGTGGCCACGTTGTTGTGTTTCGGTTTAAAGAATACGACCTCTCAGCTTTGTCTTCGCACCTGTGATGCCTCTGGTATGTCTAAATGCCGCGATGACAGCTACTGGTGGACCATCAGGTGGGTCGCCTTTTTTGCCACGCCACCCAAAGCACACCATGGGCTATAGGTACAGTCTCTTAAAATATTTTTTGTCGATTGTTTCGGCATCTATTCGATAACAATAGCTGAACAAGGATCTTTTGCCGCGTGGCCAAAATCGGATGTAACGCCGCCATCTTGTTTTTTCGATACAATTTCACTAGATATTGCCTAACACCGTTTGTTGAGAGAATTTAAATGCATAAGTAGTGTCTGCCTCCTGGATTAGGAGAAGTTTTGATGTAGATTTTATTATTAGGTACTAATAGTATATTATTAGTGGTCAATTTTATGCTTGATACTCACTTATAACACTATACTTATTATATTCTCAGGCCAGCACCAAGCGCTTGTACAGGCAACCGCAGACTAGTGGTAACAATTTGACATTGACAGCGTCTTCATGTCGATTTTCGTAGTGTGTGTTACTACCTACATATTATTATATGCGGTTGACTGCACTTACCTATTAACGGTCAGTTTCTTCATCAAAAGTAACAGCCAAATTAACAGTCAACTGTTCTTCCGTGCTGTTGGATTTACAACCCTCGCCTCAGCGCCGAAGATTGAAAATACAACAGTGCAAAAGAACAGTTGACTGTTACTTTTGATGAAGCAACTGGTCGTAAGGCTGCCTTTCCACCAGAGATGAGCAAGGATGCGTAGCGAGGAATGTCCGTAAATCTAGCCAATAACAACGCTAGCGTAGCTCAAGCTATGACAGTGAAGCGATGATATTGGTTAGTTTCACACACATCCCTTGCTACGCATCTTCGCTAATCTCTGGTGAAAACGCAGCCCAAGAGATAAGAACGGTCATCATGCAATTTCGTTAAGCACGCCGATTACTCCCAGCTTCTGGGTCGGTTCTATTTTATTTCAAACTACTTATTCAAATAGGTACCTAACATTAAAGAAAAATATATCACGCATGCGGGCCTAACCCACCCGCCGCACCACCCGATATAAGCAAAATCACAACCGTATGACATGACAATCTTTCTTTTTCGTTTCGTAGGTAAGTACATCTATGTTTCCTATATTTTTTGGGCCCAATAGGTGGCCAGATTTATAGCGGCGACTGAGGCGTTGTCGTCAACGGACATAGTCTGTTCAGGAGCACCGCACTCGCACTGGATATCGGATGAATCGGTACTGCCCCATTTTGCCAAATTATCGTTACCCAGTAACTGGGTTATGGAGGTCAGATAGGCAAAATAATGGTACCTATTTAGCTGCATCCGGTTACACTGACCTGAAAAGACAAGGCAGATTGAAACATAAACCAGAAATTCTAATTATAAATCACATAATTTAGATGTTTTTAACCTCAATTTTCGTCGATGACTAGGAGGTAAGTACCTAATAGTAGTAAAAGTCACTTTTACTTAGGCCGATATAGCGGTTCCAGGTCCTTAGTGTTTAGATTTAGTAGGTATTACTCAGTGTCTAAAATATTCAAGGTCAAAAGTAGCGATCTTATTTTTTAGGGTTAAATAAAATTGAGATCAGGTAGCTTAGGTATGGCGTGGGTATGTACCCACGTTATTTGCTACCTGTTCTCAATATCTAGCTACGGGGAGGAGAGGTGACAAAATCTTTTAAATCAGAGCACGTCGGGTTATTCTACAGTTTTGCTTAGTCTCGTTTTGATAATCAAGGGGTATAGACGCAACTATTTCAGAAGTAGGTGGGTATAAGGTAAAACATGCATATGAAGTCTATTTCCATCCAATATAATTAATTGTTTTTTTGTTAAAATTCTTAGGTACAAACAATAAAATTATAAGTAAGTTTAAATTATACCGTTAGGTATGTGTTCGCCTATAATGAGCGATCGTGTAGGTAAGTACACACGGCTACACATCAAGCTATACATTTCCAGTATAAGCTGACCTCGCATTGAACAGAAATCCTATACAATGCGAGATCAGCATAAACTGGAAATGTATAGCTTGATGTGTAGCCGTGTGTACTTACCTACACGATCGCTCATTATAGGCGAACACATACCTAACGGTATAATTTAAACTTACTTATAATTTTATTGTTTCCATAAATATTCCTTTAAATGACATCACTTTTCAAATACCTTTATTCTCTAAATAATAACTTAAGTCCCAACCTATCTTACTTTAGCCTCCGCACGCTCGGGCGCTTTCTTGACGCGGCGTTAGAAAAACGCGCACTGGATTTTTAACTCTCGGCGTGGCGCGGCGTTGAGAAACATTAAAGCGCGGTAAAAAAACATGGCGTTAAAAACCTGCTGTGCACACGTGGGCTTGTATAATACAGTATGGCCAAACTTTATCAAACGAAAACGACCAGAAAATTCCCATCATTGTCGGTAGTATTACTTTGGCTTGACTTTTGGAAATTGGCATTAGGGTATCCCCACATAAAAATTCAGGATCTCTTAAATCTGCCATGCCATTATAATCTCTTGCGATTTATGCCCAAAAAACATGTTTCGATAGAGTTTCTCTCATCACAGTATGATCGTCTGTCATTGCTAGCCTACAATCCTTTCACAGTTATTTGACCTCTGACAGCAGCTCACTACACTAGCAGCCTTATTATAATGAGAATAAAGACCACCATGATTTTGACAGTGATGCAAAATAATTATGAAAGGACTGTAAGCATGATTTATTCATCTTCATTCATTCTGATACTTATTACATATTATAAAAATCATAGGTATGTTAAACTGTTCCTTCATAGCCGGCTATTATCAGAATATTTTCAATATAGGCAGCATTGAGGTTCAATGTAAACAGGCACAGATTTGATTAAGTTGATGATTATTTTTGCACAATTTTCAAATGGTTGTAGGTCCGCCGTGGGTGACACGATCGACTTATATTTCTTATTGATAATTTATCATTATTAATCTTACCTATACCTACATATAATTTCATACTACCTATTTAAAAGTAGGAACCGGTCGGTTTAAAAATATCTTCCAGAAAAAAATCTCACAGCGGCCGATCTCAAAGGCGAAAGGGGTCAGACTAGATATTATATTGCACAAGTGTGAATGCGAATGCACCCTAATTCCACTCGTATCTCATGGTCTGATGGGGCGGCAAACTGACACGACCAGAGTGATCAGGCGCACGGTATCACACCGCTAATTTACTGACTCCGGCTGCTACCGAGAATTTCTTTACCGAAAATTTCTATCACTAACTTTTGGCCCAAACCGCGCCTTATGTGTGAGCTGCAGCAACACTAGACCAACGCAGCAGACCCGTACTAATAGTGAATACACCACGCAGCATAAGCGTAAGTGAAGCAAACCAAAAAGAAACCCAGAGCATAACCAAACCTCTTTAGCATAATATTTGGGCAATTTTGGTTGGACCTCGTTTCAGTTTGTTTCAATTTGCTATAACGCCTTAGTGTATTATACAAAACTGCAATAAGTTAGTGCCGTCAAATAAAACAATTTGATGTGGTTTTAATATTTTATTTATCATAAAATCGTACCAGAATTGCATATATTTTATCTTCCTTACTTCTTTTTGCGTCATTGTTTATCTTCTTATTTTAGACTCGTTCGACCTTCTAGTAAACACGTGTTAAGGCAATTTTTTTTTTTAATTTTTGTCAAAAAAAATCACTGTCACTGGGCACAATATATCTATATATTGTACCCAGATCACCCAGCGATACACTCATTTACTGTAGAAACATGGTGGTCATTTTAATATAATGTTTCAAAAAGCTTTTAACTGTGCATCCAGCTGTTAATTCGATGCAGTAGCGATGCCGAATCGATACAATACAACTGTATCGTTTCTGCTGCACGTTTGTGACAACCGACGATTTATGTATCAATACAGACGCGCGGTTACCATGACCTTCAAGCAGCTAAATATCTACGTCTTTTGTATTTTTTTTTTTCAGGCAGCCCTTTAAATTACAAAAAATCGCAAATATTTTGACCCTTAAATACTTTTTTTAACAGGAAGTCTGCAAAAAAACCTTTATGGGAAACTATAAATAATACTATTAAAAAGGATATTGTTTGGTATCTCTGGGCTCTTCGTGTGAACGATCTCGGAAGGGCGACTTCTCCTGTGGATAGAAATTTTCAAGAATTGAAATGGTATTGATCAAAATAGTTGGATCATTGAGCTTTTTTCCGCGGTCATTAATGAAAATCAAACAATCAGCTATCTAATTGCGTAACTTATTTTCGTTTTCTCGACGGGATGTGAAGCCAAGTCAGAAGCCTTTGGGCGGCTTTAAAACTGAGGCACCAGGTTAATCACTAACCACACGAAAAGAAGAAGATTTTCGTAACCGTAAAGACTAAGTTGTTTTTGCTTTGCACCCGCACCTAATTACGTAAACAACGATCAATCAGAATCGAAATTGGTTTGAAACAAATGTCTCATCCATTGCTTCATAACTTCGAAAAAAAAATCGGCACAACAACGTAAATAACGCAATTAATGTTGTTGAACTGTCAAAATGAAAGCCATTGTACTATCAGTGTGTTACGCAATTAGGTACCCCGCTAATAGAAGAACTCAGTTTGAACTGAGTTTTATTATGCTTTAACGTATTATAACATTTAGTTTATTGTAGCTATCTATTTCATTCTTCATGTTTTAATAATGACCGCCACAAATACCGGTGTTGGTCAGGCTTTGGTTAATTTGAGATTAGAATATTATGTAATTTTGTTCAAACATACATTTCATTTTGTATTTATCACAGGTGTTTAGAATAACCAGTCTTAACACCTGTGATAATACACCTATACATTGTGATACGAGTGTTCTCTTTTGGATATTACAGTCGAGGCCGGATTTATACATAATAATACATAACACGCAAATGGCCTAACCCCATTTGCGTGTTATGTATTATTAACATTATTATATTGTGTAATGAACAATATACAGGGTGTTAGGGTAAACACCGTTATCCTTGCAACCAGTGGTTTGGTTTCATTTATAGAACGTAAAATCAATGGAAAATTATAACTTTTTTTTTAATTTTTGTAGATCTAAATTTTACCACAAGAGACGCAAGTTCGTTGCCCTATG
This sequence comes from Lithophane semibrunnea, assembly GCA_947363905.1. Taxonomy (NCBI): domain Eukaryota; kingdom Metazoa; phylum Arthropoda; class Insecta; order Lepidoptera; family Noctuidae; genus Lithophane; species Lithophane semibrunnea. The sequence goes on along the minus strand of OX376192.1, from coordinate 10,080,442 downwards.
CGCTAGGGCAACGAACTTGCGTCTCAACACGGGCGGGGGGTACGGGATGGAGCCTGACCGGCAGCGAGCGCGATCCGTCCCTTAGTCAGCCAGTTCTTTCGCTAGCAAGCACGGTGTCAGATAGAAACTTTTTAAAATCTTTTAATGAAAATAACGTTTTTTTTTTGTTGTGTTCGGTTATTTATTTATATATTTAAGTCAACTACCCATGGTTTGAATGACAAGAGTATTTACCCTTACATCCTGTAGACTGAAATTGCCACAGACGATATAAACCCTTATTTAATAGCACAGATAGTGTTTTATTCCGCGCGAACGCGGTGGCACACGGGCAGGCCAGCGCGATTCGTCTAGGCGGGTCAAGTGGCCTGCGCGCGTGCGGTCTCTCTGGAAAAAAGCGCATGTCTCTGCTCGGGTGTAAATAGAGAATACTCATTTATTAGTAGAATAGTTCATACTAATTAATGTATAGTAAGTAACCCACCAGTAAAAAAATCCCATGCTTACCCATGGGATTTTTTTACCATAGCTAAACGTCACTGGTTTGCTAATGGTTATTGTTTTTTTTAATAAAAACTTGCTTTTGAGCGCTTGTTTTTGATAAAAAGCTTCACTAAAAACTTTTTCCAAAAAAAAACAACTGACTTCAAAAACAAACACAAAAAACGTGAAAAATAACTTTGATTTCGGAAGTCTGTGTCTGCTTTTCAATTTTCGTTTTTTCCACCGACTTCCGAAATCAGTTATTTTTCACTTTTTTTGTGTTTGTTTTTTGAAGTCGATTGTTTTTTTTGTAAAAAGTTTTTATTTTTCGATTTTTAGTTGTGGTACCTACCTCACACAAATTCGTATACCGTTATCTGCTATGTAAATAACAGTGACGGAGTGAAATAATTATATCACCTACATACGCAAAGTGAGAAAAATACGTAATTATTGAAGCTAACTCAAAAACTACGCAAGCAAAATTAATAAAATTTATATGGGACCACCTCTGAAGCATGACCTACCAAACAATAAAATAATCATCAAAATCGATTCATAATTGGCGGAGTAATCGCGTAACAAACATTAAAAAAAAAAACATACAGACGAATTGAGAACCTCCTCCTTTTTGAAGAAGTCGGTTAAAAACCAATTTCTATTGGATACATATTTCATGCTGCCATGATAGTACTTACTAATTCCATACTGCCATGTCATTACTCCAACTAGTAAATAGTTATCTGTGGCGCACATGAAATTTAAAAAGCACGCTTCCATAATACACTGCATTATTAACCTAAAAGCGGTTCAATAAGAGCCACTTTACGAGCAAGTGTGTTGAAAAATAGAATAACTACATAGTACAGCAGTGATAGCCTAGTGGTGTGACCGGCGGATTGCCAAGTCATAGGTCTCGAGTTCGAACCCAAGGCATGCACCTCTGACTTTTCGGATTGATGTGCGTATTGTATAATTATCACTTGCTTCAAAAACGGTGAAAGAAAAACATCGTGAGGAAACCGGCATGCCGGAGAGGTATTTAAAGTCTATGATAGATAGAATCAGCACTACTTCGATCTGATGTCACAAGATTGGAACGTCTTAGTAACTTCGCGCCATCCAGTGAAATTACCGTCTTGAGAGACAAGGATAGAAGATTAAGATTCGACGCACTTCTTGTTATTGTTGTTTCAGAAATTGATAATTTTCCACTGTAATCGGCATTTCGTTTAATTTGTGATTGTTTTGTTTGTTTTCATTTGTTAATGTCGCAACACATTACGCAACTAATTTCACTAATTTGTTTTTGGCCTCTCATCCACAGATAACTGTCTAATATTCTTGTTGTTAAATACGAAGGCTTTTGGCTTATTTGTAGTTTGAGTAAATGTCATTTTTTATTTTGTATTGTGCGTTTAGTTTGTGCAGAATAAACAATTTTTCTTTCTTTTCTTTTTCTTCTATTAACATTTTAAGTGCGTAACTTCTCCATACATTCGGTGCAAATAAAGTTTCCCCCGATTTTATTTATAATTTCACAAATCGTATTTTTTTTATAATAGTCACATACCCTATTCTAAACATGTAATACAGGGTGTTAGGGTAAACACCGTTATCCTTGCAACCAATGGTTTGGTTTCTTTTAAAGAACATAAAATCAATGGAAAATTACAACTTTTATAATATTTTTTTATAATCTACATTTAACCACAAGAGACGCAAGTTCGTTACCTTATGCGCTAGGGCAACGAACTTGCGTCTCAACACGGGCGGGGGGTGCGGGGTGTGACCTGACCGGCCGCGAGCGCGACCCCTCCCTCAGTCAGTCAGCTATTTCGCTAGCGAGCACGGTGTCGGATAGAAACTTTTAAAAATCTTTTAATGAAAATAACGATTTTTTTTTGTTGTGTTTGGTCATTTATTTATATATTTAAGTCAACTACCCATGGTTTGAATGACAAGAGTGTTTACCCTTACACCCTGTATATATAGGTAAATCATCGTAACATCATGAATGTATACACCGAAGGGTTAGGAACTCATCCAAAATAGTCCATCTCTCTATTTTCCCGACACATTATTATTCACGCATTTTCCATTTACTTCTCTTTTTGTTTTATTGTTTTAAATCTGTGAATCTATCATTGATTGTTATGTTATGCCCTATCCCTTCACATTTACTATAATAACTGATTTACTACAATAACTGATTATGTTTATATATTCAGTATGCAAGGGTAAACACCGTTGTCACCACGGGTAGTTGACTTAAATATAAAAATAAATGACCCAGTAACAACAAAAAAAAACCTTATTTTCATTAAAAGATTTTAAAAAGTAAATATCCGTCTCTCTCCCGATACTCATGGATACGCGCTCGAGAGAGCTGCAAAACAGCTGACTGAAGAGGGGCCGCGCGGTCATGTACCGTCCCGCGCGCCCCGACCACCCCCGCCCGCCGTGTTGAGACGCAAGTTCGTTGCCCTTGCGTAGAGGGTGAAATATTCTTGTGAAAAAATGTAGATTTTCTTAAAAAAAAAAAAGTTGTTTTTTCCATTGTTTACGTTCTATAAATGAAACCAAACCACTGGTGTCAAGGATAACGGTGTTTACACTAACACCCTGTATACCGTGTGGTGGGAGATCACCAATCTGCAATACAGGTATTCCTAGTGCACCTAGTTTGACACCAGTCTCTCACTAACTAGTTTCACATAGTTTTTTAAGCTTGTCTGAATTATAAGATCCCATTGTTTGTAAAGAGAAAATAAATTATTTGAATTTGAGGAAGAGGTGTATCTCTAGTCTCTATTCGTCTCTAATAAAAATAATCAAATATCTTACCCTTTTATGGTATTTTTCATAGTGATGATCTTCTTGCGAACCATTTTGATGGCTTCCCATTTTGATAACTGCTAAAATAAGATGAGGATTTAATTATTCAACTGCTCTGTTCGAATTCACAAATTGTTAGATAGAGGCTCTGCCTTTAAAACTTGTTTACGGAAACGAATAAAAACGAAACAAAAGTAAGAAAGAAGCTGACAGAAGGATATTGTTGGTTCAGCATCATTTGTAAAAGAAACTACGTAAAACTCGCAGTTTAAAGAATAAGTTCGCAGTTTAAAGAATAAGTTCTTCAAACATTGCGTCCCTATATACTTTTGGTGCAGAAACGTAGAAATTGAAGGTCAGGTTAGTCCACTTTGAATGCGCTCAAGCCAGCTATTCTTGGAATTTCTTAGAAGGATGAAATCCGGAATAAAATTATCCAGAAAAGAGTCGCCGAAAAAGGCGGCCGTGTCGAACAAGTTGCGGAAGGCAGAGAACCGGTTGTTGTGGAGCAACTTGGGAGAGGTCCAGCAGTGAATTGCAATAGGCTGAGTTGATTATAAATGCAATAAGCCAAAAAATAAAAGCAGTGGTGGTAAACAAAAACATTGCTCGAATCTTGGATAAATCCTGTCCATAGATCTAAAAGAGTGTCTGTGGCGTTTCTTGCCCGTTCTGCTCCAGAACCTACTACGCTTTGGAATGGGCAACTAGCATCATCTTTCTGACTGACCGACCTCTTTACAATTTAAAAGTGCCAGTAATTGGTTTATTTGAAATAAATGCTTTGAGTTTCGAGTTCTAGTAGACAATACTACAAAAATACAGGCGTCACCATGTGGCGTGAACTGACACTGAAAACACACAGAGCACATTGCTAAGTTATGAACTTATAATAATAACAAGTGAAAAAAACAATATAACGCACCTTTTTGTTCGTCACGCCGCCTCTTCTGCTCCATGATTACAGATTCTTCAGCTCTATCCTATTTAATAATATTAATAAAATTTAGTCAATTATGTTAATACATTTATAGGCACGAGAAAAAAAATATACTAATGATTCGAAATATACCAATAACTTTAAATATAACTTGTGATGTTATATTGAACGCTTACTACAACCCAAACCAAATATCATAGAAATGTATGTCGGAAGCGTGCCCAATGCCCATATAGGTCCTTGAGAAAACAGTGCAAAAATTAACACTACGCCTACGGCGCATGTGGATTAAATAATGTCCGTTCCGATAGAATCTAGCGGTTGTTTTTACGTTTAACCTCATTTATATACATTTATGGAATTTAACAAAACAAATGTATAATACACGACGATTCTCACCATTCTGCATGTGAGACGCCAACAAGTAGTTTTCATAATTAGAGTTTTTATTTGCTTTAAGGTGTCGAATGCATGTAACTACTTGATTCTTGAGGGAACGGAAATGAAGCATGATTCAATTATTTATAGTGCTCGCTATAGGACTGATTTCAGAATTGAGATCCATTTTTATTAAAATATTCAAATTCAGTAGGATTAATAAAGATTCTATGTTTCTGTTCATATTTAAAACACTTACCCTTTTGCGATTCATCTTACGCTCTTTACGTTCATCGCCCCTCAATTTAGCCTTTCGTTTCTCCTTGTCTGGTGAACGTTCCTCTATCTCTTTGCTACCCTGCTTTTGCAGAAAATAAATATGAATATTTGATAAATCAATAAAAATATGTAATATATGCACAACAAACTAAGTATAAGGGAATTACTCAAGTAAGCCGAAATTATATTTCCTTTAACCCAAAATAATAAAAGTCAAAAGGGACTATGAATAAAGAAAAATCTTCCACTTTAATGAGCATATTCTTCATGCTTTTCCTCTTGTCCGTTTTACTCCTTTTTAAGTCATGATGATGATCAAATCTTGTTCGCAACGAGAAGCAGGTCCAGTTCGAATTGCGTGTTATATGGAAAGCCAGTTTAACTTGATAATTTTCCGCAAAATACAGATTTTCAATAATCATTCCTTATGTGCCACCAGGTTCGAACGCCAGCTCCGTACTTGGGAAAGTGGTAAGGATGATGATAATGTAGTCTTCAAAGTATGTTATTTTATTTCTTTTAGTATGTAGCACTCCTTTTTGTTTTAATATGCAACTTCATATTACAGCTTATTTGATTAATTGCTACTTGTCTGGGATCTTAAATTGTGGCTTATATTTTATATCTTGACATTCCTCTTCATTATTATTGACCAGTCTTGGCGATACTTGGGGAAGGCCTTTGTCTAGCAGTGGACGTCTTACAGCAGAATGACGGTGATGATGATCCTTCTACATTTGATATCTTGTTATGTCGCTCTTCAATTTTCGGCATTTCTTTATTCACAGGACCTTTTGACCACAATGTATTTTTATTAATAACAAGCCTTACCGTATTTTATCGGACTGGGCTGAATGGACTTACGAAACACACGATATTTTTCCTTTGGCATTGATTTGTATGTTGCATACTGCTTTTTATGTCTACAAAAACATGAAAACTTCTTCAAAAGTTTTTTTTTTTCTAAGCGTTTGTCTTTTCTTCTTGGTAACTTCTAAATGAAGTTTTTGCTGGTTTGCTGTCCTTATTTTCGTGTCAACTTGATTTATTCGATGGTGGTCCTCTTCTGGGTGATTTTGTAGTTAAAGTTGAAGGAGGTGACTCCAATAGTAACAACCATAACCCGTTCCATTTAACAAGATAAGATTAAAATGATAATTATCCTTTAATTGCTCCGCTTATTATATGAATTGTTGACTAGGTTTATTTTGTTTTTCATTTTAAATTGAATCCCTTTTTCAAATACGATTACTGCCATCTTATGAAAGTAGTTTCATTTGTCACTTGTAGAATGATAATTTAGTCTTCAACCATACATTCAAAGGCAATCCTCTTCAAAAACTGCATCCAGTGATGTTATTGATTTTAAACGACGCTTTTACCGAAGCTTTTTCAACAGCTTCTTATAATATTATTATTTTCATTTTTACTTTGTTGTTTATTATTTTTATTTGCACTTTTAAAAGTCTATAGGTTCTATTGCACTGGTTTTCACAAAGTCCCGATGATCTTGAACACTTTTTTGATTTATAATATTAATTTAGTAGAGATCGTGCGGCACATCGTGGTCGCGGTCCAGCCCAATCCTCAGTCAGGTGCGAGCGCGATGCAAGGTCGGTTTATTACAACAATACTCACCTTGCCATTGCCGCTGGTTTCTACTTTACGTCGTTTTACATCTGTCAGACACACATTAAAATGATTAAATCCATTGATGTATAGTTATAATAATCATTGCTTTCGAGTTTCGTTCAATAAACATACCTCGTTCTAGATCATCGGGAACGCTACGATGTTCGTGTGGTGGCGATACCGTTTCCAAGTATCGTTCCTCCTGAATATAAATGAAGGTTATTAATTTACAAACTTACATTTTTCACGCGTTTATACAGAAATTACATGATTTATGTCGTGCATAGGAACCATTGCATTATTTATCAAGTAATGCCTTTGAAAACTAGAAATCTTTACTTACTCTGTGCGAGCGTTCACGCGGAGATCTATCCTTACTTCTGATTTCTTCTTTAACCCTTTCCTTGAGTGACCTAGAATTGTTTAAAATAGTATGTTATATTTTTATTATGATCTATATATTAAACATATTTCTAATACAACTTATCGGTACATACGATCGTGATTCCCGTTTTGATTCCTTGTCGCGATCAACCTCTTCGCGACGTCTGTCACTGGTCCTCGATTCCTTCTTTTCGATATCTACAAAATAAGGAATAATTGCAGCCCGCGTCAAAAATATTGAGTCGAACAGACACAAAATAGAATGTCCAAAATTATTTGAGGACCCTGTATTTTTTGACAAGTTTTTGACATTGATTGTCGATGAGGTTGCGGGCAGGGCATCATCGGTTAAATTCTTTGTTTTTTTTCCTTAATGCCTAACCATAATATTTGTTTGTGTTTATTTGCATATTTTTTGTAACTGGCGATGGTAAAGTACTCACCCACGGTCTGCGGAGGAGACGCCACAGTTTCCTGTTCTGCTTTAACCGGCGCGGCCTCGTCCTTCACCGCGCTCACCGGCACCGCGCCGGCCGCGCCCATCACCTTGTGCTTGTCGCCCACCTACCGACACACACGAACATACACAGAGGTCAATACTACACCCACAATTTGCCAGTTATATTTAAACGAATGCGCCAGGGTAGCCAGAGAAGTTTTTTTTCTTTCTTTTTTTTTTGTCAGTATTAGGCTGTAATATGTAATAACAGAATTGTAATCATTAAAATCATCAATGCAACGCTCTTAAGTCCAATGTATGAGGCAGAGCACAGGCTCTGCCTCATACATTGGACTGAAGCCCGGCAATAGTGCCGGGCTATCAATCGGCCACGAAATCTGGACTATGGGCTGCTGCTGAGAAATTTCCGATGGAAAAATTCAATAACACTGCCACCTTGGGAATCAATTCCAGCACCCCACAGTCAACAATCGCGCTCGCTACCACTACTAGACAATGAGGCTGGAGGTTTATTTACAAAAAAAAAAAAACAATTTACCTGATGGAAATCACTTTCCCGCATCATTGTAGGACCTTTATTCCGCAACTGACCACTGTAGCCCGTAGCGAGTACGTAAAGATCTTGTCGCTGTGTTTTTTCTTCTTCCTTCACCTACAAAGATTTATATTGATGCTTATTGCGACGCTCATAATTTGAATAATATCTTGTGTTGGGTACATACAGGCAATCAGGCATGCATCTACAAACACAACAGCACTCAAAATATTCTATTACTACTTACTTTATCAATTTTCCGTTCAATGATTTGAGCCAGTTTAGCAAGTACTGGGAAATGCGGCAATACTCTTATCAATACAATAAGCGCGTTACGTATTTGTACGTAATCGCCCGAGTCCAGACACACTACCATAGCTTTAGTTATCTTGTAATGCCACTTGTGGCACACATGCCTGGAAATGAATGATACGATCATAATTAAATGATTTTCTAAATAACACGTAAGTAAAACCTGTACTATTATTTTATTATTTAGTACACAAAACCAAATAGAAAATAAATCAAGAAAGAAGATCTTAAGATTAAGTTGTACAACAGTGACACAGCGACACCAGTTAGTGGCAAAGGACATTGACAGGTAGACAACACCAGCGACGATGCGACACCTAGCGGAATAAAATTGTAGTCTCTCTCCATTATAGTAAGTCTAGAAGTTGTGACCGAAGGTTCGGTTTCGACCAGGCCGCAGTTTCGGTTTCAGCTAAACAAGGGCACTTATGAAACATCAGAAGCTAGATGCACCGTTCCAAGTGGCCGTTTCCTATGGAGAAGAGCCAGCAAGAATCTCCATGGGTACTCTTTTACAAATAAATGGCTTTTACAATGTTTTCAAATTACAGTGTTAATAGGTATGGGAGGACAGTGTAGGCCTGTCAACAAGTACAGTCACGGACTTTAATTGATGAGCCACCATCAAACTTTTCAATTTTGCAGTTTCATACATTCACGAGATTACACGATTAAATACGAACTCAAATCGCAAGCTCGTAAACAAGATGACAAATAAATTACTTTTAATCGGAAATGTCCATAGAGGTTGACTAATAAGTTCTCAATGATAAAAATAAATACAATGTTGCATTAAGTTTATCCAATCTATTTGATACCGACCTCCTTTGAATCATAGCTCATTAACTCGATAATTATGAAAACATAACTGAAGACAGTGACAGTTGAAATATCAAGATGACAAATAAATTACTTTTAATCGGAAATAGTCTTATCCATAGAGGTTGACTAATAAGTTCTTAATGATAAAAATAAATACAATGTTGCATTAAGTTTATCCAATCTATTTGATACTGACCTCCTTTGAATCATAGCTCATTAACTCAATAATTCTGAAAACTTAACTGAAGACAGTGACAGTTGAAATATCGATGTCAGAGAATTTCTCCGTACGCTAACGTTACTATCGCAACAGTAACCTAGCAACAATTATTTATCGTTGCTAGGTTACTGTTGCTAGACCTGCAATTAGTTGACTTTGAGTAGTCACTCTGCTGTCAAGTTTGTAGTTCTGGCTCTCTCAGGTTAGCCAACCGGTATGAAATATAATTTTCTTCTTCTAATACGAAGACATATGACTTTGCGTGTCGGGAACCGAATAAACCCGATTTGCATTACACGGCTAAAATACGAACAGTGCCAGGTGGCTCACCAATTAACGTCCGTGACTGTACCAGGTACTTACCTAAGAAAATTGAAAATGGTCTATAAATCTATAGTCTATTCAGGCTACAATGTTCTCACATTCACAAAATATAAAAGAATCAAGGTGGGGAACATTTTGGTAATTAAAACTTTAGACATTTAGTTGTGTTCCCATTAAGGAAACGATTATTTTCTAACTGTTTCGAAAGAACAACCAGAGTATCGTTGACATGTAAGACATCCGTATGTGTACTATCTATATATTAAAAAAAACCTACTATCTATATATTAAAAATATCTATGTATTAAAAAAAACCTAACTGCAAAAACACCTAAAAAGAGAAAAACAAACATTATCATCTATAGAATTTTGGTATTGCAGGCGGGACAAACCAATACCCTGAAATATGGTTAACTTTTTTTTTTCCCCACCTTCTTTACAAAAATTCTATAGATTACAATGCTTGTTTTTCTCTTATCAGTTGTGTTTTAGCAGTCGGGTTTTTAGTTTTTTAAATTGCTTTTTTTATTTTCAGCTTTTAAGTTTTTTAAATTACTTTTTTATTTGCAGCTTTTAAGTTTTTTATCGTTTTATATTTTTGTAATCATATTTTAAAACACTTCATTTTGATAGGTTTGGGAGTTTTTGTTTTATAACATACATTTTGACGCCAAAAATCCGCCAATTAGTATTTTATTTTTTTATTTTTATATAATCAATGACACTCGCGCAATAAAGACAAATCTAACGACATATCATTCATCAAAATCGGTGCAGCCGTTTAGTAGACGAGTGAACATAGAGACGGATATATACGTCAAACACATAACCCTCCTTTTTGGCTTCGCTGCAGTCGGGTAATAAGAGAAGTGCCATCAGCGAAAAGAATTATATCCGATAAGTTAGCCATCATGTAAGGAAGGTTATTTATTAATATAAAACTAGAAATAGCAAAGGGCCAAGAATTGAACCTTGAGGCACGCACATCCTAACTAGAGACCCCGACGACGTCTCCCCGTTAACGTTTACGTTTTGCTGCCTGTTTGATAGGTAGGAAATAACAAGATCAGCAGCTTGTCCACGAATTATGTAGTGCTGTAATTTACAGATCAGTGTATTTTGTGATCAACACAGTCAAACTCTTGAGAGGTCACAGAAAATGCCAATAGGGAATATGCATGTATTTTTTAAATATTTTTATTAGATAGTTTACATCGTCAAATAATAGTAAAAAAAATTCGACGGCAAAAAAGCAATTTAAAGTAGTTAAAAAAAAAATTAAAAATATCCAACCGGGCTATTTAAACGCCCTCCATTTGGCGCGCTTGGTGTGGTGACGTCACAGTCCGTGAAAACAGACAAGCAACTGTCAAGTCAACGTCAAACACTCCTTTTTCTATGAGCGTTTGACATTGAGTTGACACTTGTTGATTGACTTGACATTGACATTTTGATTGTTATTCCGGATTGTTACGTCACATCCGCCCTTAGCCTTTTCAAGTATTTGAATTACCCACAGTTTTTTGGGACTTTAAAAAATTAATTTCTCACTCAAAAAGAAATTTTATTCAAAAATATTGATGGAGGCATAATTCTGAAATAACATTTTTTATAAAAAAAAATATTTGACCCATATTTGAATCACATGCATATTCCCTATTGCATCCTGAAAGTTTTCCAAGTATTCCTAAATGTGACTGATGAGTTTACTGGCGACTATTTAAAATCCTATTTGAATTAAAATGTTACAACATTTTACACAGTCTAGCATGTTTTTTTAATTATTTTACTCAGTGCTAGTAGCACAGACATACGACTGTAATTAGAGGGATCACTAATAATGACCTAAGAAGCTGTGTACCTGTAGTTCTCATAGCCCACGTGGTCATTGGCCTCGGTGAACTGGTTGGAGACGCGGTATTTGGTGACGAAGCCGGGGTAGTGGGCGCACTCCTTGTGGAAGGCCAGCTTGTCGGCGTGCCAGCGCATGGCCGTGCCCAGCACCTTGCACAGGAACGTGCCATAGCGTGCAGCCTCGCCTTCCGTGCACGACATCACCGAATACGTGATGTCACAGAACAACTGCGTCATATTACAAATAATTATAATTACTATTACAGAAATGGATAATGAGCAATGATGAGAAAACAAATAAAAATAAAAATTGCGGTGGTTACTAAAAGTTCGGATTTGTATAGCTCGTCATTAATAACCTGTGTGAACCTCTTTCGAAACTTCATGTGCCATGCCACAATGGTTGCATATTCTAGCCATGCAGCTCATGAGATAAGACAGTAATTAAATATTGGACAGCAACGCTCACTCTTAGTCATCCGAGTTTACTTTGAACATTACTGACAATGGTCAACCCGTCTTAAGCAAGCGTGGTGATCAATGCTCGTGCCTTCTCTGTATGACAAGAGGCCTTTGCCCTGTAGAGGGACAATAATAGGCTGGTATTATTATTAACACTCACTCTATCGTAGCACAGCAGAGTGGAGAAATTGGGCGTGCGCAGCGAGTGCACGGTGTGCACGAACTCGGCGCAGTAGAGCGCGTCGGCGGCGGTGAAGACGCAGCGCGGGAACAGGCACAGCTGCATGAGGCGCGTCACGGTCTCGTTCTTGGCGGACTTGGCGGCGCGCGCCGGGAACCAGCCGCCGCACTCGCGCGCCAGCCGCGCCAGCACGCGCCGCACGTGCTCCTGCTGGCGACGCCGCTCCTCCTGGCGGGGCGGGCGAGATACTGATTAGCATGGCAGAAGTACTGCTAGAGGAATTCATGATAGTGGTTTTTTTTTACGTTTTACCATGAACTTTTTATCATCTTGGCTTTTTTATGTAATGTGTGTCTTTAATTATTGTAATTGTTTTTTAACAGTTTTAATTAAATGGTCAGATAAAAAAACTATCTTTAACTAGCTGGGTAGTCAAGAGGTTAAACAGCACCATGGCACCACATAACATTAAAAAAAAAAAAAAAACTGTGAACGATTACTCAAGACCTCAAAATGCTGTGGTTAAATGTTAAACTGCACAAACTCACCTGCAATTTGTCGATAAGAGCGTTGAAACGCTCCTGCTCCTTCTTTCCTTTAGTGCCTTGAGACGTATCCTTTGTTGCGTTTGCCGCCGCAACTTTCAGACGATCGATTTCCCTATCATAACTTTCCTCAGGAACACGCAGATCATACATGGATAGTGACCTGTAAATACCCATTATTTATATTGATCGTACATAGTAACAGGTTGATTCGAATTTTAGATATTTCTTTACTTACCAGAAGGTCACGTAAAACTCAGGGGAAATATCCTCCCAAACTTTGTTTGGCAAAATAGGGGTTACAGACTGAACAATGGGTTCCAGTGCCTCTTGTGAAGCCTGAGTGTATCTTTCAATACTCCTTTCAGTTGAATCTGTTTTGCTGTCGGAAAGTTTTCGTAAAGCTTCAACTTTAGCAGTGATTTTTTGAGCCAACACTGGACGATGGAGAAAGAATGCCACATCTGCGTCTACGTGGTAATCTCGAAGCAATTCCTGAGGAATAATAACGTACATATTGTAATAAAAGAATGTACCATACATACTCTCTTTTGCATAAAAGTGAAAGTTTGTGAAGATGTTTTTTTTTGCTATCCAATAAACAGCTGAACAGATTTCAATTAAATACACCTAAGTAAACCATTAATCCACGTAGAATAGAGTTTATCTGGCACATTAGACAATTCCTTTAGCAACTGCAGGCAACAACGTAAAATATATAATGAAGGCTTACTTGCAACGGAGGCAATCTCGCGGCATATTCATCAGGAGCATGCGATGATGCCAGAAAGGTTCCAAGTTGTACTAAAGCATCTTGACATTGGTCGGCTAATCGGCCAACTACTTTTAGTTGCGAACCCGGTGGCTCACTGCTTGAGGAGAAGTCTCCTTCATGTTCTATTTTAAAGAGAAAAATTAAATCAATACGTCATTTACACTATTTATAAATGAACCATCACAAAGTATCGGCTTGAGTGATTGATGATTCAAGCAATATTGACTGCAGATTATTGATACATTGTATTTATGACATCGGTATCCTGTACAAATAAGTTGTAGGAAGTATTTGAACTTACCTTTCCAAACGCAGCAATGACGCTGTTGTGCAGCTAAAATGCACAACGAAATGTCCAAATTATTTCCGACGATAGCTTCTTTTAATCTAGCCGACGATCGCTTCGTGTTTCGAACTTGGGAAAAGTAGCCAGCCTGATAAAAAATATTATTTTATTATAACACTAGCTAAGCAGATTCAAGCTTGAGTAGCAAATGAAGACTTTTGAGATAGCTGACTTATAAATGGGAAATAATAAAGCTTCCAAAAAACAAATTAACTTCCAGCGATCTGTGGTTGACAGTAATGCTTTCTAAGCTGTGTTAAAATGAATAACCGAAAAAAAATACCATACTTCTATAAAAAATACAATGTTTCCGAAAAATGTTCTGTTTAAAAAATCGTTTTCTTAAGCTCTATGGAAACCAGTTTAATTTCTACTATTGGATAAAAAATAACTTTTTTAACTCTCAATTTTATAATATAAAATAACTACCTACCGGTTGTTGCGTTCTGGTGCAGAATGGAAAAAATGGGTGAAATAGGTTTGGTTAGAACTGACCAACCGCGCGGGGGCCAGTGACCGATGCGAGCGATGCCGCGGCGAGTGCTACTACCAACTTGCTCGCAAAATTGAAAGCAGGTGAAAAACACCATTTTCTAATCCGGGTTTTGGGATGAAAATGACTAACTGTAGTTTTCGTCAAAACGCAATTTAAGCTGGTGGAAAAATATTGCATCAGCATATGCTGTATTGATTTTTCGGAATTTTCAGTATTTTATTCGGTCGTTTCTTTATTTTTTGCATATAAGTTTCTTATAAGTCTTAGCTTAGAAGTTGTCGGAAAATCAGTATTGAAAGCAGTAAATTGTATGCTCATAATCGTCCCTTTAAAGGTAAAACCGATTATCTGACATGAATCTTCATGTCAGATAATCGGTTATACATTTAAGGGGACGAATTAAATTTTTTTTTGGAGCTTACTTGCTTTTATTACTACCCCTTATAAATTACATACCTCTCCTTTTAGGAGTTCACCACCGGCCATAGCCTCCAACTGCTCTGGAGTCATTTCTTCAGCCGCTTCTATTCCGGCCATCTTCTGAACTATCTCTTTCAGGATCAGTAGATCTTGACTGAAATATAAATTCTGTGTAATAAAGGATGGGGACTAAAAAGTTCATTAGAGACTGGTGTAATGTTTATCGCGCAAAAGGGTTGGCTATATTCACAAACTCAAAACAACATAATATTTTAATAAGCTTTTATTTTGTTCTAGTGTGAGGACCAGAGCATCAATGTATTTAGATGGTGCTATTTTAGAACAAAAAACTTTACTTATTATTTAAAACTGCCCATTGCCAAGTAGTCAATTGCCTCTTTTTTTCAAAAATACAGCGTGTAAGGGACAGCCCTCCATAAATTAACAGGGGGCATTCAGCTCCTTATTTTGAATCATATTCCACTGGAAATTTTCTCAGGAAAATTTTCATTTTTTTTATCGGTTTTTCATTTACTATTCCTTTATTTTAATGTAAAATTACATTCTCTGTACGTAGCACTCCATTTATGTAAACAAAACAGCTAAAATAAAAAAAACAGCAATGTATGTTGAAATACTCTAACGAACGACGCATGAAATCCGCTGTTCACTTTCTGCCTAGCTACAGAATTCATCGGACTAAGCGCGTAGGTACTATTCCCAAACTACTCCAAACAGACGCTCCGATTTGTGTATAGCTGCGTCCCTTTCGCTCGGATGGTCGGCGTTTGCACAATCACAACAGTATTGCAAACTTATAAAACCTCAATTTGTGAACGAAAATGTTAGAACTAACATGATTCACCTTAAACCTAAATCTCCGTTATTGATAATAGGAAATCTTTTTGTGCAATTAATTTCTAAAGGAAAAAGGCACATAATGTGTTAAGTATTCGTGACACGTACCTAATTTATTAATGCATTGCACAAAATCTCGTGCAAAAACTCGTGTACAATGTTTATTTTAGTTGGCAACAGCAGCTGGTTTGCGGCGCCGTGCGGCAGTGTCGCTGTTGTTGAGCCGCGAGCGCATGTCGGTAAGGTTCGCTCGCGCAGTCGCGTTGTGAAGTTACGCTTACGCTCGTCTTCGTTAATGTACGCTTTTGGATTTGTGTTTTGTGGTGTTCTAGTGTTCGAAATGGTTTTATTTAGTGCTCTTGAGTATGGACCGATGATTATGTGTTACGGGGAAGCTCGGGGAAATGCTAGGGAAGCGCTCCGACTGTACATTGATAGGTATCCTGACCGTCGGCATCCATCAGACGCCCGGATAATTACCAATGCCTATCAACGTTTACTAGAAAATCGGCCCATAGTTCCCAATCAGGAAGGCGCCGGATCACCACTACGCGGTGAAAATCAAGAAAGAATTTTAGACTTAGTCCGGAGTGATTCTAAGGTAGGATTAAATTAACTTTTTTTTTATCTGTGAACGTTGTGACATGTTCTTTACTGCACACTCGGATATCGCGATGCCCCGTCAGGGCCCGTGGGGATCGGGGTCGGGGCTTCGCCCCTCGCCCGCGGAAGGACTTTGTGAACCTTTTACGGTTTGTGTTCTTTATTTGTACGTCACGCGGCTATCTGCTGAATTAGTCGCTATCGCTCGTTGGGTAATTCGTCAACTCGTCCTACATGCCTACGGCCCATCTAAGACGACTTGCAGAAAATCAAAAAAACGTCCTAAATGGGCCGTAGGCATGTAGGACGAGTTGACGAAATAGGTATTGGGCTAGTCGCGCCACGTGATTTTGAATCACGTGGTGCGAGCACGCTCTCCCCTCCGGCGCCGCCGCCGCCGCCCCGTAGCGGGGAGTGCGGTGCGCGACTGAAGGCTCGCTGCGCTGCCGATCGCCGCGTGCGTTTTGCCACCGTAACGATACATTGCGTGTGAGGTAATAAAACAAATCAGGTTAATTGGATTCCCATAACGTTCCTGAAATAATTTCATGTACCAGTCTACTTGGTATGTTATGCTGAATTCAGTCCATCAGTCTGCGGAGGGCTGTTCCTTACACGCTATATTAAGGGTACGAACTATGAAAGGCATTATGAAAAGGAGTAAATAGATACCTCTGCTGTGCCTTGAGCCTGTTGGCGACGAACTGCAGCAGGGCGGTGAGCTCGATGTTGTGCTTCTTGAAGGCGGCGCCGGCGAAGGCCGCGAGCGCCTGCAGCCAGGCCGGGTGCGCCGCGCCGCCGCCCGCGCGCCCGCCGCCCAGCGCCTCCAGCAGGCAGTAGCCCAGCACGTCCAGCGACAGCGACGTCAGGTACTTCAGCGACTCCACCACCGGCCCGATCAGGTTGTCATACGTCTGGATCTGATTCAGATATATATATATATTTATAAATATATCTCTAATAATGCTGATATGAAATTCTTTATTCTGTTGATAGTAATAATTAATAAAAAAAATAATCTGACTACCCCTGAGAAGAAATGGCGTGACAAACTCAGGGGGCTAACGAGGCTTCCTCTTTGGTTTAACATTTTGTCATAACTATTTATTTTATTTATTAAAACTTTATGCACAAGTAAAAACTACTGTACAAAGGCGGACTTAATGCCTGAGGCATTTTCTACCAGTCAACCTTAGGGTGATGCAGAGACAGACATGGCAGGTGCAACATAAGATAATACATATAACTTGAAAATAATGAATAATAATTAAATAAACATACATAGATACATACATAAACATAATAAACATATATAGATACATACATATGAACAAAATAAACTTAGTTGGGAGAAATAACGACAGGTAGGGGAGAAAACGAATCCAGCAAATTAACGCTGGGATGATTCTGCCAACTTCTTACGAATATGTTCACGTGCCTTCACTTTAAAGGATAAGCGACTAGTTGCCGTCCTGATGTCCAGAGGGAGCGCATTCCAAAGAAAGACCGCTTGGACAAAGAAAGAAGAGTGGATGAAACCAGAGCGGTGAGAAGGACATCGTAGAAGACGATTGTTGGTAGAACGAAGATTTTTACTATGGGCTGAGCATAAGTATTGAACATGGGAAGTCAGGTAAGAAGGAGAAGTGGGTTTGTCGAGTATAGAATACAACATAGACAAAGCCCTTAACTCTCTGCGCTGACGAATGGGTAACCATTTCAAAAGCACTCGCTGATACATGGTCATATTTACGAAGATTGAAAACGAATCGAATGCAATTATTGAGAAGGCGATCTAGTTTATTCAGGAGATCTGCATTCAGGTCATAGTAACACACATCACCATAGTCAATTATGGGAAAGATTAGGAACTGTACAAGCATTGCTTTTATGTGCGATGGGAGAAGGTTTTTCAACCGATAGAGCGACCGCAACGTTTCGGTGACTTTCTTACTAACTGTCATGACCTGCTTTCGCCAGTCAAGACAAGTGTCGACATGTAGACCAAGATCCTTTACATCCGAGCTAAATGGAATTACAGAGTTGTCGAAAATTACAGGCGAAACAGTTATGCCATACAGCTTCCTCATGTTATAGGGGCTCCCTACTATGATGGCCTGACACTTGGTAGGGTTAACTGCCAACCCAAATCGATCAGACCAGTTTTTAACCATATCTAAATCCCGGTTCAGCTCCTCGATGGCATCGGAAATGTTGTCAACGCTTGCCTGGCAGTAAAGCTGCAAATCGTCAGCATAAAGATGATACGCAGTTGAAAGCACGGTGGTAATGAGATTAATAAAAATGGAGAACAAAAGAGGAGATAATATACCGCCTTGAGGGACACCAGCCGCAAGATCACACCAACTCGACGACGAGTCTCCAGCATGAACAGACTGCTGACGCCCCCGAAGATAAGAAGAAAACCATTCCAATACCTCCGGAGAGACCATAAGATAGTTTCCTATCGATATGAATATAAAAGGACTTCGTGACTGACGGTATTAAAAGCATTGGAGAAGTCAATCTAAGACTGTAACTTTAGTGTCTTCCATTCCCCGCCTAATATCGTCAGTCACTTTAAGGAGAGCTGAAACGGTACTATGCCCGGGCCTGAAACCGGATTGAAAGGGACTGACGAGGGAGTTGTGGTGAATAAAACGGGAGAATTGTTTATGGACACTGGCCTCGAGCACCTTAGACAGAAAGGGAAGGATGGAAATTGGAAGAAAGTGACTAGGAAGAGAGGAGTTAGGTATCTTAGGAAGGGGCCGGACAAGGGCTTTACGCCACAGGGAAGGGAAAACACTGGTGTAAAGAGAGTAGTTTATGATGTGGGAGATAGCAGGAAGAAGTTGGTCAAGAGCCATCACGATCATATGGCGGCTGATTTTATCGCAGCCCACGGCTTTGGATTTAATGGAAAGGATAATTTTCCTGATCTCTCCTGGGTCGACTGGGGTGAAGACAAAAGGGTTAATATTGGGTCGCATCAGACCAGCAAGGTAGTCGAGGGTTTGACATTTGGTTTGGTTATGCAGGTGATTGGAAATAATTCAGCAAAGTATTTACCTGCAGTAGCATATAGTCAAAAATTAAAGCTGGCGCGGCATGCGACAGTTTCCCGATGAGGCGACCTTGCGGTTTTATATTTTCTTTAGAAACACGTTTCATTATGTGCTTGATTCTTTGCAGGGAATTGCCGCGCACCCGCATCAAAGACGGTATTCTCTCAGCAGCTTCATTTTTCCAGCGAGAATATAGACAATACCTATTGAAAGATACAAGACAATCAGTATAGTATTTTATAGTGAAATGTATTGAATTTGACTTACCCTATTTACATTAGCTTACCTGCATTGATATGGATATAATTTCAACAAGGTATAAACTTCCTCAGCCATACAACAATTACCGTCCATCAAAGTCAGAGCTGGCAATATGGCGGCGTCTAATACTGTAAGCGCTTCATGATGCAAAGGATCTTCTTTCAGAGAACGCGCAGTCCTTAGTATACGAATTATCTGGAAAAAGTTTTTAAATGTTGATACACATTTTCCAATAAAGTATTATGGTGATGAGATATTATTATATTAGGTACTACTTACTTTGTACATTAAAATAGGATCATAATGAAGTGATGGTCCTAACAAGACCAGAGCAGGAATGACAGTGTCTTTCATATCTTCAAATGTCTTGCATGATGGGGGTGCCAGGCTTGATTTGAGCGGTGGGATGGGTTTACCTATTATTTTAGGTGCTACTCGACAGTTACTGAAAGTAAAGACATCAACAATTATATTAAAAATGGAATCTTAATGATATTTTTGATTATATTTATATGACACAGTAAAAATTCTCTGCCGTAAAACATTCAAGACGCGCGATCTGGGTCGAAGCGAAGTATTTGCATAGTTGTGTAAATACAGAAAGATCAATGGCTGTTTATAAAATAAATACGCACATTCTGTACAAAGGCTCAACTAGAGCATGTAGCATGTTGCAAAGGGCGACGGCAGGGCGCTGCGGCATGATGTTAGTGGGCAAGCGAGCTGACAGCGCCGCGAAGTCACGCCAAGCATTCACCTTCAGCAATGCTTCACAAAGCACCAACTTCTGATTGCTCCAGTATTCCTGGTTTACACAGTAAGATGTTTTATAAGCTCAGACATTATAAACTTAACAATCTAACATTTTTATAATATTAAATTAAATAAAAAGGAGCATTATTTTTACAAGAAAGATGTCCAATCTAATTAGAGGTACCTGAGGATCAGCTTTCTCTTCAACATATTCAGTTGGCCCATTGGCTTGAGGTCCTTTCGTAGAAACAATGCTTAGTTTGCGAATGTAATCCTGGACAGTTTTTAATTCCTTATCTGCTTCTTTACCCATTATGGAGTCATCTGGACGAAGCTAAATTAAATAATTTGAGATATTTTAATGCATTAATTCATTTTATGAAGTTATTAACAAGTCTTTTAAAATTAAAATACATACCCAAGGATATATGTCATCAAGAGATATAACCTGATGTTGTAAGAGTAAAGCTATAACAGTCATTAGAGGTGGTGGTTCCTTATAATTATCAAGTACTTCCATGTTTCCTAACTTGAAGCCTAATACTTCAGAAATAACTTGAGGATCACCCATGTAGTTCTTTATTAGAGGTATGAACAATTGATCTGAGTGTGTGCGGGACTCAAAAGACTCCAATATTATATCTAGCGCTCTGTTGGGATCTAAGTTGAAACAACCTGAAATTGAAGCAAGTTAAGGTTAAAGCATCGTTATTACACTCTGTGATCATGAAGCTGACCTCAATGTTACTTATTAATACAACTTACCTATTAGCGACTGAATAATTTCCAATAAATTTTTCCATTCTGCTTTTTCTATTACTTCCTGATTTAATTCAACAATTAACTTAGCATATCCTTCACTTTCTTCCCTAAACAAATTAAACTTACGTTGCTTATAACTGAAAATTAAAACATAACAGTATGATAAATAATATACAAGTGAGAATCCTATAGCTACATACTACACAACATACAATTATTAGAAAAAATTTGAATGATGAATACTCACTACAACTTGGTTTTAATTTTTATGAACTTAGTATAAAACACTTTATTTTTCAATGTCCCAACATCTTGCAATGTGTCAATTTCTAATCTTTCTTTCAGAAGTTTATCTGAGATAAAAGACTCCAATTCCCTAATTATGTAGCAGAAGTTTGTGCGCTCTTCACTCTGCACATCAGTGCAGGTCTCAGCATCAAGCACACTAACTACATCTAAAATTATTGATGGTATATCTGCATGCAATACCTGCAAAGTTATTAACTTATTAGCACAGTTGTCTTCTTTTTTATTAAATGTTTAATATTAAATATAATACAAACTTACAGTAATGTCTCTGAGAACCGAAAGAACAGCGTCTTTCTTAAGGTTCCCACGAAGACCACTGAGCAGTAAGTCATAAATTGTCTGCGATAAACCAGAAAGTTTGCCTGACTTTGTAAAAAGTGGACTTCTATCTTCATCTTTGACAAATTGTGTCACATGTTTTACACTGAAAATAAAATATATTTAATCCTTTGTAGCATTCATAACATAATACATTGTTAGGGTGACTCCACACTGACTGTATGAGACTGAATTACACTAAAACAGCGGTTCTCAAACTTTTTTGGCCATGGGACCCTTTTGGAAAACAAAATACTTGACGGAGCCCTGAAATAATCAAAAACTACGTCGATTATTTCACTTTGCCCCTCCAGTTTGTCTCATCAGTGGCACAAAATGGATTTTCAGTTTTGTCGTCCACTGTGACCCACTAAGTGATTTTTGTGGGGCCGATAACACTCACACAAACTCAGTAACTTTAGAGATTACTTCTTCCCACTAGGGCTGGCACTGCTGGATTTAAATTAAGGCGAAATTAAAAACAGTATTAAAATAAAAAATAGAAAATATTCGTACCAGATTAAGATGATTCTGAAGCAGTAATGGACAACATTGCTCTGTGGTATTTTACTACAAAGCAATGACGTCCATTACTTTACTGGACATAGATTATAGGCTAACATTTTCGCTGATGTTTCCGGGGCCCTAGAGCTCCGCGGAGCACACTTTGAGTATGGCTGCACTAGAATACCTTGATATAATGTTATCTATACATAATGTATGATAGAAATGTTATGTCTCACTGACTGATTAAGGCCCTAAACCACATAGCTGGGCATAAAGGACTCTTCTCATACATAGAAATCATGGGCAATGATCACAGCACTTGCTCAAATTTGAAATTCACGAAAGAAATGCATTGTAACCAAACCTGAACTTACAGTATAAGTTCAGGTTTTGTTACAATGCATTTCTTCACATCAGTGATGTGGAAATAACTCTTGGAAAATTAACATAGAAAACAGTATGGTACATAGGTAATAAACAATTCAATCGCTGAATGTTATCCAAGCAAATTTCTTTGCTAAAATGTTAGTGATTTTTACCCACAGTAGCCATAAGGAATACAGTGTCAATTTAGCCATAATTTGTAGCTAAGTCAGGTTACGCTTGCAATGATGAAGTTAGTACCTCTAAAGTTTTGTTTGCAATAATTATTACCCAGCATGGGCAAGCAATGACAACAAGCGCTTTGGAGCTTTCACACTAGGCAATTTATAAATACAAATACAGTTTATTGATTTCAACAAAATAATAGTAAATATTTCAATTATTATCATTATTACTGACCGAGTCAAATGCGAACCAACATGATTTTATAAGTAAAGAAAAAGTGAAACTTACAGTTGCTCTTTTCCGGATTTCTCCCAAGTTTTACAGTAATCAGAAACAAATTTTGCATACGATCCCATGGTTAGGACCGGT
This sequence comes from Lithophane semibrunnea, assembly GCA_947363905.1. NCBI lineage: Eukaryota > Metazoa > Arthropoda > Insecta > Lepidoptera > Noctuidae > Lithophane > Lithophane semibrunnea. Next base: position 10,057,399 of record OX376192.1, on the reverse strand, counting down.
CGAAAAGATTCCAGTTTCCAGTGAACCAGTCGATTTTACTATTTCAGCAAAGCAAAGCACACGCTGTCGCCATGATTGATTTGACTTTTGAATGAATTGATTGAATGTATCACAAAATTCATTCGTTCGTTCCAGCAGTTGCTCCTATTCGCTTGCGGCGAAAGAAGTAAACATGGAATTAGTAAGTATTACCAGTATTATACAGTGCTCTGTGGTAAGTATTAGATAGTACAACTGGCATGCTATGCTTTCAAAAAGCGAAAAGATGGCGAAATGTAGGTCTTGATTGAAAGAGAAAACTAGTTAGGGACTAGTTACTGACCACATCATCACGATATGACCAGAGATTGATGTTCTATTTCATGAAATACAAACATTTCATGGAATGGTCTAACACTTCACGAAATGATCAATAAATTCTAAGATCTGGCCACGACATACATACAACCTGACCGAGAATCTGCTTTTGCCCGCGAAATTCAAATTCTTTTTTAAGAAACTACAGTACGCAACGTGTGCCGCGAAACTAAAGCATTACCTACCAGTACCACGCAAGCTACGCATTACGTTCCTTTTGTTTCGTCCAAATTCAAATAATATATTAGTTAGATCCGCATGTTTCAGATGAACTTCAACTTAACCCTTAGTCGATTGAATATTCTGGTATAATTAAAAAAAAAACTATTGAAGGTTCCAGATCATGTTCCAGATTCATTCATTCACATTTCACATTCAGTGTCAGTGTCATGTGTGAGTGTGTCAGTGTCAGTCACACGGTGTCTATCAACAATAACCTAAAAAAAATATTCTGTAAAATTGAAAATGCCTTCATACGAACTAGCTCTAATGTTACGTGCTATGCCTAAACCAGAACTTAAAACTACTCTTAAAAGAATCTCTCATGCTATCTTCGACCGGGGTGGTATAATCAGAAACATAGAAAATCTGGGATTCAGACCTATGCCTTACAAAACGACTGCTCACGGAGTAGTTCACAGAGAAGCTAATTATTTTGTGTTTAAAATAGATACAGCAACTAAAGCTGTGTGGGATTTAAGAGAAGAATATAGTAGAGATGTCGATGTCGTAAGACAGCGCGTATTTAAAAGTCAAGAAACTTGTGATAACAATTGTACTCTAGAAGAAGAACTTCTACCTCCAGCGTACCGAGAAGATGTACAGAAGATGATCGAAGTGGGAAAAACACAAGTAAATCGCTTTACATATAAATTTAAATATAATTCTGGTCTTGATTATTATCCTTTCCAGAAGTAATTTATGTATTATAGTACTTTAGTAAATAATAGTGTATTCTTCTTCTTCATAGTGTATTAAAACTTGTTAAATCTATAAAACTCTTTTGAATCAAGTACCTCATGCTTAACTGTCTCCACAATACAAGTTCATCAAGCCTCAGCCTACTAGAAATTGTATGTTCAAATGTCAGTCCTACAGTTTTATTTTAAAATTCTATTAAGTGAAACATTATTACTACATGCAAAGTTTTATATTTTGTATAAGATGGTAATAACACAACATGCTCTTGAGCCTAAATAGTAAGTGGAGGGACTGTACACTCATCAAATTATGTTTTAACAAGCAGTTGCCTACTGTCACAATTAATAGAAGATACAAATACTATCAAAATAACTACAATTCCAAAATAGAAGGGGTGGTTAATATACAAATAAAGGCAGAGCAACAAGCTGGGCAGGATTATTTAAATATGGCTGTAACTTTTCTACATCCTTCTAAATCACAATTTGGGGCTGGAGGGTTCTTCATGAATATGTATAAAGAAGAACTAGATCATATGCAGAAACTCATAAACTATCAGTTATTACGTGGTGGGACACCTTTGATATCTGGCCTTCAACCACCAAATCAAAACAAAGATCTAACACTACTTGAAGCATTTAAACAAGGGCTATGTATGGAAAAAAAAATTACAGTGGTAAGAGTTTTTTAATCAAACAATACATTTTGCCATTTACACAGTTCCAAGGACAGACCAGATGTCAAGAAAATTAAAAAAAAAAATGCCTCTTCATTTCTAGCCACAATAATTCTTGTTCTTCTTTTTACTAATAATAAATTGAATTTTACCAGCTTTTAGAAGAGGGTGTAAAGCTAGCAGAAGAAGTAAAAGATTACCACTATGCAGATTTTATCACATCTGTTTTCTTAACAGAACAAATGCATTCAATTCATGAAATGGCTAATCATGTGACTAAATTAACTGCATTATCCAATGATAACCATGCTCTTTATCAATTTGATTTAGAACTTGAAAAAATGTTTCCACTTCCACACAAAGTTAAAAATGGGATTCAATAGAATGGCAAGCATTTATCATTATAAAATATGGGTAATATTTTCTTAAAAATAAATGTTCTGATTAATAACCACGTATTATGAGACCTTCAATTGATTTAATACTCTTTCAAAGATGAAGAATTACTGGAAAGTATTTTTAGAACATCATCTAGCCTACATGCAGTTAAAGCAGCCCGTAGTTTAGACGTTTCATTACTATAGTTTTCATGCACGGACAGTGCTCGCCAATCTGAATACCACTCAACCACTGTCTCTGTAAAAATAAATAATGCCTATAACTTATTGGTGTAAACATTATAACAACTACTATTTTATTTAACTATTTTGGTACCCACCTACAAGCTCATTAAATTGTGTCTCATTGATACTGTCCCTGGAATCCCAAACACGAGCATACTCTTGACACAGTATAGGACCTTCTTCATTCATTGAACTATCCAAGTCCAACATGCTGCAACACACAATTTTTGTAATATTAAACATTATTAGTCCATTGCCAGAGACACACAATGTGCGTTAGCTGAAATCTTAGCAACCTGAGAGCTTTTTTCAAAATTATATCTTTATTCTTTTGATACTCTTTTTTAAATTTACTTTCTAAATTTATGAATGACTGCAAACAGCAATTATCTGGAATATCTGTAATAAAAAAGAATAGAAATATTAACAGGTGTTCAATTTCAAAGAGATTTTAATGTTACACATATATTAATAATTTGTTATGTACCGCAGGATATTTCCACACGAATGCTCTTCTCTACGGAACAGTTCGACACTATATTTCGGATAGTTGCTAAAGTTGATATATTGTCAGATTTAAAAATTGCTATGCCACGTCTGTAAAAATATTCAAATAAACATTTCAAAACAGTAAAATATTAAGATAACATTGCTTAGTGAAAAAGTTACTTACTGATATTGGCAAATTAGAACAGTCTTTAGAAGAGTATGTGATCGGGTAAAGGAAACATTCGAAGCTGGCCTGGGGAGCTCACCGGGCAGTGCTTCTGTAAGCCATGAAGTCATTTCAGCTACGGAAAAGCTTCCCGCGATTTCAAGTTGGCACCAAATTCTATAATAAATCATGGTGTTCAATTAATTCTAAGGAATTCATTGTACTCAGTAGGTATATAGGTTACAACTTGGATTAACAGAAGCAGGTACAGTCGGCAAGGAAAGTCCATTAACACTTCAGTTTTTTAAATAATCATAAATGAGTAGGTAAATGAAATAAAAAAGTACTTAAGGTTTTATATATAAAAACAACGTGAAATGATAAAAAGCTGTGTACAGTGTGGATAGAGATCGAATAATTTTGTGACTATTTAGATTTTATATTTGCAGGTAATTTGAGTAGGTAGTGTTTATCGACTTTTGATGCTGACCGTACCTCTCTTGATTTTCAAAACTTTCTTCTGAAGCCTCATGGCCAGAATAGTATGGTAGTGCTGGTAATTTTAGGGTAATGAGTCGAGCCACTCTTGGGGCACCTGCTGGTAAAGCGTAAATAAGTACACGTTTTCCCTCGAATTTTGATTCCGTAGAAGAATCTGACATGTCACGCATTTTCACCCATACTCTTCGCGTTCCAGCTTGGCATCTAACCGAAGCCAGCAAATCAGATCCTGTTTCCTAAGGAAACATAAAGATATCAGTTATAAGTATAGGCAGAATAGTAATGACTATTAATTATTTGTACAAGAATATTGCGATTTTCACTACCTTTGAAGAACAGATACTTAGGACAGCTGCAGCGTCGGTTTGCATTTCTAGTTTCTTGTTACAATAAATAAAAAGCATATCCAGTGGCACTGCAGAGGTAATTCTCACTTCTTGCCACCCATCGCTTGGTGCTCCTAACAACTGTAAATAATAAAGTAAAGCCAGCACCTACAGCATAATATCGCAAATAAATGTAGGTAGGTACTTTAATTAAATACCTCGTATTGAATATCCAGCAATGGTGGCGTTGATAATCCACCGTGTAAAGAACGAGTATTTCGTTGATATTTTTCTCTTTCATTTGCGGTTTGTTTCTCTAAACGTGCCACTTCTACCCTAATAATTATGAAAAAAATCTTATCAGCGCAAAAAAATAACATCCTAATGATTTACTGAATTAGCACACTGCACACGGACAGGGTTAAAAACTGGATATGTAATGTTTGTAATTAAAACTGCATAGGTAACTTTTTTTGCTGACCGTACTTACCCAGAATGTATCTTTGAGTCCCATAACGTGGATTTTTTAAGACGTTGATTCGAAACGTAGCTAATTTTTAAAGCAAATATTTAAAATTATTTGTCCAAATGTGTATAAGGTTTGTGCAAGCAATTTTATAGCGTTGAGAAAAGTAAAAAAAAAATACTCGAGTTTTCCTCGTCGCGCTGATAAAATATCTTGAGGCACTTTAGCTCCAGTTACCAAGTGGCTAGATCTGAGTGCAAAAACTCTTCCCGAAAAAGTTGCTACAAGTAATTCAGATTCTTCGGTTCCCACGCATCCACCCGTTACAGAAGTCACAGGTTCACCGCAAAACTAAAAAAAATGTTGACGTAAACTGATTACATTTTTAATATTACAAGTAGGTATCATTATTGCAACTTAGTTATCCAATAAATACAAACATAAGTGTACTTCAGACGTGGTTTTTCACCGAAATTTTCCATGTCCATGAGATACAACTGGATTGAACCATCATGTCGACCAACGCTAAGGTGGTAGTTGCCTTTACTGAAATACCAGCCGAGACATACGACCGTTCCCAAACCTCTACCGTCGACTAAGCATTTATTTGATAGCGATAATCTGCAATTATAGTAAATTACAATATTGTAGGTAAAGCACCAAAAGTCGCTGAAAATGTTGGAGTTTAAATTTTAAACTTTGAGCATCGCGGTAATTGCGTAACACACATTAAAAAAATAACAGTTGTTCGCAATACCTAGGTTTCATTTTTACCCGACTACGGCGAAGAAAAAAGGAGGGTTATGATTTTGACCGGTATGTATGTATGTTCATCTGTTCCCTCCTATCTTCCAAACCACTTATCACAATTTGACAAATGAGGTATCGTTAGAAGCGTCGTGATTGTCCGCTGGTTATAGGCCCTATAAAAATGGCGCCCTCTAGAGGACATAAAGTGAGGAACTTAAAAAAAGATTTTTTTGATAATTCACCCACGTTCATTGCGTTATTTTTACGTTGTTGAGCAGACGAATTTTTCAAACCTATGAAGCAATGGATTAGCAATATCCAGCAAAACTCTCGGATCGTGATTGAAAGTGTGTTACGCAATGATATTTAATTTAATATCATTGGTGTTACGCCACAAAAAATATTCACTCAGTCATTTGTTCAACCTATAGAAGTAGGTAGATAGGTAAAACTGTTTTCATTACATAATTAATCTTTTTTGCTGGGTATCTACTTATATAATTTGGACAGTGCTAACCATGTCATGGTGCTAACCTAGTTTTGTTGCAGTCTGTACCTTGAAGGTACAAATGAGTAAATATATACCTTACATAGGTAGGTACTAGGTGCGTAAACGGTTCGCTGGATTTTGGGTCAACCAAGATTTTTTTTTGCCATCGAAATGCTAAGAAGAATGTGATCAAACATTAGCAAAAAAGTAGTAAACAGACCTTGGACCTTGAAATAATGAATGTTCAGAAAATGCACGTGTGAGAGCTAGGAAAGAAGAATTAAGAAAGTGTATGGTAGGTAGGTACAAAAAAATAACTTGCTCTTCATAACTAATGATGCCTATGGAACCATCACCGGCACCGTAGAAGGCGATGATATCTGTTGCGTGTATGGAAGGCGGAACAGCCAGGCGGGATGGCCCCGATGAAATGACTGTGCGCGATATAAGTTTTCCATTTTCTAGGAGTACCGCTCCTTTATTAGCAACCAACACCAAGAGTCGAATTCTTGTATTCTGTAGTCAACAATAGAATAATTTTCAACAGGTTTAAAATTTAATAGAATAAGCAATCTAATAAATAATTACATTAGGTACCGCAAATGCTGCAATGTCGAGAACTCTATCGTCACAAACATACGAGTGATACTCCCGTAGATCTCTATAGTACGTCACAGTTCGTCCGCTACATAATATCAAATCGCTCCCTATTATACACCTGAAAAATTATACCATGTGAGAAACACAAATTTAAATTATTTTCGGTTGGTAAACTTATAATATTAGAGCTCTGCATCTTGGGGCAAAAAGGCCGGAACCGGATTGTATCGAAATAAACTTATTTGGGGGAAATAGTCGTGGTAAAATGATTTACCAATGAAATATTTTTGTACCTACAGCGAATGATAATATGAAACTATATATATCTTACATTGATGTGATTGTTTCTGTAAGAGCAGTTTCAATACTTAGGAACACCTTCCCTTTTCTTGTATATCCTTTGACTTCATTGCCCGAGGCCGTGAATATTTTATCTGCTTGTGTTCCTAAAATTAAGAATAAAAGGATACAAGTATGTACATTACGAGTCGCCTAAGCACAGGAAGGCAGATAATGTACCTATGTATTACCAACTGACTGGTGATATTAATGGGTGTTGAGGACTTACCCATTGCACAGGCCAGTTGTACAGAAGTAATTGGTTTGCCCGGTAATGTTTTGAATTGGACCACAGGCTCTTCTTCTTTTATGCTCAAACATTGTAGGACTCCGTTCTTATCACCAACTGCTAACTGGAATATGTAAATAGTAAGAATGCAGGTAAGTAAGTAAATAATATTTGGACTGATTTAAAATAGTGAACCTTTTGGTCAATCTTTTGTCCAGATGGAGGCAATATTTTTAAAGTGTCCGGATAAGTTATGCCACATATTGTATAATCTATCCGAGACAAATCATAATCCATTGTGAAGAGAACTATTGTTTTTATGTAGGTACTTATCTTTATTTTGCAACTATATGCCAAAGCTATGATCAAGTCAATCGATAATGCCTTGGCAACGAAAGGCTCAACAGTACCTATAGAAATAAAATGGAATTGAACCTATCGCGTACGGTTAGCCACGGCCACGAGAGAGTTTCACGATTTCACACAATCTTTGACACCAAATTAATCGAAACACTCGATTTTCAGTATTTCACGTAGGTAGTAATAATTTATGAGTTCTTGTTATTTTAATTTTTACATCAGATTCTATTTCCATTTTGTAAATATAGGTACACACGGCTACACATCAAGCTATACATTTCCAGTATAAGCTGACCCCGCATTGTACGGACATCCTATACAATGCGAGATCAGCATAAACTGGTAATGTATAGCTTGATGTGTAGCCGTGTGTACCTACCCGAAGGGTTGAGCATAGGTGTTATATGGCAAAATGTGGAATGTGGGTGTAGTAACGGTTACATCGTGTAACAACCTTAACTACACTCACATTTTGCCTTTCGATGTTAATATAAAGGTCCGCCTAGTCGCCCTACCCGCAGACCGCAGGCAGCAGCAGCAGGCGACGTGTCGTAGCGACATTAGGTACAGGGTTCTGGTTCTGGACGTAAAAACGGAAGATATTTTTCGTTGCTGGCTGACTGTATCTATTTATAAGTATTTATTAAAGTAAGTATTTGGTTTGTATTTTGTTATCTCGTATGTTTACGAGCAAGCTGTGTTGATCGGAGGATTGTGTGACTGTCGTCTTTATGCAAAAAATTCAATCTGTCTAACTCGATTAGGTAATTTTTCAATTTGGATGGTCATGTCGAAAATTCTCAAAAATTCAGAAAAATATTAATAACTGGAAAACTTTGAAAAATCGCGGAACATAGTTAACATGGGAGTGATTGGGATACCCCAAGACTGGAGGGACCATTTTTTTTTGGACATCAATGTCTGCCTGTTTACAGGGTGTAAGGGAGTAGGGAGAGCCATATAAGTAAATAAAACAGCTAAAATCAACAAACCAGCAATGGATTTTAAATACTTGGGCGCGCCCCCCCGACACGGGGAGTGCGGCTACGCGGGTTTTGCAACGGTAACGATACATTGCGCGTGAGGTAATAATACAAATCAGGTTTATTGGATTCCCATAACATTCCTGAAATAATTTAATGTACCGATCGTCTTAGCCGCGGCTTCGTCGTGTTGATATGCTGAATTCATCCCATCATATTAATGGCTGAATTACTAGTATCTTTGCCCAAAAAGAGATAAAAGATTTTTTCTGTCTATGGTATATGCAAAGGTGACAACAATCCAGTCCAGTCAAGTGTCAGTGACAGCTGTCAGTTCAACTCGGTGCAGCTGCAGTCAGTTTGGTATTTTGATTCGTGTTCAGGTTAGGTCCACAATTGTTAATACTTATTTAGAAATAAAAAGTGATATTTATTGTAAAGTACATATAAAATGGAGATGGACAAAGAAAATGTTGTGCAAGCTGTAGTTATTATGGACACATTTAATAACCACTTCAATCCCATCTGTGATAATAAACCTATGGTGAGTTCATTTCTAAATAAATTTCGTAATATATGCACAAGTTTGAAGCATTCTTTCAGTTATTTAAAACGGATCTTAATATTTTAGGGGTTACTACCAGTAGCAGGAGTACCTGTAATAAATTATATACTGGAATCTCTTTCCTATGGTGGAGTGGGGGAAGTCATTTTATTTTGCTGTAATTATGGACAAAAAATTAAAGATTACATACGGTATGTACTTAACTGATATACTTAACTATTTGCTTTATTCTAAGTTGTTGTAATATTATTGAAACATAGGTACTTAAGTTAAATGAAATTGACTTACAGAAAATGTATTGAAGATAGGGCAGTTTGGAGTGTTACTATGGAAGTCCATGTGATGATGTCTGATACATGTCAAACCATGGGAGATGTGATGCGCGAGATTGATGCTGCTGGCCTCATTCGAGGGTATTTTGTCTTAGCAGGAGTTAACAGTGTCACCAACATACATTTTGCATCATTGCTGGAGCAACATAAGTAAAAGAAATTATACTTCTTTGATGTTGAATATAAATCTCTTTAATAATAAATGTCTACAGTAACATCCTTGTCTTTCAGGCAAATATGCAAGAAGGATAAAGGTGCAGCAATGACACTTGTCTACAAAAAGGTGTCCTGGGAGCATCCTTTGATCAGCTCTGACAAGCCAATTTTCTTGGCAGCTGACGCAAATACTAACAAAGTGCTTTTGCATCAGAAATATAAACAGAAATCTACTGAGAAAACCATAAATATACCATTGGTAAGAAGTTTTATCTAGAAAAACATGAATATGATCAAAGCCTTTTTAAGTTTAGTACCTACCTAATGATTTGTATGCTTCTTTTCAGGAAATTGTGCTAAACCATTCTGAGGTAAAGTTGCATCATAACTTAGCTGATGCAAACATAGCACTTTGCTCACCAGCTGTGCCTCCACTGTTCTCTGACAACTTTGATTTCCAAACAAGAGATGATTTTATACATGGGATTTTGATAAATGAAGAAATTCTGGCCAGTTCCCTTTATTACACTCTTTTGAAAGAACATCAGTATGCTGCAGCCGTTACTAACTGGAAAACATATCAGACAGTGTGGTAAGATTTTATTTTTAAATAAATACAAATAAATTTGTTTATAAACATTTAATGGTGTCTTATTTTCGTTATTTTACAGCCGAGATGTATTACACAACTGGACATATCCATTAACTATTGAAGCTGGCTCATTTAACCAGAACAGCTATATCACTATGAGCAATCACAATTTCCGAGAAAAGTCATCAACACTGAGCAGGTAGATTTGATAAGTAGTCTAGTTCTGGTAATAGCTCAGCCTATTTAATTTTTATTTCATATCATGTAAAATTATATTTTTTCAGGTCATGTTCATTAGTAGAAGATGTTCTGATTGGTGCACAAACCCAGATAAATGATAACACCATTCTATCAAAATCAATGATTGGGAAAAACTGTGTCATTGGGAATAATGTAACAATCAAAGGAAGTCATATAATGAACAATGTTGTTATAAAAGATAATTGTACAGTTGTTAATAGTTTTATCGATGATAATTGTACTATAGAAGAGAAGTGTGTTGTTGAAAATGGTACCATGATAGCATCAAATGTTGTTGTTGAAGCTGGCAGTCAATTGAAGGGAAATATTTTGGAAAGTACAGAAGCTGAGAGAGGTAGGATCCTTTTGAAGAAATAAATATTTGTTAAAATAAAATCAGATTAGAAATCTATTGTCCAGGCCTCTTTTGTGATAACTGTCTGGGGTTTGGGTTGAATATGTTTTCATTTTTTGCATGAAATCTAGTTTGAAACATTAACATTTCAGAAAAAACATTGATGAAATCAACATCAGAAAGTACAGAATGGGAAAATGAGTCATCAGGTAGTGGTGGTGATGACTTCATTGGCTTTGAAAAGTCGTGGAGTGATAGTGAATCATGTTACTCATCAGATGGTAGTGATGACTCTTCTTTACCAGATTCTCCTGTCCCTGAAGACACAAACAGTAAGTTTATATTATTTTTTTCCTCCTCAATTTTTCCACAATCCAAGTTTCAATTATTACCAATATTAAAAAAAAAAACCGGCCTAGGCGTGTCGGACCACGCACAAAGAAGAGTTCCATATTTGGGAGTGGTTGGGATGAATTTTATTTATCCCACGAACTTAACATTGCCAGCTAAATGGTTGGATTTGGATATTTTTCACATAACCAAAACCAACCATTTAGCTGGCAGGGGACGTAAACGGATCCCGGAATCCAAAAATGGTTTTCACACACACAATATTGTTGAACGACCTTTGCAAGGACACCTCACACCATGGGATAGACGAGGATAAAGAACATCCCCACTTTACGTGTCGGGGAGGTACATTTTTTTTTCCATGATTTATTTTACCACTTTTTCGGCGTTATTAATATATACATATTAATAACGCCGAAAAAGTGGTAACCAACATATGCCAAATAACAGCTTTCTAGTAATAATAGTCTTTGAGCTAAGCCGTGGACAGACGGACATAGCGAAACTACGTATATAGGTTCCTTGTCGACTATGGAATCCTAATAAGCTCCCAATTTGGTGAACTATGCACACATTAAAAAAAGTATTCATTTGTTTAAAAATAATACAAATTACTCTTCCCCAGGTTACAGATATTATAATACTACGTACAGATACCCAATCCCATACAAAGAAATGACACCACCCTAAGTCTGGCTATTGAGCTGGCTATTTTTCGTTCACCATTTTTTTAACAGATGGCAGCATCAGCGACTCACTAATTGCCAGAGACTGTAGTTTTTTTAACGCCATCTAGGAGTCTTGCCTAGATACTACGCAAGACTCCTAGATGTTTTTCTTCCTTTTTTACGTTTTTTTCTTCCTAGGTGTTCAATTTTTATATTTCTACGTAAAGTACTAGATTAAAAAAAGAAATTGTTTGAAACGACATAAACGCAAGTTTAAAGTGACCCTGTCATCACTTGAGTAAAACGCCATCTATTGCAAAGAGCTCTCAACAAAATGATTAGCAGATGGCTACTTTATCATTCTAAGGGTTCGAATAAACGGCTTAATTTAAGTTTTTTGTTGAAAATCCGAGATTTATGAGTGTAAATACATAAATCAGCATTAAACAAAGATGTTTTGATTTTTACTAATATTACCTCAGCCAAAATTTGTCGTATAACGCTTTTTAGTGATTGTTAATTTCATAAATTGTTACTTATGCTGCCATCTATGATTTTTTTTCAAGACTAATTATAATTTGTTCGAGTTGAGACCCCATGCCCAGGTTCACTCTTTCAATCTGTTTAGTTCTTTCCTCAAAAGACCATTTCAGACACCAATGTACAGTCACGGAAATTAATTGATGAGCCACCTGGCACTGTTCGTATTTTAGCCGTGTAATGCAAATCGGGTTTATTCGGTTCCCGACACGCAAAGTCATATGTCTTCGTATTAGAAGAAGAAAATTATATTTCATATCTTTATCGGTTGGCTAACCTGAGAGCCAGAACTACAAACTTTACAGCAGAGTGACTGCCCAAAGTCAACCAATTGCAGGTCTAGCAACAGTAACCTAGCAACGATAAACAATCGTTGCTAGGTTACTGTTGCGATAGTAACGTTAGCGTACGGAGAAATAATAATAGTCATTTCGACAAGTTCGAAAGTAACGTCTCTGACATTGATATTTCAACTGTAACTGACTTCAGTTAAGTTTTCAGAAATAACGAGTTAATGAGCTATGATTAAAAAGGAGGTTGGTATCAAATAGATTGGATAAACTTAATGCAACATTGTATTTATTTTTATTATGAGAATTTATTAGTAAACCTCTATAGATAAGACTATTTATTTCTGACTTAAAATAAATACAATGTTGCATTAAGATTGTCAAATCTATTTGATACCGACCAAATAGATTTGACAATCTTAATGCAACATTGTATTTATTTTTATTTTTTTATCATTGAGAACTTACTAGGCAACCTCATGGATAAGACTATTTCTGATTAAAAGTAATTTATTTGTCATCTTGTTTACGAGCGCGCGATTTGAGTTCGTGTTTAATCGTGTAATCTCGTGAATGTATGAAACTGCAAAATTGAAAAGTTTGAAGGTGGCTCATCAATTAAAGTCCGTGACTGTACATGGTCTTCACATGATCTGACCAAGATTATGTCTGGATTTTAAAAGAGACTGTGACCTCTAGTTTGTTTCGGCCTTTCTTCTCAGAGTAGTCAGATAGAAAACGCCGACCTCATCTAGTTTTTAAAAATATGGTTGACATGTAAAACTGTTTGTACAGTCGAACAAGCTATTTGGTATACAGGCAAAATATATTAATTTTCCACTACACTGCCAAAATTCGTTTTGTTTGTGTAATTACCTTTTTGAGCTTATGGCTTAGGAGAGTGACGTAAAAGGATTGTTGACTACCGAAAACACTCACAAAATTGTTTAGAGTAGTTGCAAGTTATGTGCCTGTATACCAAATAGCTTGTTCGACTGTACAGACCTACTTACAGAAATAAAATCATTTATCTCATTTTTAGTATTCCTGCAAGAAGTAATTGACAGTTTGGCTAGAGGATATGAAGAAAAGCTCAAGAATGATTATCTGATTTTGGAGATTAATTCATCAAGATATGCATACAACATCCAACTGCATGAAGTTAACTTCTTTGTTGTAAGAGCTCTGCTGAGCATTCCAGTTCTTGCTGAAAACAAAAATGTTCTCAGTACTGTCAAGGATATTTTGAAGTATTTTAGACCTGTTCTATCAAACTACATCAAAACGAAATCTTCTATTATGGATTGTTTGAGGGCTGTAGAGGTAAGTTGAGCCAATAACTATGTTTACAAAGAATTTTCATATACATCATCATTCTCCTGCCCTTATCCCAATTTATTTGGAGTCGGCGCAACATGTCCCATTCTTCCAAACTTCTCTATACAATACATTCAAATATACAATAACAAAAATATGATACCAAAATCTGTGTTTAAATTAGATAGGACAATAACGATAAGAGAAGAAAAGGAGGTAGGATGCTAAATAAAGTGATTTGTTTCCAGGATAGCTGTATAAAATGTGAGTGGCTAGATGGCAAGTCTGGTCAAGTTTTGCATTTGCTGTATGAAGCTGATGTTATTGATGAAGATTCTTTACTGGAATGGCACCAAGATTTGGAGGAAAATGAGAGTCCCATTGCAAACCAGCCATCGCTTGTTAAGTTTTTCGACTGGCTTGAAGAAGCAAGTGAAGAAAGTGATGAATCAGAGTGATTTGTAAATAAAATATATTTTAAATGATATAAATTATTTTTATTTGGCATTAACAACTCAGTTTTGCGCAGATATTGCAAATTACAAAATACCCTTTATGCTATAAAATGAATCAAGGTTCCCAATTAGAAATTATATTTTTAGTGCGTAAAAAGAACATATTTGTAAAGTTCCCTATAATGTAAAGTAACTGAACCCTGCTCTTGGAAGGCAACCAGATGCAGAAAGTGTTATACTTTGCCAGGCCATAGAATTACTTAACGAATAGTAGCATATTGTTGAAATTGTACAGTAGAAAAATTCCTAAATTTATTGACATCAAATGATGTTGGCTCACAAGGAGAATGTATTTTTATCTGGCGCATATGTGTATCGCGTCCATTTTGATGGTTGCTGAGTACTGCTATTTGTATCATGTAGGTTCTGATAGGCCTATCATGGATGTCTTTAATTGGAATCATCTCCCACCCTGAAATAGAAATGGGAACAGATATTAAAAAATATAGTTCAGAATGTGTAATATACAGTGTGTCCGGACATGTACTAGCAATATAGTAAATACTTAAATTATACTTAAAACTAAAACGTTTTCCTGTTTAGGGTACCGACAATGGCCTTTTGTTGTGAATTTTATGTAAAATAGCTCAAAATCTGTTGTTAAAAATATATGTTGGGGGTGTTTTTGTAGTAATTAACAATTATTGGTTCAATTGCATAATTTTTCGTTATTTTTTCGACTTTCACATTTTTTTTCAGCATTGCTTTGTAATGCAGACGGTAGACAATATTATTGCCTTTCCAATAAGCCTATTTTAATCTCGGTATGAATAAAACTTTGAGAGATAAAACTTTAATTTAAATTAAATTTAATTGTTCTTTAAAATAGTTTATATTTAAGTATTTATAATATCAGTAGTCGATGTCCGGATACGCTGTACATGTATTATACAAGTTTTTTGTTTTGTTTTTAAACACCACCTTCAATCTGAAATCTAATTTTAATTGTGCTTGCTAGTTCTTTGGCCAAAGAATTAGCATTGCCAATCAATTTTTACAATGCTGCCAATCTTCTAGGTAAGTTTTAAATTTTGTACCAGGAGTAAATAATTTACTATCTATACATATTATAAATTAAAGTCGCTTTTCCTGTTTGTCTGCATGTCCGTGTTGTTCTTAAAAACTACACTACTATTTTGATGAGGTTTCCACCATCGTTTAGAGAATTTATTCTGGTAGGTTTATGTGTAGAATATGTTATATATGTGCGAAGAAGGAATGGGTTGCTAGTTCTATACATATAAGCAAACACTGATCCGCTTCATAAACAGATTGATGATAGAATGATACAATTAATATGGAAATGTCCATATTAAACCTTCATAAGGCAGTAATTACAGAAACAATTAAAAAGCCATTGTGTCCTCCATGTTCCATATGAAGGGTTAATCGTATCATGCTATCATATTGACGATAAAATATACGTACCACTAGGTTCAATCAGTTCAATAACTTCTATCTCTTGTAGATCATTAAAATGTGTTCCAGCTCGTATTGATATTCTGCTTGGTGTGTAACTCTCATCCAGCTTGTAGTCAGTGTATATGTAGATGTGGGAGACCATTGTTTTCCTTTGAAACTGGATGTTGACCAAGTGTGGAAGTTGGCCATCAGATTGCCAGTAAGTGTCCATGCAGTCATCTCTCAACTGATCTATACCAAATCCTAAATAAAACATAGAAATTTCAATATGATTAATCATAAAATATGGCATTATGATCTAACAACCTTTAGAATGAACATCAGTCGAGTCGTTTAAATAGGTCTAACATAAGTTACAAAGGCGCTAATCAACAGCAGTACTAGGCCTTCGATATTTGGTCCTAAGTCCTTAATAGTAAATCTAGTAATGTTCCTGACCTGGCTTACAAGAAGATAAGCTCCAAATTGCATGGTTTCCAACTTCTCGAACCGTTCCCGAGCGCTCGCTAACCAGTGGATCCTTTTCAGAAGCCATAACTTTGAATTCGAGATTTCTTTTGTTTCTAGGATTAATTTCGTCTTTGTAAGATAATTTAGTTGAGAATATACATTTAAAAACTTTCTGTTTACAAAATGTCACTATTGTGGTCACTATCACAATCACAAACGAGATCACAAATGTGTAATGTGATCACAACACAACAAAGTGACAAAAGTGTGTGAGTGTTTGAATGAAACTGTCAGGTTAGTGTCAGATTGACAGGAGCATTTATTTGGACTACTGGTTTTTTGCATTTACAATTTATGAATTCATCCCATTCATGGTCCATGCTGTATGAGTAGAATAATTCAATAATGTAGATTTTGTTTTTGATAAAGAATAGATTGCTGGCGAAAAAGAAAGTTAAAAAGTAAAACCTAACAAGTTATTGTTGGGCCAAATAACAAGGTAAAACTGTGCGTTTGCACTGGCGAAACATTCACTAAACATCGCACGCTGAGAACGAAAGTGACTCAAGTCAAAATTAACGATTTTTGAGAATCGAATAAAATGTGTTCGACTGATTGAACATTTTCTATACCTACTTTCTAAAATAACTTTTTAATATGAAAACGAAAGTTACGAATTTCTTTTGTATAATATTATTTGGCTTTATAAATTTAAATACAGCGTGTAAGGAACAGCCCTCCGCAGACTGATGGACTGAATTCAGTATAACATAGCAAGTAGACTGAAATTATTTCAGGAACGTTATGGGAATCCAATTAACCTGATTTGTTTTATTACCTCACACGCAATGTATCGTTACGGTGGCAAAACGCACGCGGCGATCGGCAGCGCAGCGAGCCTTCAGTCGCGCACCGCAGTCACCGCACTCCCCGCTACGGGGCGGCGGCGGCGGCGGCGGAGGGGAGAGCGTGCTCGCACCACGTGATTCAAAATCACGTGGCGTGACTAGCCCAGTACCTATTTCATCAACTCGTCCTACATGCCTACGGCCCATTTAGGACGTTTTTTTGATTTTCTGCAAGTCGTCTTAGATGGGCCGTAGGCATGTAGGACGAGTTGACGAATTACCCAACGAGCGATAGCGACCAATTCAGCAGATAGCCGCATGACGTACAAATAAAGAACACAAACCGTAAAAGGTTCACAAAGTCCTTCCGCGGGCGAGGGGCGAAGCCCCGACCCCGATCCCCACGGGTCCTGACGGGGCATCGCGATATCCGAGTGTGCAGTAAAGAACATGTCACAACGTTCACAGATAAAAAAAAAAGTTAATTTAATCCTACCTTAGAATCGCTCCGGACTAAGTCTAAAATTCTTTCTTGAGTTTCACCGTGTAGTGGTGATCCGGCGCCTTCCTGATTGGGAACTATGGGCCGATTTTCTAGTAAACGTTGATAGGCATTGGTAATTATCCGGGCGTCTGATGGATGCCGACGGCCAGGATACCTATCAATGTACAGTCGGAGCGCTTCCCTAGCATTTCCCCGAGCTTCCCCGTAACACATAATCATCGGTCCATACTCAAGAGCACTAAATAAAACCATTTCAAACACTAGAACACCACAAAACACAAATCCAAAAGCGTACACTAACGAAGACGAGCGTAAGCGTAACTTCACAACGCGACTGCGCGAGCGAACTTTACCGACATGCGCTCGCGGCTCAACAACAGCGACACTGCCGCACGGCGCCGCAAACCAACTGCTGTTGCCAACTAAAATAAACATTTTGCACGAGATTTTGCACGAGTTTTTGCCCGAGATTTTGTGCAATGCATTAATAAATTAGGTACGTGTAACGAATACTTAACACATTATGTGCCTTTTTCCTTTAGAAATTAATTGCACAAAAAGATTTCCTATTATCAATAACGGAGTTTTAGGTTTAAGGTGAATCATGTTAGTTCTAACATTTTCGTTCACAAATTGAGGTTTTATAAGTTTGCAATACTGTTGTGATTGTGCAAACGCCGACCATCCGAGCGAAAGGGACGCAGCTATACACAAATCGGAGCGTCTGTTTGGAGTAGTTTGGGAATAGTACCTACGCGCTTAGTCCGATGAACTCTGTAGCTAGGCAGAAAGTGAACAGCTGATTTCATGCGTCGTTCGTTAGAGTATTTCAACATACATTGCTGTTTTTTTTATTTTAGCTGTTTTGTTTACATAAATGGAGTGCTACGTACAGAGAATGTAATTTTACATTAAAATAAAGGAATAGTAACTGAAAAACCGATAAAAAAAATGAAAATTTTCCTGAGAAAATTTCCAGTGGAATATGATTTAAAATAAGGAGCTTAATGCCCCCTGTTAATTTATGGAGGGCTGTCCCTTACACGCTGTATACTAATATAAAAATTAAAAAATATTATTTTTTCTATATAAAATAACTTCTGGAAAAATAATGTCAGAAATGAGTCCATGAGTTTAACTCATGCCTAAATAAATAAGTGACCGAATTTGATTTTATGCCACCTAGGTTGTCAATATAAGAAATAAGAAAGTGACCTATACCATAAATTGGTCACTTAATGATTATAAATTGTACGCAAAACTTACGCCCACAAATTGGCACAAAACTGACAAAAAGTGTAATCGGTCGCTACGACACTAAACTTGACACGTTCTGCTACATCCACTCGCGGTGCAGTACTGATTGACGACACGGTTGGCGCAGTGGCTGAGCGATGGACTGCTGCGCAACGTGTTGCGGGTTCGATCCCCGCACGGAACAAATATTTGTATGATCTGCAAGTAGTTGTTCCGGGTCTGGGTGTTAGTGTATGTGAGTTTCTATGTTTGTAAACGCACCCACGATACAAGAAGAAATTCTTAGTGGGGCAACGTTTTAAAAAAAAAAAAATTGCGTCCCTTTCACTCTGGTGCGGGGAGTGTGAAGCGCTCAAAAATAAAGAGACCGAAAAGCCCTCTATCCCTCCCTGACCATTAATGGTCTGTTTTTAAATATAAGTGTGAAAAGTGTACTTTTTTGAGTCATTTTGTATATTTAACTCATTTTACTAAAATTTTGAGATAGCTCACTTTCGTTCTCAGCGTGCGACATATTGAAATCTCCGTTTTCTGTCAATGTATCAACTCGCGTTCGCATTGTCACGCAACTTGTTGCCGCGACACATGTTTGACGTTTCATATCACTTGACATGTTTCGCCACATGTCTTTACAAACCAATTTCGTATCAAGCATCATGGCATCATGTTGTAAGTTTTGTTTTGACACTTTAGTCGGTTTTTATAGTCTACACCTTTTTTATCCACAAACATGGAAAGCCTTGCCCAAGCTCTTTAAACTTCATCGTATCTACTTTGGACCACTCTATGTTTCGATATTAACACGGGATGTTTACCATCATACTCGGATAACACTAAAAATCAGGCAATACACAAGTTGCGAGACATCATTTGACATAAACAAACAACAGTGCTAACGCAAACGAGTCAAATCTCTATACAAAACATGTCTATTGTGAATGTTTCTTGACAGTGCGAACGCAGTGAACAACTTTCTGTAGGATCTATGCTATTTATTTATGGTAATTAGGTAGGTACCTACCTACGTGTAACGCAGTCTGCGGTTTGTTCATTTCGGAACAATTTCACGACGTTTAGGAGTTTTAGGCGACCAGATGAACATACTTACATAGCCTGATAAAATCAGACAACCTTTGGCTTTGCCGTAGTCGGGTAAAAATCGAATAGAACATAACATCACACCTGTCTTCCCTGACGGGTGATTCAACACAGCATCAGCTCAGATTATTCGTAAAAGAACCGGAGTCATCAACATAGCCTGTACCTACCTAGAGTGTAGTAACAACTTACCAAGTTGAAGTGGCTGTGTTTGTCGAATGATGTTTACAACCTGATACAGATAGTTCTATCCACGAAGACTTGCAGCACTCCGCGGTAAGCTGTAGGTACTTTAGTACGGAGCGGAGTGGGGCGCGTCTTCGTGGATGGCACTATTTGAACACATACTTACAAATGTTTTTAGTACAAAGTTATTATAGTAGGTAAGTACATTACTGTCGCGGCCTGCAACCAGCGCATTGAAGGACGATCGTGAAAAAGTGGGCGGAGAAAATTAAAAACTTAAGAAAATGGGCTACCCTGGCACATCTTTACCTGAACCTGAACTGATCCTATACTCTTATACCTAATGCTACAATCGATCTCATGGTATAGTGTTATATTTTACCCCGTGCATCCCAAAAAGCTCTTTAACTATTGCGAGTGTTGACAGGTCAAGTTTAACTCATAAATCGTCGGCCTCTTTTAGGCTACAAACTACCAGAATATATTATTATTCGTAGTACCTATGAGGACCAACAAAAAGTCGCCAGTGAAAAGTGGCACCTAATTTTAAGAGAACCTACCTACTTATAGCAGTTATTCCCGTTTACAAGAATGGAGCCCCCAAGCGGTGTTACGGGTAGCTTTCTTTATAACAATAGCGTTCTGTACAAGACTCCTAAACTAGGAGGGTGCAAGCAAATCATTATTTTGCACAAGCTGCAGCAGTCAATTTAGGAGAAAAATCATTGAGCTGATGAAGATTTGGCCATCATATTTAGTCGATTCGTGTATTTTGAATAAGTTTAGAAAAAGCGTTAGCTTATCAAATATGTAGGTATATGTTGTACGTAACGTAGGTTTAACTACATATGTAATAAGTACGCTATTGGAGGATCGCTCTAAGAAGGTACCACCACGGTACCACCTATTGGGTATTTCCGCTGATCAATAATTTCCCTTAGGTAACAAGGGACACATAGACTTGGCACTTAGCACCTCCGAATGAGAGATTCATAGTCAAAGATACTTATGCGGTTTTGGTGGTAACTATAGATATTATTTACCATAGATTATGTATTCGTTAGTGCTTGGTGCTCTGCCAGGGTTGCGGGAGAGTCCGAAAGGGATACCGGGACCCTTGGTAAAAGGCAACTGACACGCCCTTCCGCTCCGGCCAGAGCGGGAGAAATCATTTGATGATACACTAAAAAAAAAAATGCTTGGTGCTACCAGTTCGATATCTTGAAGTCTTGAAACAGTGCGTTTCTGAACACTCTTTGATAATAGGTATACCTAATCGAATTCCAGCATTAGTATCTTACTCGTGTGCACTTTATTCTTTTTTATTCACGTACATATTGTTGCACAATAATACCGAGATGGGAACGAGTTGACAAATTGATAACTTTATAATTAGTGGTTAGAGTGCGGTGGTCTAATTTGAGTATGGCATGTGGTGCGATGAGCCCGTACCACCGCGGGAACTGTCCACTCGGAGAATCCCAGACGGACACCAAATGTTAATACAGTTCCGGCCCTGCACACGAACATTAAGCATTTCATTATCAAAACATAACTCACTGTGCATGTAGGTGATGTAGGTATTTTGAATAGGTGTAGGAACCTATGTGCTATTGTTGGTTCTTATTATATTTTGAAAGACTGAAAAAAATAAAATGATTTTGAGCCTTAGACACTGACATGTTTTTTTAGAAACTTATAAACAACGTGGTGCTTCTTTGATTGTGTACGTACCTAAAAAGTGCATAAATCTTGGTAGGTATTATTCTCAAGTCTTTTATCTAGGTGCCTAGGAGCAAATGCGGTCCGACAGCATATTACGCCTATGAGGTTTTTTTTTTACCCGACTGCCCCAGAAGGAGAGTATGTTTTTCGAGAGTATGTAGGTCTAGGTATGTCTATTTCTTTGGCAAGCTCTTTAGCCTAAACTGTTTGATGGATATGAGGTGTGGTTAGATTCTTCTTAACTGTGGGAGTGACTTAAGCTACCTATATAATATTTATATAATGCAAATAGGTACTTAAAGGGAGGCCAAGCTTTATATTAAAAAAAAAAATAGTATTGGTACTTATCAAATAAAAACTAGTAAGGTGTCAAAGTGAATTCCAAATAAAGTAAAAAGTTTAAAATAAAGCAATTTATTTAAAAAAACGGCCAAGAACGTGTTGGATCACGCACAATGAAGGGTTCCGTAGTTGGAATGAATTTATCCCAAGGACAAACTTATCATTGTAGTTGAAAAACATGTTCTCCTATAGTTAATTGATTCAGGCGTGACTTTGCGGAAATCCATTATAAAATACAATAGACGCTGATATATTTAGTAACCTATTCCGCTTGAATATTCTTCAAGAGTCATAAAAACCCTGTTAGAAATCGACACGTGTTTCACCTCTCAACGAGGCATCTTCAGGATGACGATTGACGAATTGCAAACCAGAACGCGACGTGTTACCACATCGAGCGCTGGACGCAGAGAACTCTTGAACAGAACAGAACGGGTTTTTATGACTCTTGAAGAATAGTCAAGCGGAATACGTTACTAAATATATCAGTGTCTATTGTATTTTATGTTCTCCTATACATTTCAACTGCAAACGTACGCACAATATTGGGAGATTTACCACGGTATGTTATTTTAAGACCATAGACTTCTTATTGGTTTTCCTGTGCTAATAACAGGATTTTTTTTCAAAATTTTAGACTCAGCAATTTCGGAGATAAGGGGAATTCCCAATTTTCATTTATTTTCTTAAATCTTATCTATAAAAGTATTTATTTAAAAAAAAAAAACCCAAAAAGCCCTTTGTTATGTCACACGGTACAGTTTGCATAACTTATTTTTATTTATTTTCTATTTGCCCCCGAAAATCAATTTTCGTTAAACGTCTGTTTGTCACAGAAATTGATGAATGTGCACCAAGTTTCAACTTAATCGGCCCATTCGATTCGGAGTAAATTTGCTGTGACAGACGGACAGACAGACAAACACAATAAGAGGTGATCCTGTAAGGGTTCCGTTTTTTCCTTTTGAAGTACGGAACCCTAAAAAAACAAAAAACCCGACTGCAAAAACACATAAAAAGAGAAAAACAATTTTGTATTTTTAAATAATTTGTTGCTTGGGGTACTCGTAATCCTTATGGATGTCCTCCGAGCTGCAACGGGCGGTCTTTGTCAGACTACATAGATATATATACTGGTGAGACAATGTTAGACTCTTGACTAAAACCACACGGTGTTCTCCAACTACTTTTGGCGGCCCGCTGGGTTCATTACACTGTGGCACTTGCGCAGTGACGCGGAAGACCACATTACCTAAGTACCTCTAGGTACCTAAAGGTACTTAGGTCATGTGGTCATGTAGTGTTCCCACCCAAAAGCAGAGTGAAGGAGGCAGTAAGTGATAGGTTTTGGTTAGTCCAATGATTATACCAAACCAACCTATTCTTTTTTGGGGGTAAATAAAGCCATAGCCACACATTTTTAATCAATTTATGATTTAATAAATTATATTTTTTTTACAATTTCTACCTCATAGACTCGCCGTAGGTAAGTATTTATGTTCCATGGTATAAAATATGTTCCTTGCTCATAGATAAGTTCATAGATAATACACTATAGAGATTAGTTACTTCTACCTATTATTATGACATCAGAGTTTGACATATTAAATTCTCGGAAATAATATTTCTTACATTAAAAATTAATTTGTGTTTTTTATAGAGCTAGAATCAATCATGGGGTTAGGAAAAAAACAAATTGAGCAGCTCTCAGTATTCTCTTCGTCAGCAATGGTGTATGGATTGGGTTCATTCGTTACCATGCTATACATCACCGAATGGAAGCCTGTTTGTAAATACATTCCGTTTTTTAATGGAATAGAAAAGTTCCAAGATCCCAAACCAGAAAAATAATTTTACTTCAATACGATAAAATATCAATAAGTAGGTACATGACAGGTGGTCATGCAATAGGTAATGTAATAAAAAAGCTAGTTATTCAAATTAAGGAGGGCAAGCTAAGAGCACGCGCCCGAAATAACACAATAGTAATCTGGAAAAAGAATGGAATTATAATAATGACTGGTGTTGGCATCAGGTGTGCTCGGATTTGTAATAAAATGTCAACCGGATCGTGCGCAGCCGGCGCTGGCGCACGCGCGCAGCTGTCGGCCCTCCTCTGGCCTCCGCTGAGGTGTGCCCTCCGAATAAACATTACCTCTTTGTAGTGTATTGTAAAATTGTATTGTACTGTATTCAACGATATATTTGTAATGGAATAGTCAAATAAAAAAGAACTATAATCAGTGCTTGTTATTTAATTTCCTGACACATTCTATTCACGTTTGTGTGTCGCCAAATGTTCAAATGTAGGTAAAATAATAATACATAATAATTATATAAAGGAAGGTGCCTCCTGTAAAATTGTATCCTACAGGATTATTCACGCCGCCACTACGCTGGCCTACACCTCGTCTACGCTGGCCTACGCCGCGCCTAAGCTTGCCTACGCCGTAAGTACCTATGCTGGCTTACGACGCGCCTCCGTTTGCCTACACCGCGCCTACGCAGCGTTAAAGCCTACACTGGACTAACGCACAGGGCGAAGATACTCTTAAATAAAATACTCATAACCTGTTTTTGAAGATTTAGTGTTCCTTTACTGACTCGACTAAAGTTTGTGTTTCTACATTGGTTCAATTTGGCAATCTAAGTTGGCAATATTTAGCTGGATAATTTCTTTACTTTTTTTAAAGCTATTCAGTCTGGCGTGGTGTAGTTATCTCTTTTTACCGACTTCAAAAAAGGAGGAGGTACTACGTTCGGATGATTGTTTTTTTTATTTTTTATGTATGTTCACCGATTACTCCGCCGTTTGTGAACCGATTTTGAAAATTCTTTATTAGTTCAAAAGGGTATACTCCCGAGATGGTCCCATATAAATTTTATTAAGTTTGCTTGCGTAGTTTTTGAGCTAGCTTCAATATTACGTATTTTTCCCACAGTCTATGTAGACGATATAATTATTAGACTCCTTCACTGTTATTTACATAGCAGGTAGTAACTTGTGTGGGGTAGGTACCACCACTAAAAAGTGAAAAATTAAAACTTTTTACAAAAAAAAACAACCGACTTCAAAAAAAACACAAAAAAAGTGAAAAATAACTTTAATTTCGGAAGTCGGTGGCAAAAAACGAAAATTAAAAAGCAAAGACACCGACTTCCGAAATTAAAGTTATTTTTCACTTTTTTAGTGTTTTTTTTGAAGTCGGTTGTTTTTTTTTGTAAAAAGTTTTATTCTGTTTATATCTGGGTCCCTTGACATGTACTAATTTAGCACAATTTTCTTATTATTGTTAAATCTACCTACTACTTATGAGGTCTTTTTTTAGTAAGTACAGCAAAAGCTCTGTATCTGAAAGAGCTTTTTTACCGACTTCAAAAAATGAAGGAGGTACTACGTTCGGATGATAGTTTTTTGTTTTTTTTGTTTTTTTTATTTATGTTCACCGATTACTCCGCCGTTTGTGAACCTATTTTAAAAATTCTTTTATTGGTCGAAAGGGTATACTCCCGAAATGGTCCCATATAAATTTTATTAAGTTTGCTTGCGTAGTTTTTGAGCTAGCTTCAATATTACGTATTTTTCCCACAGTCTATGTAGATATAATTATTAGACTCCTTCACTGTTATTTATATAGCAGGTAGTACTAGTGTGGGGTAGGTACCACCACTAAAAAGTGAAAAATAATAAAAACTTTTTACAAAAAGAAACAACCGACTTCAAAAAAAACACAAAAAAAGTGAAAAATAACTTTAATTTCGGAAGTCGGTGGCAAAAAACGAAAATTAAAAAGCAAAGACACCGACTTCCGAAATTAAAGTTATTTTTCACTTTTTTTGTGTTTTTTTTGAAGTCGGTTGTTTCTTTTTGTAAAAAGTTTTTATTATTACATAACTTAAATTGGATCGTACGTACTATGAATAAGACCCAGACGCGTCAAGGACCAAGGGCCACAATAGGGAGATCAAAAGTGGGGTGAGGTGCGGTGTGGAGCCGCGTTCCGACACAGCCCTATTTACTTTGTCTGTAGGCCGCTCCAAGAGCGGCTGTGTACGGTGCGCGTGCGTTCGCTTCAGTCGAGTTACGAACCCATTTTGTAAACAAACTTGTTTACGGGACGCGGACTTCGAAAAAATATTTCGCTATTGCTATCGAACAATACTTATTACTTATAAACAATCTGTGGACATTAAAGTGTTGATTGAGTTGTGCAAACAATGGATTTATCCTGTGGAGAGAACTTGCAGAATTCTGGAAACAACAGTGGAAGTGGAAGGATGGTCGACATGTGCGTTGCAGGTCCTGATCGGGCTTTAGACCGCGACCCTCGGCTGCTCCTCAACCTGCTGGCTCTGGAGAGGGCACACGCTCTTCACACGGATTACTTCCAAAATGTACAGATTGACATCCAGCCCTTCATGCGGAAGGTAGTCACCACCTGGATGTTAGAGGTACGTTTTAATACCACATTTTATTACTATCCCATACGTTTAATCATTTTCCGTGTTTATAAACTTTATACTTAAACAAAATCAAAACATAACCAATACTAGTACAATAATCTAAATCAAAGTATCATAATAATGTGCTTATCGGGTCGCAGCTAACAGCTGATTAGAGTGAATGACCTGAATATCTGAGTAAGTAGGTACACGTAAGTATAGTATATGTGCGTAGTTGCTCCAATTTATACTATGAGAAAGTACCTATCATATTTAACTTAGTTATAGACTGCTTGCTTAGCTATTATTATCTCCTGAAATGGAAGAAGTAACTAAAACAGATATTATTTTAGGAATGTAGGTATTAGGTAGAAACATAAAAAAAATAGAGGTTTTCTAGATTCTATGTCGTGGGTAGGCTGAAAACAATTTTTTTTATTGACTACCTATTACAATTTGCATAAGTAAATAGAGAAAATATGATGTCATGTTGGTGAATTTGGGTATCATGTTATCATCTAATGATACCTATTTTATTATTGTTTATCTCATGTAACCTTTTAAAGAGGTGAATGCACTTCTAGTTCAGTCTAAAGGACATAATTTAAATATTCATGAACCTAACATCATATGTAATTAGTTAAAAATGTTTCGTAATATCTACTAAGGAATCGTTTCTGGAGTTCCTCCGGCGTCTTCTAATTTACGCACCAGTGACAATGACCCCATCCCGTCACTCGCTGCATTGTGACGTAACTGCGTGAGCATAATCTATCGTAACACACCAAGAAACATATAATTACTGTAGGTATTATTTATAAAAAAAACAATGTGGTGTCGTGAGGTATTTTTGTATAATGATGCTTTTTTTTCCTCCTATCTTATTCAGCTTAATATTTCCTCCACAGGTATGCGAGGAGCAACAGTGTGAGGAGCAGGTGTTTCCCTTGGCAGTGAGCTACATGGACCGGTTCCTGGCTCAGCGCGCCATCTCGCGGCAGCAGCTGCAACTCCTCGCCGTCACCTCCATGCTGCTCGCCTCCAAGTTCCGCCAGTGCCACCCCCTGTCTGTGGACCTGCTTTGTGCTTACACCGATAACTCTGTGTACCCACATGAAGTCAGGGTAAGGATCGTTCGTTTTATTTCTAATTTGTTCAAGGTTTATCTTTAGAAGACAGCTCGCTATTTCCAGGATTCACTTCGTCAACATGACAAGCACGTGGCTGATCCAAGTACTACCAGGCTTTGACTAGATTCGTCCTGATTCTGACAGACTATCTTAGATTGTATCATGTCAGTGTAATGCAGGTGACATTTCCTTCCTCGAATTCAATCTTACATAAAAAGCCAAGTGGCTCTATCGCCTTCGACGTCCGGGACCGTACATCCTGTGACAAAACTTAATTGTTGTTTTGATTCTACTGTGAATGAACTTCGATTAGTCGAGTCAAATGTCACTCCTTTACCCCAAAGCGACATTTCCTTACACCATGCCCGTTTCCGGCAATTACACCTTCCTCGAGAAAGTTAAGAGGGCTCATAAGACTGTCACCCTCCTTATGTAGCCACAGCCTGTGACGAAGTAAGGCACCGAATTGGTCGCTCACTAGCTTCCGACGGAAATATGGGCTACAAGATACGATACATGGCCAGTTAAATTAGAACTAATTTAAGTAGCCGTCATTCTACGTCTTTAATGAGATGAGGTTGTTGCACTCGGTATTTTTGGTTGATGAAGTTCGAGGTATAAAAGGCTATTCACAGGCTATTCCAAATATTGACGCATCAAAAAACCCACTCGAAATCGAAATGTGGTATTGAATAAATTCCCACAGCTCACCATAATGACAAAATTGTCATAATCGTTCACACCCGCACAGACAGGTGCGATTCGTAATCGCTCATGAGCTTGCCCTTTGTAATCAATTTTGACTTTGTCACCTTATTCACACGCTTAACTACGCAATAGCAATGTGCCTTTAATGGAACATAAATCATAATGAGTATTATTTGACGCTACACCAAGAGAAATGCGTTACGGCAAAAATAATTAAGGGCCGGTAGGAAGCAAAATTGCCTGTCTTCAATTTGATTTTTCATGAAATTGATAAGACTTAGGTGTAAAATAAAAATAGTATGAGTAACTACATGATATTTCCAAACTTTTTGTGGAACAGAAACACAAAATATTAAAATTTTCTCGATAAAAAAATATCACGAAGTTACCTCTAATTTTCACGTATTTTCGATTTGTACTTAAAATGCTAATGCCTATTATAATAAAAATTAGATGATTATATGTATTAAAACAAGGCAAAAAAAATTGTGTAGGCTTTTTTTTTTATTCCTTTTATTTTTGGTTTTATTACGAATCAAAGCTTGTAGGACTTACGACGTTCTTAGTTCGTGGAAGAAGCCATCTTCCGTCGCACATTACGGGAACTTCAAGCATATTTTTGTTTCACAAATCAGTCGGCGTCGCTCTGTTGAGACGAGAGGACTACGCTCAAATTTTTAGCTGCGCTGAGATATTATTTATTTTCGTAAATAATATTTTCGTAATTTATCACATTCCACAAAAGAAACTGAGACATAGAAAACATGAAAAAAACACTAAAACCACTTCCAAAACGAATATTACAAGTGTTATTGATTAATAAATAAATAAATACCGAGTCTAAATAAACATATAAAATTCAATGTTGATATTTGAAAACTCAAGATGACATACATTTTATTTGACAGATTTTTGACTGGTATAGTAGCACGGAGTATAGAAAGAAGTAGGTAAAACTAGCGCCATTGCTCTGTATTGCGGTGAATTTTCTTGCGGAGAAAATTTACAACATAGCCAACGAGTCCATTCCACGTTCATTTGAAAGTTCGCACTGGAGATTAAATCTTATTGCGATTTACTCAGGATCCAAATTCGTTTACTCCCACTTTTTTTGACAAACTTCTTGTAAGGTGACCCTTAGACGAACAAT
Organism: Lithophane semibrunnea; assembly: GCA_947363905.1. Classification (NCBI taxonomy): domain Eukaryota; kingdom Metazoa; phylum Arthropoda; class Insecta; order Lepidoptera; family Noctuidae; genus Lithophane; species Lithophane semibrunnea. The sequence goes on along the minus strand of OX376192.1, from coordinate 10,027,938 downwards.
TGGAGCGACTGACCGCCCCTAAATAGAACTTGTTTAGAATAATACCTTTATTCTGCGGTTATTAGTATAACGAACGAACTCGAACAGATTCCGTATGACTCCGGATTTTTAATTTGTCTGTCCGTGATGTCTTGTTTATATCTCTTTAGTTGACTTTTTTGTCGTAGTTGGGTTTTAGTTTTTACCTGACTACGGCGAAGCAAAAAGGAGGGTTATGATTTTGACCGGTTTCTATGTATTTATCTATGTCTGTTCCCACATATTATCTTTCGTTGGAAGCTTCTTGATCGTCCGCTGGTCATAGGCTATATGAAGACACATTAAATTGAAAATGGCGCCCTCTAGGTGACATCATGAACAACAAAAAAATATTTTTTAATCATACCATGTTGGGTATCAAATGAAAGGTTTTAATTATAACATTTCAAAAATATATATTATAACCTCAAAAAAAACCGCGACAATCTAGACGTATATTGCCATATGTTTATGTTAACGCGTGGGATGATAACTGCCGCTTCACGCGCCGCCGCACCGTAAACAGAAAAAACGTCAGACGCGCCGCGTGACGCCACACTGCACGCGACGCGCCACGCCCCGCGTCTCCGTAAATGAGGCCTAAAGTTATAATGCAACTTGGCATGTTTTCAAAGCTACAATTTCAACAGTTACAAAGAGGGACCATACTAAACTTTCTACTAAGGGACTAGTTATAACAAGCGCCCGAGACGCGCATTTTGTACGCTGCGTTTCGGGCGCTCAATAAAATTGTATGAATTCCTATGTAACGAATTATATCAAGCGCTGCAGTCTAAGCGAGCGCCAATGCCGGGCGCCGTTAGGCCTGCACATGTCGCAACTTGCCACTCTCAACTTGCATCTCCGTTGTGCGATTTACAAATAAGACTGGGAGAAAATATGCCGCGGGCATTGCTGCTACGTGCGCCGCCGTGATGAAACGACGCGTGTGACGCGGCTATGCCATTCGCGGGCTCCGCCGCAAAAACGCTCCATTTCAAACAAACGCGTGTAAAATCGCGTCTCCGTAAACGCACTCATACAACGCCATATGTTTGAATTCAGTGCGAGCCGCGCCGCCCAAAGCCACGCGCGACTCCTCGCGTCTCCGTAAATGAAGCCTAACCGTGCCCTTAACGCTTGGACGCAAGTTCCTTTTTCACTATTTTTCCTTGTCATTTTCTCCGTATTAGTAATAAACTTAAAAGAAACACGGTTCAAAAGTTACAACAAAATGTGGAAATCTTGTTGCGTTTGACGAGCGTCCAAAACGCGCCGGGCGCGCGCCCAAAACACAGCGCCGGTACTGAGCGCGTACCTCGGGCCTTTGTTATAATTAGTCCCTTTGGTACTTTGGCACCCATTTACATAGATGAATAGATATCAATTCTTTTAGTGGTGAAGCCGACAATCCTACATTTATTTCTTTTGTACAGAACTCGGCCTCTATTTCACATGTTTCAAATGTTTTCGAAGGGGATTGCGACGTTTGGCGCAGGAAAGGTTTTCATGACACATGCCATATTCGATGCACAATACAGTGCAAAATTCATTATACGAATATTATTTTTTACTTGGGTATCACTTTGCATGATCCTCCAAAGGGAGAAATCCACGATATAGCATTATATTTATTACTTGGTAACACAGTTTTCCACAAAGACGTCATTAGGTACAAATTGTACAAGGTCCTAAATAAAATTTGGTAACATTTAAATTTGAACTTTTTCACGTCAACATTGAGTTTCTAGTTCCAAAACATGGACATGATCTATAGTTCTGAATTCAAGCTTAGCGTATCGTATAAGCAAAATAAACTACAGAAGATTGAAATTCGAATTCTATAAACGCCAGATGAAAAGTTTCTGCTGGCGGGAAGGCATTGTGTTTTGTTTTCGTCGTGTTTAATGAGAGGGGTAGGTAAGGGTTGCGCGGGTTAAATATGATTTTTTGCTGTCAAACTACTCCCCCTTAAGCGAACTAGATACGCAGCTCGGGTGCATTTATGTTTTTGAATAAACAAATATCTCCATAATCTTCTTGATTCCTGACCTCTCTCCTGTTAAAATGACTAACATGCACCATATGCTATAGTTAAATATCATTTGGACACCGTGAGAACATGTTTGGCCTCTCCTTCAGTGCGTATGACACCGTGGAATGCTTCGTATTTCCTTGCTATTAATTCGTGCGATGATCGCGATATGCCTGCAACGCGCATACTTAATTTAATGCTGTCATATGGTGCGGGCCGATCCTACTTTCCCATACTTAAGGGACTATTACTTAAATATTCACCAATGCCATCATTAAAATGCTATGCATATCGTATAACTTTAATGATATTGATCAAAGAATTAGTAGTGTACGAATATTTTCAAATATTTCTACATACATGTGAACTGGGATGTGAAGCCAAGTCAGCGTTTTTACCAAACAACTAAATGACTTCCATATTTCTTCTAGTAGATGTTACCTTTCTTTGAGCTTTTATTCCTAAAGGCGTTATTGTTGTAACAACTTTAATATGCATGGCTACATAAATCATGGTTATCTGTCTGGTAGTACGGTTAATGAACTCAAATCTCACTAAAGACGTTCGTAGCTTGAATGGCGTTCACCCTGCCTTTATCTAAATTAGTACATTTGTTGTTGTGAGTGTAAACAAGGAATCGTTTCACCGCCCTTATTATATCAGTGGCCATGTGAAAAATATCGCCAGCGAAGGGTTCCATTGTCCCTTATGTTTTCTTATGACATTTCTACTGTAATTGTAACGTGATTCGCTACTTTTTGCGGTTTCCGCCTAACCCATCAAGTATGACGGTTACGTATCAACTGTTAAGAATAGGTCGCACATCCCTTCCTTTAAATATACAGGGAATTTGTTTTAAATGTAAGAAAGTATACTGTTATTCACACGGGGTCGTGCCCTTTAGGGATAATTATATTCAAAAGCGAAACGACCGTCGCTTATATTGCATTTTTTTTGTTAAAGCAATGGGAAGTTATGCTCCTTCAACGATTGAACTGGCAATTGTCTATTGCAACGGCGTTTGACTTCGTGGAGCCGTTCCTGGCACGAGTGCCGTGGGGCCGCGCCAACCCGCTGGTCAGGACACACGCGCTCACGCTCACCTCAGTATGCTATACCGGTATGTACATAAATAATCTTCATTACTTACAAGTAAGTACTTTCAGGTTTTACGTGTGTAGGTATTTCAGCAACAATAAATCTCCCGCGAAACTTGGCCAACATGCGGGTCGAGTTCACTTCCTACAATGATAGTAATTAACTTAAATCGATAAATGCCGTTTGGTGTCAATTTTTTTTCCACTAATTTGTTCAGGTTTTAGCTTAATGATTATATGGGAGGCCCCTTTGTTTTGGAATGTGATTGTTGGCTAGTGGTCAGGGTGTAGCGATGTAACGTGGGGTGCAGGCTGCACGCGTGTATCGGAACGCGCACATGCCGTTTGCGCCGTGATAACGCGCACACCTTGCGCCTGCGCACCCCTCAGCCACTGACCCTCTTGCACTCCCATTGTAAATACACGAATGACCTCACTACATTTTTAAATTTCAAATTATGCCATTATATTTCAAAACAGCTCATACGGTATCCACTATCCAATGATAAAACCTGTTTGCGTATTAAACCTTAGTGTAGTAAAATATCTTTATAGAGGACACGTGGCAGGCGAATTAAGTACCTCTACATACTTACAATTTACATTTATTTGTATAGGTACTTAGATACTTTATTTTATTGATACAAATATCGCACAAATTAAATGAAATTAGCGGTAAGTTTAGTTAGTAAGTAATTTTACACTTCAATAAGACAAGAATTTTATGAACCGATGTTGAAACTGAATTATGTACAACTCGATTTAGTATAGATATTTAGTTGTATTCTATAGTTTAGTAGGTACTTACTCCTGTTTAAAGTACATGTTCGTGACTAGTTTATGTACTGTAAACGTTCATAGTGCCGTCCGTAGACGTTAACCACCAATGACCCCTTGACATTACTCCCTACGAGGGTTGTGCTTTTCCGATCACTGAACACAATAAAAACTGGTGGAAATTACTAATTCATATTAAGTTCGTTGCTTGGCTAAACACCTGACCTTTATTTAGCACCTTCGTTATAGTTTTTAATTTATAAAAAATGCAATACTTAATAATAAATATATATCCGGTTGTTATTACAACGAAGTTGAATGTTTTTACATGAAGCTGATAGTTGAAGAAATCAATACTTATTGACTTTACAAACAGCAACAAAGTCTTCTTAATAGACTACATAGTACCTAAACCTTTCAGCCTCTCAGTAGTTTTAGTATAATAATAAATACACCCTTTGCAAAAAAAACGGGCGGTTTTGATTTTTGTACATTATTGGTAATCATTTAGTTGTAAAGAGGTTTTAATAGCCAAGCATATAATAAAGAGTCTGGGTAAGAAAAAAAGTTAATTCGAAATTCGAAACTTTTGTTTAAAAAAAATAATAATCCCGTTTTCCGTTTGTGACTATTACTAACATTTTGCAGGTTTGCGGTTAGAAGGTTATCCTGGCAACTAAAACTAACTTCTCGTTATTTTTAGTAGAATAATTTATGTTTGTCGCATAATCCAGCCTTATTGTGACTTAAAAGTGATATCTTTGTGTCGATTGTAATGGCAGAAAAAGCGTATAAGGGCTAGTAAAATTGTAGCGCTGCTGGAAGAGGGGTGTAGCCAAAAAACTATATTCTTATTGATTATAACAAATTACTAGTCGTTTATGCTAATGACATAGTAAAAATATTAATATTATCCATACAAAAGCCAATGGCTGTTAATTTGCCCGTTTTTTTTGCAAAGGGTTGTATTTTTTTCAACTAGACTTTATGAAATACAATCTAAAAAAAAACTATAAAAATATCTTCTTTCATCTGATCCCATCATTGAAATTCGAATACCTACAATTTCTTGTTGTCTAGCAATAAAATCAGATACCTACTAATGTCGGTTATTCTCAATATCATCTATTTTACATACATAACATCACGCCTGTAATCCTCGAAGGATTAGGCAGAGGTGTACTTATAGTATTTACACCCACATTTCGCAAGTTATGGTGAAGTCCCTGTAATAGGAGGCGAGCTTATTGCCATCAACCGGCCTGAAATTCCAGATGGAAAACCAAAAACACTTTACACGACCTTTTTTTTTTTTTTTTTTGAGGGTGGGAAATCATCCAATGACTTCTCCCGCTCTGGGTGGAGCGGAAGGGCGTGTCAGACTTTTACTGACTAAAACCCACCCGTGTTCCTTCAGTTGCCTGTTGCCAAGGTCCCGGTATCCCTTTCGGACTAACCCGCAACCCTGGCAGGCATCGGTCCTAGCGGACCCCGCCAATTGTGCTGACATCTCTTTGAGGCGCGCGTGGAACACGACGCGCCATCGACCCGTGCCTGGTCCTGATCGGACGGCGAGCTTCCCATTGCTCGCCGTCCGCAAGCCCGCGCCTATGGTGGCCGGGAATCCGCCTGGGATTCCCGACGCCCAGGGCGTCTCCAGCGGCGGCGGCGGTTAGGGGCGTGAGGGGGCAAACTTTGCCTCTCCCTCATGCGTTCCGCCTCCTCCTTCGCACTCCGCCTCCTCCTTCGCACTTTACACGACCTGGGAATCGATCCCGGGACCTCATGTTCAGTATTAGCGCTTGCGACCACTAGACCGACGAGGCAATCTTTTTCCTCTATTTTAATTACTCGTTAAACTCGTAGTAAACCGAAGGAATATCGTGATAGTTAACCCTGTCCGCCCCTATGGCCCATTGAATCCTGATAACAGTTATTTATAACTATCAATCGCTCACCGTCTGTCACCCTCCATTGGTCCATTGACTTTAGTTTTGGACTTTTCTATGGTTCATCTGTTGTTTCATTAAATTAGGCCCTTAAAGTAAGAATAGGTAGTATTGTAAATAGCCTTGATTTTGGATAGATTCTGAATAAAACGTTGCGTTTCTAGTAAAGCATAATTTGTCGATGCTAATATAATTATGTTAGTTGATTCTTTTACATGAAAAAAGTAGAAGAAGCTGGAGCGATAATAATGAAGTAGGAAAGTAGGATACCGTTAAACGAATTAATTGTGTAACTTATACGCTTGCAAGGCGATCTTGAAAGTACAGCTTACTTATAACGGAAAAGCCTTGACATGAGAGCTTTTCAAGCTATAGCGTGTTCACTATTGTGCGTGTATTTGTGTTAATATAACACCAGGTCAACTATCAGTTGCATCTATTAAGTATTATTGTAAACAGAAACGTTTCGTGTAGCGGGGCGTCAAGTTTTGTCGGTGTCGCCGGAAGTAGCATAATTGCCGGTAACTGATCGTGCATTACTCGAGGTGTGAAAGGGTTAATAACATTACTTGACCCCTAAACTTCCTTCATCTTCTTTTATTAGCTACTTTAATTACTATGATCATAATTAGTCATATGTGGGACCACTAAGAAAGTTTAGGCAATATTCGAAATTGGATCCCATTCAATGCCAACCGTAAAATTTCTGTAGACTACATGTTATTATTATTGCAGGCAATATAATTTGTATAGAGCACAACATGTGCAGTTTGACCGGACTAATTTCTTGGAGTAGTGTCACGGTTACGGTGACTTATGAGACTAGTCGGCGCATACGCAGGGGAGCGCTTGGCGACCGCGCCAGCTGACTCGGGGACAATACACGAAGACGTCCCGCGGCCATTGTTCCGCGCCCGATTCCCTGTCCCAAAAAGTCTCGACAAAAGCTTCGCCACAAAGACCCGTCTCGGCGCGCACCTGGCGGTGTACCACCCTATCTAACCCGATAAGCCGTACATCTCCAAACACAATCTTACCGTATTACCTTGCAAGATGCCAACTTCCGTTTTCAACATCCGATCCAAGATCAAATGGGTCCATTTTGGAAGCCTTTCTTTGACATTCGATTCTATTGTCAATAAAACGGAAACAATAAATTATAAACTGTAAGTAAAATTATAATGCATTGTATTCATTCAGATTAGATATAAAAAAAACATTGACTAAACATGATTTTTGAATAAGACATTAAATCTGTAATAATATTCGCCATAAAATGATCACAACCAGTTTAACGCACAATTAGACGAACTATTTGCAACCCCTGCGTTTTTGCATTATATTTGTGTTAGGTTAGGCCTCTCTATTGGGGTGGGACTGACAGGTTTCTCAAACGGAACATAACGGTTCTCGATGTCTGTTGAGTGTACGGTCTATGTCAATGCAGTTGTGGTAATTAGAAGGGTAAGACGCGGGGGTGTAAGTCTTCGGGTCGCTAGCAGTCGCGTGGGCCGGCTCAGCAGATGTCGACATGCCAACTGACAGGCAACCTGTCGCGCAACGGATCGTGACGCACCGCTGCTCATGCTGACCAGATCAGAACTGATATGCCACTCGCAATCGTTTTTGATTTTTAATAAGCTACTGGTCCATAGAAATGTACATTAAATAACGACTTTCCTGTTTAAATACGTTTCTGACGGGCATCGTTGCATGCTCATGTATTAAAGTGATTAACTACGAGCGCTAGGTGACATGCACGGAGCTTAGGAACTGTAACGTCTGCAACGGACCTACAGAGCGGGTGCGGAGTTCATTTCTAGCCTGGATTCATTGACCTGCCACACACAAGCTAGTGAGCTTGAGGTATAGTGTGGGCACTTTTTCTGATTAAAATTATGACGCGCTCGCGTGTAGCGATATTGTTTTTCTTAGTGAATAGCCATGATGTATAGCGCATAAGGGCACGATGGAGGTAAGAAGGGTGCATGTAGTAGGTGGGCAGTGACCCTACGGTAGTGGCATGGTTCGCGGAGGTGCGAGCGGAAGGGTCGCGCCAGGTGTCCTCACATCTGCCGTCTTGGCTGACGTAGTAGTACACCCAAAGCGACTTGAAGTTTATATTGTATTGACTTGACGCTCCAATGCTTACACCGTTAGAAATATGTTAAACATAACGATACTAATAAAATGTACGCACATAAATTAAACGTATGAAGACTGTAAAACACAAATGTTGAATTATTGATTGTGCAATTTCGATCGTTTGAGTGCAAAATTTAATCGACGACAATAGTATTGATTAGTCGACATGTGATCGAAGTTACATTTTAAAATCGCACAATAGAGTCTCTCCTTCGTAGTGAATTGCAGCTGCGCCCTTACCTAGACGACTTAAGATGTAAATTACCATTATTCCCCGTCTATTGTCCCGGAGTAGGTACACAAAGATGCAGACGGGGACGCAATGCAGAAATCGGGCAGCTGTTCGGTTCTCCTTCCTTATTCTCAAACTATTAACAAAAGAGTTCTCGCATTGTGCAAAATGTATCGCGACTTTTTTTTCAACCTCGTCGTCGAAGATCGAAACAGTTTTTTTGCCCATATTGTTGCATATGATACAAGTTACATTTTATTTGACTGGCTTTATTTTTAGACGATGGTCTTGATCTTGGTCAGTTAGTAGGTTATAAGATGTTAATAAAGTGCGCCGTACGTCGGATGGCAGGACGTGAGGACGCTGAGATGCAAGGTGTCCGAGCCACCTGTCCGCGCTCCGCGGCAATTATCTCGCAACAGATGTGCACGCTCTACCTGCGTCTGCGTCCTCCGTGTGTGTTAAAATTTCGATACAAAAACATGTAAACAAAAACCCGTTTCAAAATCAACCTTATTAATAGTCGGAGAACGAGTAGGTTTCATTTAAACAACGATAACAGATATTAAACTCAAGTCTTTTTTGTCAACAGAGACCGAGTTTCTTCTTGTACCACCATCGTTGATTGCCGCTGCGTGTATCACGGCAGCAGCTCGAGGTCTGCGGGTGCGCATGTCGGTAAGCGACATGTGCGCGTTGACGCGCACGCCGTCCGCCGCCGCCGAGCTGGTGGCGCGCCACGTGGAGCGAGTGCTGGCGCGCGAGACGCAGCCGCAGGAGCCGCGCGCTAGGCACACGCTCCCCTACAAGCAGAACACACCAGAGCAGACACAACTGCCAGACACTCCCACAGACGTGCAAGACGTACATTTCTAATACTTATTCATAGTACACGTCTTGTTCCTTGGACACAGTTCAGTTTGCTTCCAAGGATATAGCCTGTATAGAAAATCGTACAAAAATCAACAACCAAAATCAACGATCTCAGTGTTTATGAAAGTATGGATTGCATTGTTACGAACATTTTTTATTTCGTGCACCTGGATTTATAAGAGACAAGCCGCGCAGAAGCAAAAAATGAACCTTTTTCGGAAAGAAGCGATGTCAATTCTTGTACAATATAAGACAAGTTATGTAGGAGAATTTATTGTTCATTGATCTCAAATTATTTATGTGAAATATTAACATAAGAGTAGATTAATGTTATTTATTGTAAAATAGATTCATTTATAGTGAGTTGCTAAAGGTTGAAACAAAGATTATTTTTGTTCGACTGAACACTATAAAATAAATGTTATGTATTATGCTGTTTGATCTCCATTAACTCCAAATGTTTAGAAAGACTGAAGGCAAATGAAGTCACTTTTGTACATTTAACAAAACACTAATACCCGCTTAGCAATTGATGTAAGTATTTTTTTTATTTCAATACAAAATTGTCTATCACAAACAAATTAAATAAAATAGACTGTATAATTTGTATCTATAGTGTTGTGTGTCACTGTGTAACTAACTTGTAAGATCTCATTGAATAGTAAATTGGAATTAGTCCCTTTTCGTGGAGGGAAGTGTGTTTAGTATTTGCTGATAATGAGTGAAAATGTTAAATGTTGTAATATTTATTTAGGTCGATGTTAAGTTTTAGTAAATTCTAGTCAAGCGTTTTACACATTCCTGTTTTCGACCAAACTTAATGTTTAGATGTATAGAATAAACTTGTTTAAGTAAGTATTATCGTTTAAGTAATTAGGATGTTTTAGTTTGTTTGGCAAATTGTTACAGAAGGCGATAGAATACTCATCACGAGGCAGTAGGAGTTCTACTGTTAGTAAATGTATAGACAATTAAATTTCCTCGCTTATAATTAGTATGTAACTGTATTTATTGGGTGGCGGCGGGAGGAAGGCAGAGACTTGCATAGACACCACGTAGTAAGTGATAAAGCGGCGGCGCGCGGCGCGGGAGTCGACGAGCGGAGCGTTACGTTACGCAATGTTAATTATACTAATTGTAATAAATTAATGGGTGAGCTTTCAAGTTTCTCTCTTTATTCCGTCTCGACTCAACGTAACTTTCACATAAGTTTAAAAAATATGGATAAACGTGCAACCACGTCATTTAAAAATTACCTCGAATTGAAATTAGGCAAGCACCTTACGAATGTTTCAATGATACGGCTAGCTTTTAATTGTGGCGTATGTATCCCACGTATACTGTGAGTATTTCTACATTTGTATATCTTTTGTCATTGTTGTTTGAATTAATTTATTGTTTATTTCTTTAACTTGGTTATAATGCATTTGATCAGTGTACAAACAAGTACCTAGAACACACATACATAATCCTTATTTGTCGGTTTTAAGAGACATTTCATTTCTGTCGTCAGTCAAACATGAAGTGGGCCAGGAGCCCTATGATGTTGTAGTTTCTTAATAATATTCTAAGTTGGTTAACAACAGACTATGAATAGACGTGGGTGGGTACATGACACCATGACAGGTTTATCTTTCCATCTTGAACGTACTCAAAAGTTTAATCAATTTTATTATAATTTCTACTTTAAAAAGTTCTAATTATGGGAAAAGTTGATATAAAGTCGCTGGAATGGCTATTGTTCATTTGTCCACCTAGTTAAGGTTTTGTATAAAGATCGATTGTGTTTAGGTACGTATGGTTATTATGTCTATGTATAGAAGTGTATGGCGCAGCCTAATTTATAGGTTGGCTATGATTTAATGTATAGTTTTAAAATAAAAGCAAAACACAAACACCTCAGTATTTTTATTAAGCATAAGTCCCTATACCTATACCTTGTTTAGTACACACCTACCTATGTAGTTAGGAACCTACATAATTAAGGGCGGACGAGATCACGAGTCATTCGATTCGCGTCATCATTCTCTTCTCAGTATCACAATTTATTTGGGCTCGGCGCAACTTCTTTTGTTTTTCCTACTTCTCTATTAGTCGTCATCTCGGTAGTCACACTCTTTCCAGCCATATCATCTTTCACACAGTCCATCCATCGTATGAACGTAATAACGAATCGTAGAAACGATGAAAATGTCGTGAGAAAAATTTTGAGTATGAATGTGTGATGGCTTTATGAATAGCCATCACACATTCGATTCTTATCGAAAAGTAAATCGCGATAAGGCCTATCCTCATAAATCACAAACATAAGGAAGCTTGGTACTGTCCTTATCAGCCGCCTATATAAGTACGTAGTGTTGTACCTCTTGATAAGAAAACCAACTGAAGCTAGGTTGAAGTAATATCAGTCTGTAAGTATCCTGCTGCAGGGCAAAGGCCTCATCTCATACAGAGAAGTCACAAGCATTAATCAACACGTTTGTTCAACACGAATTGGCGATTTCAGACTTTCTTCATGGTGTTTTCCTTCACCGAAGTCTGTGATGTTTAAGATAAACTTAGAAAGTACATCCATACTAATAGTCGTCCGCCTGTCTGTCTGTCTGTCTGTATGTATGTTACCTTTTCACGCCTAAACCACTGAACAGATTTCGATAAAATTTGGCAAGGAGATAGATGGCATCCCGGGGAAGGATATAGGCTACTTTTTATCGACATACCATGCGTGCGGATGCTATAGTACCTATATAAATTGAAAGAGTCAGACAACTTTGCGCATGAGCGGCGCCGTCTTATCCACTCATCATGTATATTTGCTGAAGTGTAAGAATTAAAATGAAAAAGCTCAAAGTCTAACCTACCCAATGTCAGGCTGGTTTTAAGTTATAAAAGTGGACCCTTTAGAGGTGTGGGGCTTACAGGCTTCGCACAGGGGGTCTATACTTTTTGACAGGGTGTTTTTGGGGATGGTCCCTTCCATGAGCTAATGGTGACCACCGGGGTGGTTTCAGTGAATCACTCCCCCTTGGTCCTCGTAGGCCGGGGCCTTTAGATGGTTTCCCCCGAAAAAAAAAATACCTACCCAACGAGGAAGCATTGTCGATCGTGGTAAATCTTTAAAAAAAGCACTACTACATTTGCATAGATGGCGCTAGTGACTACCAAACATGAAAGCTTCTGATTATGTACAACGCTATGACAAACACGTGAGATCTCAAAATATTACCGTTTCTACTTTGATTTTGATAGTAGGCTACACGTAATGGTAAAGTCTGAAACAAGTATAACAAATATATAATTTAGGTAAGTATATCTAAAACATCAACATTCTTAAATTAAAATATAAAAACTTTACGAAAGCTTTACTTTTTCAGTAGTCGCGCCCTCTGTTCGGGAATGGGGGAAGTACTAAAGCTCTCGGCTTGTGGGATAAACTTACCCTACTGATACCGTTATTTGAGTCCGTTTCGTAACGATTCCACGCTTCAAACATAGATAGCAGCAGTGACGATAAAGTTATTTTTAACTCGTTACTCGTAATAACCTGTTGATGTTCTTGATAATCCTCTACAAATATTGTATAGGCGAAGGGAATTGGTTTCTGTTTATTTGTATAACTTAGATATTTATTATATGTTTTCAAAATTAGACTGCTAAACCGATTTTGATTAAATGCAGAGTAGGTAACCCGATATCTGGAGAAGGTGATAGGCAGTTAAAATTTTCAGTTTGCATCTTTCAGGATAAATCAATCTGCCTAGCATTTTCCCAACTACGTTGGGGACGGCTTCCAGTCTAATCGGATGCAGCTGGATACGAATACCAGTATTTCACATGGAGCGACTGCTTATCTTACCTGCACAACCCATCACACATATCTTTCAGGATAAATGTAAAGAAACTCCGTAGTTTTCTTTTAAAATGTTTTACAATATTTTGTATAGGTACCTACATTAATTCATGTACATCTTTTACAGTCGTTACAGGTAGTCAGAAACCCTTAAGTGTGACAACCAGTCTTACCAAGGGGGGGTATCGTAATAACCCATATACTGGGTTGTGAAAGTGAGAGAGGCATTCGCTTCATGTAAAATACTGGTATTCAGTTGCATTCCGTTAGATTGGAGGACCAGCCCACCCCCGATGTAGTTGGGAAAAAGGCAAGTAGGCCCATTCATAGATGATGATGATTTATACACACATTACTTATGTAATTTTATGTGAAGACGATGAACCTATTTTCTATATTAGGTGCGTACAATAAGTATTAGGTAGCTGAAATTCCACTTTTCGAATTAGTAGGTAGGTAGTGGAAAAGTGGAATTTCTGCTACGCTATCAATATTAATCCTAATTAATATTCCTAATTAATATTGGTATTAATAAGCAAAGGCACGAGTCGTGGTTTTACATATTTTAGGCGTGTAGGTAAATTGTATCTCCTCGACCCCCTGAAAGACACTCAAATAGTTATTCAAATCCTTTTTTTTTAAGGATTTCCCTACGAAAGTAAACTTGCCAGTCAGAAAGTTTCTGCATGGTTCTTATAGTAGGTACCTACCTAATCTATTTAGAAACTCTGCAGTGTAATTACTGATGGACTCTTTTCTTTCTTAGAAATGTGCTTTGCTTTACCTACAGTAAGGTAAAAGCTCTACAAATTAAATAGATGCGTTGTGTTTAGAAAAAAAAACAATCTGATCAGGTCTTATTAGATATTATTACTATCATATCATGAAAACTATCCGAATGGTTTATTTATTGTAGATACAAGCCTGTACACATTAACTCATACCTGGCTTTATTTGTACACACCAACACAGATGCAAAGGTTTGCGAGGTAGGTACTTGATCTCGTTTATGTACGTAGGTTTATCTACAAATTTCCAATTTACACTCGAAAGTCCGATACGACACCGAGTGGCGAGCAAACAAGGAGTGCGCTGCGAGGGCAGTGCGGGGGCGAGAGACCTCGGCAAACCCAGGCGTTTGTACGAAAAACCCAGGCGAGCGCTTGGGGCGTTTCGGGGCAAACACGATGTCTCCCGGGAGCCGCTCATTAGTTGTTCAAACACGCCGGCGGCCACTTTGACAAGCAGCGCGGCAGGACCTGCTCCGTCCCGGCAAGGACCGATCTTCCCCTTCACTGATCTAACGCTAACTATAAAGAGCTATCGGGAGTGCAGATAGTAAATACGCGGTTTGTTTTATTAGACAAATGACGGTAGCTTTGCATAGGCGTTTACGTAAATCTGGCAGAATTAACAAACTGGTCTACGTAGAGTCGGTTTTCATCTACCTACACATCTTGTATTGCCCTTAATAGATGATACCAATGTTGAAAATATGAAATACCCTTTCATTTAATAAAGATCTGGTGTATGTAATAAACGGTAATGTTCACAGATTTCCTGTGCATACGTTACCAGATAAGTGTCAAACTGTATCTTGAGGCAGTACGGCAGTACATACGTCACTTGATCTTTGTTAATGGCAGCGTCAGCTCGCAATCATGGCGATGGGTGAGGCTCATCAATCACGGGCTCAGGTGCACTACAGGCCCCCCGCGCGTCGCACCGTCCCCTCCGGACCCTGCCCTCGTCTGCACTGCACAGTCAAAGGGCCTTGCTCAGAGTCTTCAATTATAGCTGTCGTGGCGCCTACGGAATTGTCTCCTACGTGGTAAACTTTTCGCAAGAAGCCACCCCTACGAAAATTCATGGGTCACCATTGACACCGCGTAAGTATACCTAGTATGTTTACAAACCAACTGAAGAAAAATTGAGAAGGAAGTATAAAATAAAGTCATAACCTAACATGAACCATTATAGCTGTATACGATGTTTATGTTACAAATATAGTGTCTCAACCTACCACAACAGATAGGAAGGTACGCCTAAAACAAACGGATGGCAATGTTTTTCAGTTTCAATTCAATTTCAATTTAGAACAGTTGCAAATCCTGTATTTTTTTGCTGAAATCATCACGCTGAATCTTTTTTAAATAATTTATTCCAGAATTATCAATAATCTTTAAATTAATTTGTTTTTAATTACTTAACTTTTAATTACATTAGATTAGATATTGTGCGCATATTTAACTCGTTATCTTAAAACATCGAAACTTTTTGGTCATTAATATTAGTTACAACAGTTTAATAGTTTTTAGTAATGGCGGGATGGTTGCCTGCGACAGTAAGAATTTGTTGAAGTTTCATGGTCCCCGAATTCCTGTAATACTTACCCTTATAGCTCCCCCCGATTTACTAAAATGCCTTGGAATAATAGCTATGCACCTTTCTCATAAAAAAAATGTATCATTTTTTTATAATTCATATTTATGTAAGGTGTCGACACTCAGACAAAATAAAACTTTGGTTTACGAGAAGTGTTGTATTTTCATATCCATGACAATAAGGAGCTAAAATATTTTTTTGATTTTAATGATTTAATATTAACCTACCAGTAAAGCTCTCGTAACAGCTAGTGAAATAATATCCACCAAATCATTAATTCTTTATTTCACCAGAATCGTGATTTTCTACAATATCCTTATGACTAAAAACATAAAAAGCTTAATTACCCACATCTAAGACCCTAATTGCGTAACACACGATGAAATACATGTTCTTACTCCTAAACTACTAAGTTACAGGAACATACATTGTAACACCTATGTTCCTGTGACGTAGGAGTCAATGATCCTATGTCCTATGTAGGAACAAACTCACACAAACAAACTAAATTCACCGAATTCACGCCTTCTTCCCATGGGGCTAGGCAGAATTTGGTACTCATTTAAAATATTTGCAGTAATTTGGTAGATTTCAACAATAAATGATGGAAAAGAAATTAATAGTCTCAGCTAGTAAGATCTCTTCTTTGATAAGTTTGAGAGGATAGCAGAAATCTCACCCTAGACTCTTAGCACACCATAACGCTGTGTCTGAAACCTAAGTATAATTATTTCAGCAACAAAAATGTTAATTAAAAATATCTACAAGTGGAGTATGGGGACAGTCGCGATGCAGCTCGGCATGTGGCGGTGTGGCCGGGAGGGCGCAAATCGAATTAGTCGAGGGTAAGTGGAGAATGGCGCACGCACACCACCCATAACCGACGCATTATCAGATTAGATGCCGCGGCCTGTGCCTTGCGATGTGACGTCGGCAGGCGTCCGCAAATACATGCAATGTTTTACTAAGGCTGTTTGTCTTGTACTGATTTGGTGTGTCAAGGTCGAAATTGTATGTGCTGTGTTGGTTTATAATTTTGGATTTAATTTGATTAAGTGAAAATACTACTTAAAACTGTTTAACAGCACTGTAGGTGGAGTGAATTGCTATCATTATTATATTTTCTGGACTGAAAGTTGAGATTCAGATTTAAACAAAAATAGTAAGTAGGATAGATAGCTGGTAGTAACTTATCGCTAATATTTAAAAGGCACGTAAAAAAAAATGTTAATATAACAATCAATATGTTATTACAATAATCTATTGCTCTCTGTCGAGGCTTGTAAATGGCTTGCCGTCAATTACCTCACTCTTACCTCTGTGTGGATAGCTGTAAGCCACCCAAAGACAATAAAAATAAAATATAATAAACAAACAAGTGTGCTAGAGGAAAAATGAATACGAATACCCACAATAATAACAAACACACAAGGCAAAAACAACGGAAAAAGGCACATTCGTCGACAGCGAAGGAGAAAAACTGAGCGGCAGTTGTTGTTTGATTGCAGGTTGCTAAGTGATCACATATTTTACCGCGGAGACTCGTTGTTTTTCATCCCGCGAGACGCGACAAACGCAGAAACCTACCCGCTAAGTATTTACGTTACCCCTGTCTACGCACTTTGGTTTCTGTAATGATAAAGTGTTGCTGGAGTGGGAATTGTTAGAATCGGAATGTCGACTTCGTTGCAAAGAAAGAGAGAAAAAATGTTTTGTTGCCAGAGAAACACGTGCGTATAGAAAAAATAAATAAGTTCGAACACCTACCTACTTAGTAGGTATAAACAACAAATATATAATTACAAGCACGGAATGAAAATTAGGGAGGATAGGAGGGGAGGACGCCATGTCCATCAGTGGACGTCTTTCGGCTGAAATGATGATGATGATGAATGAAAATTGTATGGAGTTGTATCTTACTACTCTTGATCGGAATGGTCAGCGTATAACACTGTATAGGTAGATTTTTCCAGTGAAGTTTAAATAACACATAGGTAATTATTGTTGTGTAAATGTTTAATTTTAATGACCTTGGTTTGGTAAAAGATATTAATGTTTTATTGCCTGAAATATTAAAAAAGGTTTAACACAAACAGTAAGAATATAAGAAGTAGGTTAGGTACTCGGTTAAATAATTAGTATTTGTGGTGTTTATTAACTTCGCTGTGACACTGCAAGTGTTCGGTGTTCGCTTCGCTACCGCTTCTACGGTATTTTATTTAACAACCTTTTACAAATTGAATTTGACAATATGCATTCATTCATTTCAATTTTACGAATGCATATTTGGTTATATGACTTAGCAAGTTATTGCGTTTGCGTAGAGATCATTTTCACCTAAAGCAGTAATCAACAGTAATCAAGATTGGAGATTTTAAAAGGCGCACTCAGTTCGGATGGTGATCCGTTTTACGAATTTTGCCGATGCTTCATCTAAGTTGTGTTGTACTGAAACTACTCGTGTTTGGACCGGTTACAAAAATCTTCCTGAAAACCATAATTAAGTAATCCTCTTCTTCCGATGTTTATTTACTGAGTCCTGAACACAATTATATTTTAACAATATAGTTTAGGTAGGTACTAGGTTTTGCCCGCGGCTTCATTTGCGTATATTTTTATTTCATCATTTTGAGCCTTTGTCCTTCTCCAAGTCCTAGGCTGCTCTAAGTCCTAAGTTTTTGTCAAAATTGCATAAGAATCGGTTCTGTGGTTTAGGAGCGACATCGACAGAGTTACTTTCGCATGTATAATAAAGAACCAATGGATGTACGGTAATACATTTTTAATAATTGCTGAACTAATGAAAAAACCGGCACTTGACCGGTTTTTTCGGGAAAGTCGGATTTGCACACGAAGGGTTCCGTACCACCATACAATATTTAACACACTTGGGATGGGAACCCCCTTTATTTTTAACTTTATTGTTTTTTATTAATTTTTGTTATAGCGGCAATAGAAATACACAATCTGTGAAAATTTCAACTGTCTAGCTATAACTTATTTATTTATAACGGTTCATGAGATACAGCCCGCTGACAGACAGACGGACAGACAGACAGTGGAGGCTTAGTAATAGAGTTCCGTTTGGCGGTCTTCAGGTACGGAACCCTAAAAAGGTCCAGAAAGCGCCATTCAACTACAAATCATATATCAAATACTAATCATCAGTAACAAAACCAAACAGGAAAAGCAATTAAAAACAACAACAACAAAAAAAAGCCATAGTAGCAACAGTGTAATTAATATAAATAATAAATAAGGTAGCGGGCTGTGTGTCGCGAGCGGGCGCGGCCGCGTGCGGCCTCCCCAAGGACCAGAGACGTTGTAATTTCAATATTGTGAATATTATACGCGTCATTTTCTCACACGATCCCCTGCACTTGTCAGCCCGCCCGCTGGGCTTAGATGTGCTTGTACGCTATCATATCAGAATAGGGACAGTTTGCTTAATGCTCTTAAAATATTACTAGTTTAATGATTTCTGATTATGTCTCTGATCCTATGGAGCTCGTGGCTAAGTAATAACAGTCGCACGGGTCGATCCATCAGGTTAAGCTACGCTTGCCGGGGTTAGTCCGTGGATGGGTGACCATCTTCACATACCGAGACTCCTCCGTGCCTCGGAAAGCACGTTAAGCCGTTGGTCCCGGCTGTCATTTGTACATCTTTGACAGTCGTTAGGGGTCGTCAGAAGCTTGAAAGTCTGACAACCAGTCTTACCAAGGCGTATCGTATTACCCAGTTACTGGGTTGTGGAGGTCAGATAGGCAGTCGCTCCCTGTAAAATACTGGTATTCAGCTGCATCCGGTTAGACTGGAAGCCGACCCCAACATAGTTGGGAAAAGGCTAGGCAGATGATGATGATTATGTCTCTGATCCTACCACGATTGACAGAAATAGAACGTTGCTTTTTAAATACGTTTAGTGGTAAACGTAAATAATCCCATACTTAATACGTTTAGCGCTAAACTTAGTAAGGGATTCATGATGCAAGTGGGCAAAAAATGTGCAGTTATGATATGTCAATCCTAAACAGTTTCACAGTTTGAATTTTTATTAAGATTATCACTGACTGTTTACTTGAACAGAAATCTCCATAGGGGAACAATGCATTACTAGGGAAATAAAGCCGTGAGTTGAAAATTCTTATCTTACAGGAAAAAAAAGTTGTTCGACGATCTGAAGATTGCTATAATCTTCAGAGCTCCTGATTTTTGTTTTATTTCCGTGAATACGGCGAAATTAATGAGTAATTGATTGTTATTATTTTACCCAAAACCTTAAGAAATCATATACCTAAATTTTTACTTTTACTAGCATCCATTTAGGTAAAATTTGGGTAGAAAAAATAGTTCCGAAAAAGATTTTGATATTTTAAACACACGTATTTACATGTTAGTACTTATAAATTAAATTATTAAATTCTGTTACAGTTACACTTGTTTGGTTTATTTATTTCAGCTATAATACACTTTTTAATACATACTTTTAAATAATTGATTTTATAAAACAAAAGATTTTTTAAATCCTAAAAGCCTAAATCAAAATAAAATCCGGAAAATAACACAAAAGTTAATTTGTGCCACTTATCCAGGCGCCACAGAGGTACACACTCGCCTCGGATCTTAGGCCGCGGAGTTCTCCATAAAGAACTTTTATCAGTTATCGAGTTATCCCTCAGGAACCGAAACTAAATGAAATGATTCCGTTTTATTACGCTCCCAGTTTCAGATTCGTATAATTGTGTTGTATATTGGCAAAACGATAATGTAATACATTTGTCTTTAATATTAATAATTTAGACAAGATTTCGGACACTTACTTTGCCTGCATTTACAATGTTGTTTTGTTAAATAAATGACAATTAAGAGGTCCTAATATCCTCTGCATACCGTCGTGAACTCGTAAAGTTCCTGTCTGTTTAGCTACATACCTACCTCTTTACAAAAGTTTGCTGATTTTAGGTTAAAACTTTGTCATTGTTCTAAATCTTTGAATAGCAACAACTTTAATTTAAAACTACTAAGTATCGACTAGAACGTAGTTCCTACGTCTTTTTTTGAAAAAATGATTTATTAATTATTTAATCACAACGTTTTTTTTTAATAACTTTAATGAAGTACCTATCATTTCATTTAACAAAGTTATAGACTAAATACCTACAGTCATTCGTTAAGTAGGTACCTACCTGGATCGTTAATTACAACTTTTTTATTTTCCTCAATGACAAAGGAACTGTCGGCGAAAAGAAAAGTAGACAAGTGTCGTGACACGCACCCCCGAGTCACGGCGCGGAGAGGGGGTGCTCGCCGACCAATGGGGAGCCTGCGCTGCGTCGCCGGCTGCGACCATTGGTCGGCCGCCGGGGGTGCGCGCCCCGCCCCGTCCTCGAGGATCGTCCTTATTGAATTAGGCTTATCATTCGATTTCAAGTGGGGCGAGCGCGCGGTCCTCCGCGCTGGCAAAAACTATCGTTGGGATCCGATACCATCTGTAATCGGCATAATTCGATATAGTCGCGGCTCATCCAATTATGCGGCTGTGAGCCTTCGCGCGGTTTCCTCCGACACAAGACGCACGCGCCCCGCGCGGCGCGGCGCTTTCGCGGCACTATTGTTGTTTTACGCGAAATATTAATTAGGGGTCTTGTTCGAGCACATGTCCGGGTGTTTGGGTAGGTAGCCGGTGTTGTCGCTGATCGCCATGGAGTACGGATATCTTAGCGGCGCGGGCGGCGGCTTCGACGGAGGATGCCTGGGCTCGGGTGGTGGCGAACTGTCGTGGGGCGAGCTGGCCTCGTGCGGCCAGATGTCGCAGGCGGCCTATCGGTACCAGGGCATGCGCTACCAGCCTCCACCACCACAGTGCGCGCGGCCACAGGACGCTGCCATGAGGAACCACCACATATTCCCGCCATCCATGAATTTACAACGTAAGTAATCTAAAAAAACTTTGTCCGACGGCATCTGTCTGTCTTGTTTATAAAAGTTGCATCCCGTTACGTTAATTAATACAATAGTTATTTACGTTCTTCAAATCGAATAATAAAAAAAAAACATTACGTAGCTTCAGACATAAGATAGTTAGAAAGCTGTGCTTTTCAAACTTGTCGTAGCGCTACGCGGTTACGACTCCACGTAACTTGCGTAGCGGCTACGACGACGGCGTAGCACTAGCCGTAGAGGTTTTGTTTCTTAAATAAGACGCTACTACAAAATTCTACTTCGTCTTATTGTTGGTATTGTGAATATTTTTGTTTACACAAATGTAATTTTATGACTTAAGTTTTTATAGTATTTATATTATGTCTTTTTTCTTGAATTTCTGTGAAGTTGTTGTTTTTAAACGGCTTCTAAAAAAGGAGGAGGTTCTCATTTTTGATGGTTTTAGTATAAAAAACAAAAGTGTTCTTTTATCTAAATACACAGTGTAATGAAATAGATACTGTCCGATTCTTCTACATTTAATATTTTATTATTATTTTTCTATATAATAGTTAAAGACTGCGCATAAAATTGGCTATTTATTAAACTACTATTTAATATACTACTTTGTCCGCTAATTGTTTTAAGACTGTGAATGTAGATCACTTCAAAATCATTTTATACTATTTAAACGTGAACATTTGTAACGAACATGTGAACGTTTGTATTCTTGATTATTTGACTACCTGGTAACAAGTGTAACGACCGTTTTCTAATAGGAAAAGTCCGGTTGTGTTCATTATAAATAAGTACCTAACTATACAATTATAAGGAAGTAAGTACCTACTGTTGTAGCTGAAGGTTTAAAAGGTGGTTAAAGCTGTAGTTGTAGCTGCAGGCTTAAAAAAGGTAAATTAAAAGTAACTGGAATAATTGAAAAGTGGTAACAGTCCTACCTGCTGCTACCTGAGAGGCTCCTGGCTTAATAATAACAGCCGCACGCGTCGATCTACAAGGTTAAGCAACGCTTGTCGAGGTCAGTCCGTGGATAGGCGATCATCTATTACGTATGGAAACTCCGTGGCTCGGAAAGCACGTTTAAGCAGTTGGTCCCAGCTGTCAGTCGTGGATCTTTGACAGTCCTCACGGGTCGTCAGAAGCCAGAAATTCTGACAACCAGTTTTACTAAGGGGCATTACCTAGTTACTGGGCTGTGGAGGTCAGATAGGCAGTCGCACCATGTAAAATACTGGTATTCAGCTGCATCCACTGGAAGCCGACCCCAACATAGTTAGGAAAAGGACAGGCAGAATGATTTTATACGTACTTCATTGTGCATCCGCATCATAATGAAAGGTCAACCAACAAGCTTTCGGATAATGTGCTTTATGAGTTTTTATGTACCTAGCTTTTCCAACCCTGGCAGTTTCAGCGAGGGGTCGGTCAGTCAGAAAGATGAAGCTAGCTGCCCATTCCGAAGCGTAGTAGGTTCCTATGAAGAAGAACGGCCATGAAACTCCACAGATACTCTTTAAAACCAAATATTGTTAGTGTCCAGTAAAATCAAAATATTCTCTGGAGAATCACATAAAGTTTACTATATATTAATAACTACTATAAATAATGAAGACGGTATCAATAGCGATACTGAGCACAGAGGTGCATAGTTTTTTAATAGAAAAGCGTTCCGATGATCATCAGCATTAGTAACGTTTTTAGTTTTAATTTCATAAAGTGCTGCATTTTACAAAATAAAATCTGCTGTAGATTTTTTTCTCAAAATGGTGCAGGAAAACATCGTGTGGAAATGCCCTAGAACCTAAAATTCAAAGCTATTTATGTGACATCTACCAACTCGCACTGGGCCCGGCCCACTCCCTCACAGAGAGGAGGCCAGTGTCCCAGCAGTGGAAAAATTATAGGCAAATATATATGGTATGCTATGCTATATATTAATTTGTACATACTTTCTGGATAGGTGACTAAATGAGAATGTTTTTCAAATAAATAAATAAAACATAACTACAAGTTCGAATGCAGAATGTCGTAGTATGAGATTTACAGACTTCTAAAGATAATGGGTACCTACATAGTGGTCAGATTTAGCTGATTATTCTGTTAATTAATCATAACTTTCAATTGTTTCATATCTGTCTTTAGTGTCAGTTACAAATTAAATTGAGTTTAATAACGCACTGTTTTCTATGGACTTTCTTTCGACTATTTGTATCACATTGAATAACGGGCTGTCCTCTTTTGTCATTTAAACTTTAGGGATGAATATTCCTTGAATCTCTTATTAGTTATAGACAGTTTTTAAAAGGTACATTAACTTTTCTCCATAAACATATCATGTCATATCATCTAATCCTAGCAGTCAAAATAAACGAGGATAAGGCAATTAACTGTGAATACTTCTGCCCCAGGTTCCTTGAATATTAAAACAAAAGTGTTTTAATACCAATGAAAATAGCAGTAATGTGATTTAATAATACTTCTTGTTACAACTAAGTACATATGGCTCTTTCAATTGGTGCAGGTTGTGCCAAAACGAACGAACTCATAAATTCTGGATATCAATATTTCACATTTGGAATTTTGTTGAGCTAACATGATGAGGCTGGTACAGTATCTTTGGGATTGACACAAGCAAAGGGAGATAATAATGTCTAGGAGAGGGTGAAGTCGGGCTGTGGATGATGATGATGATGATGATGACGTAATTAAACTATTTTTAGGGTTCTGTACCCAAAGGGTAAAACGGGACCCTATTACTGAGACCCGTCCGTCCGTCTGTTTGTCTGTCCGTCTGTCACCAGGCTGTATTTCATGAACCGTGATAGTTAGACAGTTGAATGTATTTCTGTTGCCGCTATAACAACAAATACTAAAAAACAGAATAAAATAAATATTTATGGGTTTTTATAGATAATACGGAACCCTTCGTGCGCGAGTCCGACTCGCACTTGGCCGGTTTTTTTAGATTCGTTTAATAACTGGGTCATTATTTTTTCACAACATACAACTAACTTAATTTTTACAAAAATGCAAACTTTTTAAATTTATCTCAACTCAAGACCTGCACTTGAACAAACGACCATGAAGAAAAACTCATTCTCGACTCAGTTTCAGCGTTCATATTCTTAGTTACTCTCCTAGATTTGGCGGTACCTACAGACGTTAAATTAACAATCACAATGTATTTATCTACTTTTGATTTCGATTTGATGGTTGCTGTTTTGTATATTACACAATTACTTTATTCAAGACTTGATTAATTAGTAATCAAGTCTTGAATAAAGTAATTGTGTTTACCGGATAAACGAAGGTAGAGAGAACACAAAAATAAGTTTTCAAAACTATTTTAACGTATACTATAGAATACACAACTCTCGATTGATTACGAGAAATTAGGTACCTACTCAATGTTTTCGTTTAAGATTTATGTGAGGAAAAACATTGAGTAACAAAAACAGAAAAACCCAGTCTGGCTCGAACAGCAATAAAAAAGTGCTTAATCAAAAATCTTTTTAATATAAAATGAAGTCATTAACAGCAATATGATTAACGATGTTAAATATGACTGAAAACCTTTATGAATTGGACTTATTTACCTGTACAAAAAATAACTATCATCAAAGGGTAATTCCAAGCATAGATTCGTATGCACAAAAAACCTTCCAGTTTCTAATGGGCGAATACCTTGGCACAGTTTAATAAAGCCTAGTACCCACTGCTTCACTAGACATTCCAAGTATGAGCAGATGAATTACAAATAAAAAATTCATGCAAACTGAATCAGTGGTTCTCGCGTTGTAAACGTAGCAACGGACAGACAGACGGATAGAAGTTGCATTTCGTAATACGTAAGGATGATTTTCCAAATACAATGAAATTCATAATTAATTGTAGAATGTTGTACAGACAAACAGTTTTCTATCTCATGATACAAAAAGATAAATCTATGTAAACTGTTTAAGTCCATACAACTGTTAAGTACATACATTACTGTCGCGGTTTGTAACAAGGGCATTGATGGACAAACTTTAACGTTCGTCCATCAATCGCGGTGTGGGCCGAAGCACACATTCGCGTCCTTCAATGCCTGTTTGCGGTCAAGACTTGTATAGTGAAAAAAATGTCTCAAATAATGTGCGAAAAACTAAGTAAATTAATTATAAATTCTAGAATCAATTGGATGACGGAAATCATAATTCAATCATTTTTCACGCACCAATATTATGTTCATTTGTTTCTTCTTTACTTTACACAGCTCTTAATTCTCTATTTGCAAGACAAATCGTAATTTAAAGAAAATCTTTGATAATTTACCTCCTTGGTTGCCATGTGTCGAAGTAAAAATTTCCGTGCGATTTATTAAATTACTATAAATACTTATATTTGTCGTATATTTAAGTTTTCATAGGATTTTCATAGTAACATGCCGGCCGCCTACTCGAATGTGTTTGTCCAGTACAGCATTTTCGATTTATCTCGAAGAAGGTTGTTAAAATAATGCTCAAATTTCCAAGCATGTTTGAGAAAAGACTACATACTATAATGTAAGGTAGGTATGGAAGGTGGAGGAAACAGTCGTAGAATACCTAGTAGAATCACTGTTTTTTTATTCTTATGTTTTCTCTTTCTTTTCATCTACAAAACAAGATAATGTAAGAAAAGGCGCCATAACAGAGCGTTATAATGATAATTTTGTGGTTGGGTAGAAATAATTTTACCTTTAAGTAATGAGACCGGTTGATTGTTACACAACCAATTTCATAAAACAGTAAACAGTTTGTTCTATATTAGTCGCAGATTCTTCGAAAATGTCTTAAAAAGTTATTTCCATGATTTAATTAATTATATGTTTGAATGTCTGATAAACTTCGCTATCGGCTGATATCCATTGCGGTACCCTTGAAATGCAAGATATTGTATGTATTGTGTTACTATTTTGATGTATTTTATTCATTATATATTTACTACTGCGCCAACGGTTTCACGAGCATAAGTCTCGATCCTGTGGGAATATCGGGATAAGAAGTATCTTATGTCCTAACCCAGGTCATTGTCTACCTATGTATGTACACACACTAATATTTACAAATAGTTTATTTTTCTTTAACAAACTTACTACATAGCTAGTGATAAAAGTGTCCTTAATGCCTAAATTTCATTAAAATCCGTTCAGCCATTTTAACGTGAAAGCGTAGCAAACAAACAAACAAGCTCACTTCCGCATTTATAATATTAGTTAGGATGTCTGTATAACATTATTTGATCGGTAAACCACGTGAAGAAAATCATTAACCAGTAAGCACCTACTAACAACAGCAGCTGTAGTAGTAGTGTGTTATAACTTTAAAATAAGGTAACCTAATAGAGCAACCTGAAAAGGTATCTTGACTGTAGCCTAGCTGAACAGTTAGGGCATCCTTCTTTTTTATCCGTAGCAACATGAGTCAGCAGTTTGCCATTTCGGTCGGAGGTCAAGCTTGTTCTACTATCTTTACCCTGGACTGCTTGGACATCCTGAATAGGTACAATATTTAATTTATATAGTTATTAGTTTCTCACGTTGATATCCCTTGCCTACTTTAGGTACTCACCCAATCATATTTTTTAAGTAAATAGCTGATTACGGGTGCAACGCCTTCATGTAGAGCGTAATTGAAAATTGTTTTTTTAATCGTTTTTCTTTTGTTTTATTGTCAGTTTCCAATCATGACAGGTTTTAAAAAACTGTAAGAACGATGAAAAAAAGAAAACGATATTGGATGCGTGTCTTTAAAACAATCTATCTCTTAGCTAGATGTACTTACTATACATAACTTTAGCTTCGAAAACGGCAGGAAATAAGAGCATAATAACGTTGTATTTCTGCTAAGAAAATGTGTTAAAGTTTCTATTACTATAATTTATAAAATGTCTCAGTAAAAGACAAAACAAACTTGGAAACCAAAGCGGAAAAAGGTGGAAAACCTTTCTTAAACTTTATCTTTATTGCTTTTACTCTTAGTAATACCAAAGTGAAACCGTTTTCATTTGGTGAACAAGTGGCGGGACGGGAGGTTGCGACGACGCCGCCGTCGGTCACGAAACAAAGACTAGTGCACGGGGTGGGGCGGGCCCGGGGGGGAGGGGGAGTCCTCGCCGCGTGAGCGATTGCGTCCCTAATTGGCAGCGGCGTCCGCGAGAATCTTAAGGGGAGGACAGCCGAGCTCGAGCGAGTCTTCTCTGCATCTTGCGGCTCACGGGTCTGCGTGGACCTACCCGAACCCCCGCCCCCCAACCCCGCCGCACCCGGCCCCTCCGACACCCACGCAACACAATAACTTACCTCGGGCGGCAACTCTCACGTAATCTCAAGTAACTCCGGATTATGCCCGTTAATCACTCGGAAATTAATTACAAGTTTGTGTATTAATTGTAGTACAATTACAAGAATTACAGGGTTAAGATTACGGTGATTCCATTTGCATTCCGTGGAGAGTTATTATATGCCAACAATCGGTAGACTTCCTTACGGTAAATTGGGTTACATGTTTTTTTTATCATTTTACATAAGTATATTGGACTCTACGTCGTAGGCTTGTAAGGAAAATCCTTTTTCTTCCTAAAGGACAGAAGCAATATTTAAAGGTTTCTTTGTCATTTAAAGGTTTAAAAAAAGCCTAGTTACTGGGTTGTGGAGGTCAGATAGGCAGTCGCTCCATATAAAATACTGGTATTCAGCTGCATCCGGTTAGACTGGAATCCGACCCCAACATAGTTGGGAAAAGGCTAGGCAGATTGATTGATTTGATTTGTCATTTAAAGGTTTCTTTAGGAATTTTTGTATCAACAATCATACACAAGCGATTAGCAATTAATCGATTTCTGGCAATTTTGCTATTGTTATCCTTCCTCAACATTTTTTTAAATATTATACTAGACTAGCAGCTCCTGCTTCGCACGGTGGTTTTTACAAAGTGACAAAACATCGAGTTTTCTTAGATAAATGTAAATTTAAATAAATTCTCTAAACGATGGTGATCACCTCATCAAAATCCTCTTGCGTGGTTTAGAAAAACAACGCGGGCATACAGACAAACACCAAAAGCTACTTTAATTTATAATATAGATACTTTAATTTATGTATAGATATAGATCACCCGGTGAACTTCAGACTAAGTGAGATATAAATTCGATTTTTCCTAAACCACTCCAGAAGAAAAAAAGAAACAAAGCGATCGAACCATTTTTGAGTTTATGCGCCGGGCAATTGATTTATATATATATAGAATTGACCCCTTGCGACGGTTTTGAATGAATGTGAAAACTTTATTTCATTATACTTACAAAAACAGCTAGCTCATAAAACTTTAACTCCGTCGGGGTAACGGTGCTTATATTCGTTCTCTTAAAGCATCACCAATGCGAAGGTTCTAAGCGATGTCTTTTAAAAATCTCAATTCAGAATATTTTCGCGTAAAGCAAACATTTTATGTGTTCGTCCCACGTCCACAAAACTGAGCATTGCGGAGGGAAAACAGGTCGGTATCCTAACTCGATATCGCCATTTCTATTCTCATGTCGCCTTTGTATGCAAGTGGACGGGTTAATTCGATTTGGTGCGAGGACCGAGGGCAATATTTTATCGTATCATGTGATCTATTCTGTCCCAGTATAGTATAGTATAGTAGAGTGGGTCATAAAAAAGGCAATATCTCACAGTTGAGCTGAGCCGGAGCCGCGATCGTAACTTCTACAATGTTACTGCGCCGCACTCGGCGAGGGAGCTGACTTTTATTTTTAGAAAAGAAATTATTGTTTTCTTGCAAATGTGAATATGTTAAAGTTATACCTACTTACATGGACTCATCGGCATAACACTGGGTTTTGTTTTGCTAAGTCACTGAAGAAACTTGTTTTGTCTGTTCTATGTGTTGTCAGGAGAGATAACTCTGTCTTGTTTTGTAGGAGAATATAGCATAAAAAGTGGTGAAATAATGATGTATGAAAGCAAGTAATTTGTCTCAAAATCGTAATTTATTTGGCACCAGCTAAAGAATGGGCATCTAAAAAATAAGTACCAATATTAAACCTATAATGTTATATGTAGATGAGCGTTGACGGGCACGTGACGCCACCCCGCACAATTTTATTTAGCTTAACGCAAAAGTGTTTCTGTTTTACTGCTACCATTACGCAAATTTACCCACATGTTTATTTGTAATATAAAATATATTGCTGCTGCATATTACACAGTGTACTCAGATCTACCTTACATAACTCTTATTCTATTTTATTATATCCTCGAGGCGGGCTTCAAGATTTTTAGATTCATGTAACAAAATGAAAGTTTCAAGTCTCAAGTGGCTGATATATGGAGGCGTGAAGGCGTCAGGAAGCCATGTAACACGGTCGCGGGGCAGTATTCATTAATCTAAGCTGTAACCCTTGCCGCGCGGGCGTCAGCGGGGGAACCAGCGCGGCGCGCGGGGCGCGGTGGCGCAATATGCCGCGATGACGCGCCGACATCGCCTGCATTATGGATGTTGGCGAACTTTTCGCGTGACGCGAGAAAAATGAACCAAGGCTCACTTAGAGATGGATCGCGATATAATTTACTGGGTAAATCCCAGCTCGCGGGATTCGAGCTGTCATGTGTCTGTAGTTTGTAGATGCTTTTTCAAGTACAGTGTGTTTATGTTACTAGATATTTTTGTGTAGGTACTAATGATTATACCTACTAATAAAAATATACTTAGATATCTACTTGTTAACATCGTCGATTAGTATCTACTATCGGGCAGTTTACCTTTATGCAATCTATGCTACATAAACACCCAACACCGCATCATAAAATTTGTAAGAATATTCAGAATCATAAGATTCCCAAGTGCAAACATGCCTCTGATAAAGTCCTTAGCGCCCTTCAAGCAGTCTCGCCGTTCTGTAATTAACAGGCGGAGTCTCGGGGGGCTGGAGTGTAAGGGGGAGAAGGGGGGTGGGCACGGATCATATCACCTGTGAATTAATCGCTCCGTGACGATTAATTAGCGCCACGTGCTCGCACGCACCTCAGCCTCGCAACACCACGTGACTCGCCTGCTAACTGCCTTCATTAACCTTGAATAGCTTATGGATTTTATTTAATGAGAGTCAGAATATTTAAGGGAAGTAGTGCTACGGGTATCATAAGATAATTTAGAGAGAATTCTTCAAGCTTTGAAAAAAAGCAAATCCATGTCCCAACAACGAATCCCCAAAAGTGAAAAGGTACAAAAATACTTTCCCAGTAAACCCGGCTTACCGCCCGGCTGCCTCCCAATAAAACATAACGTTCGCAATAACAATGAGCGGCCCTGCCTGACCCACGAACTGCAAACTCAAATTAAACATCTTATGAACAGAAACATCTTGCAAAGATCCTCTTCATTAGGTCCCGCAAATTGCGCGGGGGGTGCGGGTCGCGGGGGCAGTGACACGAGTCGCCCCCCTCACCCTGCGTCCCTCCCCGCAGCCTCTATTAATAATGCAAATGAGACCGCAGCTCGGCCAAGAAGCGAGTCTCGATTAATTCCGGTTCATTTGAGGTAATTGTCGCTGCGCGTGTGCGGTCTGCGGTCTGCTGAGCCCGCAGCCCACTGCCACATCTAATGTCTAATGCCAGTTAGGGTTATGGTTTCATAGGATCATGTTTTATCGCCACTGAGCATTACGAGTTGATTTGGATGTTAACTGCTACAATATTCACAAGATTTCGGTCTATTGTTTTGCGGCTGCTTGGTTTTCATCAACCTAAATCATAGCTTTTTTTACCCACTTTCCATAACCTACGCCATTCATTAAACAAAACACAGATTGAAGAATCTCGCTGTTATTCCAGTACTTAAACATTGCTTAACTCAATTAATATTTATTTCCTAAACTATTTTTGCTCAATTATACTCTTTCTCACATTAATTCTGATTGAATAAATTAAGACGTTTCTATTTACTTTAAGTTAAGCTGCACAAACTTGCACGCGACGCTAAATAAAAAGGAGTCCATTGCCTCACGTAGCAGCGGGCTACGGCGTAGCGCTACGACGATCGATACTTATGCCACGCGACAACCTAACGCTACGAGTTTTTCTACGTTTTCGACGGAGCTATATCGGCAGCAATAGAATAGCTGGATTAAAAAAAAAGTTACTTTAAAAAAAGGAAAATGAAATAATATCTAAAAATCACAAGACGGTACCTGACGGTGAATTATTTTTTAAATTCCTTAAAATATTACAAGAATGTGAAATTATGCCGTTAATTTTGTTAACATGTTCAACAATATATTGTTTTGGTTACTTTTAACTTTATCGATTTCATGAAAAAATTAAGAGTGTAAACGAATAAAACTGAAAGTACCTAATGGTAGTGGGCGGAAGATCTTATAAACTAAAAAGCTTAATTCTATCGGTGTTGTATGTAACTTCTGGCCAATACATTTATGGTACAGTATCTTAGAAACATTGAAATCGTATCAATGAGCTCATTCAGCAAAAATCAACTAAGCCCACTTTCTAATAGGGATGAAGCAGCAAAAATATGCCAAAGCGAAACCTCGAGCAGTTCTAGTAGTAGCTATAAGTGTATTGTGAACACAACGTAGGTATTGAGAGCGCAGGGAGCGTCTCCGCGCAGGGGGAGACAAAAATGGCCGCTCTGAACCTGCACCTTGCTCCTACCTACTTATATTACTCATTAAATTACACACTATATGGAAACTGATTTGCTAACGAAAATCTTAATATGAGATTTAAGTAGAGTTGGTAAGCTTTAGTTCATAAAGATTTATCGAATGTGAGTTCTTAAAGGTACATAATTATTCAGATAAATGGGCCTTTATTATTAAATTCATTGTTAGTAAGTAGTACTTACTTACCTACCTACCTATATTTATCTGCTAGAAATAGGATATTCAAATTCTTCTTTGAAGCGGTTTACAGTGCCCTTGACTAAAGGATCCAATCAATCTGCCAGACTAAAGGATGCACGTAATGTTACAAAAAAAATTCTTTTTCTTTTATTGGCATAGAATTTACTTGAAGTAATGTCAAAGTATTGTACAGTCACGGACTTTAATTGATGACCCACCTGGCACTGTTCGTATTTTAGCCGTGTAATGCTAATCGGGTTTATTCAGTTCCCGACACGAAAAGTCATATGTCTTCGTATTAGAAGAAGAAAATTATATTTCATATCTTTACCAGTTGGCTAACCTGAGAGCCAGAAATACAAACTTGACAGCAGAGTGACTACCCAAGGTCAACCAATTGCAGGTCTAGCAACAGTAACCTAGCAACGATTGTTTATCGTTGCGATAGTAAAGTTAGCGCACGGAGAAATAATAATAGTAATTTCGACAAGTTCGAAAGTAACGTCTCTGACATCGATATTTCAACTGTCACTGCCTTCAGTTAAGTTTTCAGAATTATCGAGTTAATGAGCTATGATTAAAAAGGAGGTTGGTATCCAATAGATTGGATAAACTTAATGCAACATTGTATTTATTTTTATTATGAGAACTTATTAGTAAACCTCTATAGATAAGACTATTTCCGATTAAAAGTAATTTATTTGTCATCTTGTTTACGAGCGTGCGATTTGAATTCGTGTTTAATCGTGTAATCTCGTGAATGTATGAAACTGCAAAATTGAAAAGTTTGAAGGTGGCTCATCAATTAAAGTCCGTGACTGTACATAATCCTTGAAGTTCATTACCTACTGTGTTTATGGCGGAATAAGAAAAGACAATGAAGTCTCGTTTGTTATCGCCAGAGCACCAAATAACGTAACATTTCTGACTGCATATTTATTCATTTATATCTGTAGTTTTTCATTACGAAATAATCATCCAAAATATTACAAAGTAATTACTTCTTTCACAGCCGGCCTCCCATACAAAGTGTACGGCGGACACGAGGGTTCGCTGACGGAGAAGCGAAAGCAGCGAAGAATCAGGACAACGTTCACGTCAGCCCAGCTCAAGGAGCTGGAGCGAGCCTTCCAGGAGACGCACTACCCTGACATCTACACCCGGGAGGAGATCGCCATGAAGATCGACCTTACTGAGGCGAGGGTACAGGTTAGTCAAGCTGTTTTATTTTATCTTGGTTGATAATGACAGGACAGCAGAAAAAACTGGCTATTTGATGGGAAAAATCCATTTTGATTTTATCGACACCGAAATGTCTCGTAAAGGAGGTGTTTCAATGATATTTTTCTCTCAAATCTAAAAAGCAGAATTTTAGGTGTACACTAGATGTGTATACTTATTTTCCGACCTTCATATTCTGATTAAATTATTCCTTGATTCAGCATCGGTGAAACCAAAATGAAGATAAAAAATACGGATTTAGGGAGATTATTCTCATAAGGCACAGTAGGCTTGAAAAAAATAAATGGTTTCCCGCACCGTCCGTCACATTTCCGCAGTCCAATTAGCGTCCAGTAATTCGAGTGCGGCTGACGGGCGGTGCCTACGAAAAAAAGCGAGCAGACAGCGTGCGGTTAGCTCTCGTTAATTTCATAATAAGCGCTCATTTTTATGTGAGTCAGATCTGCGACGTGTGCTCCTCCTGAATGTTTAATGCAATTCAGAATCGGGCGAGTGCTGCGCCGTCTTATAGTTATCTGATCACGTATATCTCGCGGTGACTGCGCGACCTGATCACGTATTCCGGGATATGACGCCCTCGGCGCAACCGACACTCTTATTGTTCCCAACGACACAAACCTATATTTCGTTTCATTTCTTTTCATGAAACGTGTTTTCATATTTTCGATAGACTGACGACACAACATTGTGTAGGTATGTTTGAGTATATAGGCACTGTGTAATGGATAAACAATCGCGTTGTTGTATACATAAGCGGGTGGCACCCTCCCGCGGCAACGAGCGCTCATTACGTTAAAAAGTGTATTGGAATGGTGGGGTGCCGCCATAAATATTGCGGGCGGTCGCGTAACTCAAGCGCGCGCGACTCCTGATAATTAAAACTCGCCTGGAAAATACGAATTCACATATTACAATTAAAACCGGATAACTGCAACGAGCGGGTTGTTTTTCGGTAAATAAACAAATATCAATTTAATGTTGCACTGTATTTTATATCTACAATTAAGCAGTGGCGAGTTTTAAATTTTGAATAATAATTAATTTTGTTTGGAGTGTGATTGTAAATACCAACTGGATACTGGTAAAAGGCTTTTAGTTCTTACAATTTTATTTTATCTTTATTATGATATAAAAGATGTTGAATTTCGGCAGATACAATCATTTTTATGCAAATAGGACCAACAATCACGGAAGCTGTGGTCACCGACGAATTTACATTTAAAAAATATAAACGTCAAGAGCGGCGCGATGTGTCCTAATTCAACACGCGGCTCCTACCCAAATTCATCAGAGGCTGTGCGCAAACACTGCTCGTCGGCGTAAGCGTTAAGCAAACGCACAATTTGCCATAAGCCGCCCGTCCGGTGTGAAATAAAAAGTCGGCCAACTGTTCTGTTATAGAGCAAAAGGAATCACTTGAAAAATGACCAGCTGCTTTTTAATACACAGCGTATTTTTTCTGTGCCAACGTTGTCATAGGGATAGGGCAATTTAATCCATCAAGCGGTGTTGCACGGTTGCGTCCGAGTCAATAAATTCTATATTATCACAGACCATTTTGGTTTTATTGTTATCCCTGTGCGGCGCGAGAGATTAGTTCGAGTTGAGACAAGGGCGGTATGGATTTTGTTTATGTTTCATTAATGAAGCCCAAAGCATGCTTCTCACAGCTCGTTTCGTTTTGATATGACTCAAAATGAAAGTAGATAGATTGGAAAAATAATTTTGTTTGTTTATTTATCTATGTACTAGCTGATGCCCGCGGATTCGCCTGCGTGGATATCGGAACCACTCTATCCATTGGTTTTTGAGTTTATCGCGAACAGACAGACGCGGCGGAGGACTTTGTTTTATAATGATTATTTAGTATAACGAGTACAAATCAGTGCTTCAAAAACGACCTAAAGAAACTTAAAGATTTTTCATGTTGTAGTATCCATGTGCATCAATTACCCTCGTGGTACAAAGGCACGTTATAAAACTGGGTCCTTCCTAATGACTAATTACTCATTAGGAACACCCAGCTTTCAATATGCTATTCATTCTAGAATGCAAGCTCATTGTTATTACAAATGCCGTGGTCACCTGACACGTGACAGGGGCTCGCCTGCCCGAGAGGCAGCAATAAAGATTGACATGCAACCCGTCGGGATCCGCTAGCAAAATGTCAATCCAGCTCTCGATCTAAGATCTTGCGCCGCCAGTCCACAGGGACCGCCGGGACTGATGCACTGTCTGCTCTTGCTTTCAGTCGTAATTGGTTTTATGCCTTATCTTCGTGAAGTGAGACGTTCGGTTTAAGATTTGATGATTTTGAGTAGGTCTGCTAATTTTAAAGTTGGTTGATACTCGTAATAGTTGAATGAAAAATATCGTTTGAATATTACGATTGTGTATTATAAGACTGTTGAAAATCTCTGCTTGAAAATTATATTTTCATAATGTAATTTTACGCGTCACGTCGTTAGTAGCAAAGTAGTTTACGTATTTATTTTTGCTTAAAATAAAGAAGACCTTCCCAGAATATTGGTTTAAGTCACCCGATCTTTTTGAGGACCATTTATTTGGTCCAAGGGCGTTTAAAATCAGTAGTTGTTATTTTAACACAGATTCGCATCATGATCAGTCTCGAGTACTATGTGACCCTGCGTGTGCGCAGGTGTCGCACGCGTGTGTCACGTGACTGCCACGCGTCGCCTCTCTCCCGGCGCTCGCCTGATTAGATACACTTGCCACAAATATTTGTCGCTCGCTGCACTTCAAATGGGGAATAAAACTGCCATTGTCTGCTTCAATTGAGTTTTATGGTGCGACAGAACCATAATAATATTATTATCTGGTAAGGAAGGAAGATTATTGTCTAGTGTTGAAAGTTTGCGTTAGATGGGACGTTTGTTCGATGTGTAATAAATCAATTTAGAACATATAGGTTTTATTTATTTAGATATAGGAACCATTTTATTTATACATTTCCAGCTCAGTCGGTCTTAGACAACTGTTAGAAAAAGGCCTCTCTTACGTTACAGCCAGACGGACTGGTTAGAAAAAATATAATATTATGAATTTTTAATAGTTATGTTTAAAGTTCCCTTTCCCAAAACTAACTTCTCAATATCAAATATTAAGTGGTTAGTATCTAAATGTAACAACAGCGTTAAGTAATGGGACGGTTTAGTGTTAACCCTTAGTTAATCGCGTTGATTGCCGTCGGTTCGGCTAACGATAAAAGCGGATTAAGTAATCACTTAGTGGCGGGACGCTCTTGTCTCGTGATTCGTGCTTTTGTCAGTAGGGTAGCACATACACTTATGGGTTTTCATCCCATATCAGGGTACGTGATGTAACTCAAGTGTAGTGAAGTTAATTTAGGAATTGTTATTTTATTGGCATACCTTCTAATGAAAGGTACAAAAAGTAGTGCTTTTTTTTAATTTTGGATATTTTTGTTGTAAATAAAGAAAAAAAAAGGGAAAGAAAGAAAGAAAATACATTTATTTAGCACAGACAGGGCACACAGCACAATGTAATTAAATGTACAAAACAAAAAAAAAAGAAACAATATTAAATAAATTTAAAAATGTGCAATAATTTGAACACCGATTTGTTTATAGATTATACCAATTATTTCTAACATACAAAAAGTTCGAGTAATAGTTCTTAAAGACAATGGTCTATCATTATTATGTGAAGAGTCATATTAAGTCATTACTACGCGATAACTTTATAAAAACGACAAACAAGCGTATCGGATTAAGATCATCAAAGGTATTATCTATGTTAAACTGGACGTGGGGCGTGATATTTGATACGGTACCAACGAGGGCAGATCATAGACAAGCTCGTCAGTTTCCGTGGGAAGATCGGAACAGTTCGGGCGATTGCTCCCGCGCGCCGTGTCGCGCCTCTCCCATAGTTGTGATCTGACGATAATCTGCCTCGCCTAATTGATTAACATCTCATGTATTTTCACACGATCTGCAAAATTAGAGACGCGCGAAATCGGAATGTTGTTTGGTAGTTTAAATTATTTACGTAAAAGTATAATTTCAAATTTGCAAATAAACAAACCATGTTATTCCATTAAATGATCATTTACGTAAATCCTAACTAATATTATAAATGCGAAAGTGAGTTTATTTGTTTGTTACCTACGCTTTCACGCGAAAACTGCTGAACGGAATTAGA
Source organism: Lithophane semibrunnea (assembly GCA_947363905.1). Lineage (NCBI taxonomy): Eukaryota > Metazoa > Arthropoda > Insecta > Lepidoptera > Noctuidae > Lithophane > Lithophane semibrunnea. The sequence goes on along the minus strand of OX376192.1, from coordinate 9,990,323 downwards.
TGAAATTTGGCACATGGGTAGACCATGACCTGAAATAGGACATAGGATACTTTTTATCCCAATTTTCCCACGGGATCGGGACTTACGCGGGTGAAACCGCGGGGCGCGGCTAGCTATTCCATAAAATTAAAAACTCGAAACTTACAGGACGTGATTATTTTTGAATAAAGGTAAATCTGACGTTTTATGACAACATAAAATATGACTCTTGGATGAAATTGCCTTACTACCTCTTAGCAAACAATAGTAGTATTCTCACATAAAACACCATTCTTCTTCTTTAGCTATTCACGATAAATAAGTGTTGGAAATCCTAGCAAGCACTTAAAGCGATTAAAAAGTGCCTCGAGGTCGTAGGTATGTAGAGGCGCTACGGAGGGTGTGCTACGCGCTACGGGCTACGGTTGCTACGGCTACGAAATACGTCATAAGATATTATAATGATTTGTTTTTATAGATGGTAGTGATTGTTTTCTATGTGGAGTAAATAAGACATTATTCTTTTGACTCTAATACACTTTTTCATTAGTTCCGACGATTCTACGAGTATAAAGAAATTTTTTGTGAGTGTACAAAAATGTACTAATCGTCATAAGGCCATTCAAAATCAAAACATAGTAATGCAACGCCAACATCAATATTATTTATTATAATGAATATGAAAATACGGAATATTTGTAATAATATATAAATTATTAAAATAGTCATAATTTTCGACTTCTCGAGCCAAATCAAGAGACAAAAGTTAAATTTCTAATCACAGAATAACAATAAGTTTCCCATAAAAAAGTAGAGTATGTGAAAATTACATGAAATTCTGAAAAAAAAATTACAAGGAAATCGAAAATGGCTCACATCCCAAATAATTTTGCCAGAAATATTATATTTTACATTAAATTCCATAAAAAAGTGATTAATACAATTTAGAACTTTGTTTTTGAATTTGCATTAATAATACTCGCTACTAGCTCCCAAAAAATATTAAAACTCCATTAGGGTTTCTTTTTAATTATCTTTTTCTTACTTATTATTTATGGTAATGCACATATAAAAGGTCAAAGTGGCCAGGATGTCATTTCAATATTCGATTGTAACCTTTTTACGATTATTTATTGAATGAGATTTTAATTAAGATTTTGTCGTGTACACAGTTTAACTGATCATGATACTTTGATTACTGTTTGAATCCTGTAATTTAAATCAAAACATGGAATTGCAACGCGACCATCAATATTATTTATTATAACCCACTATATGAATACGAAAACGTGTGAAACTCATTCTTTTCATGATTCTCACATTAAACGTCCCAAAGGTATCGAAGTTTGCCCACTAACAATTACGAAAGCGTTTGTACCTAGTTCAGATTATACGACTCCGATCTAGCTTGCGGGGTGCGAATATATGGTCGTCTTTATCTAACGCGTGCGAATTCAGTATATCTATCTCTGTCGTGAATATGTCACCCTTTAGCTGGGTTCGCGCAATTATTTTTCATTTAGCTCGCGAGTTGTTGTGGTGTCCTCCGGGAACCGTGGGATCAAGTGCAACTATCGTGTCTCTACGGTATAGTAATACAATTCGAATATGAGAAAATTGCTCTGTGACATAAAGGGGATGTATAAAAATGTCTTGGGCTTTGTAATATTGTGTTTCCCAGGGTGTGGGTGACAATTTAGCATTTACCGTAGGGGGTTTGATTATTTCCCACAATTTAGCAAATATGAGAAAGGCATTCTGAATATCTGAGTAAAATCCTTGTTTATTAAATTGTGAATTATATTTTTAATGATAGTAGAAAGATTATAATTGCTAAAACGATGTATAAACTTATACTCGTTTTTATTTTATCAGGTATAAAAAACTGTGTCATTCAATATTCGGAAGCACATTTACGACAGATTTACAAAAAGTTAAGGCATTGCGATTCTAAACAGCAAGTTCATTGTTACTCCATTTTGTCGTGGAAGTTCGGCAGGGGAGCATAGGCGGCTGTCACAAACTATCCAGAGTCATGAATATATGGCCGTCATAACCGATGCGCCGTTGTCGAGCATCGGAGGAAAATGCTAGATCATTTAGGGGAATTGTTGAGGGGTAGTGTTGTATTTTTTGGCAAATTGTCATTCTAACTCGTTTTTAACCGACTTAAAAAAAAGATGAGGTTCTATGTTCGTCTGTATGTTTTTTTTTTAATTTATGTATGTTCATTGATTTCTCCGTGAGTACTGGTTCGATTTACGTCATTCTTTTTCATTGGGTAGAGTAAGGTTATTTTTGGGTATGCACGGTATAATTTTGCAGTTGGAAAAAAATATTATTCTCAAAATAAATCAAGGGTCGTTAAAAATGACAAGACATGCTGGAAGATATTAAAAGTACCTACATTTTTGATTTACACAATATTCGACCAACTTTGGAACCACCTCCAGCAACAATAAACAATATTCTGTGTTAGGTACTAGGAAATATATAACAGCTGTTTTCAAATACTTATACCCCATTTGAAATAAGATTAGACATTGAAACAAACCTTTATACAGTCCGTTCAACCGATTTTGACTTCTATACCGTAGGCATAAGGATGGCATTAAAAGCAAAAAAGGTTACACAATACCAACTGTCTACTGCAGCTGCCATTTGTCATACCACCAACGCAATAGAAGTCAAAATCGGTTGAACGGACTGTAATAAAGGTTTATTTAAACGTCTAATCTTATTTCAAATGGAGTATAGATGAAGATAAGCCTAACTAATATTATAAAAGCGAAAGTGAATTTGTTGGTTTGTTTGTTACGCTTTCACGCTAAAACGGCTGAACGGATTTGGATGAAATTTGGAACATGGCTAGACCCTGACCTGTATTATGACATTGGATACTTTTTATCCCGGTATTCTCACGGGATCGAGACTTATGCGGGTGAAACAAATAATACCGTGCATACCTAAAACGAAACCTTCCTCTAGCAAATGAAAAAGGATCACGTAAATCGAACCAGTACTCACGGAGAAACCGCGGGGCGCAGCTAGTTCTTAATACTTTATGAATGTATTACTTTATTGCTAAAGTTAAGTGTTACTTGTAAGGTGTGAGGTGTGTCTAGTGTATAGGTGTTCTAAGTTAAAACAATATTACAAACCTAAGCATTAAAACATTTGTAAAATTGTATTTTTATTTGCATATTCTTATTTTATATCTATTGTACAATGGACGAATTCAATCACACATGGTAAGGTCACTCAAACGCCCCATATTTGGTAGCAATCACAAACGTTATTCTATGCTCACGAGCCATTTAACAACGACAGAGGGACAAGTGACTCCATTGTCCGTACATTAACTGTAGTTTATTCATTTTTTCTTGCCCCTTCCTCAAAACATTTATCATTTTAAAAATCGCAACTCATTTACCCTGTTTATTTTATAGAGTGAGTGTGATCTTGTAGTTTATTGTAATATTAGCCCACATGGCGTGTCGGGGTTCCACTTTTACCATGTTATGAGAAAATTATCATCAATGGTTTTTTATTGATACTTATTCTTTATTTCATTGTTCATACTTATAAATTATATTTTTTAATATTAGAATAAAAAAATATATTATTATCCTTATTATCATTATCAATATCAATACCTACTTAAGTATTTTTATGCAGATACAAAGGAACTACGTTATTTACCAGCGCATTAATATCTTTTCCTTCTTTTTAGGGTTCCGTACCCAAAGGGAAAAACAGGACCCTATTACTAAGGCTCCGCTGTCTGCTTGTCTGTCTGTCCGTCTGTCACCAGGCTGTATCTCATGAACCGTGCTCGATACTGAAAACGACAACAGGTAGACGCTTGAAATATTCACAGAATATTTAGTTACATATTCACTTCAAAAATGAATAATTACATTAAAATAAAATAAATATTTAAGGGAGCCCTATATAACATATAATACAACAAACGTGTTTTTTTTGCCGTTTTTATAGATAATGGTACGGAACCCTTTGTACGCGAGTCCGACTCGCACTTGGCCGCTTTTTTCTGTTTTTCGTAAGCACAGACCATAGACACTGTTAAAATCTTTTTTTTTCTAGTTTTCGTAAGTACAGACCATCGAAATATAAAAAACAGCTGACAACAACAAGAAACAACTTCTTTCATATATCTTTGGTACAGATTTTCGGATAAATGTGTAATAAAATGAAACTAATGAAAGACGATTATGTTTTCAACAATATGCCTACTAACGTATCTCATCATATTTCGTACTATTCTAGTCAAAACCAGAGACAAAAGTTATATTTCTAATGTTCCTTTTTACAGGCTATCTATAATTCTCAAATCTTACATTAAAAAAAAAGTAGTTAAGTACGAGCATGGAATTAGTATGTGCTACACCTAAATGAAACGAAAATAGCTAAGGTGGGTTTTAAACTATCATATAAATAAATGATCATAGAACTATGAGTCATAAAAATAGACATATTTTATGGGTATATCCCCTTTAGAGGGATATTACCTATATCATTTGCCTATCTACGAAGGTCACAAATTACCCATATTATGTCTATTTTACGATTTCATTATATCTTTGATCATAGATATGATAGTATAATACCGCCCTAAATCGCTTTCCCGGAGTCATATTTTATTCTAGCAGCTGACCTGACAGACGCTTTCCTGTTAAAACAATATTCAGTCTTGTCTTGAAGTCATACAAAAATCCCATCTTTCTGAATATTTCGTTCTACTTTTCCAGTTTTCGTGCTTTAGAATCTTAACTCTAAACTATTACGAACACTTCAAAACCAAAAAATAAGTCAAATCCTCTAGTGCTACCAACGAACAGCATTTAATTTGCATTTATATGTTCAGATTTTGATTCAATCATTTAAAAATAATAAATACAATTTTAGAGTTTCCTTTATGGATTTGCATTTAGAATACTCGCCACTAGCTTCCAAAAAGTGAAAAGACGCCATTAGGTTTTATTTTTAATATTTTCTTCGCATAATAAACGGCAATCCACATTTGTTTTGGTAAAAGTTGGCCAGGATGTCATTTTCTTATTTGATTGTAACCTTTTTACTATTATTTATTTGAATGAAGAGTTTATGAATTAAAATATCCCGAATGAGATTAACACTAGCTTTATCTTAGCTTTAGCTTGCTGTTTATTTTTACATAAACAGACCTTTGGAAATAAGCACAATGATAGGTACTGTTTATTCTAGTGATTTAGATAGTTTAAACGTTTAGTAATATCTCTAACCACGGTATTACAGTTTAGTTAGTTCTTCGCTTCTCACATGGCGGACATACTTTTATTTTGCAAGAGTTATTCGACTTAAGGCAATTTTAGTCATTCCATTTCGTACGTCGTGAATATAATATCAGTTTACGGCAGGCTTAACGTAGGGATGATGTTTATTGGGCTCTCAAATTGCTAGCAATAACCGGCAAATACTGTAAACACCACAGTACGGTCAATCAAACTTATTGGTTACAGAGCCAGCCATGAGAATAACCTTGTTGATTTTATATGACGTGGACCGTGTTCTACATTACATAGGTACGAGTAGTACCTACAGTTAATATACTATCTTAGTATCCGTAAATAAAACAAAATAGTATCGAAGAATTTTTGTCCGTTTGTCAGGGTGTATGTTCCGGATTGGCGCAAAAACGGCTGAACGGATTTGGATGAAATTGGCACACAGATAGGTTATAACCTGGATTGTTATTCCAGGTAACATAGGATATTTTTTATCCTGGTACATGACATACATGCGGGCGAAGCCGCCGGCAAAACCTAGTAATACACTAGCTAGTTTGTAGTAGGTAAATGATGGCTCAAAGTTCAATCAATAAAGCAAATGATCAGAGACAGTTCTAACTAAACATCTGCCGATCGGTATCGGCTATTTGTCGTGTCGCGTGCCACGATCAAACTGATTACGGGCATTGTCTCGCGGAAGCGGCTACTCGGACCAATCACGGTGATTCGTCAAAATCGATTCAAATCTGTTACATTTTTAATTGAAAAACCCAGTAGGGAAGCCAGTGAATGGATTAGGGAAGTCAGATGTCGATTACGAATGATTAATTGTTTAGTTGTTATCTCGATTTGTGGGATATTGCGAACAGTAAAACCTTTTTAGTTTTGTATTTTCAAGCGATACTGGCAATTTCTTCTGAAAATAAACGTCAGATGCCATAAAGTTTTTTTTTTAATTTATTTTTTTCCCACCACGAAATGACTTTTTCAATTTGACGACAAAATCAGCAAGCAGTAAAAAATAAATAACAGTAAACTCTTTTTAATATTTTAGGAAAAAAAAACGTATCTTTAAATTAGATAAAGAATAATTTGTTCCTGTGAGCTAGTGAAGTTAGGAACTATTCATGTGAGCAAATTAGAAAAAATATTATTATTTGTCTTCTCAAGCATAGAGAGATACTAGTTTTACTCCTTTGATGCTGGGTGTAGTAAGTAGTGATTGTTTATATAATTTCTTCTTAGAACTGTTTGCACTAATTGTTTCGAGTAGAAAATGTAGTTGTTACTAACGAAATTTTAGTTGCTCTCTTTTACGTATAAACTTTTGTGAGATTCTGTAAGTAATTTACTTTGGTTGAGGGACAACAAAAATAGTAGGTACCTTTAATACAACTATAAATTCTTGCAAATGTCGATGGAAGTGCATCGAAACGTCATATATTTGTAGTTAATAGTTGATCCGATGTTTATTTACTTAGCACGGGATAATAGGGGTGACAAGTAATGGACCGTACGCTTTGCTCACATCTGTCGGGTCGAGTGACGTCATTATCATCCTCATATTGCCGTTATTGAATTTATGAACATGTTAAAATTTATAGGGATTTAATAGAAATCAAAGTATTTAACCTGGTGAACCGACATCCGAGCCAAGTTGTGATTGGGCATTTGAAAGTGTCCTTACTAAAGCTTACGCTATGCCCATTCATTTATGTATCTATATTTTGAACTCTTATTTTGGACATAGTTTCAAAGAAAGAAAAAATAAAAATGCCGTTTTTTGTTAGAGTAGCAATAAAATTCAGACATTTTCTACGAAAGTGTCACGTCTGCTTTAACCAGGACCGTACAAACAAATAACGTATTTAAATACAATAACAATGACTTTCAACACGTATCACACCATTATAATTTATGTAAAGTCTTTAGGCGACCCAGTTAAATCCAATCCAATCAAACAAGATGAGTTGCGTCAGCACACCTGTCATTCACTAAACGCTGTCGAATGGCGCCGACATACGGCCTGAATAAACGATGCATTCATCTCTTTATTATGATGTGTTAATCCTGGATTATCATCAAATGTTAACACATGTTACCAGTTAGTAAAAAAATATATATCACTCCAAAACGTCGTAGAAACATTGTACTAGCAACTCAAATTGAAGTGTAACACACAAAAAATAGAGTTGCTTTTCGTGGTGCGGGCTTTCAGTCGATAGATTTCAATGGCTTATTGAGGGTAGCTAATATTATTCCGGGGCGTTCGGTGTTGCCTTTTCATCCGCTAAGTATAAACAGTGGGGTGTGTTCGCGATGTTTGGTCGCGCTCGACCGCGCCGGCCGACGATTGATTTATATTGTATTAGCTTTACTTTACGCAGACCTGTTTTGAGTGAGATTGGTATCTAATTATTTTTAGCTCATGATGTTTATATAAGCTTTATGATTTTAAAATATAGGAATGGAATATGAAGTTTCTTAATCTAGATTATGTTTAATGATAACATAAAAAAATACTAAGATACTTAGTTGTGAATATTTGGATCAAGTCCATATTTAACATAGAGATCATAGTCCAAACACTTATCACTATCACTTTAAAACGTTTTTAAATAACTATAAATTACCATTTATAAGTGGTAATTTTATATTTTTTTAAATAAATAGCAGGACAAATTAAACGAGTAACTAATACTTGCTTTTTATCCTGATTTTTATGTCAGTAGTTCAGTTGCTACGAAGGCTAGGAGAAAACAAAATTAGCGTACCTAGGTACGTAAAATGCTCTAGCATTTGTAGAAAGAAACTTATAAAATCTACTGTTAATCTATTATATTTATATTTATTTTACCTCACAAATAAAAAACCTTCCAACGGATCAAAGTAAGTTCCGAGCTACATATCACCTGAAAATGTAACTATCGGTTATGATCAAAGCTTGGTGTGCTCGGGGCCCGGGCGGCATCCCGCTCGTGTCAATATTTGCGCGGCCTGGCCCGGCTAATGAATACAATTAGATCATTCCGCGCGGCCTCACGTTTTTCATACGCCTGGAGGACCGGAGGGCCGCCCTCTGACAACGTGTCAAATAAAGACGGCCGTGTCGACTCCAACCTTTGCACATAACGCTAGTTAAATGCGCAAACACCGACACATGGCGAGCGAGCCTTTATTTATTACTCATAGCTTTAACTTGCCAATTAGTGACGCTTCTTGCTAGTTCTGAGTTTTATAGCGTTTCACTAAATATATCTTATATGTTATTTATTTGTACAGGATTTTGAGTATCCTTTGGAAGACCAAAGTGTTTTAAAGGCTTTTTCTTTCATTTTCCTTATAGAGTGACCTATATAATCACAAATCGAATGGTATTTTTTGGTCGTTGGAGTAATATTTATCTATTTATTAACTTGTAGAGCAAGTTTTCTATATATTTTGGCACAAACCATTATTGTGATAGAAGCTTTTGTATATCAGCAGGTTCCACGTTACACTTACTACTAATCATTTTAGTTTCCACTACGTTTAACGCGCTCATATTTTTTACATTGAAGCGCCAAATAATGGGCTGAACAGATGACTCTCGACTCCCCCTAGCTAACTAGATGAGAAATGATGTGCGATATACATATAATGGAAGTAGAAGTGTTTGATTGTGTTGTTGTGTTGCAAGTGAAGTTATGCAAGTCATAGGTTAATTAGTAAATCAAAGTGAAGTTGGAGGCGGCGCCGGGCGCGGGCGTAGTATGTGCAGCCTCTGAATACATTAGTGTGTGTGGTGTTTGCTCGCCACGACCGAGCCACATGGCGACGCGCCGCTCTGTTTATTTTAATACTCAACCATTGTTGCTTGCCACTGTTTGCCGAGGGAACTGTATTAAACTACCCCTTACGGATTTGAATGAGGCGAGCTGGTATATGCCAGAATTAACTTAAAGCTTACCAACAAGCTTTACAGGTCTTTCACATCAAAAAGCGACTTATGAATCTTTTTAATTCACTATCCACTCTTTCTAAAGATTTAATAAGCGCTGTGTGAATTACTTACTTAATTCTTAAATATATATCGCAAGATTTTTCATGTAAGAATGTTGCAAAAATTTTGAAGTACCTAACTTTACTTTCTTCCATCTGCAGCATACTACGCATATGATATAAGAAATGATTGCTTTAAACAAGGTCTATGAATGTAGGTCCCATAAATATAATAAATTGGTGTTAGTAGTTAGACAAAAGTCATGTTTATTGGTAAAACTTTCACATTGTCGTCGACTAACATTCTGTTATCCATTATTTAACTTACCTATTTGGGAAAGCAGAACTTTTGCCAACTTCTTCGCGTAGGTTCCTACAGGAATCAAGGAGATAACAACTCCTTCTCAAAAGCTTTATTCTACAGGAATGAGGAGTAATTAAAAAAAAATTACAATATCACCTTGACTATGGAGTTTCTTCTCCATACGAAAACTACCTTTTGGAAAGGGGCAACTAGAATCAGTTCTGTTTCTTTGCTTTTGACGTTCAAAAGTGCTTTAAAAGTGGCTAATTGAAATAAATTATTTGACTTTGACTCTAAAAAACAGTTTAGGTATTTCTATAGCTGATGTAAAACGAGTAATTCCATTTTAATTATATGTTATAAAATAAACTGTGTACTTATTGCCAAAAGCTGAATTCCAGACTTGTTGCAACTTTATCCCTCAAGGTTACCAGGATTTAGTATTCGTTGATTTATTTTAATATTTTCTGGAAAGTTATGATGCGCTAAATTACGGGGTAATAAAGCTAATTGGTTTGGCATCACTCAAGACAGTCAATGTCTAGTTTATGGTATGTGACAGGTTCCTGGACAGTCGCCGATTTTACTCAGGTTTGTTAACTTTTTTCAGTATCTAGTTTCGTACTCCAATTAAGTATTTTTACTGAATAACTACTGTCTCAAATATTTTATACCAATTCTTACACAGCATTTCTAGACTATAGATTTTTTTACTAATTGACATCAATAACAATAACTAGGGGATATTATAAAAGTACCACTAAGGCTTGAAGTCGTCATGTATGATTACGAATAGATCGTTCTATCCGCCTTGTCGCTTGGCTACGAATCCCATCAATTCATGTTAATGAATAATATTGTATTGATTTCAAGATAATTACAATTCAATTGTATGGTCACGTATCTTATGGGCTGTGCATCTGCAGCTCGTGAGCACTTGTATTTAATTACATTTGCCGGGTCGCACCTCGCGCGCCCTCGCCGCCCAATTCGGTTCATTTGCAAAGTGCATTTCGATGCTGTGCTCGATTGTCCCAACAACCCTGCGCTTAATTGCCCGCCCGATATTTATTATTGCCGTTTGTTTGTACATTTATGTGCCACTATACATCGAAAGCCATTCGATTTATGACTACAAAGTTCCACTCGTTAATGCGTTCAGAGGGATCACCTTCACAAAATGATTTTATGGCCCATATCGGTAGAAAAATTCAGCAAAGTATTTACATTAGGGGCACGCATCACATTCGATAAACATCGCAACGAATTCCTACAAACACATCGGCGGACGTTTATTTGCCTCGGGCATACGCTCGGCTTCACTTCGACTTCGCATTCCGCTCGCCGTCGTATCGGTACTCATTTGTATTGGCGGTGGCTTTTGTATTATTTGTTTGTTTGCGGATGCCGCATACGTTGTGGGAGCTTTGATTTTTTCCAATTCGGAAATAATGCGGAAGGCGTGGTGCTGGGGGCGATCGGCTCGCTGGGCGCCGTGCCCCGGGTCCAATCAGCCGAGCCGTGTGTTCGTTAGTACCGGCGCCGGCGAGCTTGCCGCTTGGTTAAGCCAGGCACGTATCTACGTGGGACCTTTCCACTCGGCAGCACTGATTTTCTCTTAGATCCAGCGAAATGATGAACTTCAGCAATCTTCGACTTCATTTGTTGAACAAATCTACCGCGAAATACTACACGTACACTTTGATTTCGGCTCTGTTTAGATTACAATGTGTTTTCAATATTTCGTTTTAGAAATGTTATATTTACAGTGACTACAAAGATAAATGTTTAGATTGTGTACAGGGACTCAAGAGGAACTTACGAAAGAGATACTACTTAGGAAGTAACTGAATTGATGATAAACGTTACAACGATATACTCATCTGGATTGTTAACAGATTGTCGAGGCATGATAGTATTTTTAGTATAATATTCCGTCGAAGGAACTGCAAAGTTTTATCCTTAGTACCTATCGCAATAAGCCGTCCTTCATAAAGACTTCGAAAACTTGTGATGGCAAGTTGTCGTGATACCTGAAAGAAAAGAAAAACTTAATTATCTTTCCACAAAATTGTTCACACACGTGTGTAACAGTTGTTCAGTCTAAACAGGTACAGTTTCAAAAAGTGTATTTGTTGTAGTTTCAACATTCTACAATGATGAGTGTCCACCACTAGATTTCTAAATTAAGACATATCAAACCTATCATAGGAAGGAACTATTAGGTACTTCAGGAAATGAGTTTTTATCGGTCTATTTTTCAGGGACAGACTTTTAGCATGCGTTTGCATGGAATCATTTTATATAGAAATATTTCAAATGCTTTGTTACTCCACTTGTGGGCACACGGTTTCTACAAGATAGCCGTTAAAGTACCTATGTCTTTTTTATGGAAACGAACACTATAGGACTTATTATGGATACTAATACTTCAGGCGGCTATATTTTTTATGGATTTTGCGCGTTTTATTACATCTATTTCGAACTTTTTCGTTTCTTCGGATGCTGAGCGTCGAAGTCTTTCGTATGAGTTATCAATATGACTACGAAGTCTAAAGAATGACCTAAATTGAAAGCGATTTGCAGTACAATGACTGTTTAACAAATTACATTCGGAGTTGTATACATCGTTATGAAAATAATTAACTGTCAAATATAAGTACATTACCCAGTGGATTATTATTATTTGTTAACTTTAAATATCGCAGTAAGCCTTGTCGAGTGTAGTGTTGGCGCTAACATCTTGTAAATCACGATGATGTGTATGTAAGGTAATTCACGTTCGTCCGCGAGTGGGCCGCATCGTTACATTAGCGTTCTATAACGAGATCGAGCGGCATCAATATTTCATAACTGACGTGACGCGGCCGTCAGTGCAGCGAATCAGCGATGACATGCATGCGGATGCGGCGGCACACCAGCCAGCACCTGTGCACGCACTGACATACGACTAACTGCCTACACGAAACAAAAGTATCAATATATCTTGTGTTTCAATGTCAATGGTACGCGTTTAGCGTTTAGTCATGCTACATCTGCATCTCTACATAATTCCTTACAGATATTATGAAAATTGTCACATACACTACTATAAACTTCAATATTTATAGAGCAGCAGACCAGCTTTGGGAATCTTCCGACAACTGTTCAAGTGAAACAGTAATAAAGCATTCGAAATGTTTCTAGAACACAAGCAGGTCATTAACGTTTGTCATGATCACTGCCAAGGAGAATTTACGTAGAAGTACGTAGGCGGCGAGTAATTATTAATATTCGTTTGTGTTCATCATAATTAACCAATTCACAAGTACCAAGTTTATGTCGGCTTGTGATGTCGTTGAAGTCGGCTAACCTTTGTATTCATTATAAATCAGTTAAATTACCCAACTCTTCGTGGCCATTCTGCTTCTATTCTACAGTTGCAAAACGCTTACAAATGGTATAGTTAATTGTATTGCTCGGTAGATAGAAAAGTAGTCTCATTGAGGGAGCGTTCACACATTAACAGATAATTAAGCATTCTACGTGGATCTCGGTGATGGCAACGAAATGAAGAAATATGTATAAAGGTGAACAAACATCATCAGCGAATTGCGATGTTCAAACAATGGTGCGTGTGATTGTGCAGGTCACAGCGTACGAGGGGCGGAGAGCGGGCGCGGCCGCGTATGTCGACCGAGCATTTTTTACTCTGTGCTCAATCAGCGCCAGTGGCAGTTGCAATTATCTTTCGCACCAAATCGAATTATGATCAATTCGGATTTGCGCGCATCCGAACGAATATAAAACGGTTTGCATTAAAATTTGGCGCTCGATGCATGGGATGCGTTCCCATTAGTCCGGCCGAGCGCTAACTTTGTTTGCTCATCCGAGCCCACGTCCGCTACTGGCGTTTTCATTGTATTTTTTTATTGTACGTATTCGGTTTTGTTTACGATGCTTTTCGCTTCATTGGTGTTCGGATTTTAATTTTGGGTATACCTGACTGTTGTTAAAAGCAGTAGCTACCTCAATATACCTACACAGTACCTTCAAACGTATTTGTTAGGAACTTAGTTTACCTCTCGTTTTCGGCTTTACTGGTTTGGCGAACCATGCTGGCTTGGCTTTGCTATTTTATACCGGAACTTAAACAAAGAAAGATGATGACGAACATGATATTTAATGAGGTATAATTACAGTCGCTCAAAAAGACAACAGCCCTTTTCAGGCGCGATGGCATGGCATGGCATCATTTAGAATTGATGAGGCCTGAAATATTATGTCAAGTATCTTCTACTTAATAAACATCTAAAATTCATTATTCACTGACAGAGACAACAACGCACAGTCTGAACTACTGGCTAGAACTAGTAACGCATGATTTTTTGTATTATAGTTTTTATACATTTATCTATCCAAAGCGAGCTAAGTAAGTAGGTATAAGTTTATGTATGCATAAGAAACTCCTTCCCTCTAGGAAATCCTTCCTAAGTAGGAAGGATTTTTGAAAATGCATCCCCCTATTTTACTAATAGTAATAACTATTAGTAAAATAGGGGGATGCATTTTCAAAAATCCTTAAACTTATTAGTAAGTTCCGTACAATTTACTACGGAACTTATTATTAAGTCTAAGTAATTTTCCGATGGGAAATGAAATGAAATGAAATGAAATTGTTTATTCTGTAAATAGGATATTGGAATCACTTTTACACGTCATATTAAAAAGTTGTAAAAATAAGCTAGATGAGGTCGGCGTTTCCTATCTGACTACTCTGAGAAGAAAGGCCGAAACAAACTCAGAGGTCACCGTCTCCTTTAAAGTCCAGACATAATCTTGGTCAGGCCATATGAGGACCATGTAGATTAGTCTGAAATGGTCTTTTGAGGAAAGAACCACACAGATTTGAGTGGACCTGTCCAGTCAGTGCAAGCATTTGTCAGTAATAGTGGAGCTCAACTCAGAACTTAAGGAGCTCAACGACTCGACGAACAATACCAAAGAAAGGACATTTGGGTAGGTCGCATAAAGTTCTCAAATTACCAGACCTTCGCTAAAACTAACAGAACGAAAAATAAATATCCACATAGTCCTCACATTCACATTAAAACAATACTTATAAGTAATCATCATGTCATTTTGTATATAATATTCAATAATGTCAATTTTATATAAAACTGGTAGGTATATTTTTATGGCTTTCCATAATATTCAAAATGTCACAATGCTTAGCAGAGCGAGCAGCTCAATCCCATGCATTTTTGTCTTCTAAATAATCTGAGATTTTATAGTACCCTTTTTTACAAAGTTTGGTTTTAATACAGCTTTTAAATCGTTTAATGGGTAAGTTTCGAATGTCAATGGGAAGTTTGTTATAAAAGCGTATACATTGACCCATGAACGAGTTGCCTACTCTGTGGAGACGAGTGCGATGTACAGCAAGATTGTGTTTATTCCTGGTATTTAAACTATGAATATCGGACATTTTCTTAAACTTTGATATGTTTTTGTGTACGTACAATAGGTTTTCAAATATATATTGTGAGGCTACAGTCAGAATATCTATTTCTCTGAATTTTTCTCGAAGGGAATCTCTTGGACCTAGGTTGTAAATGGCTCGAACAGCCC
This sequence comes from Lithophane semibrunnea, assembly GCA_947363905.1. Taxonomy (NCBI): domain Eukaryota; kingdom Metazoa; phylum Arthropoda; class Insecta; order Lepidoptera; family Noctuidae; genus Lithophane; species Lithophane semibrunnea. The sequence continues at coordinate 9,975,158 of OX376192.1, read as the reverse complement.
TTTTCTGTAAAACAAAGATAGCATTAATGTCCGCACAGGCTCCCCAGAGAAGAATCCCATAAGACAGAAGTCTATGAAAATAACAAAAATAAACAATTCTGGCTGTATCTACGTCAGTTATCTGTCTAATTTTTTTAACGGCATAGGCGGCTGAACTAAGCCTACCTGACAATTTTTCTATGTGTGGGCCCCATTGTAATTTACCGTCAATGGTTATTCCAAGAAAAACTGGCGATTCAACGGGGTCCAACTCTATTCCATTAACTTTAACATTGTTAGATAGCTGCCTGACATTTGGCGTTGAAAATTTAATGAGTTTAGTCTTTTTTTCATTCAAGAGAAGATTATTTACATTAAACCAATGCACAACTTTAGAGAGTGCATCGTTAACTTGTTCAAAGTTGACTAACTGACGTTTGATTTTAAAAATGAGGGATGTGTCATCTGTAAATAATACGATCTTATGATTATCCCTTATGTGGTAAGGCAAGTCATTAATATAAATGAGAAATAAGAAAGGACCTAGAATTGAACCCTGCGGAACGCCCATGGTGACCGAAGATCCTGCAGATCTCTTGCTATTAACATCGACCCTCTGAATTCTGTTGTTCAGATAAGAAGTCAGAAGGTCGAGAGCCTTGTCCCTCATACCATAGTGGTACAGTTTCCTGATGAGAGTATCATGATATACGCAATCGAAAGCCTTGGACAAGTCGCAGAAAATGCCAAGAGCATCCTGCGACTCCTCCCAGGCCTCGAAAATGCTCTTCAGTAATTCCACGCCCGCATCTGTAGTTGAACGACCCTTTGTAAAACCAAACTGTTTTAGATGGAGTAAATGATGTGCATTAAAATGTCCTAACATCTGTTTAAAAATTAATTTTTCAAAGATTTTGCTCAACGTAGGTAAAATCGAAATAGGCCGAAAATTCGAGGGATCAGTTGTGCTGCCAGACTTGAACAGTGGAATCACTTTGCTAAGTTTCATCAGATCAGGAAATACACCAGATGCAATACAAGAGTTAAAAACAATTACCAAAAAAGGGTGAAATAACATCAATTATTGAAGACATGGTATGTACTGATAATCCCCAAGTTCAGCAGTTTTTTTTACATCGAGTTCTTTAAAAGATTCTATAATGTCTTTAGCAGTAGCAATTGTGAATTGAAAAAGTTTGTCACATTCTGGTACACATTCTTTTATTATTGAATAAGCAGAAGTCGAGGATGACGATGACAGAGTTTTGGTTGTTAAAATTGGAATATTAGTGAAGAAATTTTCAAACTCAGTTGCCACCTCCACGTCTGCCTTAATATCTACATCATTGATTTTTAGATGGAAGTCACGATTCCGTACTGTCGTTCTTCCCGTTTCAAAATTAATAATATTCCAGGTTGTTTTAATTTTATTTCCAGAAGATTTTATTTTATTTTTAATGTGTATGGCTTTTGCTGAGGAACAGGCTCTTTTAAAAGTTTTAGAATATGTCTTAACAAATTCTTTAAAAGTTTCATCATGGTTATATGTTTTTTCATGATATAATTCAAATAATCTTTGCCTACTTTTGTAAATTCCTGGTGTTGCCCAATCACTAAATATAAAGCGGTCACAAACAGGCAATGTTTTTGAGGTGAAAACCTTCCCAAACTCACAATTGATGAGGGAAACCCCTTATGGCACTTGGCTTGCATATAATTAATAAAAACAAAATTATGAATACTGCTCTTTCTGACTATTGCGTTTAACCTACAATGATAGAGATAGCTCTGCCTTGTTGGTGTAATGGTCGCAAGTGCTACTGCTGAGCATGAGCTCATGGTCATGGGTTCGATTCCTGGGTCGGCCAAAGAGTTATCGGGTTTTTTTGGAATTTCTCAGTAGCAGCCCGGAGTCTAGATTTGTACCCGGTTGATGGCAATTGGCTCGCCCCCTATAACATGGGACTCAAACGTGGTGAAATGTGGGTGTACTAAAGGTACACCTCTGCCCAACCTTTCGGGAAATACAGGCGTGATGTCATGTTATGTTATGTTAGAGATATAAATGCTCAAAGACTTTTTCACATTTTCAGGTATGGTTCCAAAACCGGCGTGCGAAGTTCCGCAAGCAGGAGCGCCTAGCCCAACAAAAGGCGGGTGAGGCGCCAGTGAAGGCGGAGGGCAAGCGCGACAAGCCGACGTCGCCGGCCGCGTCTCCTCACCCGCCCTCTGCGCCCGCGCCGCAGCCCGCGCACCACGCGCTGCCGCATCTGTCCCCGCCAGACCTCAAACCTTTAACTTCGGCAGGTAGATATCGTAAGTTGTTCATCATGTTAGGTTGATACTTTATAAATGTTGTTCAGAATTTTTTTGGTATCTCGTCTCGGTCTAGAGTTGTTGTCGTTCAAATTGAAATTGTTTATTTGCAGTGACCGACAATCAGATAGACAACAAATATCCTATCATAATTCCTTAAATAAATATTTATTACGGCCGCGAATCATATTTAGATTAACATATATATCCTGATACTGACCTATTTGCAAAAAAACGTAAGACATATTTAATTTTACGGGCTACCCTGACGCTTTCGCCTAAAGTTTGGTGCGTACCCTGATCTTCCGTGGGGTCCCCGGTTTTCAGACAGAACAAAGATACATCTAAGACCGTACATAGTAGCGAATCACAGAATAAACTTCTTAGTAATCGTTTTTTCAGACGCATACCAGTGGTAGTGATGCGAACGTAGTGTTTACCTTATTCCCGAGATGTTGACGTCATCGCCAGATTTAGCGGGTTACAACATTAAGTCACATTTGATCAACTATTTGTGTAGGGGTATGGTGACGAAAATAGTACTTTAACGATAGATTGTGATGTTATATCTGCACACAATGTTACATCGTTATTCGAGTTAATGAGTGAGTTTACACACACAAGTACAAGATTTGGATCCGCTTTTAACCATTGAGGCCTAAAACAGGTATACAGAATAAGGTGGAGCATTACGAAAAAAATAAAAGTAGTTAATCTGTCCTACTGGACTGGTAGCAGTAGGATCGTGTTGGTAACATTTGGTTACGGAACACTACGGTCTGTCGACCACAGCACGTGCCAGCCAGCTAGGCAATGGTTATTTTGACTTCTTTAATTGCAATTTTTAGTTTAACTGCAACGAAAGAATGCCTTGAAGGTATTCCTCTTTACTGAGGTTTATTTTCCTTCTTTAGATCTCAATACTTCGCCCAAAGTGCTTTTCCTTCGTTCTCGTCTAAATACAGGTTTTTTTTACGAAAAAGGCAAAACATAGGATAAAAAATATAAAAGTGAGTAGATAATAAATCTATAGGAATAAAATTAGTTATCTAGGTAGGTACTTACTTACGTAGGTTGACGAATTTACTCAATATTACGAGTTTCTCAAATTCCAACTAACATTAAATTAAATTTTTATCATTAATACGTCCGCTTGATGTTTAGTACATGTAAAAAATACACCTTGTTAATTTAATAACATCAATTGCGCCAATATTTCTCTGGTTTAATATTTTGTCTGCAATGTGAGTCAATATGTATTTTTGTTAATTTTTTTTGGCAACCGTGTTACGCGGATTATGAAAAATTACTATTTCTTTTTGATGTACTAAATAAACTTATATTTGTGGGACACGTCAACTTCAGCTACTAATTGATGGCAAGTTTTAAAATGAGATCATTCTTAAAATTTAAGCGGTGAAGCTTTCACGGGAAATGAACGACAAATAATAATTTAGGCGACTGTACGCTTTGTTTCAGTTTGGATAGATTAATTAGGTACTAGCTCACACAGTGTGGTAAATATTTACTCAGAAAATGTTTACAGTTTAGGTACTGTCTTTACTTGGTTACACAGCTTTGCAACAACACTCTTTTGAGAAATGAAAATATAAATAGGTTCCTTATTTTTTGCGTTCAAATTGGATATTTTCGTTCCAATCGTGATGTCACGAAATATTTTGGGCAACATTATCTTACCAATGTTACATTGATCGCTGAAATTATAGCCGCGTGAGTCATTCTGTTCGACCAATCAGAGAGCCGGACGCACTATTTCAGCTCACATGTTTACGTGGGCGAATACAACAAGGCTGCTTTCGACAAAATATATACAGCTCTTCGAATTAGTGGTTCTCCTAAATATAGAATGGTGATTCCATTGTATAGTATATTAATACAATGCTGCATGGCTTAGGAATGTGTAGGTACCTCCAAAAAACCCAGAAAGATAAAAATAAAATCTTTTCTACAAAATATTGATGGTTAAAACGCTTTCGCAGTTGATAATAAAACAGTTGACCTTCACTAATTGTTGAAAAACAACTATGATTACCTATCATTTTAGTTGTCTAATTGTCTATCCTGTGTCAGTCTACCTACTAGATAAATAAAATAACAATATACATGCCAGAGAGGATAACCGAAACCTATCCAAACATTCAAATAATTTTAATTAACAAAAGTTGGTATAATATATGCGAATCTTGAAAACTGAAAACTTCATGAAACTTTTATTTGTTTGCTACGTAGGTAGCTAGCCTCAATACAAGGCGAATTTTCCATGAACTTGGTATCGCTTTATATAAACATGTCTGTGCCGTTTCTGCCAGAAATAGAACCGAATATAATATTGTAAATTTGTGAGTTACATCTGTGTAAGATTTTTAATATCACTTCAAGAGATTTTTGGGTTTAGTCAGTGAAATAAATCAAATAAATCAGAGCTTTTCATCAAGATTTTTTTGTTAACACGTTTAATAATAAAACTACTTATTTACATTTTGAAAGTGAACAATCTATCTTTAGAAAAGTACCTACTCATCATCCCGCATATGGAAATCCCAGGCTACATACATAGGCTAGGGCTTGATAGCGCCTAATAATGCCTTTCGTGTTGAAAAATATAAAAGCTTTCTGCATGGCAAGTTTGCAACTGTCTAACGTTAATGTTCAGTTGGTGATCGCGGCTCTTGACAAAGAGTGCATATTTCACCATAAGTAATTTCCTAAACAGCAATACATTTTACAGGTACCTATGAATTTATGTCCTAATTACCTCATCATTTTGTATACCTAATACCTAATTGGATAGAATATAATTAGTTTCCGAAATCCCAGCAGTTTCCTAGTAGAAACATCAATAGAGAAAAGTACTATAAACTTTTAGATAGGCACATCTGGTATGGCTCCTCATATAGGCTGAACTAGGCGCAGTGGTTCACCGGGTAATGGCGGACTTGTGGTCGTATTAATCACATTACGCCGCCGCCGCCACCGCGCCAGATTTTCACTTCGGCTCATTTGCGCTAATTGTGCGCGCGATTGTCACTCAGGCTTGAATAAACAACGGAGCCGCGCAGCAAGGATTAGGTGATTAGCGCTTAATTGTGTTACCACGATTATTTCATATTCGCCCGTCGAGCTGCAGTCTGATTTCATATTCGAGCAGATTTGTGTGCACAAGTTTTGCTTGTTTGGATTCAGTTGTGAGAATATCAGCATTGTACTTATATCCAATTGATGTTGGGCTCCCGACGACAATAATGTTCAATGGACGTGAAGATATTGCATATATTTTTGATTGATACTATGTTTACGAGACAAACGAATGCTAAGTATATGTTTATGTGTTGTGCAGCAAACAAATTGTGCGATGAGCTGAACGGCGTGGGGGGCGACGTGGGCCTGCCGCCGGTGAGCGGCAGCGGCGGCGGCAAGTGGGCCGGCGGCTGCGGCCTGTTGCGCCAGCCCTCCGGGTTCCCACTCCTGGGCGTTGCGCCACCCAACTATCTGCTGTCGGACCACCTCGGCACCCTCGCCAAAACGAACAACCATCTTTTCTAATGGGCGTAGCAGCGTCGCCTTGAGTCACCGTCCGTGGCGCGACGAGTCCACGGGGAGCGCGCCGCTGTCCCGCCCGCACCGTCACAAACCCGCTCTCTGCACCCACCCCGCCTGCATTTCATTAACATTCCAGATTACACTGTGTCAAGTGAAAACTTTCTGAAGTGATATCTAAATGACAAAATTGCGATTTTGATTTCGACTGCGCGTAAAACATTCCAAGTGCCAATTCGTGTCCATTAAAATATGTATTGTCGCTATAACAAAAGAACTGTCTTAAATGAAGTTTTAGATGTATTTAGTGTAACAAAGCAGTTGAACGTACAAGTTGCCTGTTACAAGTACACGGGTGTTTAGTTTTATAGATAGTTTATGGTAATGAAGATTTTGTGTGATACGATTGTAAATAACATTCCGATTGTATACGTTTAATAAAGGTATACTTATTCAGTGAAGAATTGAAGTAAAGGAATATTTAAAATAAATTAATTTTAAATGTTGTCCTATAAAATTATGATGTATTTTATTCGTCGATGCCTAAATGAAATATAAAATGTATTAATCCAATTGAATTTTAAAATATTTCCGCAATCTGTAACGGAATTGTGTCGTTGTATTACTTCTAGTCACCGGAAAATTAGTTTTATTTTAAATGAATTATTATTTATTAATAAAGTGCATAGATTAATTATAGCCAACATACCGGAGTTGGCGATGAACGATGTAAATATGTAATAAATTATTTGTAAATACTAGATATAATAGTGGTGTACCCGAGTGTATGTAATTATTGATGAATTTGTGGAGGGTGTTTTAATAAAGCAAACAATAAATCGTCTGTTTATGTTTGTGTTTACCCTGACCTTCTGCGTGAATGTACAAAACAGTTAATTGGAAGTGAATCTGTAGTTAATTATGTTTAGAAAACAATAATTTAACTAAGGTAGGTAATAGGTACTCGATTGACAGGGAACATTACCTTTCGCTCTGTCCTAATAATCGAAAGAAGGTGTGTTAGGTAGAATGCAGACGGGATTGAAGTTTCCTTGCATACCTACCTACATTTTGTAATAAAACAAGATTGTTTACAAAGTTCCGCATTTAAAATTAGGGCACGACGAACTCTGTTGCAAACGAATTGAGCTCACGGAGTCACGGCACATATTTTGAGTGTTTATCATTTCCGTTTTAATTTACTCTGTTAAGTTACATGTCTTTAGATGAGAAGTTTTTATATATGTACTTAGAAACGGATCCACCATTTGTTTCACAGAATTCCATTTATAAGATGTCCATATTGCTACATCGCAAATCGGGCTCTACCATAGCGTACGCACACGTGCTGGGATCTGAGCTAAAATATGTAAAAGATCAGATTTATCATTTGAGAATGGTTTATTTAACCACCTGGCTGTGGGACTCCGTGAAGGTAATACTGAAAGCTCAAAATATGCTTGTTTATTATAATTAGTAAACGCGTCACATTTTTACTATGACACCAAAGTAATCTATCACCTGAGTTTCCTTTGGCTTCCATAGCAATAAAGGTCGATGGAGCACGAGAACAACCTTCAACACGAAGAGCGCTGAAAGAAAATGATCTAGAATACATAAAAAGGACAAATATTTATCTGTGGAGTCATGAGTCATGACAACCACGACTGATGTGCGCCTTGGTCCGGTTATAGGCCGTCACGACCTTGTTCGCCGCGAAGGGCCGTCGCACTCTGCTCACTAAAGAAGATGACATTGTTTTTGTATCTGTAGACAGCTCTAGGTAAAATATTGCCTACGAATACGTAAACACGAAAAAAAGCCGCTTCGGATGTCTGCGTAGATTTTGAGTAATTACGAAATGATTTATGCTGGTATTTATAGTTTTATGATCTATTTACGTCCCGCGTTCACGTGGTCGTACATGTTGTTTAGGATTCCGCGAGCTGAATGTAAAATTGAAATAAACTTGTTTCTTCAGTTTATTCCGCGGAATACAGCGTTAAAATGAGTTTACAGCCCGTTAAACAGTTAGTTAACAATTTTACAGGCTGCAGTGTTTTAGAAATTTCTAGATGTACCTCCTGACATATGTATATGGGCGTACGTATAAACCTAATATGCTTTATCGAAGCCTCATGTATTTTACTCAATTTTATTTAGCATAAAAAACGGCTATTTCTTTATTCATCTATAAATTACAGGCACAGAAGGTACCTATATCAAAACACAAAGGACCAAGCTCTATTTCTCAAATAGATTATCAAACAAACATACAATCATTATACAAATAGGTCTCAGTAAGTATCTCAACACCGCTTAACTATAATTTTTCAATACAGGATGCCGCTAATGTCTATGATCATGTCCGTAAGTAATTATGGTTTTTCGCCAGGCTTTTGAAGCTACCTTTCTTTCCATTGTTAATTACTGACATTGCAAAAAAATAAATCAAACGTAGATAAAAGAAGTGAGTAAATAGATACAGTTTTATTTTAATGTATTCCTTAGTGACAAAGTATAAACATCTTTTTGACACATTACTTTTGATTACAAGTTTACAAATGCATTTGTAAAGTGCTTTGGTGATTTGCTCACTTCAATGAGGAAATGTTAAGTGCGCTGAAATCTGGTGTAATATACGTACGAACTTTTTAATAACCCGTTGTTATTAGAAAGTTCTTACGTTCAAAATTTGAAATGGCTAAATTCAGGAGAAGCTAGAACCTGGTAGCTGTATTGTTGTTCTTAAAAATATACCTACTACCCATGAGTTACATAAAACAGACTTGCCAATACGAACAACACTCCTCTATAAACCTGTAATGGCCACAGGAAAAAGTAAGTACTTACTCTTTACGGTATAAAAAAAAAAATGTATAAAAATTCTCTATAATTCTTAAACCCCTACTTGTTACTATTGACTAGCATTAGACAATTAAATCAATCAATTGTTCAAACCTACGACCTGTCGCGGCTACGAACGGCCACTGTTCCAGTTAGAACCACCACCTAAATCCCACAAATCACCCAAAAACCCCTCAAATGAAATTACATGCAAAGAATATCAAATTCTGTGAAGAGTCAAAGTTACACAATATATTTATTGAGCGAAGTTCTACCACGTACATAATATATAAAATGTCCTTTGATGAAGGAATTATTAATAAATAATATTTTAGTGTATACTTCTAGATAGGTACGGTAACGCTAGAACTTTTGCAAAAATGCATAGCAACTGCATGGAATGTCAGTGTACGAGCGCATTGATCACTCCCACGTGGCGTCTGGACTCTTGATCAAAGTGGCAGGTGGGAGATCTAATCGCTGCTAGTTTTTTTAAGATATTTTTTTTTGTAGTTTGATGTATTCAATAAATCAAATAAGTAAGTATAGATACGTTTGAAAGTCACGTGAATAGAACACGTGAGAAATCAGTTAATGAGAATCATAGATGCTTATCTAAAATCCTGAAGGTTTCACATTTCAGAGCAAGCACATTCCTTATTACAAGGCACAATTCCGATCTCCAGAGAGGAACAGATTCACTACCGTATAAGAAATTCTCAGTAAAAATGCCTGGGAGTCGAACCCACTACAGACTAAGCTCATGCGAATTTAGTAAGCTGCTTGGAAGTAAGACCTTTTTTTTTGAGAGTGGGAAATCATCCAATGACTTCTCCCGCTCTGGACAGAGCGGAAGGACGTGTCAGACTTTTACTGACTAAAACCCACCCGTGTTCCTTCAGTTGCCTGTTGCCAAGGTCCCGGTATCCCTTTCGGACTAACCCGCAACCCTGGCAGGCATCGGTCCTAGCGGACCCCGCCAATTGTGCTGACATCTCTTTGAGGCGCACGTGGAACACGACGCGCCATCGACCCGGGCCTGGTCCTTGTCGGACAGCGAGCTACCCATTGCTCGCCGCCCGCAAGCCGTGGAAGTAAGACCTGGGATTATCTTTTTGGTAAGAGCTAACTTATAAAAAGGAGATTTGCCATTTTAACACCGAGACGACATTATAGACTTAGGCACTAGCTTCTGCCCGCAATATCGTCTTCTTTTACCAGGATAAAAAGTGTCCTATGTCCTAACCCACGCCATGTGCCACATCTAAATCCTCTCAGCCGTTTTAGCGTGAAAGCGTAATAAACAAACAAACTCATTTTCGCATTTTTAATAAGTATTAGGATTAGTTTAAAGGGTACAGCGCCCCGCGGTTTTACCCGCATAAGTCTCGATCGCGTTAGAATATCGAGAAAAAATGTATTCTATGTGTGAACTATATGTGTTGCAAATTTTATTCAAATCCGTTCTGTAGTTTTTGTGTGAGAGAGAAACAATCATCCATCCATCTATCCTCAGAAACTTTCACATTTATAATAAGTATTAGTAGGATAGTACGATGTATTTATAACCAATAAAGCAGTATGTTTTCTATGTATCAGCTATAGCTTTCAGTCGATGTATTTCAGTCTTAAAATATTATCGTAGATCATTTCTAGCTAGCTTATGACATAAAACTATCATCTCCTGTACGTAATAAGAATGAAATATAACAAAATATTCATATTCATATCATACCAAGTTGCAGTAATTTCAAATTATTATTTTAGAAAGAAAAAAATCAAAACCTACCTCTAAAATGATTTGATTTATTAATATTCAGCTTTAGTCACACTAACATTCGATACCTACCTACTTCCTGTTTTAATAATTCTTTAAAGATGCTTCCAGCATTGCCAATGTTTTTCAGGCAATATTTGCAATGACGTCTGTCACAACTTCAAAAGACACAGTCATGAATAATTTCGCATGTAAAACCAATACACATACCACAAAAAAACGGAAAGACGCTTTCGCTAATGATTTAATTCCTAAATGATTTAAAATATTTCTAGGAGTTATTTGAAACGGAGGTAAAAATATTTTATTTTTCATTTTCCCACGTAAAGAATCCGTTTGTTTGGCGCGGGCAACGGCGACAATGATAACTCAGCGGGTTCTCATCTCAATGGCGTGCGCGCGAGTGGGCGGGGCGCCCGCGCAGCGTCAGCGTAGCGCCCGCCTACGAACTGCATTAGTGCCTTATAAGGACGTCTGAGCTTTTCCTGTTGAGCTTTTGTTGAAAGATTTTTTTTAAAACATGTATTTCGTGTCCTTTATGGGTAGTAAGTATGTTGCTTATCATTATGAGCTTATGTATTATTTTTTATTAAAAGTTTATTTTTTAGATCATTAAAGGTAATATTTCTATTTACCTACGTACTTGATTATATATTACTTTCGCATTCCTGGCTATTGACACATTTGGCCTTATTTAATTTTATTCAATCCTTGTTTTCTTTTCAAGTTTTCCTTTTCAGGAAAACTTTTGCCTTTGATATCTCAATATTTTTATGAATTAGCTAGGTAGATATGTAAAGAACATAAAAACAACAACGACACAAGAAAATGAGAATAGATAAGGTATTTACATAATTAAAATATATACTCTAACAGACTTAAAAAGAAATATGTATAGTATGTACAATTATATAACAAAATTAAAAAGAAAAAGGATATATCATTATAATTGTTCTCATAAAACAAGGTCGATCATTTCATAGGAAAAGTTTCTTTTAATAGGGAGTTTTTATAAAAAAACAAAAATGATTTATTATAAAATAACACTATTTTATTAATTAATAGACAGCACAGTAAAATTGCCGTTTATTTTGTTCCCCACACATTTGTCTGTGTCACGTTTATGTTATTTTTTTTTATTCCTTCATGATTAAAAATGATTAATCAATTAGCATGTCGTATCAGAGGAAAACCAAATTACTAACAAAAATAAAATGAATAAGTATTTTAAATATCAGTTGATCGGGGTTATTTCCCAATAATGGAACGTTTAAAAGTTCATCATGCTTTAATTAAAAGTAAGCTTTAAATTAAAGCACGCTTTATTAAGGTTGATCTGTTTCCTTACAATCTGTGACTATTTATAAGGACATTCAGTAATTTATATGAAATTTTATATGTTATGCTTGGTATGCGTCCTATGACACATCCATCACCCTATCCCTCTCTTTGGACACATCCTAGAATTTATGGATGAGCTGCTTTAATTGGATAAATACAATTTTCGAACTCAAGAAAATTCGTCCATAACAATGAATGATTGAAATATTTTATACAATTATACAAATATTTTCAATAACTTTACACAAAGGCTGTTGAGTCAGATGGCTATTTCGTATCGGCTGCTCATCGGGTAGCGAGCGCTGCGCACGAGTTTTCCAGAAGGGCGCATCTTCGCGCGCTATAAATACGTGGACTCAGCTTTCAGGAGTTCAGTCTGGCCGTGCTTTCCTCAGCGCACTAACTCCTCATCTCCGCAGCAACACACACACACACACAACATGTCTCTGGAACGTCAAGTCCGCGCTAAGGTCAGAAAAACATTTTAAATATTCCCATTTTATTCACTCATGTTTTTGTGCCATTAAAATCGAAAGCTCTCAGTTTAGTAAAAAATATAAAGTAAATAAAAAATATCAATAAAATATGAACTTAAAATCGTAAAGTGTTTACTTTCACTAGTAATTTTTGAGATAAAAAAATAAATTGTTGCAAAGGTTAAACAAAGAAAAAAATTCCTTTGCCACTTACTCATTTACTTTTTTTTACGAATCTCATACAACAGAAATTGTGTGACTTTAAGATCTTTTAAATATTTCTATTTAGTGACATTTATGAATTAAACAAAGAAAAAATTTCCTTTGCTACTTACTTTTTTACTTTTTTTTACGAATCTTATACAACAGAAATCTTTAAGATCTTTTCAATATTTCTATTTAGTTACATATGAAACAAGGTCAACAATAGCATTCCCAAAATTCCGAAAATAATTTAATTTTTTCAAAATTTGGATGAGCATTACCGTTAACAAAAATGCAATGACTAAACAATTTTTATTTATATCCACAGCTGGCTTCCAAGCGTAGCCCCGAGCAGGAGAAGGAAGCCCAGGAGTGGATCGAAGTCATCCTTGGCGCCAAGTTCCCCCCTGGTGAAGCTTTCGAAGATGTCATCAAGGACGGTACCGTCCTCTGCCAGCTCATCAACAAGATCAAGCCTGGCTCCATTCCCAAGATCAACACGTCCGGTGGACAGTTCAAGATGATGGAGAACATTACCAAGTAAGTCATGCTTAAAAAACATTTACAATTTTTACATCGAATGCAATGGATTCATTAGAATAAAAAATTTGATCGAACTCTTATTATACTGCGTTACATTTCATCATAATAAATTTTAATTATCCGTTACTGCAAAAATTCAAAAATAAATAATCAAGAAGTCTCGAAGAAGATCGTCTACGTAGACGATAATAACCATAACTGCAGTAGTGATCTGCAAGTATCTATTGAAAAGAGTTTTATACATGCCGTAAACTAAATTAAAAAGTTCATCACAATTAACATTGTCCCTTGTAAGCAAAAAAAGAGAGACAGATTCCTAACGTATTTTCCTCGTTTAGCTTCCAGGCGGCTTTAAAAGCGTACGGTGTGCAAGACATCGACGTGTTCCAGACCGTCGACCTCTGGGAGAAGAAGGACATCGCCCAGGTCACCAACACACTGTTCGCTCTCGGCCGTGAGGTGAGTAACCGCCACTTTACTATCTATAAAATTGCCAAACATGCCATCAATATACCTCACAACCAGCCGCATGACTATGGCCTCTTAATTTCGCATACCACCCAAATTTACGATTTTCGAAATATAGTACATGGTATTACGCAATCGATTTTATAATCTTGTAAACATCCAGATTTTATCGCACCCAATTTAACATCGCAATAACGTATACTTTTATCTTATATACACACCATTTATTATAAACAAGCGATCGGTGGAATAGAATATAGAATCACCAAGCATCGGATTAAATAATGTGTTCACAGATTGTTTGGTTTAAGATACGTTTAGAATTTAAGGAGTTGGCGCTGTGCCAAGTTCAACCAAATTTTACGAGCATCTTGCAACATTACCTCAGTTTTCATAAATATCCAAGGTCGCTCTGTTTAGTTGAGGCCGAGTGGGCAATATTGGAATCTTATACGACTACAGGTGCTTTTCTAAAGCGTAGGTTTACCATATTCACTGTTCAATATGGGGTATAAAGAGCTACGCTGTGAAATGGAAATGAGACATTGCATTCTTTATTAAATGTATGATTCTGTTTTGTCTGCAGACCTACAGGCACCCTGAGTTCAGCGGTCCCAACCTAGGACCCAGGCCCTCCGAAGAGTGCAAGCGTGACTTCTCCGACGAGGTCCTGAACGCCGGTAAGACCGTGATTGGTCTCCAGGCTGGCTCCAACAAGGGTGCCACCCAGGCAGGCTCCAACATGGGCGCCGGCCGCAAGATCTTGCTCGGCAAGTGAGCACCTCGCCTTCATCCAGTGATATTATTTAATAAGATAATTATTTTTGTACAAAACTGAGATGAATGGACGCTAATGTGAGACTGTTAGCCTTATGAATATCTTATAATGCGTGATATGGAATTTTATCTTCTGTTATTTAGCAATAAAACCTTGCAATCCAATGCAATGAGTTCATGTTATACACTCCATGTAGCGCCAGAATGATTTTGTACATAAGTGCCTAGTATTAAGATAAAATTATTTATTTCCATTTTATTATATGGTTTTATAATAAAATACAAAACAATATATTTACTTTTATTTACCTACTTGTCACACGATAATTAGGTTGACATTAATTCACATGGAGCTTGTATTTATCTCAAGTCCTTCAGCACTGATGACGCCACCCAATAAACATTACTGTCTTGAAATACAAACAAATATTATTCATGATAATACTAAATGGATTCGTGATGAAGTTTGTTTATAAATATTTCTAAGCGGAAGTCCTCAAAATGATTGATTCAACGAACGGAATACGGAAAGAGTAGTTTATCAGCACATCCTGAAGTTTCTAGTGGTATAAGTTTTCAAACCTGAAGCGTGGACGCGCTCAACCTTGATATTAGATACTATTGGAAATGAGTGTTGAGCTCTTACATAAAGCTCATTAAATTATCTGAGACAAGGGGCGATGAACTACCAAAAAAGAGGACTCTTACCAGACTATGTTGGGTTTTTTTTTCAAGGTCGTGGGATAAAAAATTCTTTAATTCTTTGAAGTTGTTTCCAAGGAAAAAAAAACAATTAATTTTAATGTGTTTTTTTTTTGTGTGTGTGTGTTGACAGCTGGTTGAATGGAATCATCAAGCAAGTCATTCATTGAAACATGTGGTATATTGTAAAAAAGTTGTTTCATGATGATTGCGAATAGGTACATAGATGATTGGAGACTCGCCAAATGTCAGCAGCTGCACACTTTGCATCATTAATCTTTATTAAATATTTCTGTCATGCACTTAGCTTTTATTAGGAAAAGTTTTAAGTGACCATAACCATTTTTTTAATATGCAGTCATTTATTTTCTGTTTTTTTTTACATTGAAAAATGACGTTCCTGTCTATTTATAACTTGCTCATTTTGATTATTTATTGATAGACATTGAGAAAAAGGTACATCCTCTGATTTTCAGTATGCCTGTACCTAGACCTACCTTCCACAGTATGTATGTAGGTACAGTAGATTAGCCAACCGAGCTTCCTTTTTGTTATCGGCTACGAGTATAGGCACCATTATACCACCTGTGGCTGCCTACGGGATCGGGAACATCAAGACTTCAAGAAAGCATGAGAAAGCAGCAGACATCAGTCTGCTGATCAGCGGCCAAATCTTCTGAACTTCACCAATTCCATTTTCTCATTTTAGCACCGGTCTATCCGGTTCATCTCCCTTTTAAGACCAAATAACTCTGGGTTTTGGACATGACATGTCCTAGTTCATCGAACTTACTTATAAACAAACTGTATAAAAAGAGAGAGAGTAGCACCTATACCACCTCCTTCCTTACTACCTATATTAGTTTTAAGAGAGTTTGCAAAATCAGGGAAAGGAAGCTACGCAACTTGACTAGGTACCAACTTAAATAGTCCTTAGATTCAAATCACAATGTCATACTTTGATAGTTGTTGAATGGACGTACAGTGTCAATTAGCTCAATAATTAATTTCCCAGACTGTACATCGCGCCCGCCGTTTCGAAATTAAATCATAATAATATCGCTCTCTAACGTGTCCAGTGCTGCCATCTGTTTATGTTTATGGACACTATCGCAATGAAACTTTTTATTTCATTTCATGCATGGGAAAATTGCTTGGAAAACTATCAGCTGTTAGGTTTCCATAAAAAAGGCCTCTGAAAAGACCATACAATAAATAACAAACAACAATAACATAACCTCAGTTTCAATGTTCTATGGGTAGTTATGAGTTGGAGAATCCTTTAAAATTTAATCATCAGAGCCTTTTTGTGCGGATTCAGAAAACAGTTTTAGAAATTGGAAAAGCTGTTTTTGGAAAAGTGATTGTTTACCTAATAACTTCTGTGAAATAGAAACAAAGGTTCAGGGGGCTTAAAACGGTAACTTTAGCAGAATCATAATATGAACATATTATGAATCACCGTAAAATGTTACAAACTGACAATGCATAATATGATCTGCGTGCGATTCATATTAAGTACGAAAGAATTCATCTGTTTGACAGTTTTCTATGGAGATTCGGAAAATGGTCCATAAATGATGAATTGCTTTTATGTCAAATTAGAGGAATTGCTAATGACAGCTGGGATTCAGGAAATGAACTGCTTCTAGAGGAATTTCTAATATGGCTGGTTTAGGCCCACTGTTAGTTCTGTAAACCAAGCTGTTATAAGTACCTACCTGCTGTACCTACAGCAGGTAGTTACTTATAACAGCTTGGTTAGTGAAAATTGTAGGATTATGTACCTACCTAATCCTACAAATTTCAGTAGAAAGCATTTTGTTTTTCATTGGTGATTTCAAATCTCGAATGAAATGGTTTTCTTTCAATATAATGGCATTTGGCTTGAGACTGGTTTCTAATTAAATACGATAGTTTTCTACGTGTCATTGACCTCGTGAGCCCTGGCTAGCACATTATTTTCTTTGTTGCTGTGAATTGACGTTTGTAATGATACCTACTGTTAAACAAATTACAAAAAAAAAGTCTGTGTTTTAAAAGTTCAGTGACTGAAAAACTCTAAAAGCTACTAATTATAGCTTACGTATTATTATTGGTGTACCTAGGTAGTGAGATATAGAAAATTATGCATTTAATTATGAGGTACAAAAAGGTGAGGTAGTTTTTTCTAAGTCTGTTAATTAAATAGGTACCTATCATTTTTGAAACTTAGGTATATGTTAATATATGTTTCATATGTTAAATCATCCTGTTAATGTCCCCTGGATTTTAGATTTGAGAAGGTAAACTTTTACTATTAGGTAGGAATAATTATTTTTGTAACGAATTCGAGAAATATTACCATTATTACAGTTCTAATATGTCGGTAACATTTACAACGTTTATGTCCGAAATTATAACCAAATGCAAAATTAGAACGACGACCCAGTGAGTTAACTATGTAAAGACATGTTACGTCGTTACATTAACGACTAACGCCGCTAAGACGAAAATAGTTCGCAGCGACGAAGAACAGCGGCGGCGTCTGGTGGCCGTGTGCAAAAACAGTGAACGTAACGACTAACGAGAATAACGACCAACCAGCGTCGTAACGAGTACGAGGCCAAAACCTGAAAATAGGTTTGCATGGGTCTCGATTTCGCCGTCCGTTTCTGCGAAGGTTCAGTCGGACAGCGGCCGCGGAGCCTTCCGCACCGCTGTCCACTGCTCCGACACCAGATGGCGTCAATGTGCGTCCGTAGTTTGTTAGTTTCATTTAGTTTCGCCAGATGGAGCAACCAGCGTATAGAGCTCCAGCTTTCCATTTAGTTTACACCCTTTTACGATAGATAGAGCTACGAGGAACTGAAAGACTGAAAAGTATATGGTGAGTAGAATTTACAGCATGCATATTTCTAGTTTATTCTATTCTTCGGTCATTTTCAATTTTGTGTCATCTAGTACTAACTTCGTTAGAGTGTTAATGCTTAGGTTCGATAAACCTCTCATAATACTTTTCTATAAATACTAATTATGTAATGTACGTGATTATAAAACTGACCCTATCATAAAATCATATCTATAGTATATAATCTATTTTTATATGACAGAATAAGTAGGTACCTAGGACCTTAGGGATATGGCAATATGCAGGACCAGTTGAGTGATTTTCTGAGCCCACTCACTGGTACCTGAATGCCTGGTGAATATTCGAAAAATGTAGGTCTATTAGATACTTACTGTTATTACAATTGTTGAAGAATTAATCGTTCACAGCTGCACACAGGCCTTATCCTCATTTTTAAAGGAATACTTGTTACCCACTGCATGGAAATTGGTAAGAAAGGAAACTTCACCTAGATATACCTATTCTGTATTGGGTTATTATTGTATTTTATCTTCCATCTATTTGCTTTAAAATAAAATGTTGTTCGTTGGTAAGCGCATAATTTCAGAACGGTTGGACCGATTTGGGAAAATTATTGTTTTAAAATGTTCGAAATAGTCGGAATCAGGTTATTATGGAAAGAAAAAATCCTTGGAAAATGTTCAAGTACGGGAAAAATTGTATGTGCTTTTTTCTATGAATTATTGAAATTTGTCGGGTTAGCTAGTGTTTACCAGTTTCAAAACACCGTGATTACAAGAACACCTTGTTTAATATTTTACCTTTTTTAAATGGTGACTTTCCACGAAATAATATTTTGTAATTTTCGTTGAAATCATTAGGCATTTGTTTTCTAAACTCGTTCTTTATACAGCACTTATGGGTACTATGCAGCATTTTCTGACTGCGGACCATCCACAGCTGGTTGTCGGCCCATCTACGTTCGTGCTATTTTCCTACTTTCTTATGCGTTTTTCCATCATTTTCCGGTTGTTACATAATGTGTAGACATTAGCAAACAACCGGAAAATGATCACTGTTCAGTGCACTAAACGGTGTCACAATCCATCTAATTATAGTCGTCAAGGAAAAGAGAAACAATGCACAAAACGACTTATGGTATATTTTCTGGGTAAATTATATTTTGCCTCTTTCAGCTTTGCTCTGCTTTTGTTTTCAGTTTAATTTATTTCGGGCTTCGGTACAGTAAACATTTTGTATGGTAGGTTGGAAGTATTCTGGGAATCGGTTAAGTAAAATGTTTACACCGGCGATACGATATACATACTTACACAAAACAATGATGTAGATATAACCACCATTCTTCAGCGTTGCGGAAACAGAACTTAACTTCGAAAAACCTTACATAGATACAGTGTCAGATTTAGCCAGCGCGGGCCCTGGAGCAAATTCTACTAGAGGTTCAGCTCTAAAGTTTAGGAGATAAAATAAAACTTAGCACTTCTACAAAATAGTTTTTCTCCACACAGTAACTTTATTGTTTAGAAACGAATTTGGCTAGTATTATAGCTAATTTCGTTTCTAAACAATAACGTTAACGTTTAACGTTACGTTTTCCTCGTGTTCCTTATAACTCAAGTTACTTGGTCTAAATAATTTTCTTCCAACAATACTAATATTGTATTAAATCTACTTACCTACTTTTGTAAAAACCTAAATGATTGATTTTTCATTTTTCGCATAGATGGTGCCGAGTGTGTGTGAATGATTGAAATGTTTGTAGCTGGGATAGATTTTATTTCGAGTATTTATAAAGTAACAGGAGCTACCTACTTTGTCAACATACCTATACAGAAAAGTTTAGAATAACTATACCTAGAACTAAGAAGCAGAGCGAGTGGAGCTCGAAAATATTCAGCACCCCGCCTCGGAGGGATTAGATTTCTTTTGACAATCTAACTTATAATATAATATAATACAATAATATTATAAACGCGAAAGTTTGTTAGTATGGATGGATGGATGTTTGTTACTCTTTCACGTAAAAACGACTGAATGGATTTGGATGAAATTTTGCAAACAGATAGTTTATAACCGTGATTAACACAAAGTAAACTTTTTATCCCGATATTTCCACGGGATCCAGACTTACGCGGGTGAAACCGCGGGGTGCAGCTAGTTGATACATTGATACATAATTAATATTCCATTGAAGCTACCGGTGGTTTATGAAACATGACTTGGTTTAATACGAACAAGCGCGAGGCGCGCGGTGGAATTTGCTACACCTACTAGATACGTGTCTAATCGGGCTCTGGCTAGGTAACCTACTACTTAGAATAGTTTTGATTCTCTATGATTAAAATGGACTGGCTATGAGTTCCTTTCCATGCAAAATTTACTGCTGACTAGTATGTAATCGAATTCGTATAGATTGGTATCTTTGTTAGGTATAAATTAGGTATGACATTGGCAATCAAATTCGATTACAAACAAAGTGCAATAGACTTATCAGTTAGGGTTGATTTACAGGTAGGTTATTTTGTAACTAGTGCATGCGAGCTAACCTATAGGTACTTAGTCTTGATGTATTCGAACACCTTACTTACATTATAACTCATAGGTAAGGTTAGGTTTGATCAATCACAGGAGTTGTTGATTCTTATGTAAGTAAAATTCAGTTTTATCAAAAAATTGATCAAATCGGACTTGCTTTGATGATTAAATTAGAAAATCATTAGGTAGGTATTGGATAATTAACTGTTACTTAACAATAGGTGGCTAATATCTTCGGCATGCGATTTACCACACCACACTGAGTACATAAATAATGTAGTAGATTAAATAACCAAATACTTACTCATTCATGTTATGAAAGTTATCTACATTTACGAATGGGTAGGTAAATAAAATAAAACATAGTTTTTCACTAAATCCTTGATTCTTTTCCTGTGAAGAAAAATATTAGATAATTAGAAAAATCCATGTATGTTTTCTTGCCAAATATAAACATATTTTTTCCATTAAAACTGTCATTCATTTGATATTTATTACACTTAGTGACGAATTCTAAGAAATTTTCAAAAATACATAAAAATTAGGTTTTCTCTAATCCCATGAATTGTCGCCTAGCGTTTATGGGGTGCTTAATTGTTGCTAATGGGTCACATTATCACGTCGCGTTTATGGGGTGCTTAATTGTTGCTAATGGGTCACATTATCACGTCCTGAAAGGTAGTCAAATTACAAGTCACTCTTTATTGTGCAGTGCATGTGGGCTCTTTGAAAGTATTTAGGTATAAAGCGAAAATAAAATAATAGTGGATCATAAATTATAAAATATTTGTTGGCCAATTAGCTGAAATAGATTTTGATTTTGTAGGTTTATATTCAAGTTTATTATGTAGGCAACTATTTTCAGCTGTTACAAAGAAATCAGTAACAGTTTCATGCGCGTTTTAATGCATGTCTTACGCACTCTACCTGGCGGCCACAATGAAATCACCAGCGTGAGTAGGTAACTTATTGTTGGCTCAGTTTCTAACACAAATAGTTTAGCTATTCGTCTAATGGTTAAGTCAAATTTTGGATCTGACGCATTCGGCAGGCATCCAGCTGCGTCACCCAGGTGCTGTCAACGAACCCGTCTAGCCCCAGACGTCCCAGCCTCATGGAAAGTTCTCGGGTGAACCGGTGAACCCGAGAACTTTCCATGACGGCTCCCTGGAAGAAATCTATACATTTCTAATATTATGTTATGATTACAACATCGGAAAATTCCGGGTGGATCGAGAGCCATTCCATTTTATTGCGCGGTCTACTTCGACTGAAATAGACTGCTCGACCAAAACGGGAGAATAACAAGTTCGATAGCTTAATCCTGATTTGTATGCGGCAGCGAGTGAGTTGAGTTTTCCCATGCAACAGATGTGTGGTAAAACGATTTCTGATGCCCTTAGAACATTAGTAGATTAATTCTTGAGGATTGGCTTGGAAAATGAGCCGAGTATGAGTACGAGTTGAGGACTAAAGTATTGTTAGTGTAAAGTATTGTTAGTGTAAAGTGCTGAAATAATTTTCAAACATATTCTTCTCTGAAGTTTTAATTATACTTATTAGCCGGTATTCTTACCGAATTACGCGATGTGTTCTATAATCTGGATTTTCCGAGAAACGATCAGACTCCAGCGGCGGGCCACCGCCCGCGCGTTCTGTCGACCGAAATAGAGTCGGTTGGCAGGCGCGTCTATGCTGCGCCCGCGCACAGCTTTTCAGAGGATGCAGGAAACAAACTTTTTATTTTCTTTTCCTACTCCAATTCTAACAGAGGATTTTGAAAGTCGGTTAATGCTCCCCTATTATGTTACCACATTCCCGCAAAATAAAACAAAGGTAATTTTCGCCTCACCATATTAATTAAAACCATATATAACATTAGAAACTAATCCCTAATGCACATAAAAATAAACTGGGAATCTTATGTTGCAACAGTCAGGAAATGTTTGTTGCTGAACATTCTATTCTAGTAGATGAGTAGACAAAAATAGCTGTTTTATTAGTTGTAAATTTCACTAGCCGCGCATAGCAACGTCGGCATACAAAGGGAATTATTGAGGTGGGCTTCTGTTAGCTTATTACATGAATTTATGTATTTATAAACTGATAAATTAGAGCATTACGGAGTCAACGCTATTCCGCAATCACATTATAAGTCTAAATTAATTGAAGTCTTTAACACTTAGATGCGTTTATATATGCGTGCAAAATAGACAAATATACGTATGCTGTATTTTTAAAAACGCTTTATACTATTTAGTTGGCGTTTGTTTTGCTACTAACTTTATTCGTTATTCAATTTATAGTTTCACCTTGGGGTATTAGAAAAGATGATGCTACCGAATACATAAGACATCTTATCGTATAAAGTGGTGTATATAAATAAAAAGTAATTTAAAAGCTCGTGCGACATTTTCATGTGCCAACTACTTACATACGATAGTCTTATACTATAGGTGGGTAGTGCAAAACTTTTTTAAATTTTATGAATTTGTTGTTTGATCTTGAAAAAAGTGTATGCTGTAATGTAATGCCTTTTCTCTTGTAACACTGCATCTGCCAACTAGGTTATTATTCTATTTCGCTAAAAGAAATTTATGCGTCCACGCATAATAAATTAGGTAGTTTCAGCTTTGAAAAAGAGAGCTGGCACTAATATTTGCAAATATTATTATACTTTAAACATAATATAGGTAATTACTTAGCCATAGTTTAATAAATACATGCAAATTAGAAAAAAATATAATTATTATTACTTATGTATACTTATAATAATTTTTAATGAAAATTCGGAAGTGGATTTAGTTGAATTACGCGAATACGTGACATACCTACCCTAATGCATATTGTTCATACCACAAAACACAATCTCTTTCTGTGACAATTGTTTGACCTGTTACGTTACGTTTATACCAATAGGCAGTTAGATGCTAGCCGTCATGACAAGGAATTGAAAGATTTGCTAGATACTTGCCAAATTACCATTAGTCTACACTAACACGTGTTCCAAGTGCTAGGTCCATGTCCATCAACTGCATCAATATTCAAATCGTCATCTAAGGAACAACAGCATGTTGCATTAAGACGTAACCAAGTACCTAGCTTTCTTTGAAGTTATTTACAAACCGCGCCACCAATCTGTCTGTGAATGCTTTTAAATATAGTATTCGGTACGTCAAATGGCCTAAGTATTTAAATTTAGTATCACAGTTCGTGCGAATCTTCAGAAATAGTTGTACCTAAGTACAAAATAACTCTCGAGAACTAATGATCAGATAAGAAACAGCAAAATGTTGCGTGCAACAGAAAAATATACAGATTATAAACTCCGAATGAAAGTGAAAATACTTACTTGACAATGTAATTCATTATTTGTTAGTGTTCTGCACAATTTATTGACCAAGAATTGGTTTTCAGACATTTAATTGTTTTAACTATTGTTTATGTTTACTGTAAACTGTAAATATTCAAGGTAGGTAGGTACAGTAGGTAATTAGACAAGTTGATTTATCAGATCAGTTGATTAACTTTCAGTGAATTGTGTGAAACAATTTAAACATTTCATTAGCTAGTATAATGTGTCTTAAACGCGATCTCTCGCGCACAAGCAGACTGATTGTTAATATTGTGTTTCAGTAGAAGTAACGTCTAAAACTGTTCGTACCTATGAAATTTTGCTCTTGCGTGGGAGTGCGGCGGCCCACGGCAGGAGTATGAGTAATGCTCGGCCGGCGATGACTTCTGTTTCATGAGTAACACTCGCGAGGTGCTTGCGGCTTCCATTTTATTTTAGCATCGCCCACACGCTCCATGGAGAGCCGAGAGCCACCACACCTGCTCCGCCGATTGACTCATAAACACCTGAATGTTATACAATCCCGGATTCATAACATTCCTACTTATAAAAACTTTACTCTGCTTACACAAAACTGTATTGAACAATAACCTTATTCTTTGGCCGAACGAGATCGAAGATTGTGTCAGAAAAAACAGGTGATTATCCAAAGGAAACCTTCACAGTACTTGCGAAGAAACCATATAATATACTTACATAGATTACTTTTCTCGGAATTTTGTTTGGTTAATTAAATCTGCGAAGCTAGAGACAAAATTCCGAGAACTGAGGTAGGTACATTATGTAGTTGCCTTTTCATTCAATCCAGGTATTTGCAAGGCAATTAAGATCTGTCATTGTAAATATTACTAGGTAATTACGTTAGACAGGTGTTTAACTCACTCGATAAACCATGAAGAGTCACAAAGGGGGTGCGATCGAGATACGGACAGATTTGAAAACGTGCCAACGTAGAATTTTCACGTAAGACATTTTTCGGAGACTATTTCACGGCCATAAAATTTTTGTCCCTAGTTATAAAATTCGGTGCAAAAATATCGATGTTCTCAGACTTGAAATATTAGATAACTCGTTACCTGCGTCAAAATAACTGATGGTATGCTTCAAAATAAAAAGTAGAAAATTCTGGCGCAAACACAAATAAAAGTATGATTTGTGATATTCAGTTATAGAAATTATGAATATACCTACGTGAGAATAATAGATAGCGTTCCTACGCCATACACTGCACCATATGGTCGCATACAATGCACTGACCCCCACCGTCATTATATGGATAGGACCATGAACGAATCAGTGTCAACTTCCATAAACCGAAGGTACTGACTTATCTACTCATTCACAGAAAACAAACAAAATACTCGGTGGTTTTGGACGAACAGACAAATGAAACAATTATAATATGTACGTATTAGGAAAATAAATGTGTACATACCTACATAAAATGCTTTTACACCAACTCTTACAGAGGCATAGGTAACTTTCTAATGGAAGAGCGGCGCCAAGCGTAGGTACCTACCCTAAATAAGCAAGATATGATGACTATTCTAGTAGCTCTCATAACAAGTACCTGAAGCTATTTGAAGATTATAAGATATTCTTCAAATCCATTTAGATTTTCATCTTGGTATTAAACAGGAAATATAGATTTGATGAAGGAGCTATGTACTTTTCCGTATTAAATTACTCTATCGAATAGGTATATGTCGCTCCTTGATTTTCAAGGTTCAGTAAAATCTATTGATGTATCTTTACGATGATTGCACATAAATCATGCTGTGTTTTGTATATTAATTCATGGCGCCTTGGAACATCTTGCAGGATTTCTGAGGGACTGTAGAAATTATGCATAGCTTAAAGTAGGTAGGTACCTAATACCTATGTAGGTACAACGTGTAGAGTAGCGCCTTGCATAATTATATATTCCTTCACAGTTCACACACATGGTGTTTACCAAAAACATCAGGAAAATGAAGAGTTTGTTTATGTTTATATCCAAATATTAATCTTGATTCGGTTCCAAATACGTCAATGGTCTCGCATACAGCAATGATCGATAGATATCCCCAATGATGTCATAATCTATAAACAATACAATTATTCATTAACACGTGAGAAATCATTGCACAGGAGTTTAATTTTGAGCATAGTTATTTTTATGAAAAAATATTAATAGATGGGCAGGTGCGAGTGCAAGTTGGCAAGAGCAGTATTATGCCACAATGTGACACGGTACTGGACTAATTGTAAACATAATAAACAGTAGGTATATTTGTTGTTATTTTTGTCGCTATGAGTACGGTGAGGGTGCCACTGTGCACACTGTGCTCACGGTGCTCAGCGAATCTCACCACGATGTTCGTCCATCTGTTTACACTTCAATATTAGCACTTTGTTCGTTGGCGCGGCCCTTGCTCATTGCCGACGTTGTTATGGACAGATGTTGCTTGCCAAATTCATGATTCATATTTATTTATTTATGTCCAATGATGCCCGATTCGGAATGTTTCTACGAGTTCATATATCAGTGACATAGTAGCAGATATTTTTGTCTGAACCTTTCTTATTCTAGACAGATTTAATTGATTACGCGTAGGTATAAAGTAGGTACACTCATTAAATACCTATGTCGTAGAAAGTAGAAATGTACACCATCTCCAATTCATTTAGGTACAGGATAAGTAGTTCTTGTTAGTTTTATTTATTTATTTGGTTCACCAACAATTGTTTACACTAACAACTTGACAAATAAATAAAAAACATGTCTTTAAAAACTTTGCACAGTGTAACAATTACTTAAAGGTAAACACCACATTTACTAAATTAAACTAAATTTTGTTAATTGTAAGCCTAAGCACATGTACAGTTTACAGCCAACATTAAACAAAAGAACAAATGTGTATGCGTATTATATAACATAAAATGATGCATAAATAAATACCTCACAACACATTAGCTAAAGAACTCGAGATTTTATATTTTAGTTTAATCAGAGAATCAAAGTTGACATCGAGTAGATCGCTACAACTATTCAGAACCGTACAGAACCTAGCACATGGTGAGTTAGATCCCAACACCGTTCTTCTCTGTGGAGGACGAAGTGGAGTTATGGGTTTACGTGGAATTCTTGCAGGAGCACGAAAGTTCATAAGTGCGAGCAGCGGTGGCGAGTCAATATTTCCTTTCAAGATTTTACAGGCAAACATTGCGTCATTTAAACGTCTACGCTCTTCCAAGGTGTGCATGTCGAAGACTTTTAATCTGTCCTTGTAAGAGGGTATTTTTTTAGCTAACCCGACAGAAAACGCCAAACGCCCGTTTTGATTATCTGTTGATCTGTTGTTAGGTCTGATGTTAGATTCTTAATTGCTGAACATTGATTATAATGAATGAGATGATGAGATGTAAGAGAAACCCGAAAGTTTGAGTAACTACCTACTGATCTAACGTAGCGATTGATTTGCGGTCAGTCGAATCAAGGGTTACTAACATTTTTGTAGATATATTTAAAGTGCGTATACAATTAGGTATTTATTGTACAACTAGCTATTAAATGACTAACTAACTACACAAATAATGTGTTAAAAAAATAAAAAAAATAACTTTACAAACTTAAAAGGTGGTTTAGACCATCGAACTGAATAACTATCAGCTGTCCCATAGTAAAGTTTAGTATCTACAGTTCCAAACTGTATTGGACAGCTGATTTTTTCATGATTTCAATTTTGGCCCCATAATAAAAGTTGGAGTTAGAGTTTCTTCATGCAGAATTCATCGGTGTCTAGTTAAACGGTTTACACTGAAAGCCAGCCCGAAAATAGAAGATGACGCTGACCAAGCTGCATTGTTATTTTAATAAATCTCGATTTTGATAAATTTTGCGACCAGCTCACCTGTTATAGTGCCCACTATAACAGTAAGACTAGACAAAATCCCTTTTCTGTAAGCGTTAACGCCAACGGAAAGATTAAATTGTATGGAATTGACAGCAGCAGTCACGTGACATCTCTAAAGCTAATGTCAACTCCATACAATTTGATCTTTCCGTTGGCGTTAACGCTTACAGAAAAGGGATTTTGTCTATAGCCTCAGGTGTGCTGGTCGCAAAATTCATAACAGCAGTTTTCGGTAAAAATGCATCTTCCTTTATATTTTATTTTTTCCCTTTGAACATAATGTTAGTGTTAGATTCTATATTTTATTTAAAATTTGTTAAAATAAGAATAAAAACATGAAATGGCAAAAAAAATAAGTTGATTTTTCTTTGTTGTAAATTTCTACCTACCTGGAACAGATAGACAGTGTGGTGAAAGATTGTTGTATAAATCATTAAAAAAAAAATGTAGATTGTACTGCTTTGCATTCATAATGTCGGTACTTATTGGTTAGGCAACCGGTTGGCAGGTTGGCACACTGTCATAACTTGCTGCAATTAATCAACTATTATCTCAACACATGGTACACTTATTCCAAACGTTAATTTAACTAGTGTTTCGTTCACTATTTAATCTCAGGTTACAGTTTTTTACTTCGCCAAAAATGAATAGTTTATGCGGAAGCATTTTCTTTAATTTTTTACTAAGTACTTTGAATATTTCCCGTCAACTTGTAATTTACGACTACATACTAGGTACATTTACCTAACTACATTTACAAATTTTCATAATATGCATTGATCATATCAATCATCGCGGAATCTGGAAGCAGTGGCATGCAATACAGTTATAAATAGGTACCAATCTTATATATCAAATTCTATGGGCGGGATAAGTTCATAAAATACACTTTAAATTATACAATATTTATGATAAAACAACATGGAACTGAACATCGTAATTGGCAAATGAACCGTAGCCAATAAACCTCTTTTATTGACTTCGAATGGCACATTTCGTCGGACGTCGAAAATCTGAAACCAAATCATATCATCCTGTCTGTAGGTAAGTTGGAGAATTCATAGCAGGCACTCATGGTACCTTATACCTAAGTATATATATCCCTATCTAGGTATACCGCAGAATTATACGCGGAGGTCGAATTCTGAATCAAACAATTTTTTCAGGTGGAATAGTAGGATTTTATTATTGCCTTATTTACCTAATCCCTAGAAGGATGTTAAGTAAGTGCAGAATAAAGTACATAATTAGATATCCGTTAATCTAAATATACACGCTTTAAAGGAAAACAGATTACATACAGTAGGTAGATAGATAGATCGATGAATATGCTGCAGTACTGCATCTCGATATCATCATGAAATTATGAGTCTATGTAGGTAGTGCTATTTAGGTACACGTGTTTCAAGTGTTTGCTGTCCGTATTTTATATGATTGTTTATTTTTATTTTGTAGAATACCAGTGCTGAGATAGAAGCGTTTTTGGCCTCGCAGGGGTCGTTATTTTTTGTTTTCCATTATTTGAAAATTAAGTTGCTTAACTTTGTTAGTTTTAAATGCTCCTTTTTAATTTTTATAACTGTTTGTATTTCTTTCAAGTGATTCTACCAACGCAATGAATGCTGTTGGGATGTTGCCCTGTATTGTTTTGTCATCATGTATGACTAACGAGCATAGAATATACAGGTTCATATATCTAAGTATGCGAGACTTTCTCTGACGCTGATGAAAGAACTATGAGTGATTCATTACTGATTCCTTTATTTACGGAACAGATTGCAAACACCAATCTGACTGGTCATATTCTGCCGTATAAGATGTGCCAAGATCTATTTATTTTACAATGAGCAATGATAATAAGTAAATAACCGAAAACATATGTTCCCTTTGTAAAGCACCGAAGAACATGTACTTTCTAGAAAGATCTATTATGGCAGTGTACCTAATGATCCGCAAAAGCTTGTCCTTATTTCTGGTAAAAAAAACAAAAATAAATGATCCTTCCTTTCATATCATATTTGATTTGAAAGGAAGGGTCATAATTTATACCACTGTATTAGTTTGCGTGGTCATACCAGAAAACGATGAAACTAAACCGATCTCACTAACATCACTAAAGAATGGAGCCACTGCAATGTTTATCCAATGTAGTGTAAAATGATTGAGTTTGTCTAATATAATTATGTTGTCGTGCTTTTGTTACTTATGTTCGTCAAAGCGTGTTCAAAGTTATTTATGTTACTGTTTAATATAATTATGTTGTCGTGCTTTTGTTACTTATGTTCGTCAAAGCGTGTTCAAAGTTATTTATGTTACTGTTTATGATCATTTATCACCAAGCCCCAAGTTGTTTTGTGCTGATTTTCGTCAAGTTTAGTGAAGCAGGTAGCATTAGAAATATTAATTTAACTAGCTGCGCCCCGCGGTTTTACCCGCGTAAGTCTCGATCCCGTGGGAATATCGGGATAAAAAGTATCCTATGTGATAATTCAGGTTATAAACTATCTGTTTGCCAAATTTCATCTAAATCCATTCAGTAGTTTTTACGTGAAAGAGTAACAAACATCCATCCATCCATCCATCGATATTTACAAACTTTCGCGTTTATAATACGAGTATTAGGAAGTTAGGAATTAGGAATATAGGATAGTTAGGAAGGATTTGTAAAACTAGACATTTATCAAGTATTCATTCAGTACCAGTAGGAACCTAAGAAAATAACGGGGTGAGTGTTCAAGAGTCACTCACAGTTCAATAAGGATAAACTTCAATAACCGATTCAGAAGGTATAGGAACCTACCTATCCTCAGAGTTTTTGATGCAATCCTACGAGAAAATATTCAAATATTGCGCCTCTATATGCGAAACAAAATGTAGTATGTAGTAGACATACTTACTAGATTTTGTTTAAAATCAAGATCGATTAATAGGTATATACCTCTTGGGGTGAAGAAATATAAGAAGACGTAGGGAACCTGTGCTCGAGGGTTGTGCGTGGGGCAGCTTAGGGTGTAGCGCAGGCGAGGGCGGCGCTCGCCCCCCCCACTGGGGCCGTGTGCAACTCGCACATAGACTACGGTCGCCCGCTGCCCTCGCGCATCATTCGAACTTCGCGCACCGCAGTCTCGGCATCTACGCCCTGAACTGTATACGCGTCCGGGAGCTTCATCCCGCAGCGACTTCGACGAACAGGTCCTTATTCCAGTGAAAGTGACATTTAACCTATTCTTATTGCATAACTTAACCTAACCGCGAGTGAAACATAGTAGTCTGCTCTATGTGAACTATTATTAGAGTTGCATCGGCACGCTCCAGCGACGTAACTTTACCTGAACGCCCCAAATTAGGAGCGCAGGCGCATCGGCCCACTCGCCGCCCGCCCAACGTTCCATATTTCGCTACATTCTTTCGACCGCACGTTCGTTACATTCGGAAGCCGCCCGATATACGTGCTTGTTGAGCAATAAAGTGTCCGTTCAGATGAGATTGAAGTGGTGCAGGCGACTTGGACTACGGCCAACGACTGTTGCATTTAGAATAAAATTTGACAACGTATCCAAATAATATTTTAACGTGTTAACTACATGTGTTACTACATAAATAGTGATAAGTGGATCTTAGAGAACCAGAAAGGATTAATGGTGATTTCAAAAGTGTATTTGGGATTTCATCGCCAGTTGTGAAGCCAAGTTTCAAGTCGCCTGCCCGTCGTCCCGATCCTGTTGGTTTATGTGACTTATTGTTTGAAGTAGAAATATTTTGTTTCAGGATAAGTTAAGCGAGCACAATGCCTTTCAAACCAGCAGATAACCCTAAGTGCCCAAAATGCGGCAAATCAGTATACGCAGCAGAGGAGAGAGTCGCCGGAGGACTCAAATGGCACAAAATGTGCTTCAAGTGCGGTAAGTTGATGAACAATATGTACTTACTTACGTTTACATTGTTTACCTATACGAGGAAATAGTACTTATAATAAGCATAGGGATTGGTGATCTTCAAGAGACAAATGAAGCTGCGGCAATACTACCTACTGTAACTGTAGAACTGTATATAATTTAGTACCTTGACACTAATACCGAAGAATATATAAAAAAAAAAAAATGTTCGCTACATTTTGCCTAAAGGGTTTTTAGTTTTTACCCGACTACGGCGAAGAAAAAAGGAAGGTTATGATTTTGACCGGTATGTATGTATGTATTTATGTATGTATGTTCATCTGTTCCCTCCTATCTTCCAAACCACTTATCACAATTTGACAAATGAGGTATCGTTAGAAGCGTCGTGATTGTCCGCTGGTTATAGGCTATAAAAATGACGCCCTCTAGAGGACATAAAGTGAGGAACTTAAAAAAAAAATGGTTTAATCGTACCATGTTGGGTATCAAATGAAAGGGCTTAATGAGCACATTTCAAAAATATATATATTATAACCCCAAAAGAATTTAAAAAAAAATCTAGTAATAAAAACTAAAACCCAACTACGACTTAAAAGGTATAAACAAGACACCACCGACAGACAAATTAAAAATCCGGAGTCACACGTAATCTGTTCGATTTATGCCCTAACACGATGAACTTAACTATTTGTTTCATGAGATGAGATAATGGGATCAACATGACATACCAACTTAAGTTAATTGAATTTGATTATAAGTTTTTGTTAGTTTTATTCCCGTAAAAAGGAAAAAAGCGGCAAAGTGCGAGTCGGACTCGAACACAAAGGGCTCTGTACCTTATGAAAATCGATCAAAAATTCGGGTACGGAACCCTAAAAACGAACACTGTAAAGAAAATTCTAGTCCTATGTTACGTTTTTTTTTTATAGCCTGTAATGTGTCCCACTGCTGGGTAAATGCCTTCCCTTTTTCCTTCCAAATCTCTCTATTGTGTGTGTCAAACACAATGTTATGTATGCTATGATAAAAAATTAATTCAATTCAAAGGCATCAGATATTTTCAATACTTTCCATGTTTTGCCAATAGGTAGTGTTTATTTATTACCTACGTGAATGGCTATTGTAGATTCAAGTGTGGTATAGTCGGATACATACATAGGTAGTAGGTACCAACAATACCCATGACTAACTTTGCCAAGTAGTCATCATCATCATCACTATTTCAGCCGAAAGACGTCCACTGCTGGACATAGGCCTCCTCAAGTACCGCCACTTCGACCGGTTCTGTGGTAGGGTATCTAGTACTGTGGTAGCTTAGCACAATGGGTCTTAACCAATCATATAAGTACATATATATTAAAATAACATATAGGTACATACAAATGATAAACAGAGTATCTCTACCTAGCTACTTTTATAATTCCTAATGTGATTTCAATCAGTCTCTCTTTATTATAACTGCAACCTTAAGTAAAGTGCGACGCAGAAGTTATGTTCAATTTTTATGTTACCCAGGCCTGTGCCAGAAGTTGCTGGACTCCACCAACTCCACAGATCACGAAGGTGAACTGTACTGCAAAAATTGCCACGCACGCAAATTCGGACCAAAAGGCTACGGCTTTGGCGGTGGTGCTGGCTGCCTGTCCATGGACACTGGTGACCACCTGAAGGCTGAGAATGCGTAAGTACCATCCCTTTTAGATCTCCCGCCGCCCGCGCCACTGAGGGCCTTTCCTTATCTAAGGCCGCAACGACGGCCGGCCTCCGGGCCCGTGCGTAACCACATTAACCGCGTGTACATATACTCATACTATACAGTAGAAAGCGCGCGCTGGCTGTACATTACGCGCCGCCTGACACGTGCATGACCAGTCTCCGTTTATGTCGCAACAGGAATTGAGCGAGCAGCCGTCCAGCAGAACTTGCGGGTCGCCGACACACATCTCGGCCCACCAGCGACGCCTCGCGAACGCACGCCTTACTGTACTTTAAATTACTCTAGTTAGGATTATTTATTCGCTATCGCTTAATTTAATTTGTTCATCGGTATTATTTATTATTTATAAAAAACACAAATAAATAAAAAACAGTCGACTACCAACCCTGAGTTAGTAATGTTTACGTGAGCGCGGTCGAGGCGCGCGCGCGCCCGCGGTGCGCAGCCGGGCGCGCGCCGGCTCGAGCGCGCTCCTGTCCTGTCGATCCCTTCCTCCCCAACGGGGCGTGCCCCCACACGAAGGAGCCACGGTGAGAAACCAATTTGTAGCCTTGGCTTAGCAACGCTCCAGACGCACGTAGATGGCATGCACCGAGACGATCTTATGTTTAATAACTTTCCTCGCTACTCACACTCTGTCTAACCCTCAGCTAACGCTTCCGTCTTAGCTTTAACTGATAGTAAATACATGTGATGGGATAAGGAAAGCGCCCTCTATGTCGATATATTGTATAGTGCTATAGCGAGGCCGATGCGGAGCGGGCGGCCGGGAGCCCTTACCTTCTCCCATTACGGCGGAGGTGCGCCGCCGGCATCTACTGCTTAGCCGCAATCCGTGTGGCCGATACTAGAATGTAGAGGCACGGATTCTTCCGGTGCCTGAGAGGCTTTTAACTACTCTTCTGTCACCTGTTGCTTGGTCTGAACATTGTTGAACATTTATTGATTTGCGGCATGTATACAGGGACGGCGCAAGGACCAACGGAGCTTGTATGGAACCACGTAAAATCGCCAAGGCACCGCCTGGACAAGGATGCCCGCGATGCGGCGGCTTCGTATATGCTGCCGAGCAGATGTTAGCTAGAGGACGGGTAAGATTCTATTCTATGGATCTTCATACAATAAATTAAATGTCATGTATAATTAGGTACATTCAAATGCCCTTATTTGGAAGCTTGCGCTGCTTTTAGATGCTTATACAAAGTAAAAAAATATATATCCACTCCTTCCAATTGTATCTAAATCCAATATGTTTTATATGCTAGTCACGCAAATATAAATATAACTAAAATGTTGTGCCGTAGGGCTATCACAGGCGATGCTTCAAATGCTTAAATTGCAACAGGACCCTTGATTCAATGATGCATTGTGATGGGCCAGATGGTGACATATACTGTAGAGGTATCTGAATGATTAATTATGCACCACGTGTCAATTAAATGTCCCACCCATAAATATGTTGTATGTGCCATAACATCATGTATCATTGTAATAACGCGAGTGATCCTCTAGGCTAGTATGTTCCCTGCATGCCCTGACATGTCCTCACTATTCACTGTATGTCCAGGGGTGGCACAGGGAGTGCTTCAAATGCGGAGACTGCTTAAAGGGTCTGGACTCTACAAACTGTTGCGAGGCCCCAGACAAAGACATTTACTGCAAAGGTTTGTTTTTTCTCCTCATTTCCCATAATCTATTTATAAATTCTAATTTTTCATAAAAAAATATTCATAAACAACAAGTATTACCGTGATATAAATAATATTGTGAGTGATTACAAACTCTATTAGTACCTACCTAACTGTGATGCATGATCATTAATTCCTTTTTTGTTTTCGTGGTTTTAATTTAATGTTTTTCTCTGTAGTATGTTATGGGAAGAAGTTTGGTCCTAAGGGATATGGTTACGGAGGAGGAGCTGGTGTCTTGCAGAGTGATCCTTACGCCAATGGGTAAGAACCGCTTGAGGATCGGTCGTGTGACTTATCTGGCGAGGGCACAGCTTTTGACACAATGTACCAAAACACAATAAATATTCAAACACAAAATGTTTGAGCGTGGATCGCTGTGTGCTCTACAGATGCAATAATAACGCTTTGCTTTTGCTGTAGGATGCTACGCACAAAGATTTGGTCCAAGAGGTGTAGGACATGGGGGAATGTCAAGCCTGGGTCTTACGTGTGATCTTAAGGACTTGGAATGGCAAAGGTATAATACCTACTTATCAGAGTTTCACCAAGAACCTGAGGGATCCCAAAGGACAGTCTATAGGACTGTAACTCCCAAGTTTTCATGATTAACCGAATCATCTAACATCCCAATTTGCTTATAGACTGCTTTAGCAAATTCGATTTTACTGTGTTCCCAAGTGTTCAAGAAATCATCGTTCATAACACTCATTGCTTAACACAACAATCATGTTTTACTTTACGCAAGTTATTTTCGCCAGAACCTTCGGTAACATTACGTATACGTCTCAGGTTACATGACAGGTTTAGGTTATTTCCATCGCATAGTCACTTTCATAAAAACAGCTTATAATACAAACAAGAGATGGCAACGTGCCAATGTGAAAATAGAACGCGCTCTCCGCTCTCGATCGGACTAATTTTAATATCGGCGAGACCAGCCACACGTTTTGAGCTTACAACATGTAGGCTGTGGCAGATTCGCTTAACATCTTGATTAAATGGGTCAACTGCTAAACTGGGACTATTCATAACACCAATCTTATTACCACAGATTGCAACGTTGACTAAAAACGCTAGGTGGGCAACGTCCCGATAAGGTTGATGAGAACTAAAGCGATAGCCAGACAACTAGGTACCTACCTAACGTTTGGTAATCTAAATCTGAATACCTTTCAAAGTCGCATGCAACATGTAGGAAGGTAGCTCACTAGGCAACTGTATGTACTGACTATAGGTGTTAATAGGTACCTAATGAAGGTAATGAATCAGACTGAAGAATATTTGTTTGTTCGCTAATTTTACCTATTGCTTAATATCATATAATTATATACACAAACACTGCTGTTTTTTTCTAGTAGATATCTACTTATTTGATAGATATGTAGCTGGAATATTCGATATAAAAAACAGAACAAGCTGTAAGTAAACAATAGAGAAATTCAAACCTACACATAGATATCATCATCATAACGACCACAAAATTGATACATAACTACCTGGCATGTTAAAAAAAGTAATTGTTGTTCTAATAAATCTTGTAGCGTTATTCTTTATTACCTAACACAGTTATTGGTAGGTAAGTAAGTAGGTACTTACCCACATTGTATAGCTGCAAGCTCTTCACACCGAGCATTTCATTTGTTTTACAGTGACCAAGCACCAAAGACAACGGTAATCAATACCGCTTCAATCCAAGCGCCCCCCGGCAAAGGTTGCCCCAGATGTGGAGGTGTTGTGTTTGCTGCTGAGCTTGTGCTGGCCAAGGGTCGTGAATGGCATCGAAAGTGCTTCAAGTGCCGTGACTGCACGAAGACTTTGGACTCGATCATCGCTTGTGACGGACCAGAGTCCGAGGTTTACTGCAAGACTTGCTACGGCAAGAAATGGGGCCCTCACGGCTACGGTTTCGCCTGCGGCTCCGGCTTCCTGCAGACAGATGGCTTAAGGTAATTTTTTTTTACAATGGCTAGTGATCTGCTTAAGACTAACTTACATTAAGTCGTATAACGTTTATTGTCTAAATGGAGAGAAGGTAAGAGATTTCTCTATAATACCTATTGTAATGTTCGTTTCAGCGAGGAGGAGATTTCCGCCAGCCGTCCTTACTACAACCCCGATACCACCTCCATCAAGGCACCCAAGGGCCAGGGCTGCCCGCGTTGCGGTGGCATGGTCTTCGCCGCTGAGCAACAACTGGCTAAGGGCACGGTAAGTTTTGATTCCCGATTTGTTTCCAAGCATGTTAGTTGCTAGGTAAGTACACCAATTATTGCAGTGGGATTATAATAGGGTCGAGCAATGTGAAAAACAATCTTCCCTTACGATATTGGATCCATGTATTCCCAACAGTCAGTCAGTCACAGAGAACCTAAAGTGGGCGACAAACGTAGAAGACCTACGGGTCGGTACCTACTATATGGCTCGACGACCTTTTCCGCTCATGACCCTTACGCGAAAGTTTTCTAGTGAAACATGGGCGAAGAAGGTCACCGAGCATATTCTATTATTTAGTTTTTACCCATAAAAAAAAATTATGACTATCAAATATAAGCAGCATCCTGCCATCATCTTGGCAAGTATGCTGAATAAGCTGTTCACTTCACCACATAATAGCTTTTTATTTTGACGGTAATGTGTTGTATTGAAAGAAAGAGGGGCTCGCGGCTAAATGATAACAACCACACGGGTCGTCAGAAGCTCAATACACTAGTTCCATGGAACTAATTGTGTTGGAACTAGTGAGAATGATCCGGTACTCCGACAACCAGTCTTACCAAGGGGTATCATGTTACCCAGTAACTGGTTTGTGGAGATCAGATAGGTCGATCCATTTAAAATACGTACTGGTATTCAGTTCTGTTAGACTGGAAGCCAACGTAGTTGGGTAAAGGCTAAGCAGACTGATGCGTCGTATTGAAAGGTAGGCGGCCAAGAATAGAACAGAATAAGTACTTTTAATTATGTAACCTACAGCATATGAATAAAAAGCTAAGCTAAAGCAAAAATGAGTAGGAGTTAAAGTTTTGCTATATTAGTGGTTACCACATTATTATTTGCTTACAGATGTGGCACAAAAAATGTTTCAACTGCGCGGAGTGCCACCGGCCTCTGGACTCGATGCTAGCTTGCGACGGCCCCGACAAGGAGATCCACTGCCGGGCCTGCTACGCTAAGCTCTTCGGACCCAAAGGATTCGGATTTGGCCACGCCCCAACACTCGTCTCTTGCGACTCAGAGCCCGCCGTTACATAGTAAGTATAAAAATAACTTATTACATAATAACTCGCCGTAGGTGAGTATATGTTCCTTGCATAATAAGCAGGTATATGTATTATAAAGAATATGAGCAAAATATCTTGCATTTTAGAAATATCACAAGTTTCCTCACCCATTCCTCAAATGTTAGATTTACATGACCTTTGGGTACATATTCTACTTATTTTTTGGCAAACTTATTGTTGATGTTTGACTGAGTTACATTATTTCCAAAAGCAAATTCATACATACATAATCAGCCTATAATGAACTGCTGGGACACAGGCCTCCTCTCTATGAGAGGGAGTGGGCCGTAATCCACCACGCGGGCCCAGTGCAGATTGGTAGATGTCACATGTCTTCGAATTTTTGGTTCTAAGACATGCCGGTTTCCTCACGATGTTTTCCTTCACCGTTTTGAGAGCAGTGGTGACGAAATTATTTACACAAAGTAAAGCGCCTGTCGGGGTTCGAACGTGCGACCTACAACTCGTAAGTCGCGGCCGTTACCACTGGGCCACCACTGCTCCCAAATAAAATAAAGCAAATTCAATTGATATAAATAATTAAGTGAATAAAATTGAATTGATATGGTAAATACATAGAAAATAAGTACAATGTAATTTTACAGCATGGAGCAGGTTCCATTCACTGGGCAGAAAGCAGCCAAGGGCCAGGGCTGCCCTCGCTGTGGATTCCCAGTCTATGCAGCTGAACAGAAAAACTCCAAGAATGGCACATGGCACAAACGGTGCTTCTCGTGTGCGGATTGCCATAAATCTCTTGTAAGTACCTGTTCTAGACTTATTATTTGAAATAGGAAGGATAATTGGAAAAAATACATAAGAAATTACTAAACACATTTAATGTTATTATTAAATTTTGTTCGTTTTTAAATAGTCGTGTTCATCATCATCTTCTTCTGTATCGAGATGAGTCTTCAAAAATTCCTCCACAGAGTCTGTGTTCCACTTTTCTATAGCCACTGTGTCCTTAACAATTCCATCCTTATCCAGTAATTTGATGATCGGGTCTAGGCCTCGAACATATTTGATTTGTAGATTAGGGAACTTAGCCGGCCTGTCACTCTTCACAAACGCTTGAATTTGAGGATAAGCTGGGAACTTACACGTGCAAACTTCTAGTATAGCACGAGCATATTTCTTCTCTTTTGGAGCCGTTACATCTTGATGACAGCATTCCTTACAGTGAGATATAAGTTGCTCTAAACCAAAATCTTTCAACTGATCGCAGGAGGAACATAGCAGGTTAGCTTTGATGAATCCAAGAGAAGCACAATCTTCGGTCGTGAACTCGGCATTGCTAATATGTACAAAGAGTGTAGCAAAACACACGAGTATCGCTGTTGAAAACATCTTCATTATCATTGTATCACTTATGTCTAGAATTTTTTTTAACGTACATAAAAAACACAGTTTCTCGTAATATTACCCATTCACTGTCTCACTGACGTGTGGTAATGACAGACATTATTGGTTGACATTTAGGATGACGTGTTGACGTAATATTGTTTATTTCAACAGAAAGCTATCCTTTTCTTTTCACTAGGTAAATGGAATGCGGACGAATTTTTTGATGTACTATGATTCTTTCCCACCTTTTTTTATATACTTGTACCTGATAATATCATTATTTTAAGTCTAAAAGCTTTGAAAATTATTTTGTCTAGAAAAATAACTAAACAACCGGAACGCAACATTTTTTTATAAAACGTCTTTGGATAGTTGGCTTTTAAAAATTAGAAGATTTACTTTGACTATTGCCACTATTGCCAGTAGTCATTAGTTATTAATCAATAACATTTTCGTTATTGATTAATAACTAATGAGCAATTTATAGAACGGCTCTAAGGATTTCGATGAAAGTTGCAATAGGCAAGAGGTTAATTAACGGGGGTGAAATATCGATCTAGCTAGGTCTCATATCTGGGAAAATTCTTTTTCTCTATATTTTTACAGCCTCGGGAATGTGATATTACTTTTTTTTTTTATTGATTTATTTGTATCAGACACAGTGATCCTTAAGCATTCGTCGAGTATTTTTGATAGGTAGGTAGGTACTTAATTCTTTCTCCACTGATTTTCATTTATTTCATTTTCAGGATTCCACCAACTTAAACGACGGGCCTAACGGAGAAATTTACTGCCGAAGTTGTTACGGTAGGAACTATGGTCCTAAGGGTGTAGGATTCGGTATGGGCGCAGGCACATTAACCATGGCATAAAAGTAGACTATGAAGCTGGTCTTTATAGGAACCATTTAGTTATAATGGTAGCATGAAAGGAATCTAATCTACTGTATATTGCTACCTAGCTTGACGGACTATCATACCATGTATTAAACTGGCTTTAATAATGGTTGATACCTACTTTCAATGAGACTAATAAAGTAAATGGTAATAGAGCCTTTGAGAACAAATATTTTGTTACGAAAGTATAAATTAAGGTTACATTCCTTTCATAAATTATTGTACAAATTGTGATGAATGTGTTTGGGCCCTTAGTTTACATATTTCGTTATAAAATATTGTAGTACATAAGGTAATAGACTTAATGTAGGTATGTAAGAGGTATAAATAATTTGTTAAACAGCAAGACAAAAAAAAAAAAAAACTAAAAAAAAAATGGCATTGTGATTACACGTACCTTATATTTATCACATCGTGATATGAAGGTACGTGCAATACAAAAACTATCCTGTAAACGCGGATAAGATTGCAAATAATTGCAATCGTTTCGACCGACCAGATCTTAATGTATAAGATCTGAAGTGTCTATACATATTTTTATACACCAAAGATTTTTGTACATAATTTTGTAATTTACATGCACGTAAGCTGTGTTACAGTAAATTTTAACCACCTACGTGTATACGCTTTTGGAGCTTTTGCTATATATATCTAACGAAAACATAATAAATGAGGATAATGTAAAGATTAAAGCAGCTTTTTGCATAATTATTATTATATTAAAACAAATTTGTATAAGTTATAATTTTTTATTAAATAAATATACGATATTTAGTGTTTTCTTTACGTGTCCAAAATACCCTTACTAATATTATAAATGCGAAAGTACCTCTGTCTGTCTGTCGCGCTTTCACGCCAAACCTACTGAACCGGTTTAAATTATACTTGGTACACAGATAGTCTAGAGTCTGAGACAGGACAGAGGCTACTTTTATCGACATACCACGCGGGCGAAGCCGCGGACGGAAGCTAGTACTTAATAAAACGCATTATTAGAAATAAAATTATATTTGTTGATTTAACTTGGTACAGACACATAGGGACATAAACAAAATTAAAAATTCGAAATATCGAAGGTAGATAATAGGGAATATGCATGTGATTCAAATATGGGTCAAATATTTTTTTTTATAAACTATGTTACTTCAGAATTATGCCTCCATCAATATTTTTGAATAAAATTTCATTATGAGCGAGAAATTAATTTTTTTAAAGTCCCAAATAACTGTGGGTAATTCAAATACTTGAAAAGGCGGATGTGACGTAACAATCCGGAATAACAATCAAAATGTCAATGTCAAGTCAATCAACAAGTGTCAAGTCAATGTCAAACGCTCATAGAAAAAGGAGTGTTTGACGTTGACTTGACAGTTGCTTGTCTGTTTTCACAGACGGTGACGTCACCACACCAAGCGCGCCAAATGGAGGGCGTTTAAATAGCCCGGATCGGTTGGATATTTTTAAACATTTTTTTAACAACTTTAAATTGCTTTTCTGCCGTCGATTTTTTTTAAACTATTATTTGACGATGTAAACTATCAAATAAAAAGATTAAAAAAATACATGCATATTCCCTATTGGCAGTGTTTTTGTATACACAGAAAAATAACATTAGGTAGCTACATTTATCACAATTATTATAAAAAAGATTCAATATCACCAGAGTATCTTGTAATGATTATAAAAACAAAAATGAGGTAGTAGGGGAACTAATCTTAAAGTAATAGAGTAAAAGTAACAACTTAAAACTAAAACAAAATGGCATTTAAATTAACTTTAACAATATCTAAAATTAAAGTAGTATTCATATTATTATCATGCAAAATACGATGTACACAATTCTCATTTTCGATGTAACTTGGTAATCATATTACAGTTATCATCATATCATCATTATCATTGGGCATTTTGTATTTTAACATAATTATTATAACCTATCATGCCCTAGCTGTAATCTTAAAATTAATAATAAAATAGTTAAAGTAAAACAGTTTTCTCACGATTTTTTCTTAACAACCAATCTTGGTCCTTTAGATTTTTTTGCTGCTTCTGATGTGCTAGGTGGTTCCTCAAACCCATATTTACACTTAAGACGTTCACGAATCGCCAACCCTCTGATCAGGCGTCTCCAGTTACCATAAACTCTTGTTTCTATCTTTTCTCTTTCCTTGCGCTCTTGTTCTTCTTGATCCTGAATAATAAATAGACAATATTTTGAGATTTCATTTATAAAATAAAAATATTGTAAAAAAGGTACATTTTTGTTTGTGACGTGTAAAATCCGCTATTTTGATTTCTTTTTAAACAAATCCTGGCCTGTTACCATCGCGCGACCTACACGTCGTAAGACACGTCACGTATTTAAATCCATCCAGCCATTAGAATCCTTCGAGGGCATATACCTACAAAAATACATAGATACCTAGATAAGCGAAAAGTTTCAAAGGTTTTCAAAGATTATTTCTTACCTTAACCCATGCTTCAGTGATGATCTCTTCAAATTCCTCGCACACTACGAATCCGTCGTACACTGGGTGGCAGTAGCCGCCGTTGTAATCGAACCCAGTCATCGCAGGCGCGCAGTCTATGTTCAATTTCTTGGCCACTCTGGTCAGGTTGGGTACTGTGAAATAATGTTTAGTGAATTCTGAAATTATGGCTGATAGAGATGTATTGAAGATAAAGACGTGCTGTATTGACCACAAATAAATTGGGATAAGGGCAGGAGAATGATGATGCCTTATTTGTACACTACAAATAAGGTCTCCACAGGTACACACTTATAAATCGAGTTGATTATTTGAATACTTCAGCTCGAAATGCTAATTTTAAATCGTTTTAAAGATGTTTCATTTGACAACTGAGTACAATTTTATAACCAAAATTTTCTTTGATGATGCCAAAAAATTGTTTGGATAAAGTGATGAGATATAAAGCAGCAAGCTTCTAAATACAGATGAATATGTATAATTCTTTTTAATGAGTAATTGCGTAAGCAATCAACCTGAACAGGGTTTGTTCATACTTTTGTCAGATACTTTTAGAATAGACTACTATGTAAAAAAACATGAAACATAACTTACATTTGATATGAACAGTTTTTTTAGGCAGCATGCAATCCTTGAAGAGTTCAACATTGCCATATGCATTGCGAGGCACTATGCCATTCTCTGCAGTTGGTGGTTCGTATTCTTGCACTTGCCATGGTCCAAATACTTCCAAAGGTTTATCAGTTATCGCTTTATTTGAGAGCTAGAAATAAAATAAAACAATTTGTAAATTGGTACGTCTCAATAAAGGTAGCGTCGATGTTGGCGATAACTCTGCGAGGCTAACTAGTTGGATGGGTACGTCATCCGAGCGAAGTCTCAAGTGAACTCTTGCGGGATGTAATATTAACATGAGTTGTCTAAAACAAAAAAGTCTTCGTCCAAGACGCCTATGGAGTTCGAACACCAAACTTAAATACTAGCTGGATAGACTAATACTGGCAGAATAGTCATAGAACCAAAACATTTATTTCGCACGAGTCATTATACTTAGTAATTCTAATAGTGAGCAAAAACAAGACTGGAAACAAGATTAGTATTCTTTTGGTAGAAGCAGAAAAGTATCGAGACGGAATAAGGTACCTACTGATTAAAACCCATCACACGTTACACGCGGCCTTCTCTGCCAATGAACGTGGCTGATGATCTACAGATTGCATTCTCGCATTTTCAAAAGGTAGCAAACAGTTCATTTGTCTGCACTCTCAGATCAGGCAGACTGCATGTCGTCATACCACAAAATGTAACAGTAACAGTGTTGATAGCCCAGAAGATAACTTACCTTATCCCACTTAGGGCGTGCTTTAACGATCTTGTATGGTGTCTCCCCTAGTTTCACGACCTTAGCTTCCTTGAGCCACGTGTCCCTAGATCGGCACGTGTATATACACTCCCGCGCATACACTGGTTCGTTTCGTACGAAACCAAGCACGGCCGCGTCGGCCGGGTACAGAGCCTCGTACTTCAGTAGATGTCTCTTCAACGCGTACAGTGGATGGTTCTTGTATCTGTAGGATTAATAACAGGTTCTTAATTATTTACTAGCCTAAAGAAGAATTATTATCTGCACTGTAAAGACTGTGACTGACGAGACTATACTATCGTGACTGTGTTTGTAATTTCTTTGTAAAACCTACCACCTAAGTTCACATTGTGGAATGCATTAAATATAATTATAATAG
Organism: Lithophane semibrunnea; assembly: GCA_947363905.1. NCBI lineage: Eukaryota > Metazoa > Arthropoda > Insecta > Lepidoptera > Noctuidae > Lithophane > Lithophane semibrunnea. The sequence continues at coordinate 9,930,474 of OX376192.1, read as the reverse complement.
TATTGACTTAACCTCGTAATTTCAGTTGTTGCCTCGATCGACGGTACATTGTAAATTGAGGAAAAAAAGCAATATAGCGTCGCGTAGTTGGATGACGTTTGCTTTGAATGACGTAGAATATAAAATAAGTAGAAACTATTTAAATGAATTTTCGGGCTTAGAAGTTGACTAATGATGGTACAACCCCATAAAAATCAACAAAACCTTATTATGTCACTCACTCAGCAATACTCTTGGGTAACGGCGCTTCCAGCTGCATTCTGTCCAAGTATTCATCTTCTTCTCTATCCCTGGCAGTCCTCGGTCCTAGCCAGGGTCGAACTGCCTGGCTCCACCACAGTGCTTCGGCGCGAAGCTTGCGAGTCACTGTGTTCCAGTGGGGCACATATTTACGAGTCAAATCCTTCAAGTAGTTGTTGTTATCCCAACCAACGACGTAGCAAACAGGGTGAGTGGCACTATTCTGTGGAAAATTTAACATTGGTTATATTAGAACTGATTTGATAAGAAAATTATCGATTAGAGCATATTATATCGTGTACCTATACTAGAGTGCGCGCCACGAAAGAAGGCTGGCGAAAAATTGTGGAACTACTACTACTGTTTTTTTTTAGTATTCCGATTTCTAATTTGGAACAATGACATGGAAATGATGTGACTGACTATTTTCAAAACCTTTTTTTTTTTTGTACAGTCAAACAAGCTATTTGCTATACAGGCAAAATATATTCATTTTCCGCTACACTGCAAAATTAGTTTAGATTGTGCATATAATTTAACTTTCTGAGCTTATGTCTTAGGAGAGTGAAGTAAAAGGATTGTTGACTACTGAAAACACTCACAAAATTGTTTAAAGTGGTTGCAAGTTACCAGCAGGCGTAGCATGGCACTTTCTATCTCTACGAAGAATAGACATAGCTTTTTCTATACAAAGTGACAGTTTGTTTCTTCATTTTTGACATCCACCTTAGAAATCTTTCTACAATCTGTCATTTTGTCTTTCATTTCTAACGATCTTTGTCTAGGTCTTTTTATATGTAGACTATTTCGGAAGAAAGTTTTCTATCCTTACTGACAAAATCACACTGACAACTGATAAATCCTATGATAAAACAAAGAATTCTGAGTCGAATTATGTAAAAGAGTGAATTTCGTAAAAAGTGCAGTTGACTCTTTCTATTTTTCTGCCGTCTCGTACTGTCTACTGTCTACAGGAAACGTCATTTTTGTCTACTCTTCCGTCGACAAAGCGGTGCTCATGCTACGCCTGCTGCCTGTATACCAAATAGCTTGTTTGACTGTACTGTAAAGATCTGCCTGTCTGTCGATCGGTCTGTATGCTTGTCACCTTTTCACGCCCTATTTTCACAAAGATAGACCATGGCCTGGGTATTTACATAGGATACTCTTTATCCCAGTAGTACGTTCCCGTGGGAGAATTTCTATCATCTATGAGACTGAAAGCTAGTACTTACATAAAGATCACCAGAAGAATAAACTTTCCCTTTAATAACATCTACAGAAATCCACTGTTCTAGCTCTTCAACAAATATTTCACACCACACATCAATTCTGTTCTTCTTGGGCTCATCACTGGAGACAGATGACAGAACTCGTCGGTCTATGCGGCGGCTGGTACTGGGCTTTGGGCTAATTTTGGTAGGTTTGAACTCGTCTTCGCTCTCAGAATTGCGTTTTTTAGGATCTTCTACTGGTAAATAATCACTATCCTCGTCGGATTCCTCCTTTATTTTGCCTGAAAACATGTATTATTTAATATTATCAGTATATAGGGCAGATATCTCTTTTTATTCGTTCCATCCATTCCATTGGTATCTTGTACTTCTACATAACCTTTTTTTTAGTCTTTGACTAGGTATGTCATCAAACAGTTTACCACTAACTGAAATACTTCAACAACTCACCTTTCACCATTCCTTTCTGTGCTACCAATTTAGCATCTTTAACTCTACTCTTGATAATGTTTACCAGATCCCCAGTGACATCACCTTTCCCCTTGTTAGCTTTCGCAAGATCTCTATGGCTCACTCTCTGACCGTCTTCAGCCTTGATTTCTTTTTTAATTTGTCTTACAGATCTTTTAGACATTGTTTCTTTAGGCTGATTTTCAAAATATTTGCTCTTTTCTACAGCATGTCCAGGGGCACTGTTTGTTCTAGTATTTGCTTTGATCACTTTGCCCTTGTCTTCTACTTTGTTTGTAGTCTGTGAGCCATCAGGATTAGCAGTTTTTGAACGTTTTCTTGATAGCCTGCTGGACTTCGCGGCGGGTTTGGTCTCTTCAAAATATGTGCTTGCTACATCCTCTGCATTCTCATCTGTTACAGATATTTTTGGTACACCTTTTTTATTCCTTTGTGCTCTGCCTCTAGTGTTAGTAGCAGTTTTGATAACAGGAGTCATATCATTTGTTTGTGGTAAATTATTACTACTTGTATCTTTTGATTTTTGTCCATGTGTTAAGGTTTTAGTTGATGTTTCTTTTGTTTGTGATACATTCTTATTACTAGTTTCAGCTTTTAGTTTTTGTCCACGAGTTAAGCTTTTAGTTGGTTGTTTAAGATTTATATCAGTTGCTTTTTTTGTGCTTTCACTATCTTTAATTTCAGTTTCCTTTGTATTTTTTCCTTTCTGCGGCAGTTTGTTACCATCAAATATGTTGCTTTCATCTTTTTTTGTAGTTGGCTTGGGAGATGCGCGACCGGTTCTTTTTTTGGCCATTTTTGGTGGGGATACATCTTCGTTCTCAGATTTCTCTGTATTATTTTCATTTAGTTTTGTTCGTTTTACAGATCTAGTTTTCCTGGCACTAGTATCATCACTTCCATCAACTTGCATTATATTATCATCATCACTGTGAAAAAAACAGTCATCATTCCCATCCACTTGGGCTATTTTTTGCTTTTTAGCTTTGGAATTGGAAGGACCAGCTTTTTGCTTTCGATTTTCATCATTATTATCTTCTTTCTTAACAGTTGGTGACTTAGGCTTATCAGTAGTTGCCCTTTCTTCTTTCGGCTTTGTTGAAAGTGAACACAGTTCAGAACTTGGTGGTTTTAAAGGCAATGTTACAAAATTAAACATAACACGACATTGAAGTCCTAGTGCTCTTAGCATAGTGACAAATATAAAAACTAAATATTTATTTGTTGTAACAACTCTTTTTTTTATTTGTTCTAACAATATAATTTTAAGTGGTGGAGCTTTTGGTTTGAACTTATTTTCATTTTTATCTTGTTGTAGCGTTAGTTTATCTTTGTACCAAGTTGTAATTTGTTCAACATATTTCATGTCTACTCTCTCTCCAGGATAGCATTCTTTGGATGGAACCAAAGATAATACAGCTGTCATAAGGTCTTGATCATTCAACACTCCACTCACAAAATTGCCATGACCTAACCAACACAGAACATGTACTTTATGCATGTAAACTTGATACTCTTTTTTAACTTTATTCATTTTTCTTTTCATCATCATTTCAACATCTACTTTTTTACTCTTTCTGCATGCGGCCTCAGGGAATTGAACAAAAAGTTGTATGCCATGTTGAGATGATGGTTTAGATTCTGAAATTATAAAAAAAAACATGAGGCTTTTAATTATTAAAATTTAGACAAAAAGCACTCTTCAACAGATTGATCAGGTACCGCTACAACGGCAATCTATACATTTTTTTTTTAAATTAAAAAAAACTGTACTGCATAGTACAGCATACTTTCGGGTAAAGTAACTCTTTATTATATATAAAAAAAACACTACAGGTTGGGGCAGATCCATTTCGAATTTTGGGACATACCTTTAACTTCTTCCCAATCTTCAATTTCCTCCGAGTCACTGTCATCTTTCTTTCTTCTTAACTTGGTTTTCTTCTTAACTTTAACTGGGTCAGGTACTTCAGGTATTGCTTCTTCTCCTATTGCCAACAAATCTTTAACATCGGATTCTTTTTCTGCATTTACTTTCAATGTGTAGTTTTGAAGTGAAGCTTTAGTCTCTTCAACTTTGGACTTGTGTTTTTCAAGCTCCATAAATGTCTTTTTGGCGATTTCTTCACTGTTGTCTTGGATGTTGTTTGACCAAACCTGTTAATAAAGTAATAATTTAATCTTGTCCACTACATAATATACCTGCATGTGACTGTGCCATACTGTTTTTATTTGCCTAGATTATAAATAAATAGGTCAAAATATAAACTATAAAAAATCCAGGATTAACATAATATTAAACTTAGATAATTTTATAATTAACTAGCTGACCCGACCAACGTTGTCCAGTCAAAGTTTATATTGTCAAAGCGCTAAGGTTTGATTAGAAATAATTTTATATGGTGGTTAATTTATTCTTAAATTTTCTAATTTTCCGTGCAATTTTCTTAATTTTTTCTCATAAGAATCTTCTCCTGACGTTAACAAATACAACAGAAAAAGAATTAGCAAAATCGGTCTAGCTGTTCACGCGTGATGGCGTGACCAAGGGAAATAGGGATTTATTTTTATATATATAGATACCTTATATATAGATATAGAACCTTATAGTTAATATGTTTCTTATAATAAAATCTTTATTTATTTTTTTATGTTACCCTTCATGGCAGATATACCAGGGATGGATGGTCTATGCAACCGCCTAGTGTAACAGTTAAAAAAATCAAAATATCAAGTTTAAAATAAATGAGCTTGCATACAGTACCTAGACACATGAATACAGTATGAAGAGGATCTATACAATGAGATGGTACTTACATCTTTATATTCCATGTTAACATCATTATCACTGCCTGAATCTTTGTCTGGTTCTGTAGGCAGAACTGATTTAATGCTGGCATTTTTCGAAACTTTTGGAGATTCATCATCGCTACTGTCTGAAACATGGAAGGTAAATTACATAGGTAAATATTATCAAAAATACAAATTTTGGTTGTGTGGACAGGTCCATACCTGTCGGAACCTGTTATACTAGCATGCTTGTTTATATTATACCACCAAAACTTACCACTTTCTGATAAATTAAGAAAAGAAGGCAGTAATTTATCTGCCTCTGTGAGGTCTTTGACTGAGAATTGTGATGTGGGAACTTCATCATCATTTTCATCGACGGCAGTCGTTTGTTTGTTTATTTTTTTTAGTAATGTTTGCGCAAATTTCGGTCTTCTCCTGGGCGTCTTAACTTTTGTTGTACGTTTAAGAGTTAATTTAACATTGCTTTTCTTGTCGAACTCGTCTCCAGAGGAAGGTACGCAGTCAGCTTCTCCTTCAGAACTAGACTCAGCTTCTGCAGAAAATTTGGCGTCTGATTCCGAATCGCTAAAATCACCGTCTTCGGCTTCACTAGCCTCATCTTTGTACACGGTTTTGATAACTTTCTTTCTAGTAGTAGGCATGGCGTCTTATACAATTTAACCTTGAAAAATTTTGACGGTGTATCACACAGGTTATTTTTTAAATAACGGCGTTACTTCATAGCCGTAGTTTAATTTATCGTATTGCTTCATTACTAAAATAAAAATGTACCAACCAAACTTCAAAAGTCAAACTAAAATTTCGCTCGCCTGTCTGTTTGACAGTGACACTGACAATACATTATTGACGTAACTATGCTCATGTGCTGTCCTTGCGCGTTTTCGCGCGCAATCATTTTTAGTTACACGAAAATATTGTAGATGTCGACACTGGTTACACAAAATAAAATAAAGTACCCGACGCCCGTAACCTCTAAAAATCAAATATAATAAATAAATAAATCAAATAAATAAATCCTGCTCTAGAGAGAGCATAGATATATGTGTGTAGGGAAATTCAGTTTAGTATTTTACGTAAATCAATTTACAAGCAAGTTATTCACACATAATGAATCTGTTTTGCGGATGACTAAAATCGACGCGAAAATATGTAGGTACCTCAAAGTTATTTTATTTTTATGACATCCCCCAAATCACATAATATTATGCTCAGAGCTCAGATAATTATGTAAGTATTTACTTACCATAAAGTTTCAAGCCCCAAAGAAGAACGTCCTAAGTAGGTAATGGTGCCGATTCTCTTGTACACCGAACTAAACTAACTAAACTATCACTAAAATTCCTTACTTTTTACTATGAGAATCTTAGAGCTATTCTGCCAAAAAAAATCTCTAAATTTAAAAATTATTTTGACAAAATTATAATCGAATTTGACAATCGCGACTCCACTTGGTACCTACTTGTTTGCCTACCACGTGATTTTTTTTGAACCGGAGAGGCGCGCAATGTTTCCGTCTCGACGTATTTTTATATGGAATTTTTCACTTTTTGGAATAAAACAAAAAAAAATAATTACCAATATGTTGAATACTACGGGTTTGCGAATTGCAAAAGGGGTCAAAATTTTCAGTATTTTTGCGATAGGACACACCATTTTCGAGATATAAGCAAAAGAAAATAAAAAAAGATACAGTACCGTTTTGCAACTGAATTCGAGGTGTTGGTTTGAATTTTAGTTCATGACATCTAATTTTATTCCACACATTTTTAATCGTGATTAAAATAGTCAGAGTTAGTTAGAGGATTTTAGACATAGAACAAAAATTTTGGTTAAAACGTCAAATTCAGAATAGCATTTTCACTAAATTAAAACTCAGTGCCATCTTAGTACTGTCAAACTAAATTATAGTTAAGTTGTGTCACTTTAGTCTATTTTCAGAATGGGAAATCGTCATTTGACAGGAATAAACTAAATTTTAGTGATTTTTAGTTTAGTTTAGAGAATTTGTGACAAGAGAATCGGCACCATTATCATATAAAAACTATTCTGGATCTGATTTCATTATCATCTGTAGTTGTTTTATTTCAAGCTTTTTAGTTTTATTAATTAATACCTATACTTATATTTGTATAAAGGCAGGAATAGGCACCTACTTAAAACAACCCTAGTTTTTTATTATTTAGGTAGGTACTCCTAACCTGGGGGCCTACCACCACCGCTTACAGCAGTATTATTATAATCTTACTCAGTGGGGGAAAAAGATGGAGCTATAGGTACCTACGTCCTGTAGAGCTTCATCTCTTTCCTACACCTACACTGAAGTAATATTAAAATAATTCTGCTCTAAGAGCTGGTGGTAGGGGTCCTGAAAAGAGTTGGCAAAATTTACCCTAAGTAGCAGTAAAAAATTTACCCTAAGTAGTATGCTATGGAGCAGTTGATAAATTTTTCTCGACTGTAAGTTTGCTTACCTATTATTGTTTATAAATTATAGCTGACCTACAGAAAATGTCGAAGGAAGCTGCAAAATTACGCATAGTGCTTTCCAACCCACGCGTGCAATGCTTTTTCAACTACCTACACACCATACCTACCTATACATAAGTCGAATTTTCGTCGCGTAATTTTGGTTGGTGTGTCGCTCCACTTACATAGGCGATGTCTTAAGAACCTTCCTACTTGTCTATCGTGCTGAAATACCTAAATAAGTAGGTTCTTGATCTTGATTCCTGCAGTAGGTAAATAAATACCTGTAGTACCTAAACGTATCATAATAATATTATCATCATGCCTGTACTCCCCGAAAGGTTGAGGCAGAGGTGCACTTACAATACACCCACATTTCGCCAGTTATGTTTAAGATCCATGTATCTATTAAGGGTCGAGCCTATTGCCATCAACTGGGCACAAATCCAGACTCCAGGCTGCTACTGAGTACCTACCTACCTAATTAGGTGGGTATGATAACACTTAAGTACCTACATAAGTATTTGCCTATGGTATTCAACTACGTATTCTTTAGTTTTTGAGGGCATTATTTAGTAGCGAATTATTTTATATTTACCTAAAATAAAAGCAAATAACATAATTATTTAGTATTCAAGCTTTCTATGCTGTTGCATTATTGCATAGAATCTATTATTCAATTAAGTTACGAGTATGTGTACCAGGTTAGTTTATTAGTAGGTACTTGGGTTGGGTGGGGCCCACAGAGTACTTAAGTAATTTCAAAGCCCAATAAATGAATTCAGCGCTAGATATCAAGCCTATTTAAATAATAATATCCAATAGCGTCAAAGCAGACCGCTCCTTTTTCTTCGATTTCGATTTGCTAAAAGGTTTTATAATTTACCATAATGGAAAGGTTGTGTTTGTTTATAGAATGGTAAATGGTCTGAATCAATCCTGTTAAGTGCTTTTCAACAGAGCTTTATTGCCTGTATAGCGACGTGGAATGGATCAGTCCTCGATGCGGCTCATCTCCTAATACTTTACTGAAATAAAGGTTTAGCTTGATCGCTTGTACCGGTCATATGCAACCGTATAAATAAGAATAACATGTTTTTTTTTCAAGAGCAATGTTGGTTTCTTCCGGTTAAGTTAAACAATAGAGAGGCATTATTTTATGAAAAACCTGCGATCTTATTGTGATATATACTTAGTCATCTCACATATTATCATCGAGTGGTATTTGTGCTATATTTCCTGTAGAGCTAAAGACGTAACAATGGAAGTCAGCATATTCAACTCGGCTCTTGAGTAAATCGCATTTCCAACGTAGCAGTACTCGCCATAAAGCATAAACTAACATAAATAACTTCAATTGTTTGCTGCCTTATTGTTAACTTTAATTACATTTTGAATTAATTTTGTAATTAAAACGGAAGCTAGGAGCGCGCCGCGTGAAGTTTAAGTGGCTGGAAACGGATCGACCCCGGGTGGAGGGGGTGCGCGGGGGCAGCGGGCTTTTAGATGCAATCTCTGAGTGGATTAATTAATTCTGAGGTGCCGGTTATCTCCTGTTATCATTTAATAAAGTTACGTAAGGATATAGAAATTTCGCTTTACGGCAAAGAGATGATTCCTGCTTTAAGCTCGTACCATGAATCCAGCTCATTCGTATTACGACTTATATTTCTTAGGTAACCGTTGCGACGTAGACACTGAAGTAATTCAGGGATACTTTTCAGGGTGTGGAAATGGGCCTTTCTTGCAAAGAATTTTTATTGGTAACATTGACTAAAATTAAAAAAAAAAACAAGGTGATGCTGCTGCGCATTCCTTTGATCAAGCTACCAGGACCAGGGCAAATAATTGTAGCATATGCTTTTAGTACCTTCCTACTTACGCTTAAAAGATTAGTTATTGACGTCACCGGGCCGGTGAAGATGAAAGGGTACGAGGTGGCAGTATAGGTAACAAGTAATCAACCGACAATATTTTCTCGTGCATTCCTCAATGCAATTTCAGAAGTGTAGGTATTTAACAAAATAAACTCTGAAAATATTTTACGCTTTCGATCTTTATTGTTTTGCAAAGATCAGTGTGTTTATTAGTTTAAAGTAGGTATCTCAGGTATCTATGGAAAGGTCATGAACACGAGTATCAAACGACGTTTTTCAACACACTTACAATAGTATAGGACTATAGGAAATACGTAAATAAGACAATGACTGCATTTTTGCTGTTCTTCTACTAATGTGGCGACATGTCAACATCGAGATTTTTGTGCTCTCATCATCATCATCGTTATAGGCAGGCTTCTTCCACGAACTACCGAGTACAAGCCTCCTCCATTTTATGGCATGCTTCCCCGGTCTGCGCTAGTCTCACCCAGATCTTCTCCGCGATCTAAGATGTACCTATGTAAGATAAATATCAAAGTATAATACACAAAAGCTTCCGGAATTCATTCTATAAATGATGGTGAAAATCACACAAAATACTATTGGTTTAGTTTAGAAGAACAACGCCGTCACACAGACAGACCCGTAAGTGACTTTTATTAATGGAACACAAAAAGCATAGCACCTTATCCTTACATATTATAAAACAAAGTCCTCCGCCGCGTCTGTCTGTCGTCCTGTTCGCGATAAACTCAAAAACGACTGCACCGATTTTCATGCTGTTTTCACCACTGGATAGGGTGGTTCTCGATTAAGGTTTTAGTATATAATAACCGACATCCACAAGCAACAGTAGGTCCCACAGCCTGCAGGCATACCTAATCAAAATGTCCTAGTTTTGAAATCTTGCCCAACGGCTGATATAAATTACACTATTAAAAAAGTTAAGCTTGAGGTGGTGCGCAGGATTACGGTCAAGGCAATTATGCCAGTTGGTCACACATCTTGAATCTCAATAATTAACAAAGGGGCTTCTTCCATCAGTAGTTGTCATGTACTTATCGGTAAAAACTTTGTAAGAATACCTCATGTCGCTGTAAAACATCAGCCAGAAATCAGCCATCTTGATTTAGGAAGGTATAGGTAGTACCTACATTTCTCATTTATTCATATATTCATATTCATTTATTTGCGTTCCACAAGGTAAAACAAGATGTTAACTTAGAGCTAGGAGGCTTAGGCTCTCTGTGTCCACTCGCTAAGGATAATTATCCTTATTTTTGAGAACGTCGTTGTTAATGACTATGTTAAGTCATTTAAAGACGTTCTCAAAAGATATAGAACTTATAATTATCTTGGTCCCTTGATTCCCGGTTTAAGCTTTCTACCATATTTGATGGCAGAATCAGCTACCCGCTGCCGCAGTTTATAACTGAGTTCTTGCCCCGTTCGGTTTTCTGTTTTCATTGTAAAATAAATTTTCATTTTATTAAAAGTTGCTTTATTTTGTGGTCACTGGTCCACAGGCCTCCTCTGTGTGAGCAACTCGGACATAAATAAATAGCTGTCAAATTGATTGAAGAAGACCAAAAAATGTAAAAACGGAAAAATGTTGATTATGTACCACCAAGCGATAACGGCACTAAAACGTCGTTACCACGTCACTAAAATGACTGCCGAAACAGCGCAATGGTACAACGTTCAGTGATGCATTTCACATTTACACCTACTGCTACCGGTTTTCTTAAAGAAATTACGAACTGACGTGTTAAAGTACCTATACCATCAAGTGGAATCTTCATAAAGCCTGTCGAACAAACAACATTATGTACATCGATATGTCGTTAAATGTTTCATGAGGTGCCTGGGCATCACCTGGTGTGACGAAAATAACAAATTCAGAACGCTTTTCAAAACAACACTCAGCCTGCACTACATTATGCATGAAGCACTCCATTTGCTGATCCGCTCAGGAGTCCCGCTCGCGGCTCGTTAAGCGCTTACATTAGCTACAAACACTTATTGATTTTGAGAGATTGATATAATTTGTAAGAAATGTACGCTACGTCGTTTATGGAGTTAGGAACATCGTGCTTTATGTCTTCCTATATACCTACGGGCGAAATAGGAGAAAATCAAACGATACGAAAATCCGTCATAGGGTTTGTTATGCCGTTATTATTAGTGCGTTCGGTAAGGTAAGTCAATCTTTCTGATCGCCTGTACGGCTTGAATAACGTATCGTATTTATGATGTAATCCACTGTTGTATCCAGTGCTTACCTAAATTGGTTCACGTTTACCTTTGAAAAATAAAAATCTAAAAGAACGTAGATTACTCGTACATTTGTAAATTAATATTCGTGCGATATGTAAAATACTGTCCATTAGCTTTGTTTCTGAAAACCTGCCCAAGTAAATGTCCATCGAGGGCTCGCAATCGTGGGGGTTTGGGGCAGCAGGGAGGAGTTAGAAATGCAATATTAATGCAGTGCCGAGTGGCGGCCAGAGTGCATTTACTTAATGGATCGTAGGCAAAATGTTTACACTGTCGTCGAACACGAAAAAAACAAGTACCTAGTACCTATACGAAGTCGGATAGAGAGAAGCTCTTTGGCAGGATTATTGCAAGCAACTGGGGACGAGCTGAGTCACATAAATAAAAAAGTTGCTTACTTCATCTATCTACTCAGTAAAAAAACTTATACGACATCTTCACTACAGACGTAGGAAAGTGTGGGATACATTACCGGAGTTGAAAAGTTAAAAAGCTTAAATGTATCTCCGGCGCGGCTAAAAGTGTCTGACAAAAGTTCCACTTCCATTTTAAAAAGCTCCATTACAAAACATCGAGATTCGCTTCCGCCACGCCACCGCGAGCGCGAACTGATGGCGGCTTGAGGAACGGAATTAAACTCCAAAACTTTTCAATTTATTTTATATGAAATCGAGCATAGCCGCGTATTCGTGACGTGAAGAAAGCAAACTTGGTGTCGTTCGACTCGTGGCTTTTTAGAAGAAACAGAGGGTTAATGTTGGATGTTTTGTGGGGGAATGAGAGGGCGGGTGTAGGGGATCTAACCCAAAGCAAGCCGCGTGAGCGGTGATGCTGCGGTTTGTCCGTCGGTCAATTGCAACCACGGCTCTACGGTCTCAGCCCTGTGCGACACTAAACTTGAATTCGTTACGTGTGTTGTGTCCGTATACTGTGGCTTAACATGTTTGGTACTTTACCACATCGAGCATGAAATATTTAAAAAATACATGAGTAAGTTGCTGTTTGAAAACAGTATTCATAATTATAGCAACTACATAAACTTAAAAAAAAAAATGTGTTAGAAGATGCGCCTTCCAGTAGTTAGTAGTAAAAACGTAGTAGAAACTAAGCATCGTTGAACCCTTTTTCACCAAAGCAAGCTGAAAAGTCAAGCTAAGCTTTCCAATTGAAATCAATCGATCCAATTGGTTAATATTGTAGATATCCCTCGCCACGTAGCTGAGCAAATCTTTGGTAGAATTTAGTTGTTTTCCAAGAAATTAAAGTGCCATTGTCATCCCTGTCAACCTTTACGTTGTGATTAGCTTACATGAAAATCAAAAGTTAATAATACTTACTCGGGATATCAATAGTCACGATAAAAATACTATTCTTTTAGGACTCATGTGAAAATATAATTCAATAATTGAATGAAATGCATTTTGAAATGAATTCCCGTGTCTCACTAAAATAATCATTAGCTTCAAGGAAAACAGGGATTGTATTTAAAGGAATATTTAAAAAAAATGTTATAAAGGTTCCGTATATTATAAGTTCGGAACCTTAAAAAATTACGAAAATATCCGACTATCCGACATTTTCGTTATTGAAAGTGGACGTTTTCGAAAGTTGTTTATACCATAATTTAACGAAAGAATAAAACGTACTGAATTGTTTTTATAAATGCGATGTATCAAGATGGTTTAATACAGTATAAAACATACGTACGGGCACCTCCACACAGAGCAAAGTAAGTTGAATTTGAGAAGAGTTGTAAGGCTTTGGCTCCGAGATAGTGCTTTTAGGCCCTAACCCCGGGGGTGATGCAGTGGGTCCGTGGAGCTTCTTAAAATGTTTTCACTTATGTATATATGGGAATACATTACCCCTGCCTCCGGGTTACTTGAGGCGCGCACACTTACTTTTAACACAAAATTGAAGTGACGTAAAGCCTTCATTCTGCTCTCATGTGTATCTTCACTTAAATTACATTTTATTGGAAAGCTGAAACATCTCACTCGATACTACTAAAAAAATCAAAACTTGGAAGATATTTTCTCAACCGTACGTAATGTTGAAAGCTTGGACTACAATTATATTGGAATGAGTCGCTCATTGTGAAGACGTCGGGCAAACATTTCACTATCAGATTCCAATTAAGTTGGTTCAATGAGTGGTCATGACGAGTGCATCCATCGTTTTGCGCTCATAGTTACTAATAATCACTTAGCGTAATTGCAGCCGTTAATTACCACCGATCTCGACGGTTCAAATTACGTACTCTAAAACGCATTAGCGGCTGACAGCTGGAGATTATCCGTCTAAGCGGCGTCGGACCGGCAGTCCGCCGCCCCGCGCCACCACTCGCGGGACTGTTCCACTAATGAAATTTAATGAGGCTTAATTGTTGACGACTTAATGCAGGAACTGTAAAGATAAGTGCTTACTTACGGCCCTCGCTGAGCGGCTGAAACAAAACGACTACGTTTTGTGCCTAAGTAATGTTCTAATTTTGTAAGTGTCGGCTGATAGTCATGCGGCACTTCTCATCCTGCCGATGGACCCATTATGAACTCCAAGCCTAATACACTTTCAGTGACTATTCTTCACTTAATTTATTTGACTAAAACTAATTAATTTTATAACATAATCTACCTAAAATTGTTGTTGTGATCGCTTAACGTGGGCTTATATATACTTACTTCTCCTTTGCCCAATTTCCCATAGGCTTGAAGCCTCTCATTTGGTCGAAGATGTTCTAAACACAAGTGCGGTACACAATCAAGGGGTTCAAGTTCGTCGTGACGTGTGGCATGTGATTACAGATCACAATGGTGTACACTGAGTTTCTTGTTAACTGATTAGAGGCAGCCGAGTGGTGTCATCTCAGAACGTTCCAATTACTAAGAGCGGGGTGGGGCGGGGGGAGATTGCCGGGGTGTGAATGATCCATTTCGAAAACTAATTTAGAGTTAGCAACTAAACAAAGAGCACTCCTCGCAGATAATAATTAACGCTTGCGGTAAAGTTCCACTTAGTCTGTATTGGTTAAACCTCACTATACCATTGGCAACGTTAATTAAATGTTTTCCTGCCCTTCTAATTTGTTTAAATAAGATTTAGCGTTGTGTAGATAAGGAATTTAATGTCGAAGAGATTTTTCTTATTATCTTTACTAATCGGTTGAGAGAAGATAAAGATAAAGATATATTTATTGCACAACTGTGTACATCAGTTCTTATTATATAACGTAAAAAGCTCAACAGTCTACCCATGTCGGATATGCAATCGTGTTACATTTCAAATAAATTTCAAATAGATTAAAAACAGATTACAAATAAATTACATACTAGCATCATTTTTCCTCAAAAAACTCCTGCAGATTATAAAATACATTATCGATTAATAATTTTTTTAATTTTGTTTAAACATATTTCCATTTAATTGCTTAATGGCTGGTGGTAACTGGTTGTATACACGAATAGCAGTTACATAGGTACTTTTATAATAAATCATATTTTATAATATGTCATATTTTTTTTTAATGTTTTTTTTTAATGTTCAATTAATATCAGTAGGTATGTTTATAAATAAACAAATACCTACGTCGGTTACCTCACCAAAAACTTGTCAATATGTAGGTATTTATTTGTTTTGCGTTTGTTATTATGTTTTAAAAAAGCAGCTCTACATAATACGAATAAAATAAAAAGTGCGAATCATTCTTTATAATGCAACAATTAGGTAGATCAACATAATAAAGCAATTAATTTTATTATTGAATCAATTTCCGCGATACTGGCATAATATTTAAAAAGTCAGATGTTATCTGAAAGATTGGTCTATAGGTCATCTTGACCATCGGAGCACCCAATGATGTAACTTTAAAAACATCATTAAAGTTGATTCAGCGTCCAAAGTCCCCCGAGTGGGATAGATAGAGCGTTTTATGTTAAAGTGAATGTCTCTGTCGTGTGACTGTTTGTGCTGCCATCCGACCGTTGTCCAGATAAAAGCTTCTCCATAGCACGAAAAAGCACTCACTCCAAATATTGATTTGTTACTTCGCCGCTCCTAAAATGGGAGAGATATGTCTTGGCTTTCATGTTCGTTCCTATATTTAAAACAAGTAGAAGTTATTGTCTCTTAGGAAATAACTGGAACTTAGTTGACCTATTTATGAGTCTACCTTTTTATTTTTATACTATTTTCATAGCTTCATAGAAAATAATAACGGTTAAGACTTAATTAATTACTTTTTAAGTCAAAGATTGCTTGTGCATGGAGTGTAATATTCTAATTCATTTAGTAGAACGTTAATTTTATCATTATGAAAACGTCGGTAAGTAGCGCGCAGGGCCGGCCGGGCGCCACCGCCCGCGCTAAATCCTAATTAACTGCTTGATTACAAGTGGAATAAAAAGCTCGTAATCTTAATTGGTATTTTTAATCAAAGCTCTCTGAGCGTCGACGGGATCTCCTGCGAAGGTATTTAGACGAGCGCTTCGGTAATACTTTATCCTTAACTAAAAATACCATTACTTTAATTTAACATTCATTTCTAACATCTGTGTGAAATGAGTTCGTTACATTTACGTAAGAGTATTAATAACGTAAGCCGAGGAAAACTGAGTTATGCTAATGAATTTTCCCGGCACCAAATACGTTAAGAATTTCTTTTATTAAGGAAGAATTAAGGGATTTCTTTATTAATACCGTAAAGCACTAATTGCAGGGTAGGTAACCTTCATTTCGCCGTGAAGCTTGCTCGGGGGACAGCCCATCAGTGACGTATTCAGACAGTGATATTAAAAATATCACAGACCTTATGACGAAACACTTTTTTCGACTTACAACCATTTATAGCAATTTGGGTTGTGTCAGAACTGACTTTCAGTTAGGTATGATTTTGAATGTTGATTTAACTTATCTTCCATTTTTAACTTAATTGCTCAAGGAAAGTTTTATTTAGTTAACAGATAAGATAAAGACTTAATTAAGTTCCGTGTGACTTCAAAGAACAGCGTGAATCAACATTGTATGTTAACGTTGAGCATTATCTCTACATAAAAAGTTATACTGAATTCTTTCCAGTTAAGATGCAGTCTATCTAAAGGTGATGGGCCAAGAGAGTTTCTCCTTTAAATTATGGCAAAAACTTATTTAAAACCATACTTCAGTACCTACCTAAGTACCTAGTCAAACGTAGAGTAGTTATAAAATAATTAGGTACATATTCAAGATATAATTGACATAGGTACCAACCTATATCTATAGAATAATCCAGATTTCATGGTCCAGATTCCATTTGGTGATTTTCAGTTATTTGAATAAAATAAAATAAAAATAAAAAAGCCTTTTATTTCTTGTTTATAAATAGTTACTTATATCTATTTTTAGTATTCTTGTTTTTTTTTTTTAATTTTGTTAGTTTTATATTTCTTACAAGTAATTTAGTATTATTAGTAGTTTTGTTTTTGTAAGTAATTTAATCTACAAGAACCCCGGGATGGGTGAAGGCCTCCTCCAAAGATCTCCATTTATCTCTGTTCTGTGCTACTTGCCTCCACATTGGGCCAGCTGTTTTTACAATTTCGTCTTCCCAGCGTGTTAAAGGTCTACCTTTTTTCCTTTTGCCTTGTGGGCCAAACCACTCTGTCGTTCTCGCTGTCCATCTCTGGTCTGTAAGTCTCGCAACATGGCCTGCCCATTTCCACTTCTATTTTTGTGCATAACTCAGAGCATTTGTAGCTTTGGTTATTTCCCTAATTTTGGTATGTCGTATTTTATTTATTTTTTTTACTTTGAGCATACTTCGCTCTATTCCTCGCTGGCAGGTGTTAATTTGGTTTTTAGCTTTAGCGGTAAACTTCCATGTCTGGCAGCCATATGTCAAGCACGGTAATAGACTTGCGTTCATTATTTTTGTTTTTATTTCTATTGGCATATTACTTTTGAATATTTCTTTCAGACTCCAGTACTTATTCCATGTATTTTGTACCTGTCTTTCTAATTCTAATTCGTTTTGTTTTCTATCAAAACTAGTTTTCTTCCCTAGATAGATGTAGTTTTCGGCATACTCCAGTAGTCTGTTATTAAGTCTTATTATTTAAGCTGTTAGTCATTGTCATCGTCTTAGTAAGATTCATTTCCAGACCCACTTTTACACTAGCTGCACTCAAGGCTTGAATCATGAGCTGCAGCTGGGAGCTTGTCTCTGATAGGAGCACCAAGTCGTCTGCAAATCTTAGATGACTTAGGTACACGCCCTTTATGTTTAGTCCAGATTTGCTCCAATCTAGCTTGCTAATGATTGATTCAAGGATAGCTATAAATATTTTCGGTGATAGCGGGTCGCCTTGTCTTACTCCCCTTTCTATGGGAAAACTTGGACCTACGGTTTCTAGTTTGATTCTTCCCATGTTATTTTAGTATACACTTTTGATAACTTTTATGTATGTTTCTTCTACACCTTGTTCTTATAGGCTTTCCCATATGCTTGTGTGTGATACTGTATCAAATGCTTTCTGGTAGTCTATGAAACCAATACACAGGGGTCTCTGTTGCTCTTGGTACTTTTCTATAATCAGTTCTAGGGTGTGGATATGGTCCATTGTACAAAACCCTTTCCTAAAGCCTGCTTGCTCTATGTTTTGCTTCCAGCGTAGTACTGATTCTGTGGTTTACAATAAAGGAGAAGAGTTTGTAGAGACTCGATAGCAAACTGATTGGTCTGTAGTTGCCAATATCCTTTGGGTCGCCCTTTTTATAAATAAGTACGATATTTGATTCAGACCATTGTGAAGGTGTTTCAGCATTTTGCAGTATCATATTAAATAGTTCAGCTAACGGTATAGCCAAAGTTGTGTGTGCTATTTTTAATGCTTCGTTTGGGATGTTATCGGACCCAGGGCTTTTATCTTGTTTCAATTTCTTTATCGTTTCAATGATTTCTATATTGGCTTAACGTAGCTTTCACAACAAGGTATATTGTTAATATCTGAACTGGTGGTTGTTTTTGTTGTTGTATAGATTTCTATAGAATTCAGTTGCAGCAGCGCTGATATCGTTTCGTTGATTTAGGTCTTTGTTCATCTTTCTCAATCCTTCTATCCAAGTTTTGTTCGTTCTGAGTTCTTTGTAGGCTTTCTTTATACTTCCCGTGTGATTTAAATGTCTTTCTATAGTATCTTGTCTATACTTTGCATAATCTTTTCTTATACATTTATTAGCTACTTTGTATAGTGCGGAGAGTTCATTTCTCATAGATCAGGTTTTGTTTTTAGTTTTCTGCAGTTCTTTCCTTCTTTGTAATAATGTTGTTGTTCGTTTTGATAATATTTTGTGAGTTTTTTTTCATTTTTTTTATTATTTCGGGTGTGTTTCAGGCTTTGGGTGATAGCGTTTATTATCTTGTCATAGCAGGTTTGTACGGAGGTGTGTTCATGGTGAACAAGTGGGCCAGATAGTGTGGATGATAGGTTTTCTTTGTACTTAATTATTTCGTCTTCGCTACTTAGTGGATTGTTTTGATTATTTGTGAATTTGATTCTGCTTTTCTTGTATTCTGTAAGTTTGACTGTTGCTCTAATTGGTCTATGGTCAGACGGGAAGTTGAGATTTATAGTTTCAATGTTTTGAAATATCCTTGGCTGGTTTGATAGGATATAGTCTATCTCGTTTTTGTATTGCCCATTTGGGGATCTCCATGTCCATCTTCGGTTTAATTTTTTCTTAAAACATGTGTTTATGATTGTAAGCTTGTGTTCGAGTGCGAAGTCAACTAGTCTTTGTCCCCTAGCGTTCCTAGTCCCGTATCCATGTTGTTTCATAATCAAGTATTCTTTTTGTTTGGGGATTCCAACTTTCGCGTTAAAGTCTCCCATTAATATGATGTTTTTATGAGTTGTTTCCATTACTTTGCTGATCGTCGAATATAATTCATCTATTTCGCTTTCACTTGCTGTTATTTGAATTACACCTTGTATAATTTATACTCAGAAAGGATAAGTTGGATATTTTATTATTTTAAGCATTATGTAGTTTTCGGGAAACCGGCAAAAACTGACGCAGTCAGGCTTTTGTAATAAACAATCTGGCTAGTCCAAGTGCGTCCCTGGCAAGCAATTACTGTACCTATTACTTATTAACTTTCAACCACCCTTAATGGTTTCCGTATTACAGCTTGACTGAATTGTTGATTTGGTTTGGCTGTTTTAATTAGATACGTATTACATGAAATTATGGCCCATATAAAAGGGAATATAAATTAAATATGGATTTTTTCACGCAAGAATTGGAAGAGAGATGAGAAATTATTTAATTATAGCATTATTTTTGTAAAAATGTGATTTTGATTAAGTAAGCACATTAGTGCGTACACTGCTGTTAATAAATGTTAACAAACATTAGTAAACATTTTTTGTATAAACATTTGATCACCTGACTGATTTGATATATAAGCATTTTTTTACAGCAGTGTTCCCCACCCTATCATTTATTTTAAGGAGTGTTAAAAAATAATCTTACAAATCACACGCCTATTAAAGTTAGTGGTAGAGTCTACGGTGTTACTTTTTGTATTAAAAGTAATATAACGAGACGACAATACTGTAGTACAACTAGTTGGAGTAGCAGTGCGCTGGCCGTAAGTGGCTACAATAAAGCTCTCGGTACATTAAGCTTCCGCTAGTGCGCCGTTAGCGAGATAACGAGACCCACTGCCCGCACCACACATAATTTATATCGTCCGAGCTCGTTAAAAACTTATAAAGACGCACATTGTTAGTGCGGCCAATATTCGCGGTTATCCGAGGATATACGACCGCCCTAACGACTCCTTGCTCGGTTCGTGCGAACCATTGCACAAACGACCCCGTTCCGAGTCCGCGGAACGCCACTAGCCGATGCTCCACCATTATGTAGTTTGTGAACATTTTATATTATAATGTACTGCTATTGATTTTAAGCTCGGGCTATTTTAGGACCACTGGATACAGCCATAATATTTTGTTGACTGGGTACACTTTAATGGGTAAACTTTACGGTCTCTATTTAATTAAAATAGCCTGTTAAAGCATCGACCTTAACTTGGTTCTCGAGACTCGTAATAAAGAACTAGCCGTAATGGAAAATCCGTGTGCTGATGCAATCTACCGCGAAGCTTTTAGGCTGGCCGGCGAGCTTCGTTTTTCACTTAGTCGATGTGCGCGCAATTACTCGCTTCGCACGAAACGAAAACACATTCTAAACGCTACCTATAATAATAACATAATATACCCACTGTTAATTAACTATGGGTAGTAGAAGTATGTTGGATAATACCACGAATAGCGTCAGCAGGGTACCCGTATGCTCTAATTAATATAAGTAAAGCTGAAATGGGCAACCTATTCGAAACTCGCTCTATAGTCATTTAATTCCATTTTCTGCGTACCCGAAAATACCGACATTGACACAACAATAGCATTAACAGCAGTTAAGCTGCAAGGAAGCCTTCGCGGTGCTGACGTTAATTTGACAAGGCGTTGAATAGCGGGATTGCTGGAGTATGCTCACACGTGGGCAGTTGGTACGGCGGCGTGGCGGGCGCGGGACGGTGACGGGACGACGACGGGGCGTGCGCCGCGTGGATCACGGACGCGTGCTCGGCTAAACACAAATCAACACCGATTCTCCATTTGTTAGACACGGGAATGTAATTATGGCCGGAACACTTGGCGGGGGAGGGGCTGCAGTGAGGGCTTCACGTCATTCAAGCTTTTAGTTCGTTGCTCGACAACGATCGTTACTTTGGATTCGTAGTGTACGTTTCGGAAACCATCAGATTTTCCCATACGTAGGTAGGCTACCTAATGTTAATAACGGGAGGGTCAATTAAGGTATTTTTTAAATCAACTCGCGTAGCTATCTTGTGCCTACTACCTACTAATAAACTAAGCACATACACAGCTTTCAGAAAACTGTTTATGTAACAAAATTCCTTAAGATCGCTATCGTTTATCATTTTTATGTAGCTATGTATCAATACTAAGCAAGTTACTGAGTCCACAATTCCATACACATGTAAGATCAATTTAGTCAGTTAAACGCTGAAAAAATCCAAACTTACAAGTTATATTTAAAGGATAGCTATTGTATGTAGTAGTTTAGCGTTAAATTAAAAAGTATGGTTATAGCGTGCGGGCTAGCGCTAGGGCGCCATACCGTGGGCCGGTGCCGTGACACGAGTTAAACTAAATTAATAAACTTGCACCAGTCTCCGGCTTTATTAAAAAACACTCATTAAAGCAAAGGAAAAGTAGGTGAAGTCGCCGGCGGGCGGCGGGGACAGCGCCGCTAATTGCGCCGCCTTTATTGCTTAAATAAAGTTTTAGTGGGGGAACACAAGTTTTAATTAAAAATGTGAGAATAGTTTTTAATAAAGGACGGGCTCGGTGCGCGTATATTGCGAAACTTTAAGCGATGCGATACGCCCCGCTTACAGGAAGTCCGGCGATATAGTATCTTGCGCACGCCGCGTCCGTCACGAGCGTCGAGCGCCGCCAGCAGCCGCCCGCGCTCCAGCCGCCAGCCTTTTGTTTGCTGTGAGATCAATCGTAGCTTAGCTGATACCCTCATTTGTGATTCTAATAACTTCGGATATACCTATTAATGCTACACACTTGCGTATAAGTACCTCTAATAAGAAGTTCTGTAAGTATACCACCCACCTACTCCCACTCCTTCTCACCCGATCGCTTACATTGATCGATTATCCCGCTTTAAGTGAGAACATTATCAAATTTGATTTACAGTTATCGGCGAGCAGCCTTAATGTTTTATGAACTTTTTTCCAAAACGGTATTCTCGCATCAATATAAAGTGACAAATGGCATGAGTAACAAGAGAAACTAATAATGCTAGTGATTTACGCCCGCCCTTGTTATTACGACTCATGTGAAATGTAATTTCGGCATACTGCGTGTAGAGTCGCACGCACACACGGCCACTGGGCGAGTGTGCAATACGTTTAATAAAGGAGGGACGCGGAGTAAATCCTTCAATTTCGCCGGCACACAACGGCGTATTCTCGTTAACCGTGGCAATAAGTTAAACGGGCGGGCAGCCCGCGCCGGCCACCGAGCCCGCGCCGAGCCCGCGCCGCGCCCGCGACGGGAAATTAAAAAAAGTCTTGAGCAACCGACGTCATATTTGCCATTTCGATGTTTTCTCTCATTATTATGCAATACCATCAACAACACAAGCTGCTTTTCCTTAAAAATTATGTTTACTTATGCATCTTATAGGGTCCATTCCGGATTGTTCGACTGCACCTTGCTCTGTTGTTCATTTTTGCCATTGAATCACGTCTTTACCAAAGCCAGACAACTTACATTTTAATATTATCAGATTTTTAATAATATCCGATTTCAACGTGAAAGGATAGACAACCAATATCGGATTCTTATACAGCCTTATTGACTTTTAACTCAATATAAAACACAAGGCTGTATCGATATAACAAAATTGCGGAGAGCGTCATATATGAGTAGAATGTTAAGACATTACCTACATTTAAATTGATACTTTAGCGGCAGTGCAAGCGGTCGATTTTAATCAAAGTTCGTTCATTTCGAACTTAGCTGGGGAGGCAGTGCTTCGCGGTGTAATATAGGCCGAGTGTAATATCTGTGGAACAAAGAATACACACGTTCCCACCCCGGCACGGCTCGGCTGCACTCCTAATTAGATGTTCGATGAAAGTGTAATCAGACGTTGGCCGGATCCGGGACGTAATTAAACGGCGGAGGCGAAGAGTGATTTATTAATAGAAAAGCTCGAGCCGTAATGAAATACTGGGCGGACAATGGCGACGAGGGCGGGCGGGCTGTGGAAATTAAATTCTCAGCGACGGCGGCCGCTGGACATACACTTGCCGTTTCTTTGCGGGTCACCTCAGCCGGCGCCTGCTTAATAATGTACGGCGGAGGCAGCGTCGCCGACGCCGCCCGGCCGCTGCTGAGCCACCGCCACCGCCGCCACCCATTACCCACGATGTATGGAGGTGTATAAATTTGTCGGCAAGGGAATGTAAAGAAGATTGGTTTCCTAGTCGAACGGGCGCGGAGAAAAGGGGTGGAATTGAATTTAGGCCGGAATTCACTAGCGAGGTTGTGTTTGTGATATTTCTTACCTATGTAGCAGTAGTGGGACGTGACGCACTTGCCGATTACATTTATTAGGTATCGATTTCTAGCTACATTTATATGATATCAGCGTACGATATTATGTACCCATGTGTATTAGGTGTGAGTAGGATGTTGATATAGGTAACCCACAACATCTAATTAAATATGAGCCTAATTAATTTTAACCGAGTTCTTGCCAGTTTTTGTTGTTAACTTGCAGGCGATAAAGAGGGTTTATGTGCTTGTTCTTGTTAATAATCGTCATCGTTATTAGTTATTTTTATTGGTATCTAGGTAACTATCCAAACCTTGACCATCCCTTGCTTTTCTTTGGGTGAAGAAGAATATGGCGCATGGATGGCGTAGAGCAACAGGCAATGGCATCGTGAATCCTGAAAATCGCACCCCGCAGTGCGCGATCACTTTTCATTTACTGACTTCAATAAATAAACCTTTACGATGACGGGAGGTTGTGAATGTTCACTGAAGTAAAAAAAAAAAAACTGTAAGTCTTGCAAAACTGAAAATGCGTCTCAACGCCAGAAGAAAAGGAATTTCATATCAC
This sequence comes from Lithophane semibrunnea, assembly GCA_947363905.1. Taxonomy (NCBI): domain Eukaryota; kingdom Metazoa; phylum Arthropoda; class Insecta; order Lepidoptera; family Noctuidae; genus Lithophane; species Lithophane semibrunnea. The sequence goes on along the minus strand of OX376192.1, from coordinate 9,906,377 downwards.
AACCAATATAAACAAAGAGGATCGACGTAGAATCAGCATTTTCTAGTCAGCAAAGTCGCAATATGGAAGCGTAACCTTAATTACACTTAAAAGCTGTCGGAGTATACTTTTTCAATTAGAGTATTAAAGTGTTCCGACCCTGTCATTATATTAGAGTGTTGTTCCATGCCACCCCGGGCCGGCGCGGAGCCTGCGACGCCGAGAGCCGCCACAGTCCGCCACACGCTTGCCTCACTTCGCCGCGAGTTCTCCTCGACGCTGCACGTGCCGGCTTTCCTCGCAGACTTACAAACTTTACACGAGCTGCCGACCCGCTCGTACAAACGTTCCTTGTCGTTTAATTACAAGTTTAATAAATCATTTTAATTGATCACCGTTAGTCTAAGGATAATATCTCAGGATCGTCTGCGTTACCGGCGACCTGCCGCCGGTGGACATTTACTTAGAAAGCGAATTTTCAGGAAATCTTTCTGAAGTGACAATTGTTAGAGTGGACAAGTATTGTATCAATTTATTTTGGTGCTTTAGTTCTTGACTGTGGATTTGTTTATCGTGGTTCCAGACCAGAGTTTTTTGGAAAATACTTGTTTTGTTTGCTGTTTTCACCGGAAAATACAATTTAAAGGTAAATAGATGCTATTTAATAATGCTTTCTTTCGCTTTATTTTTTTAGTTTTTTTTAAACCTGCTTGTGTTATTTAATTATGTTGTTTCCTTTATTATTACATAATCAATTTGCAAGATAGAGCCTTCAGTTATAAATATTCATTAATATGATAATCATAATTAAATTAGTTTCGCAGACTCTATAAATTACTCATATTAATCTTGACAGTTATTATCTAATTCAGCGACCAATTAGGTAGAGTGCGCTTTCAAACGAGAAAGTTAACTCATTCACGGCAATGTTTACGTGTGTGCGTTACGTTATCACGTTGTGATATATTTTGGGCGTGAGTGCGTGTCCATTCAGTGTAATTGGAAGATCCGATGCCACCGAGAATTGCTTAATTACACTTTTATAAAAGCGCGTTTTTAAGGAAAATTGCGTCGAGCCAATTGAGTAGAAACAGACATAGTAAAAACATTAAGTGGCTTTAATCCCATTGTGCTTTTCTTTTTTCATATACTCGTAACTTAAAACTAGATTCTTGGAGTTTCTTTCACAAAATAACGCATTATCTCCTTTTATAACTACGTTTTAATCACTTTTCATAAAAGTGCGCTCTACCGTGTGTAAACAGAGTAATCCAATGATTTGTTTTCATAACACTATCACGTGACCTTCGCACCGACCTGTACCAATATCATTGTGAACAAGATTGAAGCGTCAAGCCAGAGGGGCCACACAATAGCTTCCACCAGTATATGTCCGGTGGATTAGTGTCGTGTATGCGGCCCCACGGGCCCACGGCCCCACGGCCGGGGCCCACGAGCTCGCATACTGATGCAACACCACGTCCGCCGCTTGATACTTTAATTATTGTGTCTTAATTAAAGTTGGTGGAGCCGCCCAACCCTTGCCCACCTCTCAGGCGAATATAAGATGATACAAATGTTACTCGCAAGAAAGTTTGACGCTGTTCGTATTAAAATTCCTTCGATTAATAATTAGCCCTCTTATTAGATGATAGCATAATATTCTCCAGATGTCATCGATGCAACATACAACATGCAGAGGTCATTACTACTTAGTGTTATCTCAGCTTATATCTTAGAATTTAATTTGTCTAACATCGTATATATTTAAGTTAAGTGGTAACCTAATTCAATAGATAAGATACTTTACAAGATTTAAATGTAAACATATTTATGACTCTGACCGAATATAAATTACATTATTTTCTCTTTATATTATTTTAAAAGGAATGTAGGTAGCTATTACTTCACATAAATTATATTTTGTTTGCAAATGAACATTGCTGTTTGTAAGATATTAATTACATCACGATCATATCTTAATTGCAAATTAATATGCATTAGGTAGCGTAGCATCTGCATCTCTATTTGTGTTGCGAAGTTATAATACTATTTATTTGTTTGCTCTAGTCTAAAAGCTTTTTCTATATGTTTGGAATGAGTACTGATAAGTTTTTAAAGATATTATTCAATAACTAATAAACATTCAGAGTGCCTGTTTGTATTTATGATTTGCTATCTTGTTCCCGCGGCTTGGCTGCCGTGGTTTAAAAGTCTGTGTCACTCAGGAATAGTGTAGCTTTCTATCAGTGCAAATGTTTTTGCTTTTAATGGTTTTATTAGAAATAACTTTACCTCTTTAAAGAATTCGTATAGAAAATTTATAATCAAAATAGGCGCAACTGCAGCATCTATCTGTATCATTTCTTAAGGACACGAAATTCACAACAAAGGGTTGTGAATTTCTTGTAAAATCAAAAGCTAGGATTAGCTCAGACTTAATTTTGATTCCACACTGATAGATCTTTTTGTCCCACACATACCTACCTAATTTAATTCGTAAAACTGGTAGATATTTAGAAACCGTTTAAGAATATATAAGTTCAAAACCGGATCATGTATTATGATAATCTAAAGTTTGACATAAACGATACCCTACAAACACGAAGTAAACCACGGGTACCACCGGTACTGTTGTTACAATCACTTGCTTAATTAGCCCTGAAAATATACAGTGGCATTATATTCAATTTCGGTTACAACAGCACGCAAATTAACATTTAATGAAACCTACTAATGATTGTGATTTACATAAGTGCATTGTTATTACTCATTGAAAATTAACTGAAATTCAGTCTGTGTAGTAACGCGATTAATTAGTTCATAAACCGCCCCGTAGTGGCCTTGGGAATGTCGATAAGGATTATTATTAGGCGTACAAGAGATACTCATTAGAGGCATCCGTAATGATGCGCTGACGGCCTACGTAATGGCAAGCTCTCTATAATGAAGACAGCAATATCTACTCAACCGACACGGATGAAATGAACACCCAACGTTATTCGTTTGTTTATCATTATTTCGTACCCCTACAGTACTATTGCGAAACATTTTTCTTTCTCTTTGCGTTATTGTTTGTATAAAAACAAAGTTAATTAGCTAATGAAATCGATTGTTCCTACGGCTCAAATTGAATTAATTTCATTGTGTCCCAATTATAATTGATTTCATTAACAAAGCTTGGCCCATAATTGAAAGTAGGTATACAGTTTCAGCAAAAGGGAGGGTAAGGTAATTACAAGATCCAATTTAGAATTGCCAAGTCTACACTTTGCTGTTAGTTTCAAACAAAAGCTTAATTAATTAAGTCGAGAACAATTAAGTTCACTGCCGTAATATTCTCAGCAATTACGCGGAATTCGACGTATTTTGTAGTCGTCCGTAATTGCCGACGAGTCTCGAATCAGATTGTATCCGACGCTAATACAGCACACATCCATTAATTATACAGCGAACACTAATTGGGAAATCTATTAATTAAATTACCTATTAGTGCATCACGAAATCCCTGAGAATACTAAATGAACTGATGGCATTACACGTTCAATTGATATTAATTGTCACTCTAGAGATAAATATGGCTAATTAGTATACGGATTAGTATTTTGTTTTGTGTGAAATCGACATTGTAGGACTCTTAAAATGGTTTATTACAGCGTATGAATGAAAAACTACAACGGACGTTAATTTATCTCGATCTTTCTTAACCTTTGGAACGACCACTCTAATAAAAAGCGTGAAAGTGGCACCCACAGGCCACATCCGACGCAAGCAAGACAGAAATGTCACAACAATTACCATGCGACACAAACTGGTCGTAACATTTAAATGTCTTTTAAATTAGTGCAAGTTGTTTTTGTAAAGAAATCTTAATGACTTATCGCTGAATGCGGCTGGTGTCCTGATTGTTCCTGTTGACATTTTCGCACGAGCAGCGGCGCCGGCGGCGTCAGGCGAAGCGCTGCGGTGCCGTGGTTGTCGGGTATCGTCCGAGTTTCGGCTGTCAATTTGAATGTATTGGCTCAGATAAATCACCGGTGTCGTTAGGTGGGGTACAGGCGTCGACGGCAGGTAGGCGCCGCGTGTAACGAGACACATTTCCGGACGTATCCTTCCAATTAGCGCGGTGCTGCTGGGCGCGCTGGTCACCGCCCCGCGCCCGCCGCGCGCTCGTTACGCTCCCGCCTCGTTAGGAGAATTGTTTGTTCGAGTATGTAAAAATGTGTTTATTTGCACGTACGCTTCAGGGTAAAAAATATATGAAAAGACCCTTTTAAGACTTTTAATGATTTCCCGGCAAAGGGAAATTGGGTTAGTTATTTTCCCCGGGGTTGCCCCTCGTTAAGTTTTAATGGGGTAGCTAGCTACGATGTAATCAAACGTACTTATTTAAGTTAACGACGTTTACCAGGGATGTGTACTTTGTTGTCAATAGCAGTTATTCAAAGGCGACGCTCTTCGTGTGTTTGTCATACGGCTCACAAACAACTTTGATTCGGGGTACGACACTGTTGTCCGGTGCTACTCGTTCGTGATACGATACCGATAGGCAATGGCTTTTAAACGTCACACTTTCCAGGAAAAACGCTTAAGCAACTAACACGTTAGAAACAGGGGCCTTCCGGCGCAACTGAGGATACCTATCTTGCCGTATAGGTACAACGCCTAATTAATCTTCAGTAAAATGTCGACGGTGCTTGTTTTTGCCAGGAACTCGACTCATTAGACCGGCGAAGCATGTTGATTACATTCTGCAGTGCTTATTAGCGCAAACTCTCATTAGGGGCCACTATTGTTGTAATTAAACAAGAAGCTGCATCAGTACGGATCGCTAAGCGCGGGTTGTGCTGAAATCACCTCTATGTGGGTGTAATAGGACTCGCTCGTGCTGGCTTGCGAGTGGCCATTATGTTGTGCGAATTTAATTAACAACTCAATAGTTACACAGTAGAAGAATAGAATGGAGGGGTGTTCTTGTGGTGTCTGACATGATTCCATTGTTAGCGTCGGTGCAAAAAAGCGGAGGTTTGTTTTTGAAGTGGCTTACGCAATTACGAGGTGGTACTCGGTTCCGGCGGCGTCGGCGGCGGGTGCGCCGTCGTCAGCGCAGAGACCGGGTTTAATTGGACAGCCGAGGGGCGAGGGGCGCGAGGGCGCGGGTGCTTCGCCACCTCCTAACACTTCTAATTGGCTCGCCTACACTAACAGGAGCTTTCCTCTAAAATGTATACTCATCGTCATTACGTATAATAGGCTCCGACTCCACAGGAACACCTGACGCTTTGCCAATTTCTTGACTTTAATATAAGCGAGAAATATTTTCTTGCTAAGATCAAATGTCGTAACTCTTGGGTGACGGCGCGGCGACGCTTTCCGTTAACCTCGAGCTTCAGGGAACTTATTGGACTAAAGATTGTTATACATAATAATACATATTTCTCAGAAAATTTATTACTAGATAAAAAAAATCACGTATACAGGGTGTTAGGGTAAACACCGTTATCCTTGCAACCAGTGATTTGGTTTCATTTATAGAACATAAAATCAATGGAAAATTACAGCTTTATTTTTTATTTTTTTTAATGTACATTTTACCACAAGAGACCCAAGTTCGTTGCCCTATGCGCTAGGGCAACGAACTTGCGTCTCAACACGGGCGGCGTGTGCGGAATGTGTCCTGACCGGCCGCGAGCGCGACCCCTCCCTCAATCAGTCAGCTGTTTCGCTAGTGAGCACGGTGTCGGATAGAAACTTTTTAAAATCTTTTAATGAAAATAACGTTTTTTTTTTGTTGTGTTCGGTAATTTATTTTTATATTTAAGTCAACTACCCATGGTTTGAATGACAAGAGTGTTTACCCTAACATCCTGTAGAATCAACTAATTCTACAAAAATCTTCATGATTCCTGCTCTAACTGCATAAAGTAAACCCCGTTGAACACTTGTGACTTGACGACTCCACAGAACTACAATAGTTCGTTATCCTCTGTATTTTCAAACTTCAACATCACTAGCGGCTGAAACACAGACATGAATGAATATTCTCTCGTGACATGCGTTTCTATACGATGGGTAGGTACCCCCAATCTCAGCCAGTGGACGCTATCACTGTTTCATAATTTATTTATCTAAGTGAATTAGAAAGGTTATCGATGTCAATTTAAGTTAGAATGGAACTGCCTACATTATCTTTCTGTTTGTGTCCATTCATTATAATTTATGTCTGTTTTGTAACTTTACTAATTTATCAATGCACTTAAGAAAATAATACAATTTTCGATAAACGCTTTAAAAGTTTCAAGATAAGACAATTAAACGACATTATAAAAACGCTTTTGATATTATTTAACTAAGTTTTACGCAAAAGGAAAACAAAATGAACAGAAAATTTATTTTGAACTAATAAATTAATGATAACAAAAGTAGGTACTTACCCATTTAATTAATAATTATCTGCCCCACGTTATTAATGTTTTATCATTGTTTATGTTTTTCATTCACGAAACTAATAACTGGGTATATCGATAATTTAGTCCAATTAAGAAAGAATAGCGGTTAAATTAGCATCGGTTTGAATTGATTGGAGTGTACCGGTTGATTAGCAACACACGCTCGTTGCGCGTGCGTATGGGTACGCCGTGCGACCACGCGGCCAAGCGGTACGAGCGATAGCGGGAACAGCACATTATGATAACAATCCCTAATTAATATTTTACGAGTACCTGACTTGTAGCTTAGGGTAACTCAACAACTGTCTACTTACAAAACTTAAAAGAGTCGTTCAGCAAAACACTTTTAAGAGTCTCTTAACTGAGATTGTATGATTATTTTACTTGGCGTCCAATTAGTTTTTTCGTTAGTACTAAAACTCTCAACAGTTATGATGATACATGGCCCTAGCCCCCTGATATTGTATTAACAGATATGTTATACACTCACAAAACAACCGAAAAAAAGTGTTCCGCGCAGCAGCGGCACAAATACCCACGTTTCATTCATTTTTACATTTCACTACAAGTAAAAAGGTTACAATTGGAATGTTTTCGAGTCTTCACAATTGCGCGCTTATAACATATCTGTTAATTTAATATCATCGCCCTAGAGCCCCATAATATTTAGGTTCATGAACCTCACATAAACAAAATAAAAATATTCCGACCTTTATTGCTACAATAATGACAATGTAGCCGGCATTTAGCCTTTGCTCAGTTCTTATTATCGGATATATGATATAAGGGTGCATGCGGCGCCGGTTATTGGTTGTCAAAGCCCTTGTTAAAGCTTATTGTGGAAACGGTTTTTATTTATGAAATCGATCGCAAATAACCATGATAATCACTAATTAGAGCCTTTGTTAAAGTAGCGTAGGAAGTCGACGGGGTAATTGATCACTTTAACTAACTTATGCACTTTGAGTACTTACGCTTCAAAGGATATACGTTGAAGGTTCACTTAGGGACCATATTTAATATAAAAGTAAAACCCCACATAAAACGAACGTTTTAAATGCCTCGAACAGTGCCTGTTTAGTAATTTATGCTGTGTAGACGTCTGCTCGTATAATGCGTAGACGCAACGCATCCGACGCATTAATGCTGCTCTAGGCGACGTAGATTGACACGCTTTTAAAAATAAAAATAAAAAATTTCGATGCGGCTATACTCATGGTTTTTCACTAACATAGTTTCTAAGTCTCTGTTACTAATACTATATGGATTGTATGTTTTTTTTTTTTTTTTTTTTATGTGTGATCCGCAATAATTGAATTATATATATATATACTGTTTGGTTCTGTTGCATACAAAATAATTACGCAAACAAAGCGCGGCGTAGCGTGTCGTAGCGTGGCGTAGCGGTGTCGTAGCGTAGTGTGTCATACCGTCGCGTAGCACGACGTAGGACGACGCAGTGCGGCGTAACGTGGCGTAGCGCACCAGTTTGATGGTTAAAATACAATGGAACTGCAAAAGTGTAATATGATAAAATCAATGATGTATTATCATATTACACTTTCGCAGTTCTGCTAAAAAATACTACCTACACGCGTACTGTAAAAGTTCCAAGGCTCACATCTAATGAGTAAAGTTCTAATTAATACACTGTGAACCGTTCTTCGTTACTGTCGATTGGCTGGCAAAGCTGTAGAAGCCAATCAAAGGAGGGAACGCACATAATAGCTAATCAGTGGGAGAGCTCTTGTGCAAGCGAGCTTTAATAATTACCCAGTATAAAAATATCATGTAGTTGATCCTTTGTGCTCTGTAGTGAGTATCAGAGGTAAGTGGGTGCATGGTGCCTGTCTGAGCGCGGGCCCGACACGACACTTCACCGCCCGGATATGAGCGGCTATTTAATTTCCGTGCTTTCAATGATCGTTTCATATTCAACTATATAACTCTTGTCAGTTGCCAGCTTGGCACCTGAACGTACTTTGAAGCTTCACGTGCTTATATGATTGATTGATGCTAAGGGAACTGCGCTGTATATCATGTTCAGAACGCTTTAGAAAGAGATGTTGGTGGATTTAAATTAGATACTTTATGGTATTAAGGGAAAATTGACAAAGTTTTCCGTGAATCGATACACAAAATATATTTTCAATTTTGTGAAATTATTAAGTTTCCGTATTCTCATCAGTGAATAATCAAGAAAAATACACGGAATGTTTCAGTCATAAGTTAATTGTTATTGTTCTCTCGTTAGACTGATTTCCTGCGCATAGTGATCCACTCTGTTTAGGCAATTAAATGCATTCGCAACGTCTCTGGAGATTGTTACTGAGCTGAGACTGTATTATTTCTGATTGTTCACGCAGATTACATTGTTTCGGCTCTTATAACGGAGGTTGGTCAGGACGTGTGGAAACCTAGTCATATTACATCCAACGTAACAGTTTTGTGGATAATAAAGAACGATTTTTTACATTTTAAAAACTGTAGTCGTTAATAGGATTTCATAGAATTTCCATAATAGATATATCACCGGTATTGGAACGATTTTAAGTATGCATATGAAACTCCATTGTCCTTACTTGGAACACGTTTCGTTACGGAAACATTTCAAAACAAATGATTAAGGTTTGTTTCATAATGTGCCTGATAATTAATTATGAGCTCAGCATAATCATCAAACAAATTAAAATGTTAATGCAATTAACTTAGCTTATAGTCCATCTATCATGTTTATTAAGGTTTGTTCACATTGTGCAAACATTTGCTATTTGTACTGTACAATTAAATGTGGCATCATTTGGAATTAAATTAAGAGTGTAATAACAACTTGCACACGTACAATTACTAGCAATAAAAAATGAACCTAAGCAAAAGGTTAAGAAGTGCATACCGAGGGGTGTATGGGGCGTTACGCCCCAATCCATCTTGTGCGATAGCAATCAGTTCGTCACACACTAATAGAAGCCACTGTATGTTTGTTTGCCATTAATTTCGTGAATCCAGGCCCGAGACACGTAGGGCCTTGTTGACACGCTTGCAACGATTGATACAGAAAAATAACATTAATTAAATGTAAACACGATATTTATATTATTATCGTATTCGTGGGGTTTATTTGTGTCTTGTAAAATAGGCTTGTTATAAAATATATTTTTTAAGTTAAGGTTTGCATAATAAATGAAAATAAAAAACGGCTTCGATAAAGTAGATAACTGACCAAACATAAAGCAAAACAACTTTAATATCCACACCAAACATGGTTTGATTGCAATATTTTGCTGTCAAATGTTTATTTTAGCAGTATTGTGAGGGAGAGTGGTGCACAGGGGTGGAGTCGCTGTGTGTCGGCGATAGCACTGTGTCATCACACTGTTATCTCGCATCGCAAGGTAGCCACGCCGCACGCGCCGCCGCGCCGCGCTGCCGTAAATAACGTCTAACGTTGATGCACTGATTGCAACCTGCACTGTAACACCCTTGTTAGATCATTCATTAACATGGTAATAAAATGAAATGTTACCGCAAATGTAACTTCCATTTATTCAATTTAACTTCCTCGACGTTTGAGCAACTATGATTGAAGATAGTTATATTATCGTGTAGACTCAACTTAATTGCTTCTAGCAGCGGAAGGGTTAACAGATAATTTGTTATTTTTACACAGCCCATGCCCAAACTCAGAATAAACCGATACATTCATATCAAAACTGATAACCTTATGTTTTGAGTGACAAACCAATTTTATTCTCGACTGCCCCTCTCAGGCGGGCCGCCCCTCGGACCGATCAGACCTTATCCAAATTGGATCTTGAATAATAAAGAATCGGGGCGATTGGATTTTATTCCTTAAATTCAATTAGCACACAAGGGTCGTGTGTGACTGCAGACGAAAGATAGAGGCATATTATCGTATTAAAAGGGATCGTGAGGGTATATTCGATCGGGAAGAAAGTGTCTAATCTACTTACACATGGAAATTTAAAATGCGTCTGTATCTTTTGCTTAAACATAAGTTTATAATGTTTTGTAAAGGGTTCAGAGGTCATAGAATTTGTTGTTTGTTTTAATACTAACAACACTTCGGTATGTTAATAACAGCTCTTGGGTACATTACTTCGCTAGAACCACTTTTGATTTAATTATTTGCTTATATTTTTGGTAATGGGATAAAGTATATAGAGTAGATAAACATTTAAGTGGAACCCGCATCGCCGGCGCCACATTCAGCATTTAGTAACAAAACAGTCTGCATGAACCACAGTTATGTAAATTACAGCACTTACACTATTTCGCTATTACAGCTTTGATTTAACGGTTGATAAACTGCAGTACTTTTGCTAACAAACTATATCGACACGATATAATCTCTTACTTACTTGACACTCAATACGAATAGCCCCGATTTAATCGTGAGAATGGACGTAGAAATTCAAAACGATATATTTATTGTTTAAATCCGGTCTCCAGTGTGGGCAGCGATTCCGTAAATAATGTATTATAAAATATGTATGCGGAGAAACTTTTGAGAGTCTGTTGTAATTTAGTGCTAAATGGACTGGAGAATTTGACAGAAACGTTTTTATTTACTTACGCCACGTTGACAGAAGATGTTAACATTTGCATATTATGTATTAGATATATTACGTGGGTATTGAAATTAAATTAATACTACATTAAATAATCTACATATATTAACATAACATTATTGTTTACCCTTTTTTTTGAGACCGAGCAACCATGTAAAGACCGTATCTAAACATTCAAAGTAGGGTTACAAAAAAAACGAAACAGTAACAGGACAGTGTTATGGTAATTCTTTTATACAGCAAATTATGCGCTAGTGAAAAAATGCAATAAAATAATGAATACGTCATCTATTATAATATAATCCGTGTGAGTATCCGACCTGCTCCCCATTAGAGTGAATGTGTTAATAAAATAAATTGCGATATTATCGTCGCCGCGTTTGACATAAACATCGAATTCTACTTAAAGTAATGGAAACGATTTAATGCAGCCGAATCAGGGCGAGCGATAAGACCAGTTTCCTTACTAATGTTCACAAATAGATATTAATTTTCAAAGTGTTTGTCGTATCTCAATTTATGTTTTACTTCAATATGTAAAATAAAAAGCTTTATGTTCGTTTTTTTTGTTGATTGCTCGTAAAGTATGGTTTTATTTTACAAAAGCTCTTTGATCATGCTTTAAAACCAATCTAGCAACACGTAAAAGAGGAAAAATATGGGACTAAAAACAACACGCTGTTTAAATAAAGTTAGTAATAAAACGTAATTGCTTTAAGCAGTTTCGTAATCGAAAACGGCTCTAATTGAAGCCGCATGCTTATCCGTAGTCACCTATAATATGTGCTATAGCTACTACAATACAATTCCAACGTTTTTGTCTATTAACACGACGCTTAATGTACTCGTAACATATGGTAATCATTAGTGGTGGGAAAAAAATTAAAAACACGAAACATACATTAGACATTTTATTAAATTCACACGGCATAAAATTTAATTTAGTTTGAGCTTGCTATCTCTTACGACAAATCAAGAAATTGCCATGAATTAATTAATATTATACCCCGCGTTTATGCTTAATGATATAAGATTATTCAAAGATGTTTAGGAGGTATCTGTTACTTAGATAGTTTGGCAATCATGTTCGATTAATGGATGATATAAGTACCTGGCCTACTTAAAATAAATTATTTGACTTGAACTTACAAAGAGAAAATGATTAAATGTACTTATCTATGTAAATTGAGCAAATGGAATAGTTGAAGTTTGGAAAATAAGCTAGCTTTTGTGAACTTTAGGGAAAACCCTTTTTTCGTACACAAAGTTTCGTGAAACAGATAAAGAAAATTCACTTGATAATGTATTTTTTATACTAAATAAAATAATAAACTTACAAGTTTTTAAATAACTCCAGTACTAAGTAGGTAAGTTATCAATATCAGTAGTGCAGGTTTAACGAATTTCTTTGAATTGGCTTCATAATCGGCACATGATTCTATGGCGTGCTGATAAATGATAAATGATAAATGATTTATTTCTGTAAGTAGGTTTGTACAAACACTTTTACACGTCAATCACATTTTTAAAACGAGATGAGGTCGGCGTTTCCTATCTGACTATTCTGAGAAGAAAGGCCGAAACAAACTCAGAGGTCACAGTCTCTTTTAAAGTCCAGACATAATCTTGGTCAGATTATGAGAAGACCATGTAGATTGGTGTCTGAAATGGTCTTTTGAGGAAAGAACCACACAGATTGAGTGGACCTGTCCAGTCAGTGCACGCATTTGTCAGTAATCGTGCAGCTCAACTCCGAATTTAAGGAGCTCAACGATTTGACGAACAATACCAAAGAAAGGACATTTGGTTAGGCCGCATAAATTACTCAAACTGCCAGACTATAATTAATTAAAATCAAGAAAAAATAAATAATAAAAAAGAAAAGAAAGATCCACATAATCTTCACATTCACAATAATAAAGAAGCTGAAGTTATGACTGCTTTGAAAATTTCATTTATAGATTTCTTTGTGGATTCCTTGAAACTTCAATCAAATATAGATGAGCATTTGATGGATGAGTAGAGAAAAATCTACATCCATGAGTGTCGCGTTTTCCAAAAGTTACCAACTATCGGAAAAATACTATATTCCTTGGTCCCATATAAACAAACAAAGCTCCAAGTAATGCGACAGTTACATTATCCAATATTCATAACCATGTCAGCATGAAGGTGAGAGTAGAACATAATTAATAAAGCGCATGTGTCGGCGCGCCTCAGTCGCGAAGGTGCCAGGAAGAGATTGCGTCGCTGCCGCCGCCAGCTGCTCAATATGAACCAGATTAATGTTTTTGCTCTTAAAATTGTGGATACCCCGCGTTATTGGACAAATGTGTCCAGCACCTTGTTACAGCGTTTCCAATTAGTTGGGATTATAGCTCAGGTTCTAATAATTCCCACTTTTCGATTGTGCATTGTGTGATAATGTATAAAATGTCATTGTCGTTCTGTTGACATTTAGTTTGCACGTTTTGGAGCGACATTGAGGTCGGTAGGTTGGTATTGAATGACATTTTCAAATTGCACGTGAATCATTTTTATGTTCGTAAATAGGAATGAGTAGTATTAAAACGTTACGTGAGCTTTAGCAGTAACCACTCTGTGAAATTGAACCATTATCTTCTCTCTCTTTACATTCGTCATACGCGCGTATGTACGCTCTCGGTCGGTTCACGTGTAAATTAAAAGTGCTCACAGTTGCCGGCTCGGCATCGCTCTTAAATTGACTGTCCATCAAATCGCATATCCTCCGGGACGCGGCTGTCGGTGGGATCCGAACCCACTCGCCCTACGTTTCCCGCTACGGCACTGGCCACTATGCACTCGCGTGATATTGCTTAATTAAACTTTAAGCTTAAGGGAAAATTTAATTTCCGGAGCGGCTCCAAGGGATTATGTTTCTCGTATTTTTATTTGTAATGATGCCGACGTTCTTAATGCAGCTCTTATAAAGCTTCTGATCGTTCATTTTGTTCATCTTAAATTAATATCAATTTGTTGGCGGCTTAGAACAGCTTTTTGATATTAATTCGGGGAAACGGTGTTCCGAAAATAGAAGCCTTAAGATGACATATAGAACTTGCAAATATGAGTCACCGTTTAATTAAAATGTTGGTGTGATTGTGATTGTAGGCACTGAGTAGCGAGTAGCGGAGCTTGTAGCGTGGCGTGTAATGCGCGTGTGTATGCGGGCGATGGCGTGCGGCGCAACCTTAAAAGCAATATCCGGCGCCGCGCGCGCCGCCCGGAAATGAACCGGAAACGGCGGTGTATTAAGCCGCAGGTACCAGCCCTTCAATTTATAAACGCTTGCGGGCACTCCAGCCTTTAGCCGCCTGTATTGGCGCTCTACTCTTTTCTCGCGGCTATATCCGGCGTGGTTAATTTGTAACTTGCACTTTTTGCAAAGAAAACTGCGCTCACCAGAGCTAAATCGAAAAGACTTGCGCATTTTTAATAAAATCTTCAACTTAGTGGAATACAAATATAAAAGAGACTTATTCAAAACATAGACGAGGACAATATCTAAAATTACATTCTCTCGGCCTGAACTAACAGTGAAATGAAATAAAGTCCGCAAACAAAAGTTTGCAAATCCAATATGATTTGGCGCGTCGGTAAACATCGGCAGCATCCCGGTGATATCGCGAACGAATAACATTAAACTTTGTATGGATTGAATGTAGAAAACCAATTTCGGTGCTCGGCGAGTGCGAGCCGACGGGATGAGGGTGTCAGAACGCTTTGACAGCTCTCTGATTGAAAAATACGGAAACCTGTTTATGGAGCAAGTGAGCTCCCGTGCGCCAGCATCGGCTGAGGACGATCACGTGGCGGCACGCACCACATTTGCAATTATATCGAACCATCACACAACATATCGGTCACCACGGGGCTAAACAATCAACGAATTATTTATTTTAATAGCAGTTTGTACCTATGCTACTGATAGCACTTTAGCAATTTTCACATGACTGTCAAAAGCCGGTGGCGTGCGGCGGTCATACTTTTTGCCGAAACTGTTTCATTCATTAGCGACATCACAACAATGTGTGCGAGCCATTAGCACATGGTTAAGAAATATTTTCTTATTCGTGTTAATGGCTTGAGGTGACATTTAGAGTAACATTCGTAGACGTGCATGGTTAAGATTATTTGCGCATAGTTCTTACGTGGCTTGCTATTACTTATTTACTTAGAAACTTTCTACCCGTTGACCTGTTGGTACCTACTAGAAGTTTTTTTTTATAAATATGTAGGTGTGTATGAGTAAGTACCTAGGGATGTTTAGATATTCCAATTTTTATAACGGCTGATGTTAGCCTTTATAATCTCCTTGCATTGTGAAAATCTTGCTTTGCATACTATCCTCGCAGTAGAACTGATCCTCGATATAAAATCAGTGTTGATAAATGATCGAAGAACTGTGCACGTTATGAAATATCTCATAAACAGGCGCTCCGAAACGATCTGTGCCACGATATATCACGATTTTGGACATCAGCAACCAGCTATTGGAATTCTGCAGATGATTTTCCTTAAGAATTTATACGCGCGGTCGGACGAACCAATCGTAGTAAGGATTTCGGGATATGAGATCTGCGATTCATTTAAAACGGCGAAATTAAACGTCTAGGAGATTACCAGTTGGGTCGTTTGGGGATTACACAGAGATAACTAAGACGTTTATTGAACTACTTTGAGAAACTTTTATTAAATTTATATCTTATCAGTTCCCTCAGATCATTTAATAGGAAATATAATTTACAATCGTTTCGAAAGGCAGTTTGGAGTTTGCTGAAGTTCTGATTTAGTTTAATAATCTAACCAGAGTTTTATTATATTTTGTTTGCTAGTCTGACTGAAGTTTTACCTACCTTAGACAAAATAAAATCGTAGGTACTTACCGTTAAACACTTAAATTAGCTCTTATTTTTATTAGAGTGGCCTTTATTACGAACCTAAATTAACACGCTCGTTACAAAACACGAATTTGTTCTAAAAAACACTGACGAGTTCGGTCATGTAATAAAGCTATTTATAATAAATTAAGGTTTTGTGTAGAGCGTCGTTCGCGAGTAATGTGCATGCATTTAAATTACGCTCAAATGCGGCATATGTGACGTACGGGAGGGTCGGCGGCGCGGGCGCGTCCTCCCTGCACCGCCATGACACCGACACGAGAAAGATTTGATACAGGGAACACTTAGACGAACTTCTATAACAATCATAAGACTGTAATGAATTCAAAGCTTTTAAGTTTCGAGAAAAAACATAGCAACAAGGTAGCGATAAATCAGAAAGTCGGTGAAGGAAAATAATAAAGATTTTTTAAATTATAATTATTTAATAAAGAGCTTAAGTAAAACGTTCATATATGTGAGTATGTTATTTTGTTTTAAGCATTAAATGAAAACGTTAAAGCTGTCTCCGATTTCTTTGGAAAGCGCCGTACAAAACTCCATTGTGCTCAATTGAATCGCGTCTTAATTACAAAACGGGTGAATATTTAATTAAAAACTTTCCGCACGCGAGTAATTCCTTATTCCATGTATACGAGATTGAGTCAGCGTCGATTCCTCTTTTCTGCGAAGCCGTCGACATTCGACAAGGGTTTTTAATTGAACGTCGACCCATTGTGCTCGTTAAAGCGATTCTGAGTTAATCACCACGTTTTTCGTTCGGCGTAATGGAAGAAAGTAATTATCAATTAACTGCTCGATAATGGATTGCGGCCGCTTATCCGCCGGCTTATCTCGACGTGTAACGACCCACTGCCCGTTTTATCCTTTTATTAATGAATTTAAATCATCAATCATTTCCACGGGTTGTGTCAATATCGGATATTATGCCGTTGTGGGCCATTTGCACGCGCTTGGTGCTGTGCCAATGATATAATTATTATGGATATTGTAAAAAAGTACCAGATAGCAAAATGTCGTGGTGACATTAGTGGAATACTTATTTGGGTGCGGCGGCATGCCATGGTGCGGCGTGTGTTGTCAGCGACCGCGATTGTGAAAACGTGAAGCGCGGCGGCAGATGACGTGATATTGTGCCGTGAATTAGCATTGTAAATGCAATCACAGGTGTCAACCCGACACTCGCTCGTCGAATTTATGCGCCTTCCGCTCCGGCCACTATGAATATAACAATTTATTGTCTATAAATAACGATTAGCATCCAACGCCGCCCTTCTAATGAAGCCATTAAATTATTCAGTTATTTCAGAGGTTTCGGTAGAGGTATACCGTGATGTAAATAAAACCGCTTCGCATCGCTCGATGCCTTGTGAAGGTAAAATGTCAGTCTCTCGTTTCCGTTCAATAGCCTATTTGCCTAATGACAAGAATGTCTAGTGACAAGTGTATAAAGTTTCACATCAATCAGAATTATCGGCGTAGGAACCGGATTTTGTTATTGTGTGTTGTCCTACAAAACAACCATTAAGCGGATTAAACATGTATGGAACCAATTAAGGCCTTAAAAGCTGACAGAGTTGCTTGGGCGCTGGTTGCGGAGCCGCTGGCGGGCGACTAGCGCTAGCGGCTGACAAACCGCCGCTATTAAATCTCATTAAAATACCTAGTGGACGACGATCACGAACACTTATTTACTGCACTCGAGCTAAGTTATTGCAGCTTAAGTAAACGTACAGCGCTGCAGCGCCACAATCGGCCTCGCTCGTCTGCGCGTTAATTAGCTACATTATCGCTGAATCTACAGCGACGTGTTACAATGACAATTATGTGGGGGAACTGTACCGCAAGCGATCTATGCGCTAAACTACATATTGTGTGCTCCGTCTACTCGTTACCTTTTGTGAACTGATAAATGGATAGAGTAAGGGCCGTTCACGAGTTTTTTAAAATTACTTTTGGTATTAAAGTAAATTCAAAAGGGTAACCTTCAAGAAGGTAATTAAGTATAATTCCTACTGACATATCAGTAATTATTTCAATGTTGATTACCTGAAAAACATGTAATCAAAATTGACGGCGAGCAAGTAAGCAAGGTCTGGTGATATCTAAAGTTAAAGGATACAACTATACAAGTAATATTAATTAAGACCTTTTAAAATGTTATCATTATAAGAGACTTAACTTCATAATTTGATTGAATGGTTTCTTAATGCCTGAGTCATTTAAAATAATTACATGAGTGAATAAGTTTGCCTCAACAGTACAATATAAAGTCTACCTATATAACATGTTTGTGAAATAATTTCTAGGAACTTATCCAATTAATTTTAATTATGATAGGTACCATGAAATATTTTTTTTACAAATGAGGACTTTTTGTAAGCTTTTTAAAATTGAGCAAAGTTTCTGTTAAAAATGATTGGAAGCGATAGGTTGTTAGGTTTAATTAATATTTATTGGTAAGGAATTAGTCTCTACACACTGTCTCAGTCTAGTTGAACACCCCTCCCTTAGCAGAGTGGTGGTACATACATTCGCTTTTTAAAACATGTTTTTGAATAAGTATATAGGTAGATTGAATATTAGGTTCTCTGAGGACAGAGAGTATGCGACCCAAATATTAAATTAAGCACAACATTAAACGAAATCTTTGCCGACATTACACAAGTTATGTGTCATGGGTGAATTGATGGCGTGAAGCACACCATTACGTCCGGTCCACTCAATTATAAGACTTCGGCTTATGGCGGCGAGTTTCATGTGCTATTATGCAGACTGTCTGGCTTAATTTGCGCAAATTACATTTCAACCGGCGGTTTCGCGCCTCGCCCGCGTCCTGAGCAGATTAAAGCAGGTTCGATTTGATACACCTCTATGTGCCTCCTTATACTAATTGGCGGTTCGTGAATGGCAAATGTCGCGGCTTAGAAGACGTAGCATTATTATCGTAACATGCAACATTTATATTAAAATAGAAAAGTACGACTTGAAAATGTCGCAATCGTAATTAAACCAACCTTATAAGTTTTTCATTACATACCTAATCACTAATCAACAATAATGATTGTAAGCTTTTAACGATAGGTACAACACAGCAGAAAATGTCAGCAGAATAAATATACATTAACGTATGTTTAATAGAAAGTAAAAACAAATGTCTGGAAAAGGTATTCTTTTCATGCAAGTATTTATAATTAGACTCACCTACGACGTAAATAAACGACAATAAACGTAAACAGTGCATTACAAACAATGATGAATATTGCATTAAAACCTTACTCTTTGTTATCAGCTTCATGAATAACGAATTAGAGTTCAAGTCGAATAACATTTAGAAACATTGAATAATACGCAAATAATCGTAGATACGATCAAATCGGGCACGCAACGTCGCGAGGCAATAAAGGTAATGTAGGCAAGGTATTTGCCAATATCCTCGTGGAGTGGCCCTCCCAAATATCTTGAGATTGTATTCCCCCTACATAAAAATTGTTCCGGAATAGAGATACTACCCGGATAAATATTCAATTTCACTACGGACGAAAAAGATTTGATACCTTTGGTACCTACCAGGTTTATTGGATGATAGCCTTTGGAATGGTGTGGATAATCATATTCATAGTTTTTCGACAAAATATAGATGAGTTTTTAGATGAAAATAGTTTTTGTGCGCCGATGGTGACCTCCCGATAGTGATCTAAATTCCATCACGGGCTTACAGGCGCCAGCTATGCCGTGTAAATGCGATTCTTGATCGAATTTACAGGCAAATGATTTACAATAAAATTGGCGAGGAATTACCTATAAGTTTTTTATTTGAACTAAGTACCTAAATACCAAACGGATATAATAAACAAAATTAGCTACCTACTTTAAATTGATCATTATTTACATTATTAATGAAATTATTGACTAGTCGGTAACAAGTTAACAAAACATCCTGAAAATGAATATTGTTATAAAGAAAAACCGAAGGGTGGCACAGTTTGTAAGAAACGCTCGTCTGTCCGCGGCACATCCACTAGTCGCGCGACCCTCTTGAGAGGTAAAGAGAGAACGACATGTAGATGAAAAGGGCAGCTGAATCTAATACAATCGGGGAAAGCGATACTCGCTACTATGTTAGGGTTGACGACGTTCGCCGTTTCGGAGAATGATATTGTGTTTTATTCCGAATATTCTGAAAGGTTATTGAAAAAGTTTTCGTCGCGAGTCTTCTTCGACCCGTTTGTTTACCGAATAATCTGAAACGGGTCAATATGAACGTCCTAATTTGCATTCCAGATGGATATTCAGCCAATTATGTGGATACACACAAACTGTGTAATAACTGGTTTAGTAAAGTTGATCGAATTTCTTTCAGCCACCCTATTAAGTTAGCTAGAACAAATTCAAACAACAAACAATTCTGTATTTATGCCCCATTTCGTATCACACGCTGATAACTACAGGAAAGTAGTTAAAGAGGAATGTAAAGTTTTATTGCGTTCCGTGATATGGGCGCGGGCGCGGGCGCGCACAAAGTATCGCATTGTTAGCAACCCTAGCGCGCAGGGGCAGGGGTGGGGGCGGCCGGGTATTGAATGAGATTGCTTCTTACTTCGGCAAATGGATCACGTAGTGGATGAGATGTCACAGTGTTTTAAGATCCCAATTCGACCGATCCGTTAGATAGTTATAGCCTCTACTTATATGTATAGCGCTAACAGGCTGCTCTATCAAAAGCTCGATATAAGGCTATGTTATTAGTTCTAATATGTAGAGTCAACTCAAACGAAGAACAAATATCTTAATTAACCGTAGCATGTTTATTTAGGTGGTTACATTAGTTTTAGGATAGTCGTGAAGAGCATTGTACAATTAACAAGTTGGTACAACACTATACTTGAACGATCCAAGTTGGGTGTTTAAAGTATCCATTACGTAATCAAGTAGATACATTCACACCCAGTAATTGGGAAATTCCCGAGCCGGGCCGCCGCCGTAGCCGCGTCGGCGGCGGAGCGGGCGGCCGGGTGCTGAAAAACAATTTCACGCCAAATCTTAGCTTGTGTTTTCCTATTTCCTTTTTATTTATCTTTTAGTCTTTCCTTTTCTCGAGAATCAATTTCACGGATGAGCGTCGCGATGATCTCAGTTCAAAAAGCGCGAGGGTTGTACGTTGGCTGGGTGCACGTGTGCAGGCCGGCCCGGTCCGCCGGCCAGGGCCGCGTCCGTGCCGTCCGTGTGCCGCTAGGACCGTGTCTCGCTCTGCTCATTACCCGGGTGACGCAACGCCGCGTCTCGATAATAAGCTTTCTGCTCGCTGCTCCTTGTGATTGGATGGGTTATGCGTGTGTTATCTACGTGTGCTACTCATGATATATCTCGCCCAATTTTCTTTTACATCGCTTCTAACGCTTTTAACCATTTTTCAATCTACGCTCTATCTGATGCCTCTGTATACCGACAGTTGGATGTAATTAAATTTTAATCGCAAAATCGCTGAATTAATGACTGTGAAACAATGTTGTGTAATTTACTGTATCGTACAGCTAAGTACTGAATAACAGTGATTGTTTTGGCGCACACCCAGATGGCAATGCGCATTTTGCTGACGTGTAGAGCGTGCGAGCTGCAATACTAATACGTAGTCCACATTTTATTTTCTTGCATCTTTTTAGTTCGGATCTGAAAAGTGGAAATGGATGTTGTTACTTGTCTGTTTTTAACCTAGTTAAATAATAATGTTGTGGTGAAGTCAAAATAAAGTTCTGACATCAGATGCCTTTTAAACATTGAATCGGGCCGGAGCTCAGCGGGCCGGTTGAACCGCACGCTTCAAAATTGTCGGGCCCAGGCGCCGGCGCTCCCTCGGAATTGACAATTTTACGGGCGGTTTATTTCCGGACACCGAACTTCCTTGGTCAGAGCCGCTCCCTCTGGCCGCCTCCCCAGACACCCCACAACCCCTTCGCTCAGCGCTGTTTGTCTGCAGATACACACTTCTAAAACAAACAAAATTAGCGATAACACCACTTTGTCTATTCAATGTATTTATCGAAATTTCACTAGAGCATTAGACGGAAAGACTATTTTAAAAGTTGCTAAGATACACTCACAAGGTAGCTATCTACATAAAATTTACATTGTATGTAAGTGTCTTAAGCGAAAGCTTCCCACTTAAAAGCTCTACAAATGCACTGAAAGCTCTTTCGCGCACTAATCCCAAACCTTTTAGCTGCAATCAAAAGCCCCGAGCGCTGTGTGCGGGGCGCGCGGCGGCGGCCCGGCGACGTCATGCTTGTGGAAGCGACTAGGAATTTAATTTACATTTTTAATTAAGTTAAATTTTGTTCGAAAAGCTTTCACAGAATAGGAGTTTTCTTGATTAGAGTTCAGCTCAGCCTGAAGTTTGAGATTGATTAGTGGAGCTTTAATTGCTCTCCTCCGGTGAATAATGAATTCGATCAGCGGAGTCAGAAGGAAGTATCTAGTAGATTAGGTTGATGCTAATGTATCAAAAAGATTTTGATTCCTTACATTATATTTTCTAGGCTACAATATTTGTAGAGCCATTCGAGACTATTATTCATGACTGTAAAGAAAGCGGTGGGTAGGTCCATGCTTCGCCTCACGCAGTGTTTGACGACGCGCCGGCCGGCTGCCACGTAATTGATGGCTGGGGTGAATTTTAACGTAATGCTGCTTAATTGATCGTGTTGATAACATAATCATAATGGACCTACCTGCTGATAGTCAACTACTAGTCACCCTCCCTCAACAGAGTGCACAAATGGGCTTTTCCTTACGCTTACGCCCCTGCTGGCTTTCCTAACTCTGTAAGCGATTTAATTGATGCTCTGTAATGGCAAATGTTTTTTGATAATGTTATAAGTGTTTATGTTCAAGAGCCTCTGTAATTAATACAATTCGTATCGTATAATTTTTTAACATCCGTTTATTGCTTGTCAGACAAACGACCGAATAAAATTAGCCGCTATACGGCGTGGTGTCGCTTTCTCTCGAATTATAAAACACTTCGATGGGCGCATATAAATCGGAAAGGGCACAAAAGAGCCGTATTATAGCTGACGTAAAAGCGAATAAATAATCGACTTCCGCGAAGTACTCTCGGCGAGAACAAGTCGAGAGCCAGTGACGTACGATTTGACGTAGAATATTTTATCCGGTACTGCGACGCCCGTCATCCATTCCACTTATCCCGGCACTCTGTTGAATTTTTGACACGTCGACGGAGTACTGCCCTTTTCTTCAGGTGGTTTAGTGGGGCAAAGTCCTTTAAATTCGCATTATGTGTTGGGCGCTGCCGAGGGGATCGTTTGTCAGCCTCACACTACAAGTAGCGACAGATTACCGCGGGGGACGCTACACTCTTTGTGTGATTGTTGTCAAGTCGACAAGACGCGATTGTTTGCGATGTTATAAAGAAGGGCTTTATGTGGGTGGTTAAACTCGAGGTATTATTATAAAGATAACTGGGCAGCATTACTGATTGGTGTGGCCCGAGAGCGGCGCAGCTGTCCGTCCCCACCCGCCGATCGGACCGAATCCGGCGCACAGCAATCCATATTAGATTTGCCCGCTCTCTCATATCCATTCTGAGATGTTCATATTTTATTGGGGCCAATAAAACGGATTCATGAATATGAGAAATGCATAACGAATACCGTATTTATGGACGGAGGCGTGCTCGCTCCGGCGCGCTCCGCGGATATGTCGCGGGTAATTTGATAGCCGCCTTTGTAACAGGTGCTGATGGGAATTTCGATGCGGTTATAAAATTTTTTCATTCCACTCAAGTTTGATAGCATATTCTGTTTTATTTTATATTTGTACATGATGTTACTTTGACAGATGATCTTTGATGTTTTATGTTTTAATCTTTATTACGTTAATCATAATACTCTATCTTAATTTTTGTATTCTCTATAACTTGCTTCTGAATAGCTTTGTCGTTAAAAATTGTTGAAGTTCATTTCAGACTGGAAAACAACGAGCCTTTTTTTTAAATTAAGATCTGACGAACAGATAAGCCTTTGATGTTAAAGATTCAAAGACTCAATGACTCGTATTGTAACTTCAATGGTTGGCAGGTATGAATGGTGCACATGAATAACCGATGCGGAGAGGACATGCCGAGTGCCAAGCATTCACTAAATAACAGGTGTCACCACAATTAATGGCACTTTGTTCGACACGTATCTACATAGGTAACATCCTGTCGTATGCGCCAGGTTGGAATAAGGCACTTGACCCTGCTGACATCTTTACTTTCTCATGCTTTGGTTTTTTTGCCATATTGGTAGAGAAAATTGGCTTTGAAATCCCATACCATGACAAAAATCTAATGTTGCATCTGTAGCTTCCGATACATGTACAGTAGGTATGTACCTACATTCGAATGATCAGTATTGTCTATTAAATATACCAAAGATACTCGTAAGTTGCGCCGGCGCCGCCGGAAGCCTATAAATCGTTTGAAAGTATTCCAAAGATGGATCGCTTCATTGCGACCAGTGGCCCAAATGATAAAGAAGAGTCTTCCGACGCTTGTGAGCGCGATCCTAGTCCATTTAGTTTATTTATGAGATGATTCTCTTTCGATGGCCGCTTTGTAGTCACCAAACATGAAATACAACCCTCCAGAGTTTGCCTTTTATTGGTGAAGATTTAAATACTTACTTTAATTAAATACCTGCTACTTTAAATGTCTCCTCTTTGATAAATTCCTCTGCATGCCATAGCAGTGGGGTGTTGAAATAAGAAGCAAATTGGTCGAGTCTTTCTCCGATAAAGATTTTGACCAATTTATCCAATAGAAGTCCCTTTACAAAAGCTTGTACAAGTTACCACCATTTATGGCGTTAGAAAATTGATGACATCCAATATGCACACGAGACAAGCCGCAAGAGATATTAGTGCCTCCCAAGTTTCAATTTACAGCTTTGCTTGGACGTCTCAACCTTCACGGAATAATACCACCAGATAGTGCGTTTGTTATTCATGTTACATTTGAAATTGGACTCTACAGCGTATTTCTAAGACAGAAAATTATTATGTGAAGCTCCAGTTGTGTTCGGTTATTGGAAAGGGGACCCTAGTGTGTAGTTTATAGAGTACAGTTCATGCAGGGTCCTTGTTGCTTGGTTGGTACCGTTTGACGGCAGTTTGTCGGAGTAATAAGGTCTCCCGGAGTGGACGTAAGGAGAGGATATCGTTTATTCTAATGAGGTTTCGTAGCTAGACGCGTGCTGCTGGAGCTCGCCCTCAGCGTCCAGCTCTGGGTGGAATTCTTTGTAAATAAGGACATCTTTTGCATATAGCATCGATGTAGATGCATTATGTACAATTTGGACGTAAGTACTGCAAACTGACATGGAGAATTTTTAATGTTGAATTTGGGTAGCGATTCAAAACTTGAAATCATGTTCGTTTTTTCCATAATAATGACATTTCTACTTAAATACATGAAGAAGGAAATTATTAACACAATGACTTGAGACAGGAAACTATAAAAGAATATTCTTCACTGTGCACGGCAAAGAACTGCATAGATAGAACATAATAAGTAGGTAGTTGTGTATCAATTATTAAAACAATTATTTTATCCGCCACCAGCTGATTTCAGTCGTAGATAACCTACACTTTAGCGTTTCTGTAATATTTTATAAATACTAACGATACTCGGGTTTAATTTAACAAGGTCTGATCTGTAACAGTTACGACACAGTAGATCGTTTAAAATAACGGTTGATATGATTTTTGACACTTATTTTCTATTGTTTCAGGACACAAGTATCGTTGTGTGATGCGCGACTGACGACCGCGCCATGATTCGAGATCCTCCGGCCATGCATAAGCCCGACAGTGCCAACAGTGAGTACAGACCTTTATTAATACAATTTAAACTCTACAAATAAAATTACGTGGCGACAAATCTGCGTGTGTGATCCTTAAATGAGGGCGATAAAAAATTCGCTTCGTGTCACGGAATGATACTTCATTTTTCATCTCTCACCTTAAAGATAAACGCGCAACCTAAAGGTCAAGAGCTGAGCTGTCTTCTGAACTTAATTAAACCTATTTTATTGCAATTTGCGACCGATGCAAACATGATAACCTGTCGTGTTTATGTGAAGCACCCATTTGTTAATACAATGCAAACTTTAATAGCGTAGTAGTCATATAGTATGTATTTATTTGCATACAATACCTATGTTTTTTAATTTAAAGACCAGTGTTTACGAGCTGTTAACGGTCTTGTAAACATTGAATACACGTTATGAATATTTAAGGCAGAATGGAGTTATACCTACTTACGTTACATAAACAGAGCTAGTGCGCAAAAAGTAAATCAAGGAACAAAAAATATAAGCAAAGACGTTTTCGTTTTGCCGACGTCAATTTTTTCATAATATTAGGACAAACAGGTCGCGAATAAAACGCGGGAAGGGTTGTGCCATAAACCGCCCAGTACCGTCCGTCGCGATATTAAAAAGGGGACGAACGATATTGCAATATCACATTTATGCGAAATGTCCGACACCCAGATCGTATTGATAAAAATAAGCGATTTTTTATTGTGCCCCACAAACTTGTACGGAGTATGTTTTCCACAGTATTGCTGATTGTAGTCTGTGTTCTTGAACGGCTGATGGCTGATATAAAATGGTAAAGATTTTTTGATATGACAGCATTAAACGAGATCCCGTTTCCGCCAGCCAGATGGAACAACATGGAGTTTATTGTCAGGATTTCGCACAGACTAAAACACATTGAAATCATAACGATGAAAGCTCTTATGACAAATTATTGATGCTGGTTAGCAAACATTTTTGAAGACATCATTTTTTTTTTTAAATCATTATCGTGCTTTCTTTACTCATGGTTCTTTGGCAACAATGTTTAGCCTTTGTCCGGATTTAAAATTACACTCTAAATATTTGAATGAACTTTTTAAGTAGTAGTTATAGTAAGACAATGAAAGGCTCTAGCTTAAGTCTTAGAAAACTTCAATTCGATATCATCCAAGAGTAAACACATAAGTTCTTTTGAATCCTCGGAATTAAATGAACCTAATATTAAATAGTGTAAACATGCCACGGCCCATCGATGTACTACCGCCAGTGCCGGAGGCTGCGGCATTGGACAATTTCGCACACGTGGTTATTACCCCATATTTCGCGATACCGTAGTTATCCATGAGGAAGATTTCAATTTCTTCAGAAATAACAAAACAAATTCACATGAGCATCAAATGCAGCGCGGGCACCGGCGGAAAATTGCGGAGACAGTGCGGGTGCGAGGCGGCGGCGGCGCGGCAGCGTGGCGTGGCGGCAGCGACCCGGCGCCCGCGGCTGCTCTGGGCGGCCCTGATAAAATTTATGGCCACTTCCCCTTTAAAACAATATTGAGGGCTCAGTTGGGATTTATGTCTCGCCGCTGCTGCAGCGACTCAATTTATTCTTCAATTTTTCATACAATAACTCACACACGTATTACGAGTGATGGATGAAAAGGACTAACTTTCGGGCTTTAATAAGAGCCTCCAGATGCGAATCTCCAAATTGGCTGAAGTTTATTGCCCACTTATGTCAGGCTTAAGTTTCGCCCGGAGCCTTTCTCTGAGAAAATAATTTATGACGTAGATTGTCTCGACTTTGTATACGTTTGATTGTCGTTTTGGGATACGATGTATCATCTAGTGATGTGCACACTAAACTTACTTTTAATTTTGGTCCACACGTCTTTGTTTTTTAATTTGCTCTTAAGGTTTAATTTTAATTCTCAAAAGCAAAGTGTTAAGCATAAGCGAAATGTAAGTAGCTCTGGAAACTGTCAATCATAAATTATCACTGTAACTAATAAAACTAAACGGCATTTACTACTACATTTAATGAACAATATTTTATGTAAGAAGACGTATCATCTTCCGATGAACGCTGTGAGTTATTAGATAGGTATATTAACTATACCTAACATACATTACAATTAATATTTCCAGTAATATTTTTTATGAGTGACGGATATAACACAATGACTCTATTAGAACTACAACAGTAGCGATATATATTATATTGAAATAATACTTCGATACCTATTTTATCGATATCTCGGTAGATACTAAAATAGTACAACACTAAAAGCGGTAGCAAAAGCGGAGAATGAGTGCTGAATATAAACAATGAGTTATTATAACTGTATGTTATTTTGTAAGAATTAAATGACTCTTCACAATATGACGTAAATGATCGGAAAACTCGTTCTTCAGATTTGATGAAACTAATCACTATCTAATTGAAAAGCTGTCTTCATCTACTGCACTTGATAGAAACTGGCATACCTAGATCTACTTCATAATTGAATATGTAGATTGAAGATCTGCAGACTGTGTTAACAAGAAGTGGAAATGATTATAAAAGAAAGCACATTTCTTCGTGCGTAACTACTCAGTTTTTGTGTTAGATAACAACTGGGCACTCTTTGTGGTCTTCTGCATTCATCAATAATGGAACTATACACGCTCATAATCATTAATTTCCATAATTAAATATATTTGTATAGACAACAATTTCCTGCTCAAGTTGAAGCTGATTAATCTTCGCAAATTGCAAAGCCGGTCTCTTTTTATACCAGTAATGAAAAGCAATTAAGATACGGGTTTCTGCCATCAAATAATTGAAATTTTAATTGCTGAAAACTCTTTCCTTAGAAATCGTTTACCACTGCCATTAGGCTTAATTCAAAAATTAATTTAAACTTTCACAAGGTTGAGCTGGGAAGCGAGCACCGGCGTAAAAGCAATATCAATTTCATAATTTTAATTAAAAAAAACTAACTTCTGTGATGACAAAGTCTCGTACTTTTTTAATAACGGAAATGTTAACGATGGTGGCAATAGGGGAGGGTGGGGCTTGTTGCAGGGTGCGTCCTGTTGCCATAGGTCAGTCGGAATTTTAATAAGGCGTCTGCTCCTTCACCTTTGCACCTCGTTATTTGCCGCTTTACGGGGAACTTGTAAGATTTACAAGTAACATTATTCTCTGCTAATTACCATAACAAGTTCGATTATGATAAAGATTTATAATAAGGTTAAGGACATATATATTCCTTGTTTGGAAAATGGCTTAATATTTTGTTTGTTATTAATGTAATTTCCATTTGCATTGCCACTAGTGGTGTTCATTTCTAGAGGGGTTTCATTTCTATAAAGTAATCCGAATTATAACATAGTCACTAAGTACTAAGGGTTTTTTCATTTGGCAAGTTTACCGATACGTGATTAGTGGATGGAGCCTGAAACTGAAAAAAATTAAAAATATTGCTGATAGGTATAAATTTTGCTTAGTTTACAGTCTCACACATGTAGAAAAAGCCATGCTCCATTTGTCTGGAAAATTATCTAATCCGGATTGAATCTCTATCCGACCGGACTTTTACGATGAACTCATTCGTGCTTCTAGAAGTCAGATAAAAATTCTCGACTTGATTCTGAAATCAATGCGTGGAAACGGTACTTTTGAAAATAGACTACGCAGAGGATATGTAACGTAACTTAGTGTGAACATGATGAATAACTGAACGATGAATCCAAATGTACGAGGAAGCAAAAATTTAAACCGCTAGATTTGCCCTCACCGTACTTAGTCATGCTAAAAAGTGTCCATACTAAAAAGAGTGAGCTCACACATGACTAAATAGCGTTTCCATGCGTGACAATCAAGTCAAGTCAATACATCATTTTTGTGTTAGAAAGTGTCAAAACGAAACATAAACGCGACAATCTTTTGACACTGATAAATAAATGGACTGTTACGCGGTAGGGCGAATCTAACGATTTAAATCTTTTGCGAATAAGTTCCTCTTCTAACAAACTGCAAAAACATGCATTTCGGATGGACACGTTTGTCTAACGCAATAGATGCTATCGCCTGCATTTAGTATCGTGTGTAACGTTATTCAGGGCGAACATCCTGCTCGTTATTTTTTACATTTTAATCGCTATTAATGCAAAACCCGCATTTGGTTAAATCTAATTACAGCCCGCATAATGGATATCGCAACAACGCAATCAACTCCATTGTTTAATGAGTGACCGGCGACTAAAACTAAATAAACTGTACAACCATTTAGAATAGCTGCAACCACAATCATCATACAAATCCATTAGTATCGTACTTTAGATTATACCATACGATTATATATTTGTTTTCGTAATTAAATTGAATAAGCGGTTTCTGCTATAGCAATTGCGTTTGCGTTAGATGGAAATTTAATTAAATATGTTTGTTTACTTTATCCATAGAATAGATTATGGTAATTAATTTTAGTCCTCGTATCGTTTCTCGTCATCCTTTCGTTTTCCGGAACGTTGCCAAGGTCCGTCTGCTGAAAGGAAGTGATCGTGAGTCGTGCACTCATTAGTAAACATACGCTCACTTTGTTTGTTCGTAATTACGGTTTCTGAGAAAACTGAAGAATTACTGGTGCTAATGCTGCCTATAAATTATAGTATATTGTTTGAAAAGCTTGTGGCTAAGTAATAACAGCCGCATGGGTCGATTCATCAGGTTAAGCTCCACTTGCCGGGGTTGGTCAGTGGATGGGTGACCATCATTACATATCGAGATACCTCCGTGCCTTGAAAAGTATGTTAAGCCGTTGGTCCCGGCTGTCATTCGTGGATCTTTGACAGTCGTTAGGGGTCGTCAGAATCTCGAAAGTCTAACAACCAGCCTTACCAAGGGGTATCGTTTTACCCAGTTACTGGGTTGTGGAGGCCAGATAGGCAGTCACTCCATGTAAAATACTGGTATTCAGCTGCATTCGGTTAGACTGGAAGCCGATTTTTGCTTGAAAAGCTCATAAGATCAAATAGCCAGAAGTGTTTCAGCCTTAAAGCCAATTCTTGCATAATAAACGTTCAAATGTATCAGCGAATACAGAATGTATCTTACGTAATTGTCGTAACGATGCAATTTGGCATCTTATTGTAGTAGAGCTAGTTAACAAAGCGAGCGCGCACTCTTCTACAATGCCATCATGCTAATAAGGTCCACGAAATAATTATATTCTAAAATGTTGATTTGCGTACTATTTCGATGAATTTATTATTTCTTGGGATTATGTAGGAAGGAAAACTATGGTGGGCATAGATACTATAGCCTAGGTATCTAACTGTTGCAATAACCTATTAAAATGCGTTTCCAACAT
This sequence comes from Lithophane semibrunnea, assembly GCA_947363905.1. NCBI lineage: Eukaryota > Metazoa > Arthropoda > Insecta > Lepidoptera > Noctuidae > Lithophane > Lithophane semibrunnea. Next base: position 9,875,222 of record OX376192.1, on the reverse strand, counting down.
TTATGATTTCATGCAGGAACCACTCTATTGGTGTTAATCGAAGTAGATATGTATTCCGATGATTTACCACAAAACCTTGTAGAAATCTTGTTCCAAGAATGATGCATAGTCAATGTGGCTCATGTAACTTTAGCATATAAGGATGGCTACAAATTGCAAAACGTAATGAACGATTGTAAATTACACGGAATGTACGCGGAGTGCTCGTGATTCTTACTAATTACAATAATAACCTGGCATTAATTAAATCCAAGGAATTTATGTGGTTTATCGGCATTACTAAAGAACAAGTATTTTGAAAATGTGGTGGTAAATCACATTTTTGCTATCTTGCATGTGTGTGCTCGACGTAACCAGCTTGTCTGCAGACTGAAAAGTTTTTAATTTGCTTTTGATTTAATTCCAACTTCATAAATAAGGGTTTCAAGAAAGTATCATTACATTATCGATTCGAAGAATCATTAGTCTCCCGAGATATAACAAATTGTAGGTAAATTAAAGCGAGTTTTATTCTCCAATAATAGAGCTCGATCCGACCCATAAAGAACCCAAGTTTGAAGTAATCTTCCTGTTTTCTTTGTTTGCAATTTAGTTTGCAATACATACGTACAGTGACACCTATAATAAATAGAATTCATGTGAAGTACAAACAGGTAATAACTAACTCTCGCATTCTACTCGCGCTTCCAAAACAAACGGAAATGAGTTTCGTCGCTAAGAAAGGATTTTCTGAACGAAAGTCCATTACGGATTCCAATTAGATCCCATGTTTAGATGTTATTTTGCGGTGAAATTAGAAAATTAATATTGTGTTACCGGAGGCAGGGGAGTATGTCAGAGGGGCTTGTTCCGGCAGCGGAGGGAACAGTATTCTCCTGCGCACAGAATAATCGCCAACAGTGGAAATGTTCGTGCGATAGGCTCCGCAAAAGCAATTGTAAAGTTGTATGTATACGTATGGCAAAACTGGCGATAGGTAGCTATTTTGTTTCTTGTACTTGTCCAAAATTCGGAGAGTGGGGAGGAAAAAGAAGCATGCCTAACGCTCCATTATCTACCAAAAATGTTAGTATCAATTTTTGCTCCACCGTTGTCACCCTACTCGCGCTAAAATAAATTACTTTTCATCCATTTCCGGGTTTCTTTTCATTTCGGCGCCTTAATACGTTGGCGGCGGCCAACCGGCTGTGTCGGCGAAATTATACTGCCGGGCTAGTGCGGCAGCCAAGTCTCTATCAAATTCTCGAGCCGAAGGTAATAAAACGAAAATAATACGAAACGCCTTCCCACCAGCGGATAGTTATGTACAGTCCATGTTATTAACGTGCCTTTTATTGTTTCTTGATAGTGTCCGAGTTGAGTGGACATGGGAGTAAGTAGGGTCAGTACACACAGGTCCAAACCCTTTGATTGAAAGCTTCTATTGCAGATTCCGTCGCGTTAAAAAACGATACCGTGATGGAATTTTTGAACCACCCACAATAATTGAGATATAATTACCGAGACAAAAAGTGAAGTAGACATGTCCATTTGCAAAGTAAATAATAAAAATCGATGTGACTGTTAGAACGATATACAGTGCTCGTAATTACGGCACTAACAACATGCATACAACCTGAAATGGTCAAAACACGCCAGTAACCGCACGCCTCGCTGTCGCCTCCATGCAGCATTCCAAAGAAAAATACTGAGATTTTTAAATCGCTCCAGGTAAAACGGGGCAAAACCGACATTACACGGTAAATGTTTTTACCGTGAAGAAAACTTACCACGGTACATACTTGTTCTGAGAATATTAAGGGAAACCACATTGAATTGATTAGCTTTTAAAACGTTTCGCGTGAGCGCGTCTGAATAGAGCTAGCGGAAATTATATAATTATTAGCCCACCTAGGCACTTTTACCATCAGGTAATTTCATAGAAACACATTTGAAAAGCTTTTCGGACAGGCACCTAAGAATTTTTGAAGACTAGTAATGAGCTATGTTAATGTATGTGTATCGTAATAACAATGCATCTCGATGCCCCCTGGGCGACTTGGTTGTTATACGACCTTACCCCTTGCGGCGTCATACCGCACTGCTAATTGTGAATAGCAACACCCGAAGGCCACACGTCATCTTTATTATTTTATTAGTAAAGAGCCGTCATTAATATACCCCAATTAAGTTTATTGTCGCGACGTCGGCTCCAATAAACGAGACATATCGGCGGCGGCGGCGGCGATGCGCAAGTGATCGATTGCGATGAGTTATGTCCACCTAGTTACCCCTTCAATTGGATCCTTGATTGGTTTGACGTACGCACTATTATTATGTGGACCGTATGCCGATAAATTGGAACTGATTGTTTGCTAAATGTCCAAAGCTTTATTTATTTATACCAACCTAGTCGATATTGATTTTAAAATGCAATACAGTCCTTTAGAATATGTTCACGTAACACTTTATTTGTATAAAAGGAAATAAGAATTGTAGCTTAGCCTTTTATGGCGCAAATGCTTCATAAAGTTTTATTGGGTGCTGTTAATGCACATAATGAGTCCGCATGTTTCAATGTTGCAGTTTTTTTATGGTGTGAGAAAAATGCGTATGCGCATCTTAATGACGTCAGCGAGCAACGACTGCATGTCACGCGGCGCGCCTTTGCTCGAATTAATTGACGCAATTTCACAGTAGAAAACAATCGAGTCTAGCTTAATGCCTTAACGATGCGTATTACGAACAATTACTAGCATGTACCAGCAACGTAGCGAATCATTAAATCAAACCATTACTTTTTCCTTTTCTGTCTAATATGCATACCTGCATAAGTATACCTCTCGTAATTGACTTTCCGTGTTGCACGTCAAATGGTTAAGAAGTTTTTTGCTTTGTTAACAGGTCAACAGGATGACAACAAGTATGGGCTCACCGTTAACAGCACAGTCACCGGCAGCACGGGGGGCGCGCGGCTGTGCGCGCAGTGCGGGAAGGTCATCACAGAGAGGTTTCTTCTGAAAGCCATGGAGAGGTTTTGGCACGAGGATTGCCTCAAGTGCGGCTGCTGCGACTGCCGTCTGGGAGAAGTCGGCTCCAAACTGTACTACAAAGCAGACCTCATGCTCTGCAAAAGAGACTACCTTAGGTAACTGACCTTAGACAATTTATAGTGACATCACATTTTTACGCTTAAAATAATTTAATGTAAAGTGCTTTCGGTATTTAGAAGTCGTTAGTATTTTATGTTTATAGTCTTGTTATTTTTAACAGGTTATTCGGTGCCACAGGCAACTGTGTGGCCTGCAACAAAGTCATTCCCGCCTTCGAAATGGTCATGCGAGCGAAGAGCTTCGTCTACCACTTAGAATGCTTCGCCTGTCAACAGTGCAATCATAGGTGAGTGAAAAAGAAAAAAGCAGTTGTTTAAACTCCGTGATAAACTTTTACGAAGTTTTTGCACATACATGGACTAGCTGGGGTACTACATTTAAATCAGAAGCATTCAGTATTCAATGTACATTGAATGCTTCTAATTTAAATGTAGTATCCCAGCTAGTCCAATTCTGAGTCTTACTAAGGCCTGCTTGCCACAAATAGAGTTTACCATTAAACGAATTTAAAACATCCTTCTGTTTATGTCAATCATTTGAAGATGACCAGAGTCAAAAAGATAATATAAATATATTTAGCGCTAAACGCATTTAGTGAATTATAGTGCAACTGGGCCTTTTCTAGAGTAATGGCAAGGAAAAGTACGGAGGAAATATCGATAAATATCAGTAGGTATATCAGGTGTATCAGCCACAAATTGATTGACAGAGTCCTTAGATGATCGTTGGTTTCAGGTTCTGCGTCGGCGACAGATTCTACCTGTGCGACAACAAGATCCTATGCGAGTACGACTACGAGGAGCGACTGGTGTTCGCCAGCATGGCCGCCAACCCCAGTGGACTGGCCCACATCCGCCGCCAAGTAAGCGGACTACAGGTGAATATTTATGGAACGACTATTTCAGCAACGTCTAGACTGCCTTTCATTATGAACGGATTTATCTACAACAACAGCTGCTTATTGATTGACCCCATTCATTGGTGTCAATAGCTCCATTTAGCTGCTTGGTTAGCGCAGTAGGTGCTCTTCTCTATTCCAACTGTTGTCGTTCTCGTGTCTCAAATATATAAACTTTCATGTCTTGTGCCGTATGATTATCTAAATCGCACGTGTTGTCGGTTCCCACCGACCGACAGAGGTGTACGTGGCTCAGCCAGATTGCGCTACGTTGCACATCGCGCCTGAAAAGCTGACGTGGGCCAATACGCAGTGAGGGACCACAAGCCTGATGAACACCGCCTGCCGGTCCAACACTCGCACTTAACTACTAAATTATTATTAACTTAATAGCCGCAAACCAGCGCTGTTATAAACCTTCGCAAGGTGCGACTACACACCATTTACATTATTATACGTTTATCGATTTAATACGGATTCGGTTAATTATGTACGCAACAGCTTTTTACACTTTATTACAAAATTATGAAATCGTCTCTACCGCTCTCACCTTTTGTTGTAGTGAGCATAATTGTGTTTGCATTTTACTATAGCCGAAAGGAATATATTTTTTCAAACGTTTCCATTCGGAATAAAGGGCACGTGAAAAAGTCGACTCGGCGGAGTAAATAACTCCCACAAGGACACTGTTAGTGGGAGATTCTATCTCCACTTTATTATGTTTCTTTTGTGATCATTAATCTTTCTCGTACGAACGCTTGTCGGAATGCGAATGTGGGGGAATCTATTTCATTTTATGAGTCGCGCGAGTGGAGGAACCCATTCAGCCGCGCGACATTTCTAATCGACTTTTTGATTGCGTGCACGGTCCTCTGTTGGCCGCGTAAGTGAATTATAAAATAGATTATGAGCACACTTATGACATCTAATCTGATGCGCCACTTTAGAACCTCAGTTTTCGTTGTGGTTCTTTTCTGGGTCAAACACTTCCTGAACTCATTCAAGGTTGCAGCATGTGAAGGTAGTTCATCATCGTTCACAGTTGAAATTAGAGTCCTGAAATCGACACCCTTCTTTTACGTTTGAAAAAAGTTTCTTCTATAACATATTGAATGTTATGTGCAGTCACCAACGAGTGGTGGTTACGTTGCCGGGGTGGCCGGCTGTGGCGGCGGAGCGGCCGCGGGTGGCGCAATGGTTGACAAGGACGGCGGCGGCTGCGCGGGTGCCGATGATGCGTCCAGCGGCTACGGCAGCCCGCCCGACCCTGACGTGTGCGATGCCGCACGATGACCGACGGTGCAGCGCCGACATCTCGCCTCGGTTCGTGGTGTTCTTTTTTTAAATTTCTTCTGTTGCTGGTCAGTAAGTAAAGCCCTTGCAAAGTAAAACTGTTAAAAAAAAAAAAACAAATAAAGAAAAAACAAATATTTGTGACATGCACAGGAAATACAAAAAGGAAAAAAAAAGATTTTAACACGCCCTCCGCTTTATGCATAGACCGTCTTGTTAATCCCAACATAGACTAAAAGGGCAGAATGACATCACATCACAACTTTTCAGTTTAACTTAACAACTCTATGTCCCTGTTTTAAATTTATTTTCCAGGATAATCCATGAGAGCATTGTATGATAACTAAACTTGTTTGGGCGTTATGGTTCAAAATATTTATTTATTTCTGTGTTACCCAGGTAAAACCTCACTGAGTGTTGGCGAGGCGCGCAGGCCTGCTAGCCCCTGACGTTGGGCGAGCTCCTCGGCATCGACGAACGTCTTTCTAACGACACAGTTATAGACACTAGCGTGACGTTCCGTTTCTTCACCCCACATACAAACTAGCCATCACCCTACAAAACTACCTTACATAGAAAATAGACTAGTGTGTAATGCTTTATTTTTATATTTAGTTCATAATGAAGTCTTGCGAACCTGAAATCTGTTATGAAATCTCGAATTGTACTTGATATTAAGGTAATTATTAATAACAGTGTGAGGTGGCCAGGTATTCCATGTTATAAGCCGTCTAAGTGCAGATCTCCACGGAGATGTCAGGAATATATAAGTGGAGCGGTGCGCGAGAGTACATTAGGCAAGACGGGCGGCGCGCGGGCGGCGGCCGCGAGTCGTGGATATGTGGCCACTTTACAAAGTGTCCGGGATGAGTCGCGATAACGTTGTTAGAACACGATATTTCCATTATGTATACGATTTGAGCACTTGTTTACATGTTAAGATAGCAGCGTCGCGTGGGTAGGGCGCGCGCTCTCGCTTCTACTTTATTGTACCTTCTGTACCACATCTTGCGCTTAGCCAATTTAGACACGCCCCGTACCAATAAATAAGACAATGGATAAAATGCTCATTACGTGCATGCCCACAGCAACCTTACGTTTTTATTTGAATACATTATTTTGAATTTTACTTAGGGAGTATGTATTATCGGTAATATATTCCGTTCGATCTATCGGATAGGTTCACCCTCGGTTCAAAACGAACAGATTGTTTATCGATTGTACTTTTTATCGTGATACAACGATTCAGGTCCAGACACTAAAATATTAATTGATAAAATCGATCTCATTGTTATGGATTGTATGTATGTACATGTACTAAACATAAATATTGTTATCATACAAGGTATGAAGTTTTATTGATCGTAATTTCTTACTTTTATTTACTTTTGATTGGTTACGTATGTTAATGTTATTTTTTACCAAAGATAAGTTTCTGTAGAAGGGTTTTCTAAATAAGAGTCTACACAAATGAGCTAAGATTGTAGATGAATAGTGATATATTTGGTACTCTGAAGTGGTGCAATGGTTAGTTAGGTACGTCTGTATGATATAAATGTTTAACTGTTTAACATTTTTGTAAACACCCATCTTACTTATAAACGTTGTCTGTAGCTACTTATGAGAGTGATTGTTTATAATAAGAATCACTTATAGTTGAGAGGCAGACTGTGCTATAGGGCAGGAAGCAAGCAGTTGAGAGGCAGTCTGTGGTATAGGGCAGGCAGCAAGCAGTTAAGAGGCAGTCTGTGCTATAGGGCAGACAGTAAGCAGTTGAGAGGCAGTCTGTGCTATAGGGCAGGCAGTAAGCAGTTGAGAGGCAGTCTGTGCTATAGGGCAGGCAGCATGCAGTTGAGAGGCGGTCTGTACTATAGGGCAGGCAGCAAGCAGTTGAGAGGCAGTCTGTGCTATAGGGCAGGCAGCAAGCAGTTGAGAGGCAGTCTGTGCTATAGGGCAGGCAGCAAGCAGTTGAGAGGCAGTCTGTGCTATAGGGCAGGCAGCAAGCGGTTGAGAGGCAGTCTGTGCTATAGGGCAGGCAGCAAGCAGTTGAGAGGCAGTCTGTGCTATAGGGCAGGCAGCAAGCAGTTGAGAGGCAGTCTGTGCTATAGGGCAGGCAGCAAGCAGTTGAGAGGCAGTCTGTGCTATAGGGCAGGCAGCAAGCGGTTGAGAGGCAGTCTGTGCTATAGGGCAGACAGCAAGCGGTTGAGAGGCAGTCTGTGCTATAGGGCAGGCAGCAAGCAGTTGAGAGGCAGTCTGTGCTATAGGGCAGGCAGCAAGCAGTTGAGAGGCAGTCTGTGCTATAGGGCAGGCAGCAAGCAGTTGAGAGGCAGTCTGTGCTATAGGGCAGGCAGCAAGCAGTTGAGAGGCAGTCTGTGCTATAGGGCAGGCAGCAAGCAGTTGAGAGGCAGTCTGTGCTATAGGGCAGGCAGCAAGCAGTTGAGAGGCAGTCTGTGCTATAGGGCAGGCAGCAAGCAGTTGAGAGGCAGTCTGTGCTATAGGGCAGGCAGCAAGCAGTTGAGAGGCAGTCTGTGCTATAGGGCAGGCGGCAAGCAGTTGAGAGGCAGTCTGTGCTCTAGGGCAGGCGACAAGCAGTTGAGAGGCAGTCTGTGCTATAGGGCAGGCGGCAAGCAGTTGAGAGGCAGTCTGTGCTATAGGGCAGGCAGCAAGCGGTTGCGAGGCAGTCTGTGCTATAGGGCAGACAGTAAGCAGTTGAGAGGCAGTCTGTGCTATAGGGCAGGCGGCAAGTAGTTGAGAGGCAGTCTGTGCTATTGGGCAGGCAGCAAGCGGTTGAGAGGCAGTCTGTGCTATAGGGCAGACAGTAAGCAGTTGAGAGGCAGTCTGTGCTATAGGGCAGGCAGCAAGCAGTTGTTCAGCGTGTGACGTTTATCAATAAGGTGGTATGTTTTTCTTTCCGCCACAGAGCTTCAGTGAATGTTGTTCGCGCATTGAATTGTAACAATCTTGAAATACAGATGATTATGCTAAATCTTTATTTTGTTTAAATATTAAAAGAAGTTGGAACCTCTATGTAGATAAATGCTAAAATTTTCTAAGATAGAATACCTAATGTAAAATAAAGATTTCTACGATAAAATATGTATTTATGTAAAAAATTGAACTGTCGTTACTTAGTACCTACTATTGGCTAATGTAAAATGTTCCATTAATTTTTAATACTAAATACTTACCTACTTACCATAAAACCGATTTAATAATATTTTCAACTTCATAAACATCGACAGATTATTATTTAATTTTGCCGTTATTGTGTAAATAAATATATTTATTTAATGATTAATGTTGTTGTTTTATTAACTTCCTGTAGTGTCTCATCAATAATTAAATCTATAACCATCCTGGATACAATTTCTAACTATACTATATTTATCTCCAACTCCATTAAAATTATTATCTTTTCTTTATGATTTCGTTATAGTTCATACCTAGTATTGTCTAGGATAACGAAACATAATCCTTGTAACCACAAAACTGGCATTAGACACGCGTTGAACAAGTGCCTACGTTTTTGTGGTAAGGTTTGCCCTAAATGTGTCAAACGAACATTTATGACGTTTGCAACATGGTAGACAAAGTGCTTAAGTTCGGCGAATAATTTCCCAATTTAAATGAGTCAATAATCACAACAAATACTACACGAACACCTTACGCATACCTTACAAAAAGTCAGTGTACATTATTATATTACAAAAGCTTTTAAGTTGATTGCCGATCAAATATTACAGCCCCGTTCGTGAAAAGCACTTAAAACAATTCTTATGCGCAGTGCCGAGGTGTTTGGGCACTCCACAGGTACTCCGGGGGTGCTACACTGTGCTAATTGGCCAGAGGCCTTTACACCGAAACAAACATCTTTTTAAATTCGTTTAAAAATACATTATGCTGTCAAACAAAAAGCGACTATAAACGTTTTCTGTGGAAACGTGTGGACACGCCATTTTAATTATCTTTGTCGGAACTTGAACTGAACCGATTATTACCAAGTCTTAATATTTATATATTCCTAGGCATCAATGTAGAATAATTGTTTTGGTAAAGCTTTCATTGAAGGCGGACAGTGACGGCTACTTATTAATATCAGTCCAAAAATAATACCTTTCTTAACAAACATAGTTTGTCATATTATTCAAATATTAATTGTCAATAAGTACTTTACCAATTTACGCTGAAAATGGTTGACAGAAGTGGTGGAGCTGTTAATGGCATGGTATTAGTATAATAGCGTGACATTCATATTCTTCCATTGACAAGATAAAATAAGTTAACTATAATTACTCGATTACATAGCAATATAATCAACTTTTATAAACATACGTACATTAAGTTCCATCAATATCAATGTTAGCTATTCAATCTCTGAGATTCTGAATTAGGTACCGGCTTAGCCTACCTAAAAATAATGGAAGCTCTACGACTGATACAGTCTGTAGCTGTATTGCCTTAGCATCTGTGCCACCGTGAGAAGCGAGTAGAGCTAGAGAGCTAGCAACTCAAAACGAGTTAGCAAGCCACGAATAGAGAGTGTGCGACGGCGACGAGCGATTTTTCGGTGGTATGCGTATGTACTTACAAAGCGCGAGTCTCTCAGCGAGTGTTACGCTCGCGCCTCGTTCGTTGCTGAGCAAGTAATCTAATCTAATCTAACTAATATTATAAACGCGAAAGTTTGTAAGTATGGATGGATGGATGGATGGATGGATGGATGGATGTTTGTTACTCTTTCACGTAAAAACTACTGAATGGATTGGGGATGAAATTTGGCAAACAGATAGTTTATAACCTGGATTAACACATAGGATACTTTTTATCCCGATATTCCCACGGGATCGAGACTTACGTGGGTGAAACCGCGGGGCGCGCTCAAACAAGTATTTGCGGGCAAACAAGTATTGAACAGTCAGCGATCAACTAAGTATTAATATATCTATTTTATTTATCAGGACTCTACAATCTTGTGTACATTTCAATTGTTAAATCTACAATCTTTTGTACATTTTTTGTGCGAGAAAATCGTTGATAGCTAGTAGCTTCCTCGTCAGCGGTGGGACTCCTGCCTTAGGAAGAAAATGTAGCTGTTGCATTCACGTAGTTTTCATACACAAAACCTAAAAATTAAGTTTTGGCGAAGGTACAGTCGACGAAAGAGATAAGTATACAGGCTCTACTACCAGTTTTTTAATCCACCATGTTCTGCATATAGGTTTAATAACTCATATCATTTACGGTCATTGATTGGAACAAAAACACTTACTTAAGTAAATAATTTGTGTGTGTACACCCGTTTAGTGCTTCATTTAAGATTACCAGATTAATGCTTTATAAAATGTTGTGGGTTAAAAGCCCATTACAGTGCAATAAAATATTTTGGCATTCATTAATTTCATACAAACTTTCTCCGTAACAATTAATCGAGTGTATAACAAGCTTAATGTTTTAGTGTTTGCTCGGGGTGGGATTGTCCATAAAATTCTCAACGACGAGACGCATTAACGAGCGTCGTTTAGTTGTTTGCTGTTTAAATAAGAGCTGTAATGTAATTTTAATGAGCTCACAAAAATGTGTGCGGGTTCCGAGTATTCACGGACGTCGTCTGCGCAGGCGCAGTAATGACTGACGCCGAGCTCGTGTTGTTGTCACACACGCTTATCTTTACATTTAAGAGGATTATCGTATTTTATTACACGTATGCTATATTTATTGAAGAATATTTTTAGTATCTTTATGCACGCATTTTGTAAAGTTTTTTACGGTCTTAATGCCAATGTTATCACTGTGTAAGACGGCATCATAATATAGTTTTTTTCTTCTCCTGACTTTTTACATTAAGGAAATTCATTTCAATTACGATAGATGTCACAAAGACGAGTATTGGTTGGGATTAAAAGGTTAATTACAGTTCATAGGCAATCCCAAAAGAATTTGGTTGCAGAAAGAATAGAATTTGCCTAAATTATTGAGAGCCGCGGGCGAACGCTCGCCCGTGAAAACTCACTTAAACTTTTTTAATTAAATTTTGGATTTTTCTCGTCGACGCCGTAAGGAATCTTATCCCGAAGCTTTACTCAAAACGTTGTATTAATTAGTCCGCGCACTGAAGACTAATGACCATCGTAATCGACTTTTACGGAGCGGTGCACCCTGCGGCGTCGACGAACAAACTGTTGATGAACGAGAATTTACTTAGCTTCCGTATTTACACATGCCGTACAAAGATTTGGGTCACTACAAGTAGGTATGTTACGAGAAAAAGCTTTGAGAACTCCACATAATGGATTAAAACTAGGTCCCATCTGAGTCAATACATTACAAAAGCAATGAATTCAAGTAAGATCTGGTTCGAGGAAATAGCTATAAGTGCGAGCAAATCCCCGCTAATGTGTTTGATCATAACTAAGTGAAGTCAGCCGTCTTTGTTTGCGTTTAATTAACGAAAACGCCGCGCCACGGCTGGTCATTAAGCCGACCGATGGATTATTATAAAGTTCATGCAGTCAACGTTGCTTGCCCTCATATAATTAACTAAACATTAGCGAACTCATTAAAGACTTAGTAATTGTAAAACACAGTAAACATGCAAGCTAACAGACAGATTATTTATCGAGGACGCGATTTATTATGCTAACTAATAGGAATGACATTTTCTAACAAAATAAATAGGTAATCCATAAAAGATTAGATTTCGTTCTGAAAATGTCAGACTAATTAAGAACATGATGGCGGAACATTCCATGTTTTGTAAATGCTGCTCCTATGTTTATTACATTACTTGGAGAGTATTTAATTTTAATTATTGATTTGCTCATTTAATCATAGGTAGGTACACTTAGATATTTAAAAGTAAAAACGCAACGTGTTTTTAGCTCTAGATAAATATCACACCGGCAAAAAGTACTTGGAGCGTGTACTTAACACATTGAGATCTAAAACATATAAGATACACGAGTCGACACTTGATAAATTGATTCTATTTATGGATGCATTGCTTTTACACGGTGTGATGTGTACGATCGATCAATAATGAATATGTGCAAGCAGAATGTTCCAGCAACCAATTAATTGGTACACTTGCGGAGTAAATTGAGAATGATGTTTATTTTACTCTTTTTATGATCACTCAATATCCGCCCGACTATTAATTAAAACGTCCCGGCCTCAAAAACCACTTTGAAGTAAAATCAATTATAAAAAAATTAAATTAACAAGCAACAACTAAAGACTTTCAACCTTCGTACGCGAGTCGTGAATGGGCCATTAACCCTTGATTTATTTAAGAAACAACTAGGTACAAGTGTATTGTGAGGCGCAAGAAGTTTCCGTCGAATCATTTAAATAAACGAACTCGCATCATTATGTCAGATCTAAGGATCGAACAAATTGCCAATTAGTGGCACCGTGGCGCGCGGTGCGGCCCTCAAGGTGCGAGACGACGCGGCCACGACAACGAGACGACACGCGGGGTGAGATCGCGTTGCTACGGTATAGCTAAGGCGCGGCTACGGAGCGGCTACGACGCGCCTACGACGCTGCTACGGAACTGCTACGAGATGGCTACGAGCCGAGAGCAGTATCCAGTGCACTAATGCAAACGGGAAACCGTCCCGTACTTCCCGTAGCCGTCGCCACGTTAACGTCGCGTCCACGCCTCTTGTCACTCTTTTCACATCGCACTACGATAGCTCTTAAATATAACGACCATTAATGCTTTAATTTCCTTGAAAGCAGTTTTAAAAGTCTTTTCCGTTCTAAAACTTTCACATGAAAGACGATGACAAAAGAACAATGATGTAGATAGAGACGAAACTTAAACTATCGAAAGAATAGCAATCTAGTAATAAATAGCTGAATAGCTGTGTACTCATAAATAATTGTCATAGTCATAAACGACAATAGGCTCCAGTGAATTCAGTTCCTTATTGTTCTGTTTCCTTATTATAAAAAAAAACTATGATAAAAAGATACTGAATAACCCAAATGCTAAAGCATTGTTTAAGTAGATCAAGCAATACGGAACATTTATTTAATTTGTACAATAATCCAAACAATATCTGGGTTTATTAATACCACTCCACTTCAATCTTTGTGCCACCCCTTGGGGTGGCGCGGGGCTGGGGGGAGGGGGAGCGGTCCAAGAGCGCTCAGTATTCAGAGTATCGCAAATGTAACTTTCGGTTCTTTTCATGGCTAAAGTATGTTGGCGGCAATCCATAATGGGATCGCCATTATTCTTGCCATTAATTCGCATGGCCCGGCTTCCGTGCATTAGCGGCCAGCGACGAGGCTGCCAATCCACCAAAAGGGTCATTTCTGTACGACGTCAACGCTTTCTGTTGTGCAACTTCCTTCGTGAAAACAACTTGACTTTGTTTTCGTTACTTATGCTGCACTTTGGTTTCAAGTAAGAATACTTTGCGGATTTAAAATGGTTATTCTACATTTTGAAAAAATAATAATTTGATAAGTCGTAAACTAAGTGAGAAAATCATCTCAGGTGTTTCAATCGTGTCTCTTAGCAGACTGTTTTAAAGATAATATTTATTATAAAACATTTGAAGTTAATTGGTCAGCAAAGCTAGTATTTTAACTAATTTAAACTGTTCGAACTTTTTTAACGAATCACAATATGAAAAAGCTAAAACAGTTAATAAACAGGGCACAAAACATTTCAGACTTTGTAAAATTAATTAACAGCGAACGCATGCGGGAAATAAATCCTTCATTTTCCTGCGCAGATTGCATAAAAATAATCAAATAAGTGGCATGGACATTACTCAAAGCGTTGCAGTGCACCGCGCGAGACAGAGATGCAGACATGCAGGCGTCCCGCTCCCACGCGCCTCCACATCCCCCTTCCTGAAAGAAAAACTCTCGAAAAACTAATTACAAGTTGTAATTGAAATTTTGCGTGTTATATAATCGGATACTTGAGCCGAGAGTAATGTATAAATGCGCTGGGGAGATGAATGGACGACGTCGTGGGTGGGCCGGACGAGATAGGCGGGCCTCCTCAATTTTTGGATTAAGCAACTTTTATACAATAATTCGCAACAAGACGTTACAATTTGGAACTCCCAGAAAATCCATTTTTAAAATAAGTACGCAAAACAGTCCATTACACAATTAGAAGCAAACCAGCTTTATTTTACTGGAACTTCACTCAATCGTAAACGTTTCCTGATGGTAGGTACTCGTTTGCTAAACATCTCGGAAAGTGCTTTCTTTTGTGAACGATACAACATCATAGTAGTAAAGTACGTCTAATTGTACGTAAACAACCACAAACGAAAGAAACCATTGAGGGTCTATACAAACATTTTTAATTAAAACCCCCTTCAAAACCGCGCCAACAAAAAAACGCTATCACAATAGCAACAATCTAGAAAGCGATCTAACTGTATAAACACGCGAATAATGCGCAATCAAAAGGGCAGCGGGCAACCACTGGAGGGCTATGCAACTAGGGAGGTACGCCCCTCGCCCCTTGATTCCCTTTGTCTCTTTTTGCGAATTACAGTTTTGATTGCTTTGCCATACAACAACTACTTTTCATTTTCGTTGTTACGGCCCAAGTACAAAGGTGTTAAATGGTACAAAAATGAAAATGTGAATAAAGTTCAGTACTATTTAGGAACTCAATTTCAACATGTCATGCTGAAATCATACGAAGCTTTCGGACAAACTATTATACGAAACATGTGAGAGTGTGGGGAGGGGGTGACGGGGAAATGGAAAAAGCATTAACGGATATGTCAGTGACGCATCAACGGAGAGTGGATGCTTTCTAATGCTGAATAAATACCATCCACCTCCCCATTCAGAGCCGTCAACACAGCCAAAGATTCACACAACAAAGCTTCCACTAAGTAATGGTCTTTTTGGAGCACTTAAGCTCAGTTTCCTCGAATAGTTTGATAGTATGTCTATATTAAAGTGTATCTGGTGTTAAAGTTTTATTATTTACTAGTGGCTTACAACTTTATTTATATTTCTTTTTAAAGACTTCGAAGGAGTTTAAAAAAAAATAAGTATGCCAATCCGAAGAATTTAACCGTTGTTACAAATAATTTTAATCCCACACATGAGCACTTTTATTTAATTTACCGGTCTTCAAGACTCGTTTTCAATGTTGAAATGTAATTAAACTCACTGCATGTATGTAGAGATTAAGATCCAACATGCAAAATCGATTAACCATTCTTGAAATCAACATGTTTAACGTGGAACATGTTAATAAATAAACAATATACATGCCAGTTTGTGTTAATTCAAAACGCTCTTTCGTCGAGCTACAATGCAACGTTATTAGCAAATGTAGGGTAGTCATAACAGGGCGGCACATCCCATTTCCTGTTAGTACTGGGAGTTGGACAGAGATCCGAAATGTTTTAGCTAAATCGACTCTCCGATTAGATGGATATTTTTAAACCATTGCCTCGCTTGATCCATTAGTAAGATTTCATGAGTACAGCCAGTATACCTAATGTTTTCAGGACTAAGTGGTACTTAATGTTAAGAATATATTTGGGTGTTTGTGGGTTCCTGTTTTCTACCATGCTCTACTGGTTATTAAGATACTAGAAAATCCAATGTAATAGTTGTATGAAGTGACCCAACGTTCTCTTATTGAGAATCAGAAGCAATATAATTAAATTTTGCTTATTACTATCAAAGAAACAAGAGTTGATTTATTTTCAAATAAACGAGCAGCTCAAACTTTCTCCACTACCTATATTGTGTCTAAGTAAAGTAGACTGCAAAACTCCATTTTACTGCAATCCAGTAAAAGGAATTCTATTAAATTTCCCATTCGCGTTTATTGGAAAACTTAGGCAGTGCCTGTAGTTATTATTGCGTAGTTTTAAGCGCATAACACCACTATCTGGTGTAATTACACGCGGGCTGGTGTCAGTGTCGGCCGGAATTTATACACGCCCCCAACTTATGTTATTAACTTACTAGTTTCATGCATACTTTCGCTATCACTACCACATTTTATCACATACATGTATATTAACTACACTGTTTTGCTACAAGTGTAGGTAAGAACTGAAAGGTGGTGTGTTTACAGTTAGCAACTTGGTAAGTAAGATTAACAGTTCATTGATTGGTTAACGTTGATCAAAACGTATCACCGTTTGCTGAAAGATGACCAGGCGACTTCTTACTAAAGAGGCGTTCTTCTGGGAAACCAGCCCATAGAAGACGAGATAAGGGAAATCGTTTGTATTATCCAGTACTAGCAGCGCCCCGCGGTTTCACCCGCATAAGTCCTGATCCCGTGGGAATATCGGGATAAAAAGTATCCTATGTGTTAATCCAGGTTATAAACTATCTGTGTGCCAAATTTCCTCCAAATCCGTTCTCTAGTTTTTGCGTAAAAGAGTAACAAAAATCCATCCATCCATCCTCACAAACTTTCGCGTTTTTAATATTAGTAGGATAGGATTTAATAAAAGTATTTTGATCCTGTAAGTACTTGGAAATAGATATTCCAATATATTAGGTCCATGTAGGTATGTTTTTCAGTCATTTTATTAGAAGCAACAACCGCCTTCTGCGACCCAATTAGTGTGCAATAATTTGAGGTTAGATAAAAGAGTCTCAATCTGCATGAACAGTGAGCAGCCAATCAAAGAGAAATTTTCGAAACTAACAGACAAAGTATTTTTTTTTAAACTCAAATTGTTTTTTAAACGGTATTCAATAAAACTGTTCTGAATTTGGTTTATCCCACAAAGTAAGTATTTATAACAAAAATAAGTATTTTTATTGAATTCAACGAGATAATGATACGCATTAAAGACTTCCGAGTTAATAAATGTTCAAGACATGCATAAAAACATTCTCTTTAATCGCGTTATGGCTTTTCGCTTGTCGTAAAAGTATGCGCTCACGCACTCTTTCCATTTTATGCAGATAGTTCATATCAGCACTCTTTTATGGTTTGGTTTAATTAGCTTCCACTGAAATTATTATGCTTCCCCTTAATTCATTTATAGCTTTTCTTGGAACTTAAAATATTTGAACAAAAATAAATGCGGCTTTGCAATAAACGGTACTTGGAACATTACATAAAAAAAACAATAAACAATTCTTATGAACGGCGAATAAAACATCAGTAACAAGAATGGATTGTTGTTACTGACTTAGCTTAATTAAACAAGCCGGTAGTCGACACTCAGACGCATAATACTGCTAATTAAACGGGGGTTTACAGAGATCCGAAAAAGAGCCACTCAAACACGCTTAGCCGGTATTATTACAGTGTATTCAGGAGGCTCGGCAAACAGGCCCTCGTCGCCGAGGGTGCTACTCTCAAGTTTCGCGTTTAATTAGACAGATAGAGGCGCGGACGGGCCTTATTAGTATTGTCTACGGGGGCCCAATTAACACTCGGGAGGCGCCGCCGTGGGTGGCTCCAAGTTCGTTTTAATAATCAAGGGATACCCTTGGCTTCGTTAGCCAAATAATAGGATCGGGTGGCTTCGGTGGCTCTCGTGTCGCCGTGTGTCTGCGACCGGTTCCGCGGCGAGAGAACCCGCGAAGTAATCACAGCTACAGGTGTGAAGTGGCCATTTATTTTGTCAGTTCACTATTCAAACATTATTATATTTCTCATTGCTGACGTAAGGCGTAAGGCGGTTCGTGTTTCTGTGCTAATTTTTGTTTTAATTTATTGTAACTATACAGCTGTATAAATCATAATCATTGTTATCCACTTCGGTTTAGTGGTTATTGCTTCATTCGAGGCAGTTGCCTGCTAATTCTAACTGTAGGCTATTAAATACACTATGGAAATAGTTACTCTATATTTATCAACATAATTGTTTTCATTTAACAACCAGTAAAACCCACTTTTATGTCTATATTTTCGTGCTATGGTTAATTTCCCGCGTTGGAGAATCTCGCCCTTTTTATTTTAATGAAAAGTTATTAAAAAGAAATACACGTGACGTATTAACCTTTTGTAGCTATAAATTACTTCGTGCGTAATTAAAATAATAAAATATGGTCAAGTGAGGGCGGCGTCTGTGGTACGCGTGTTCCGTCACCATTTTCAAATATATTTTTTGGGACACGTTGAAGCGCTGTATTTTCTTGACTCTGATATAACTTCTTAAAGAATTTGTATCCTTTTTAAGGATTTATATTTTACATACATAGTCCTAAATATATTGGTATTCTCGTTGGTATCGTTTATTGTTGTTTGTAGAATTATTATTCTGACAATTGTAGGATGTAGGTACCTACCGACTTTCCACAAATGTTGTATTGAAATATGTTTTCAAAATCGTAAGTTTTTATTTGTAAAGATAAGTTATAAAGTTAAGGAAGGAACCCTAGGAAGAAGCTTAAATAATTTATTTAATAAGAACAAAAAGCCTGTGCAATTATTTGTATGTAGGATGTAGGTATTAATTAATTAGGAGCTAGCTCAACACGGACGGCAAATTGCGCTATGAGTCTTGCAGCTTCCCGCCATCGCTGCCTCGCGCCAGTATCCCGCTGGCCATAAAACTCTCATTACAGAACGAGCAATTTCTCTCGTTAATTAACGCTGCACAACCATGTTGTCAATTAATGAAACGGTCAAGTTCTTCGTTAAAAATTTGCTTCTTTATCACATAAACATAACATCACGCCTTGTTTCCCTGAAGGTTTGGCAGAGGTGTACCTATATAGTGCACCCACATGTCGCCAGTTATGTTT
Source organism: Lithophane semibrunnea (assembly GCA_947363905.1). Taxonomy (NCBI): domain Eukaryota; kingdom Metazoa; phylum Arthropoda; class Insecta; order Lepidoptera; family Noctuidae; genus Lithophane; species Lithophane semibrunnea. The sequence goes on along the minus strand of OX376192.1, from coordinate 9,856,214 downwards.
GTTTCTTTATAATTTACAAAAACGTGAGCAAGTATTCGTACTTTTTTATTACGGCTTAAGAGAACATTCTCTTTTAATTTACGGTGTATAAATTACAACCAGAATGAAACAATACACATTCTTTAGTATGTACCTAGTCAACCTACAGGTTCGTTTAATTTTACACGAATTAATTTGACCAGCTCGATTTAATGATCATTTTGTATTGGTCAGTAACGAGGGCCTTGTGAACTAAATGCAAATTCTCTGCATCTGCATTTTGATCCAGAAAATTGCGGAGAAAAATGCAAACGCATGCGCACCGCCGCGCCGCCGCGCATGACTTGTCGGCACTAATAACTTTTTCTCAAAACACTAATGAATAACTTGCTCCTTATTACTGGGCACGTTTTACCACTTGGGACTCTTTGAGCGGACGAGACGTACGCGGCCCGGGAGCGGGCCGGAGCGGAGCAGGACGGAGCGGAGCGGAGCAGAGCCTCCACACTGTTCCGCCGTTGGCGCCAATCTTACAACTTACCATTAAGCAATTTTCATCAAGATTCATGTTTTACTTAATGAACTTCTTGCTTGTAGTAGAGACGCGTTTTCTTGGAAACATTACTCGTGGACGGTCACGGTTGTGTGCCATGTTTTATGCTGGTAGGAAAATAGAATTTAATGCTAGCTTAATTAAGGCAAATTTTATCAAGCAACATTATTTGATCATTTAATGAGTTATGTGCAATCGCAATTATTATTTTTAACCGTTATTCCCCGCAGTTTCTAATGATGCCATTAGATTTTAAATTGTTATCGATTACCATTAATAACAGCTCAACTATGTGCACTGCCCTATTAAAAGCTCTGCAGGCGTAGCATGAGCACCGTTTTGTCGACGGAAGAGTAGACAAAAATTACGTTTCCTGTAGACAGTAGACAGTACGAGACAGCAGCAAAATATAAAGAATCAACTGCACTTTTTACGAAATTCACTCTTTTACGTAATTCGACTCAGAATTCTTTGTTTTACGAGTATCATAGGATTTATCGGTTGTCAGTGTGATTTTGACAGTAAGGATAGAAAACTTTCTTCCGAAATAGTCTACATCTAAAAAGACCTAGACAAAGATCGTTAGAAATGAAAGACAAAATGACAGATTGTAGGTAGATTTCTACGGTGGATGTCAAAAATGAAGAAACGAACTGTTACTTTGTATAGAAAAAGCTATGTCTATTCTTCGTAGAGATAGAAAGCGCCATGCTACGCCTGACAAAGAACAAAGTTACTAATCAAACTACAGTAACCATTCTAAGTTGAACAAAAGTCGTAACAACCGTCCATTGGAGTATTCCTTCTTTGTTCTTCATTGATCATAAAAAGAGCAAATTAAAATCATATTAGCAAGTCTAAAATACAAATTAATTCTACCCACAAACAAGACGATAATTCTTCCAAGCGTTACACGTCATTACATTCTATTACATTTCCATGTCAACGACCATTAGTTTAGTTTTTCTGTCTCTCTTCTATCGTCCTTAGCTTCTCGTAACTGTTGCTCGCATTCTACAAGATTGTTTATACGGAAAATGCTATGCACATGACATTTAATTAGAGAACGTTTCCAGTTACATTATATATTTAACTAGATACATATAAGGAATTAATGTAATTGACGCCACTTTTAATGGAGCATTTATACGGAGCTGGTGATTACGGGGGCCATAAGAAGTGCAATTCACGGAGTTGACGTAGCGCGGATCCAATTTAATTTACAAAGTTGTTGGTCAAGTCCGGATTAAGCTCGGATCGGCTTGGAACAGCTCGGCCGCTCTTAATAATGACATGTGCAAGCATCTGTCTCAGATTTACGCACACCAATCATTGTACAGCCTGTCACGTGATGGACAAGAAACTCGCTCTCGTTACGTAACCTAGCGTGTTTTTCTGTTGGACTCATTAGATTTAATTAATACTGATAGTAGAAATTGTGAAAAATGTCTTCCTCATTCATTTATTGGATCATAAATAATAAATAAACCACTTGATTATGGTAGCTGTCCTCAGGTGGTACACAATATATCCCCACGCTATGCTTGGAGCTACTCGGTACATATTTTTTTTTATATTATCAATTATAATATTCTAAATTGATTATAACTTTTGTAACAACATTAAAACTTTATTAAGTATTTACTTATACTAGCAAAGCTGCTCTATCGACGCAAAAACTTTCTCATTTTTGTTTGCCTGCGTCCTACCAAATTTAACCCAAAATTTCGCACATAACACTAATATATATATATATATATATCATAATATTAGGTCTTTACCTATGAAATTGCCGTTTTGTATGAAAAAATTTAAACGAATTTTTTTCATGTATTTTTTATTTGTATTAATCGAAGTAATCATCCATGCAATCAATGCATCTTTGCCAACGCAGTGCCAGTTTATTGATGCCCTTCTTAAAGAAATCAGCTGGACGGGAGGCAACAAATTCTTCAAAGGCATTTTGTACTGCCTCTCGGGTATTGATTTTTTTTCCCGCCAAGAAGTTATCTAAATTCTGGAAAAAGTAGTAGTCTGTAGGCGCAAGGTCTGGTGAGTAGGGCGGATGACGGAGAGCTTCCAACCCCAGTTCTGCAACTTGGAGACCGTCTGCTGTGCAGTATGAGGTCACGCGTTGTCGTGCAGGAGCAGCGGAGACGAGCGATTGACCAATGCTGGTTGGAGATGTGCCAGCTTCTCCATAATTGTGTTCAGTTCTTCACAGGACACATCTGCAGTAATGCTCACCCCGTTTGGTAAGAAGCTGTGATGAATCACACCGGCGCTAGACCACCAAACAGTGACCATCACTTTTCTAGGGGTAAGTTTTCGTTTAGAGCATTGTTTAGGTACTGAACCAGGATCCAACCAACTTGCTGAGCGCTTGCGGCTATCAAACAGAATCCATTTTTCATCGCAGGTAACAATGCGGTTCAAAATTCCTTCATTTGTGTGTCTGTTGAGCAGTGCAAGGCACGCGTCGACGCGTAGGTACTTCGCGCTGGCGATCATTGAGTTCGTGGTGGCACCCATTTGTCAAGCTTTTTTACCTTGCCAATTTGACGCAAATGGACCAATATTGTTTTGACGCTAACGTCGAAAGCGGCTGCTAATTCAGCCGTAGATTGTGTATCATCAGCTTCCACAATCGCCTTTAATTCGTCAATGCCGACCAAAGTCTTCGGACGACCGCGAGGTTCATTTTTCAGGTCGAAATTTCCAGAACGGAAGCGAGCAAACCAATAACAGGTGGTGCGTTGGTTTGTAGTGTTAGCTCCGTAAACGTCGTTGATGTTGCGTGCCGCTTGTGCCGCGTTGCTGCCACGACGGTACTCATATTCCATAATTACTCGAATTTTTAACGTATCCATGATGACGAAAAAGATTGAAATGCGATGAAAATGTAACACTAATCATTAAACAAATGACTTCTTTTGAAAAAAGAATTCCATGTTTTTAAAATAAAATTAATTTGAAATTAGAATTCTTAGCCAAACAAAAATTATTTTGATTTGAAATGGCCAGTACTGCAGAACGGCAATTTCATAGGTAAAGACCTATTATGTATATCATAATTCCCAATCAATCTAATTAATAATGCCATCGTTATCTGCATCTCGTCGTATATATGACTAATTAGGTATCAGCTCCGTTCGCCAGCGGGCCGGATACTGGCAGTGTCTCGGCGAACACTTCCGGCACTCGATCCTAATTACAGATAACGCTGAAGGCTTTACCGTCCCGTCTCATCTCGTTTACTTGTCGGGATTGCTCGCTCGATGTTCCGTGTTCCTGTTATAACAGCACCAAGGTTATAAAACATTGTACGTAGGAAGGTACTTTAATAACGTATGAATATGTTGTTTGTTTTCAGTTTACGTAGGTAGATATATAATGAAATATTCATCTGTAAATGTAATAAAAAAAATCCTTGTCCGTTATATTTGAAATAGGGTAATGTACATAGTCTCACAAAATTAATGATCGATCACTGATCATTGTGAATCTGTTGAATTAAAATCAATTAATCATTAAGTATTCTTATATAGATCACGAAAAACAATATGTTTTTTACTTACTCACTTTACTTATACACAAAATGTTGAATATAAATATACTTACTCAATATAAAACTAAGTTACGTTTATGTTCATATTTTATTTATAAAGATATTCAGATTATTTAAATTGTACTCGTTTTCGTTTCAACAAAACATCTTAAATAACGTATCAGGTGTGCCACAAAACTTAAGCCATAAATATGTTGTAAATTAAAATGAACATTCTGATGCAATTCTAATTACGGCAACAAAACTCTAACATCTAATTTATTTAAGGAATATTTATTGGTATTTTTATAACACTCGTATTAATTAGTAAATTAAATATTAAACCGGGACGTCGAAGTTGTAAAGCTGTCGCGGTGAACGTGTTGTAAACACGCCTCGGGCGTGACTGGCCGATTGCACTCGACTGTACTACTCGTATAATTCCAATCAGTATTCAAATCGATGCAAATGAAAAGATTAATCGGCGTTTGCACCACCGCGGCGGCGTCGACCACGGGTAAGGTAGTCATTACATGATATTTGTTAGTATAATCTCACTTTTTGTAGGTTTTCTTAAATGTTTATGAATGATCGACTGCACAGATTTTATTAATACTTCCGTTCCACATCTACATTCTGTTTTGGGAACAATTCTATTTTATATGTACATTGTGTTGCCTCGGAAATAATTGCATCAAGTGCAGGATGTAATAGCACTCTATCAGTACTCAATACATTATTTATAATTGCTTCAATGCTCCATCTTTTCTTGCCACTTGAAGCTCTCTTGATTTCTCGGCAAGAAAACGCGCGAAGTACTTATAATTCAATAACTTAAGAGCTATAAAAAACATAGCGTAGACGCATCGCTTTTGTAATAACAACAATAAATCGATGAAGATAAATTACTGACAACGGATGTGGTTTATTCTTATAAATCGAAGCTACGGAACAAGGAATTAGTGAAAAAAATTATGTCTATCAGGCTTGTGATCTAACTGTAAAGTGGTACCCAACATCGCTCACATTTTAATTCCACAGAAAGTCCCGACAATCAATAACAAATATAGCTGATTAAAGCTCGCGAAAGAAGATTAATCACTCACAAACACAAAGAGATACAAGTAAAATAAATTAATCCCAGCAACCTGGTGGCTATTGCGTTTTGTTAGCTTCTTAATAAGCCAATTGCTGTCAGAGCAGAGCCGTCCACCCACGCGACGCAAACTGATTTCAGAACAGTCCCCAACGCAATCCCACGATTGATTCTAATTAACGATAGCAGTATTTATTGGAGCAGTTCGCAAACGAACCTAATTGATTTCGCTGCGCCGACATCAGCTGACATGTGATAGACTCGACTCCGGAGACTGCTGTTTATTGACTATTAATGCAGCCGGCTACGGATACGTCCACATAGTGCCGTGGAAGAGACCCACTCGATACTAAATATATATATACAGACAGAGGGATAGTTAGTTAAGGGAATAATCAACACAGACATATATGATATTCACGAATTAATCAGCTTACGATACTAAAGATAACATAACATAACATCGTGCCTGTAATCCCCGAAGGGTTAGGCAGAGTAATTGTACCTTACGTACACCCACATTTTGCCAGTTATGTTTAAGTCCCATATACGAGTATAAAGGGGACACTTAAGATTTTATTCTGATTTCCAATCTCATTTACATAGTGAACAATATTTTTAAGAGTCCACTAGTTTTGTAATCATAACCTGCGTCCGCGACGCTGGTTGTATCAAAGATACATTTTCCATTTATTTAAATAAATTATTTCTTTAAATGAGATGACATAAACAAACAGCTTAGCTTGATAATAATGGATACGATTAATTACTAAATCAACAATCAGGGTCGTCTGTTAAATGTTTTAATTAATCTTTGAAACTGTTGAAACTTTTATAATTAGTGGGGTCACGTCGACTCAAATAACAATGTAATGCAATGTTAAGTTATGTAAAGTAACAGAGAGAATATTCTATTCTCTGTAGACACAAGCAATTTTTTTAATTTACAACCAGTTTTAACTAAACTAAATGGCTCTGATCTATACATATAATAAATCTGTAGACGAGGCGTTTCTGTACAATGAAAAAAAAAAAAAAAAAATTGGTGGTCCAAGAATAACCAACAGATTCCATTTCTACTATTTTTGGAATTTTTGTCTGTTTGTCTGTTTGTATGTTGTGTAGTTTGATTGTTCCACTATCACGTAAAAAGTACGAAATCAATATGGTTAACTTTTATACTCAAATATTGTGTGTAACTCGATGTTTCAATTAGTTTTTGTTTCATCGCAATCGCTTCAAAATATCAAAAGATATATGAATTTAAAGTGTTCAAGAAGGAATTTTCATTACGTAATGTACATCCACGTAACGACATCTATTGACGCGAAATGATACTTACTTCTTAATTACTAGGTTTGTGAGATCGTGTGTTGTTATATGACCGTCATTTTCTTTGCGCGGAAACTTAACGCGATACATTGTGTATTTGTGTATAGAATATAACTCTAAAGTTAGATTAATTAAAATTTTCCAGATGCGTTGTTTATTTATTACTTTAGTATTAGTGCGATAGGTGGCGCTACCTATCTTTCAAATCTTGATAATCATGAAAGAATAGTGACAAATGTTAATTTCTTAAAAAATATAGGTATTTATTCTTTAATTTTTCACTTTTCTACATAGTTTATTTAGCTTACAGAGTGTTCGAACGTTTTCCCATATATTTTGACAGTATCATTTCGTGCTCGATAGATGGCGTTGTTCGTTTAATGTCATTTTCTGAATCGCGGTGTTAAGACTCTCCGTCTTAGAATGACTTTCGCCCAGATATTCCAAATAATTTTAGTATATATATAGGTATCTTTGTTTTTGACTTCGATAGTGTTGATAATATAATAATATAATATAATATAATAAATTAATAAATAATAAATTGTTGGTTGGGTTGGGTTGTCATTCGTTGAAAGTATTGATTATAGAGATGGGTTGTAACAGGTGAAACACGATATCTGTGATCACTGTGACTGTGACAAAAAAATAACAGATCCAAATATCTGTTATTAAATCACAGCCTGTGATTTTTGTACGGACGATAAATACGTATCTCAATCGAATATCATCTTTATTTCTTTTGATTTAAAGTCGAAAATCGTATCTATCTGTTATAAAATCACAGCCTGTGATTTTTGTACAGACGATAAATACGTATTAACTCAATTGAATATCTTCTTTATTTCTTTTCGTTAAAGTCGAAAATCGTATCCGAAGTTTTAACAGTAACAGTCTTGATGATCTGTGATTTTAAGTAACAGATATTTTGTATCATTAGGAGCAATTAGAGATGGGTTGTAACAGGTGAAACACGATATCTGTGATCACTGTGACTGTGACAAAAAATAACAGATCCAAATATCTGTTATTAAATCACAGCCTGTGATTTTTGATAAATACGTATCTCAATCGAATATCATCTTTATTTCACTTGATTTAAAGTCGAAAATCGTATCTATCTGTTATAAAATCACAGCCTGTGATTTTTGTACAGACGATAAATACGTATTGACTCAATTGAATATCTTCTTTATTTCTTTTCGTTAAAGTCGAAAATCGTATTCGAAGTTTTAACAGTAACAGTCTTGAGGATCTGTGATTTTAAGTAACAGATATTTTTTATCGTTAGGAGCAATTGCTATCTGCTATTTTATAATATCTGTGATTTCTATCTGTGATGATAAATACGCCTCACTCCTAATTGATCTGATTGGTTTTGATTTGGTATTTTGGTTGGTTTCGTTCATTCAAATTAAGAAGTCAAGAAACGAGTCGTTACAGATCGATTCAAACTTAATGGCGGCTCGGAAGTTAGCTTTTAGCTGCGCAGTACCCCACCCCTCACCCCCGCTGTCACATGAAATTGTTACTGCGCAGCGACTCGCCTCATGTTCCGAGCCGCCATTAAGTTTGAATCGAACTGTACTATACTTCGTAATTTGTTCGTATGATTCGTGACCGCCGCTCATTCGATTCGATCGTTGTTGGCGTGTGTAAGGCCTCGGCCTTGAATCTTGCGGGCAGCGGGGCGGATGGCGGCTCGGAAGTTAACTTTTAGCTGCGCAGTATCCCACCCCTCACCCCCGCTGTCACATGAAATTGTTACTGCGCAGCGACTCGCCTCATGTTCCGAGCCGCCATTAAGTTTGAATCGAACTGTATTATACTTCGTAATTTGTTCGTATGATTCGTGACCATCGCTCATTCGATTCGATCGTTGTTGGCATGTGTAAGGCCTCGGCCTCGAATCTTGGGGGCAGCGGGGCGGCGGCGGCGGCGGCGCGGGAGCGGGGCGGGCATCAAAGACCCGTTCTCGAAACTAGCGGGCAGATCGCGCGTCACTATAGCCGCGTAGTGTTGTGTTCACGATTTTGTCGTCGAGATATTTGTTTTTATTCGCGAAAGAAATGGCTGAACAATGGCGGCAACCTCTTTTTGATTCAAATTTATTCCTAACGCTCAATTTATTGTGGGCAACAACACTGCAATGCAGACGCGCGGGCGGTCACCGCTTGAATGGAGTGCACCGCTCGCTGCCCGCCGCCTCGCCGCTGCCGCGCCGCTGTTTTCGAGAACCGGTCCATTTGATTTTACGCATAAGATCCTGCTGCGCCCGCGCCGCCGCCGCCGCCGCCGCCGCCCCGCTGCCCGCAAGGTTCGAGGCAGAGGCCTTATGGTTGATTCGATTTGTTCGACTATCGGACAGCAATAAATACACAAATATTGGCACATGTTTCTGGGGAAAGTCAACAATATACATTGATAAATACGGTTCCCGAAGAAGAAGATGCCACACACTATCCAGTAGAGTTCTTAGAATCCCTTAACACACCCGGTCTTTCAGCACACAAAATTTGTTTAAAAGTCGGAGTGCCAATAATTCTTCTCAGAAATTTAAGTCCTCCCAAACTTTGCAACGGCACTCGGCTCATAGTCACCAATCACCAACAAAACGTCATCGAAGCCGAAATCTTAATAGGTTGCGGCGCCGGTGATGTTGTTTTTATTCCAAGAATTCCTCTCATTCCCAATAATTTCCCGTTTAGTTTTAAGCGTGTGCAATTCCCCGTCAGCCTGTGTTACGCCATGACCATTAACAAAGCTCAGGGCCAGACATTATCCGTTGCGGGGGTGGATCTTAGTATTGGTTGCTTTTCCCACGGCCAACTTTATGTAGCTCTTTCGCGTGTGAGCAACCCTAGCAACTTTTTTGTGTACGCTCCAGGTGGTTCCACCGCTAATATTTTATAAAGAGAAGCATTTACTTAAATAAAAACACAAGTTTTTTGGCAGTTTCTTACTAGGAAAAATCACCAGACCTGGTCGAAAGATTCCCCCTTTTTAAATGAAGGTACAACTTTTCTAAGCGACATATTATTGTTTTCCGACATCCATGCGAACGAAGTCGCGGGCACAGCTAGTTTATAAATAATTTCATTAGTCCTATACCTAGATAATTTTAGTATTCACAAATTAAAGCAATTTGCATATTCATTGGAATTTAGATTCTATTTTAGATTCATTTATTCACATTAGTAGGTAAACTGGTAAAATAATTACAATGGGAAACTATCAATCTGCGCCTAAATTATAAAGTTTAGCTTTCAAGATTGATCGTTTCCGAATGATTAAGAACAACTTGCTATTTTACTTGGGTAACCGATAATTTAACTAAACCTTGTAGTTAAATACAGTTAGTTAGTTAGTTATTTCACTTAAATACAGTTGAAGAAGGAATACACATTAACAATTTGATTTAAGGGGGATGCGCTAGGGTGGCCCGCGAAATTCAAATTTTCTTACGTTTTTTGCAATTTGCAGGTCAGTATCAGGTTGTATGTTGATCTAAATATTATTAGCGCTCGTAACAAATATGGATTTACTGAATTATAAACATTAAAATCAGCAATACAGCTCTCTAAGCTCATGAAAGTGTATTGAATGACTATTTCATGAAATCATGACATTTGGCACTTTCATGAACTTAGTGAGTTGTATTGCTGATTTTAATGTTTATAATTCAGTATATCCATATTTGTTACGAGCGCTAATAATATTTAGATCAACATACAACCTGATACTGACCTGCAATTTACAAAAAACCTAAGAAAATTTGAATTTCGCGGGCTACCCTAGCGCATCAACCTTAATATAAACAATTATTTAAAATACAGAAGTATGAAATAATGCTGTATCGTTTCCGTTCAATAACAACCAAATCTACCAATTAACAAACACCATGTAGATATCCGACGAACAGATTAGATAATTTAATAATGTAAAGGTCGTTTCACATGGACTGGCGTTGCGTTCGCGCTGTATCCGGTAGCGGGCCATGTCCGCCGGCCGCGCGAGACAGGCATCTCTCTAATTAGGCCACGTTTCGTCTGCCCTGTAATCCACCTGACTGTTAATTAATACAGCTGAATAAACAACCACCAGCACGCGGGATGGGGATTAACAATTCTGTGTAATAGACCTTTATTATGTTCCACCTATTGCGTTCGTGTTAACTAGTTGGGGGCCTAATAATAAGGTTTGGGTGGGCGTTGTTGACAATGTTGTTATTAAAATGTATTATTTCTATAGGCACTGAAATAAATTATATAGTTTTGTCTCCAAATATTATTTATCCTGAACTCTCTGAGCAAAAAACAAAAACACCTGGCTGTCTTTGTTCAAACAAAAGTATCAGTTCCGCGTTCAACTTCTGAATGTTTTGTTTTCCGTTAGTTAAGTCGTGTAAAATCTGTTTATAGACAACATGGAAACACTCTTAGAGAGCTGACGATACCGTGAATCAAACGCCATATTAAGTTTGTTCGTGCGGGTAATTAAAACCGAGCTCGTAATGAGAGGCCGCTGCGCACACTAATTAGGCACCAGTCACCACTGCTCCAGAAACTGAATACCTAACTTTCCCAATTAGCAGCTACGTCATCTCGTTCATTCCAATTACAATGGAAAAATCCTTAAGCTTGATTAATACACTCCCGGACTCCTAAATCGAGCCACCGTGCATTTTATGTTTAAGGCCCAAAAATAAAATAATTATAAGTCAGAGATAAAGTTTTTTATGCAGTTTTGAACCTGACTTACTGGCCATAATTTCGGTATCTCCATTGTTCCAAATTTGAATACACGAATTTGATAAAAAAAATGAAAAATAGCTGCGCATGCATTACAATACACACAGGAATGGTCAGCAAGAAGCCCTGATATGAATCCTTTTGTATTCCGATTTCGAAATTATAGTGTGTGACTGGCTTCTTTTTCTTTGTACTGCCGTTATTTTAAATGATAGAGACCTTTAAACAAAAATATCCAGAGTTGCTCGATTCAGGTGTCCGGGAGTGTTTTACGGTTCAGTAGTCTAATTTAATTTGCTGTACATTACAAAAAAAGCCACACAAAAAGTAATATTTAGGCTTGCTAAAATTTTACGATCAATAATGTTAATGGATCTCTATTTAATAAACATTGACTCATTTGGAAGATTAACATAGGTTACATAAAATAATACTCGGTGAAATTAGTTTTCTAACCATTCTTCCTCCATAAATATAATTGCGTTCCACTTATTGCCCATAAAAGCAAGGGAACGTGCGAACGGCCCTGTTGCAAAATTGTACAAAAGGAAAGTAATATTAGGTAGAAGTAGACGCAGTGCTACCCCGGGCGCGTTTCGGTGACTGGGGCGGGCTTTCAGATAAATTATTTATCAACTGTATAGCAATTTTCTTTATGACTCCTCCGACGGAGCAGAGCAATTTACTCGTGAAAGAGATGCGTAAACTTGCAAGGACGCCCAAATTGAGAATAGAACAATGAGGCCAGTAAAGATTTCAATAAGGATAGGTGCTGGCTGCGCGACTCCCCGCGACTACGCCGCGGCAAAAAGTACACGACAAATACTGGTTCCGAGACGTAAGCCCATATGCTTCTCATTAGTAAAGCTTTTGAAATGGATTCCTTGTCGTAAGGATTTAATTGACATCGACTCAAACGACCGTTGGGGCTGTGGCGTTTCATTAATGTTTAGGTATGCATGTTGCATGTTATGAAGTTTTTTTGTGAATTGAGTCACGAGGGATTAAAATATAATTTTAATATGTGCATTAAATCCGACATGAAGGTTTGGTAGCGACGTGTCGGGAGAGAGGGCGGCGCGGGCGGCGGTGTCGGACCGCGGCGCTTCCAATTTCCGTAATTGTGAGTTCATCAAGGAAATTGACTAGCAGACAACGCAACGCAATCCACTCTTTATTTACATGACGCTCGCCATACAACGATTGCTTCGCGTGCTCCGAAACGGAGTGACAACATCACTTCTTGTGCCAAAACAAGTTTTATTCAATATTTTAACAAATCGGTGCATTATATAGGTTTTAATCGTAGAAGTATCAAATAAGTTAGATAGTGTTATTTGTCTTATGGTTAGCTGCCATTAATAAACAGGTACAATAAAACTTTAGCTACCTACATTTATAATGATTATCAGGACAATTCATGTTGAAAACAGCAGCCTCATAATCGTAAGCGGATAATTTATAGTGTACCTAGTTACAAGCTTGTAATTATGTTGGCATTTAAAATGAACACTGCCGATAGTTTTCGCACTATCTATTAGCTAAAATCTTAACACCGACACAGTAAAATAATTTAGCTTTTGTTCTATAGTTTCTAAAGTATCACACACATCAGTCACAGTGAGACACGACAACAAAGTTACGAGTAACAATAACAAAAAACGAATAAATCTATGTGTTTGATATATAAGAATCAAGAAGTCGTAGGAGATGACGCGTAAGCGGGTCGGTAAATAAAAAGCTGCGGCGGTCGTGAGGTAATTGATGGCGGGTGGCAATCAAATTAGGCTCCGCGTCGCGGGTAATCGGCTGAAAGCTGCCCGACGGAGCTTTTGTGGGTCGCCGGGACGGGACAGCGCCGCCCGTGGACCTACACACAAAATGCAATTTTACTAAAAATCTTAAATTCATTCATTCACTGACAGACAACGCACAGCCTAAACGGTAAAGGTAAATGGTAATGTTAGGTCATTCGACTGAAAGCTGCCCGATAAAGCTTTTATGTGTCGGAAAATCGCTCAAGTAAATGCATAAAAAATGCACTGGATATGAACTGAATTTTGCTTTTTCATAACTAAGTCTACCTAATGTTCGTAGATCAATGAAAAAAAGACGTTTGCAGAAAGAAAATTGAGATCACTAAATTAATGAAACGTTAGTAAAAACGTATAATTTTCACGCATTTTTTGATTTTGCAATGTCTGCCTTGTATTCATCAATATTTCAGCTAAAGGTAAAATTTATGGGGGCTAAAATCGGCTGAAAGCTGCCCAACAGAGCTTTTGTGGATCGCCGGGATGGGACAGCACAGAAAATGCACTGGATTCACTACGCGACGTTGTTCGAAGATCAATGTTCTAAAGATTGCTGAAAATAAAGTCGATTGTTGAAAGAAAATTGAGTGCACAACAACAAAACATAATGTGTGAAATCACGCAGTATTTTTTGGATATCCACCCTCTGTCTATTAGAATTCCAGATAAAGGTAATTGTGGCAGAGCAAAAGTAAACTGAGCTTTTGTAGGTCGCCCGTCCGTGGACCTGCACATGCGCTCGGCACAGAAAATGCTGTAGAATCGTTCGGAATTTTACAATTTCTGTTTTTATTACTGTGCTGTTTGAATTGTTTGAATTGTCTTTATTTTATTTAAAGACTAGCTGCTCGCCCCGGCTTCGCACGGGTAGCAAGTAGTTATCTACGGCGCACCTACCTTACCTACCCTACCTACCTACCTATATACCTACCCTACCTACCTACCTACCCTACCCTACCTACCTACCTATATACCTACCCTACCTACCTACCTACCCTACCCTACCAACCTACCCTACCCTACCCTACCTACCCTACCCTACCCTTACCTACCTACTCTACATACCTACCCTACTTATCTACCCACCTACCTATCTACCGAGCTATTATCAAAAGACCCATTCTATACAGAATGTATGAGAAAACGATTTTTCTTCATATTTTTTTTTTCGTGAATTTTTACAATTTTTTTATAGTTATTCTGTTATTTTGGGCGGAGACAAATCCAACAAATCAAAGATCATCAAAATCGGTCCAGCAGCTCTCGAGTTATAAGTGCTTGAACAAACCCGACTTTGTTTTATATATATAGATAAATAAAATAAAGATTCTCTAGATTGCATCAAAACAAAGTGAGTAGGTATAGGTAGGTATGCCAAAAGTTAATTTTGATAAATCGTTTCTTCAAAATTGCAGGTAAGAGACTAAACAGCATACGAGTACCTACACTAAAATGTAACAGCAACAGAAATTGCTAAAGGAACTGGTCACGCGTTTGCAAATGACCATGACCATTATTTATTAAACGATTCAAACTCTGGCAGCACGCCGAGCAAATACTAGAGGAGGAAGTTTAAGTTCAGAAGTGAATTAATAGGTACACGCAAAGCCACATGATTACTATATTAATTTTGCGGGATACGTGTCTTAATTCGAATAATAAAAAAAAAATTGAACGTGCGTTTTCTTTCTACGGAATAAATCGTCAACTCGCTTCTGTTTATCGGTACCTTACTTGTATAATAATTCGAAGGTGAATAAGGCTGTTAAGAAGGAAAAGACAGGCTCATCATTAACAGGTCGAAGAGATGCGGACGGACACGCAGCATCCGCCGCGAGCTCTTTAGCTTTTATCATAATTTAAGTTTTCCATTAGCCGTAATTGACGCGAACATCGTTCCTCGCTTACGGCCGCGAATCGTCGCAATGATTGTTATTTTTGGATAGATAAACATTCCCTATTTTCAGGTCTTCCGAATGCTATTCCATCTTAATTGACAATACTATTAATAATTAATAAGAGTTATGGCGTACAGCTTTTATCTTAATGTGGCTTTTAACGATACATTTGTATTCGAAAGACCATTTCGATGTAATTTCAACGGCACTACCGCCTCGCTAATGGATAAATATCGACTAGTTGTTTAATTTTAAAATTTATGAATAATTCAATGGATTGGGCGTTCTTTTTCAGCGTCACTTAATGCTTAGATCACGGCGTTTGATTTAATTTGGGTAATGACGAGATCGAACGTTTCCATTAGTGTAATTGGGCGGCTACTCATGAGACGGTCGAGATATCAAAGTGTCGTCCAGCGAGCGCGACTCGCCACTCGCGCTGAGTTGAGAGCGAGCGACTATAACTACACAATACAAATTATTAAGAGTGCTCGGCATCACGGGAACGCTTTCAGAAGTAATGAATTAGAAAAGTTGCGCAGCACTCACGCGGATTGAGCCGCGCGGCGGCGACGGCGTCGGCGCGCCGCTCGCTACAACATTACTTTAATTAAATCTATTTGAACAACAAACTTTAATTAAATTTCATCCAGCAGTTAGGCGTCGCGGAGGAATAATCGCGCAATTAGAGCGGCCGTGAGCGTCGCCTTACACGCTCCCAGTTAATTAACTCACTTGGGCCGACCTATCCGACTAACGGCGCGCTGTGTACCCGACACTACACCCTACACTACTACGGAAATGTGTTTATTCTCATCTCGCCTACATGCATTTTTGGCAATACTCACGAATTAATTGCAGTATTTGGCACTTTCTCAAAATAATAGACTACCAGTAACACTTACGTATTTTTGAAAGTTGTTTTCCTTACAGAGTAACGCACAAGCAGCTTGCTTTAAGCTTATAAAGCACGCAATTTAGGAACATTAAAAACCTACATTTTCATTCGATTAATCAGAAAATAGTGGTCATAAACCGTTGAGAAACGAGTGTACTGAGTGGCACAGCATTTGCACACTCCACCCTAAGCCGGCCGACTTATTCGATTAATACTCTAGCTACACAATGGGTTGGCGCTTAGCACTATGTGTAGCGCTTTCATTGTGCAAGTTTAATTGTTTTTACAGCCGACATGTATTGTGTGCGATGGAATACTTAGAAATAGCCATACCGTATCATGACGAACTGGCCATTCCATTTGGAATTAGGTACTAAAACACTTTAGTGACTTTAGCATGCGGGCCCCCAAAACATTGTATCGATTACGAGTGTTTTTATATCTAGAATCGAGTAGAATGCCAATAATATACAAGTATCGCATATCTACTAAGTGTTCGTCTGCTGATCCATTATGCGCACATCGTAACGTATAAATAAAGGCAAAAACTCACAAGATCCATTAAAAGTATTGCTGCGATAATTTGGAATGGTGTGGATACGTCGTCGTCAAGTATATTTACCAAAGTCACAAAGTGAGAAACTTTCAGCGATCAGCGTTTTACGTAGATTAAAAATATTTCTTGAAAACTAACCTAGCAGTACCTACGTAGTCGTACCCACCTACCCCAAAAATTACTTATCTATAATAAGATTAATAAGTTTGCTTCAAAAATGAGAAACGAATTCAAGACTTGGACGTGCATGTAACTGGGCTGCTCCATTTTTGCTTTCAACAAACGTACGGCAGGTACGAATTTTTCGAAAACATCTTGGTAGGTATAGGTATAATTTTAGTGTTTTTCATTGTCTATAAAAATAGTTCTCGTAACATCCAGTCTATTCTATCGTCGCAAAGCACTTCCGTAAGAGAGTGAGCGCTATAAAGGAACTGAGTGAGCGCGTTGACCGACACTCTGCTCAGCCGAGATTTGACCCCACTCACTTAACGTAACTCAAACATGAATACCTAATACCCAATTATGAATTATTCAATACTGCATTACTTTTTTATCATCAAACGTACCATTATTTTACTTTTATTGTTAATTAAATCACTCATATTATGGATCCAGAAGTGAAATCGATAAAAACGAAAGAACGAGCTCAGAAAATGTCCTCCATATATTTTATTTTATGCCAAAATTTATTAGTCGTAAAAATAAATATATCCTTGCTTTATATGTATTTTTAATGATATGATTGGACTCATTTTAGAATCGCCGTACTCGGGTGTATTAAATATACTAGCTGTTATCTCAGTGAAGCTGTTTGGCAATTTTGTTGAATTTATATTCCAAAAATATATTTTTACTTGACATCTACGTGGGTGGCGAATAAAGTGGACGCAACCTTCGTTTGACTGCATGCATACAAATTTTTGTGTGGCTTCTAGTTACTTTGGTGAGCACCATCCAATATCTATAACTGAAATGGCCCATCTAAGTAAAACGATTTTTCGTCTATGAATGACTCCTTAGCGCATTCAGTAGGAACGACAGACAGTAGGTAACTACTTACTTACATGAAATTATTTTATGCAATACCTAATGATTCGGTGGAATTAATTAGCAAAACATCGCAAAAAAGCCTTGCCTTTACATATTGTTAAAAGTAATGAACTAAACAAACTATTTTGCATCTTAGTGAATTCAATTAAGATTCACACAAACTTTATTGCGGTTCCGAACCCAAAGTGTTAATCGATATAATAATCCTATAATAATCACGGTAAGAATTTCAATGACGCGCATTATATCGCACATAAACACCCACAATACATGAAAAACACATTTGCACGCGGATGCTATATGAACATTAATACCTAATCCGATTAAATTAGCGTTGCGCTGACCGTGGCAGTAGGTACTGCAGCGCTTATTGGCGCCGCGACTTGTAGGCAGCCTTATGAGAACCCCCTGGAATCCACACGAGCTCATAATGCAGCCGGAATAAGATGAACATATATTCTGTTTAATAACATTGCAAAGTAGACACACAACATGCCATGGCCGCTTTTAAGTTTACGTACATGGACCGCATATTAATGCTAGCTGTAATTTCCCTGTTAACACAAGTCTGTATGTTGACTCGCAACTTGATGACATCCAACTTTACTATATTAAACTGACTACATAGTAACGTTATTTCGTAAATGTTCATTAGTAAATTCCTCTTTGAATAAAATAGGAGGCTTGCCTCTGAATATTGAGAGGCAAGCCACAGGGCGATACTCTGAAAAGAGGAACAATAAACCACTCCAAATAGTTGACGAGATATGTGGAACTCAACATTTCAGTTGTGAACTTAAAAAAAAACGGCATCTGAGTCGAAATGCAGGAGTTTCTAATTAAATCCGACGTTACTGCGCTGAATGCCGTGCCCGTGATAAAACGTGGCACTGCGCAAACGCACTCGAGATGGGAATGGAGAAGCAAAAACCGTCGGCATCAACAATAAGTGGGTGCTTCAATAAAATAAGCGGTTCCTAATCACGTAGGGCTGCGACAACTGTGCCCGCAACAGGTATACCTACCTATTGAATAACGGCTACTGACTTCACAGGAAAACTGTGGAGTAACGTTACAAGTGTTTGTATTGGAATGAAATCGATAGGATTGGATTAATTTTTGGTAGAATGTAGCGTCAAATAAAATAATAAATGAGCACTGGAAAATGCATTTTCCTGAGCTTCGTCTGTCTTTGATTGAGAGAATTGGTATTTGAACATTAAATATAAACAATCTACCTTTCCACGTAGTGTTTGAATACTGGTAGAAAGGATATTGGAAAAGTGGCGCTGCTCCACGTGACAGGCGCAGATGCATCTGACTGGATCATAAATTGTATGATTGAGGCTATTGAATCTAAACGTGCTACACAAAGAGCTACAGACCAGGATTCAGGATGTTAAATAACTTCTAATGAATAGGTACAACAAGCAGTCGTAAAAAAGAATTACTTTCTGAAAACCTTTTATATTACTCAATGTCAAATAATAATAATTAGGAAAAGGGTGCAGGGTTTTGATCTTCTGATGTTTTTGTCCGTTAATTTTATCAATATAATTACTTACCAAATATTTACCGAATGTTGAAAACAATCTGCACTATATTTTAGTTAAGATTTGAAAACTTAAATTACTTTTACTTTTCTCATCAACTTAAAGTTTTATTTATGAAAAAATAGATTTTTCAGGTTTTGGAGAAAATGTGGTATTCTACTAATCCATAAGTAATTTACTTTAAATCGATACGTAAAAGGTCTCATCTAAGTATATCAAATAAGCAAAGTGATTCATGATTTTGAAGGAAAAAACAATAAAGCTTTCTATAGAGTCCCTCCTTACGTAGACACAGCAACAAGATCTACAAAACTAACTAGCAATTAACGCAATTCATCTTTTATTCTTGATCTTGTTTCATTCTTTGAAGTAATCAAATCCCCTGTTCAAAGCAAGCAGTTATTTCAATCTTGTTAGACAGTATGGCGCGCAAAAAGCGCGGAATCCGCTGCGCGCGCGACATTTGTGCGCTTGCGACGACCGCGAACGTGCGCGCGCGCTCTCATGAATTTAGATCAATGGGAAAAAAACGAAGAAAGCCATCCTGCTTAGTCTCAGACGACGCTGTCATCATTCTTGTAAGAAACGATTGTTGGTAGTTAGGCAGTCTGGATATGGCATCGGGAATTGCAGTTCTAGATTGCTCGCGCAGAGGAATGTCCCCATAAAAAATCATTTAGAAGTAATTAATTCAATCGTTTCTTCACACTTTTGTTGCTTCCTATACATTTATAAGGAAAAGCACTAACATGATGGAAAAGGTACATTTAACATGATGAATTGATCTTTAACAGCAATGAAGCAAAAAGTTTTCTCATGTCAGTGAGTGATGTGCGACGGTTCTTTGAAAGTTACTACAATTTATTTTTCTCGTTACTATTTGACACGAAATCCAGATTCTGTATCTGTTAGCAAAATGGAAGCGATTTCCTGATTTGCAGTGCAATAAAACCTATATATTCGACCGTTTAACGATATTATTACCTAGGTATTTCTGATCGAGTTAGAGTCCGAGAGGAACCGAACCGATTCATTCAATCAGAAAGAATTTAAAAGACTGTCTAATATAAATCAGGCGCCTATTTATTATTCTGTCTATATACTTGTAATGGGCTGGCAGACTAACGCACTCGAGATAGCGCACCAATTAAACGCACTCCAAGAATGGAAAGTGATGGTTGTTTTTGCCAGTCAGGCAGGCCAGACGCGCTTTGACGAAGCCGAACGGTTCTGGCAATGGCAAACATTCGGCTGCTTTGAACACAGCCATTCATTAGATACATTTTTGTTTTAAAGTATTTCGAGCCCTAATAACGTTATTGTTGTTTGATCTGATGCTGTTTTGCTTGGTTCTGAAGGCCTGAGAGTACACAATTTAAAAGAAAAAATATTTTTGTTAGGTATTTAAAAGCATTGGTCACGATTAGTAAAAGGACATACGTGCGTAAGGAATATGCTGCTAGGCTCTGCATTCATCACCACTGCTCTCAAGACGGTAAAGGAAAACATCTGTATCGCGAGGAAACCGGCATGTCTTGGAACCAAAAATTAGAAGACTAGTGACATCTACCAACCCGCACTCACCACGTGGTGGATAAAGGCACCCTCCGTCTCATAGAGAGGAGGCCAGTGTCCCAGCAGTGGGAATGCAGTGGGAATTATAGGCTGGTTATGCTGTATACTTGCTTATGCTGCATTCATAAACAAAAGCGTGGTCTGTAGTTACAAATCCATTGGAAAAATAATTTCCCTAGTTACTTCATGCACACACCAGTAACATTGTTTATGATAAACAAATAATATTACTATTACAATCTAATTAAAATTCTATCCTTTAAAAACTCGTCTCATCCCTACACTACGGTCCCAACATCCAAAACAACTCCTGAGTTCATCGCTACATATGTAACACTGAACCTTAATCCTCTTTATGTAATCAATTTCATCCTCCTTTGTCTTCACAGCACCTGTAATGTGTATGAAGACATAAAAGTACACATGTACGAAGGAAAAGCTTGCAATAAGCGGGCAAGTAGCGCGCATGATTAGCGGGCAGAGGGGCGGGCAGCGCGGGCGGTTGATTGCTTGCCCAATTGGGCCTTATACGCCGCACATGGGAAATATTTTTAATCAACACCTCCATTGAACTTACGAGCGGTCGTACGTGAGCTCTGTACACAGGGACGTATTCGGACGACTGGAACTAAAACGTCTCTTGTTTAGATTTAGAATTTATTCAGGATGATAAGCGGAAAAGTAGAAAACCTGTTTTCGTCGTTTATAATTTCTTCAGCTAACTTCTTTTCTGCATTTTATGACAATTTTCAATGTGAGAACAAACTATCTGTGAGAGACTACACAGAGAAAAGGAAAACTTTAAAAGTTAAAGAGAGAATCTGGAAAATACCCAGCCATATGAAAAAACTTATTCTTCTGACACAAAATACTACACACAAAAAAGAAACAGCTTCCAAGTATAAAACCGAGAGTCTCAGCTCTTATGAGTCGTAACTTTATGATTCTTGACAACAGTTAACTAAGTAAATAGAATGATTCTAAGGAGTTTTAATAAGAGTGACAGCCTCATTAACATCGGCCGGATCTAACGACGCCTCCAACTTTGCTTGTTACTTGTTAGCCTTTAAATCTAAACACACTGATTGCTGTAGCTCAGTGAGCTTCAGTAACTTGGTGTTCAGCATGGTCACATGGTGTCAAGTATAACGCTTATAATGCTATCTTTAAGTTAAGTTTTAGTATTCTAATACCTATAGTTTTTCAATTTAGAAACTTACTAGAAAATAACAGCGACAAAATGGTGGTTGATTTTGCAGTATGGGCAGATTTTCCGTTTGGGTGGATCGTTCGTTTGGGCGGATCCTCCGCCCAACACGCGTCTTTTACCAAAATTATTAAACAGACCTTTAATTTTCTGTTTTCATTTATTTATTTACGAAAAACTTTGTACAGCCCAGCAACCATACTGGTACCTACCTAAGCCTGGATATAAGATCATAAAAATATATCATATAAAATTATTAAAATTAAAATAAACACTAGTCAGAATCCGTACCTCTCCGGGGTGTAGCTAAGGGGCGCGGATGGCAGTGGGTCGGTGCTTGATTGGCCCTATGAATGTGAGTAGATTGCACCGCGGCCGCGATCGCCGATGCTTCCTCTCGCCACCACACTCCCTATTTTATATTATTTATTGCAAACTTTTTATTTCCTTGCAGCTTTGTTAGTGAAAGAAGAGCTCAATTTATCAGGTGGTATAGTGGTATCTAGCAATGAATAGACCAATCAAATGAGATAATTAAGCAAAGTGTCCGATAGCCGAGATTTGTGCCCTAGAATAACCTCAAAGCCACTGGTACCCTTAAATCGACGAACAAAAACTAAATTAAAATGTCAATCACACTTAACTAACAAACATGTGATAGGTACGTGAGTAATGTTAACCTTTTCAGGTTCAGAAATAAATATAGAATCATCAGCTCGTTCATATTTTAAGACGCAAACATACACCTTGTATAGCTCTGTACGAAATCTCGTAGACCCATGTAAATGTAAGTCACGTTTTCAATAACCTACAGTTTTAGCTTCATAATTTTAACCCAGGCCGATATAAGAGACTGTATTTTGTTATGATATTTGCAGATATGTAAAGCAGGTACGGTTTACATATTAAATTATCTTGTAGCTTTCATATTACTTTTTGATGTTGTTTTTGCATTGTTTCCTATTCATTTTTCACAATAGGAGGAGCAAATAAAAGCCGTTGAAACGCGCGCGCAAGCGGATCACGAATAGGTACTAAGTACCCCTACTCCGCGTTTCACCGACCCTGAAAATGGTTTTTGTTTACATTAACTGCATGCCCGAAATGCACCTGATGACACGAACTAAAAACCTAGAATCGGATAGAAAGTTCTCAAAAATAGCTTTGTTTAAAAACAGCTTTGTTGAAGAAAGTTGCAGAAAGAGTTTTAGGGAGGTATAACCCCTGAGAAATCTTTCTAACCATAACCGATTAAACAAATTTAAACGTCTTTACTATCAGTAATAATGGCAATTGAACCTATTGAACGATATTTGAAAACTTGTGAGGAAGTGAACAGTATCAATATCAGGAGAGTAGGAGTGGTAGGGGTGCGTTGGTGTCGACGGTTCGGGAAGGGTGGTCGCGTGGTCGCGCGGTCGCGGCACGTCATACCACTCCGCAGTCAGCTGAGTCGCGCCGCACTCAACTCGTATTATTAACGACGTGTATTGTAATCACGCGGCGGGCGATCGCCTCCGCCGAAGGTAGGGCGGTATTAAATTCCGACAGCTACGTGATAAATCGAAATTGGAAAAGTTTAATAATGTTCGGTTGCTCCGAAAGCAATAAAACCGTTTATAAACGGGCACGAGCGAACGAGACGGGCGGCAGGGACGCCCGCCTTCGGGACTTTTAGGGACTCTTAGGTGAGTCCGCTCGGCCTTACGGGCTTTAAATTGATTTCGCTGGTATCTTGATGAAGTGATAAAACCGTCACTTGGGATGAGAATGTTCACCATAGATGAATGAGCCTACCAAACGTCTCTATGCGCTTCCAGGCTTCGAAACCACTTGTTAGAATGTGGCATCAAGTGACTCGTGCGGAAATTACTAAAGCAAAACTACTTTTCCTCGTGAATATTAGCTACGGACAGCCCTAAAACGTCAATTGAATTCTTTTTACAATCTAATTGAAAAACTCGTGAATGTGGTGACGCTCGAATTGCTTATATAAACAAAATAACATTTGTGATCAAGAGAATTTTCTATGGTCCTGAATTTCACAATGTGTATCAAAAATGGCTGAAGTTAACATTAATCAACACTTCAATAGCAATCACTAGTTTGCTGGACGTATTATTGATTGAGCTAATTATCAATCAGTCGATTTATCATTATTTACTCAGCTAATAGAATAATTAGGACGCTGAGAGGAGGATAATTGCGGGGGCGGCGCGTGCCCTCCACACCATGTAGGTACCAGCCTCCACAGGACCACACGTCCTCCGATACATTTCCGATAAATCGATACATCTAACTTCTAACAACAATATCAAATATCAATGTTGATGATCGTTGTCGTCGACAAGCCGCAGTACTTGTCATCTCGACTAGCCCGCCATTGTCTAGAAGACGGCGTCAGATTTTTGTAATAAGCAACATGCTGAATATTATTTACATATTCAAATTACTTCTATACAAAACTCCTGTTTTTAATTATAAACTTAATTTGCTTATGATAAATCTATGGAAATTTTTACCTCGGGCTCCAACCCTCTATAGCGTTAAGGGTAGAGTAATTACTTCTTTTCTTCGTAATAAAAACGGATTAAACTTTGCTTAGGGTGGCCCATTCATTTTGTTTACTATTCAGAATGGCTTGTGTTAAGAAAAAACTAATTTACGCTCGCTGTTTGAATGTAGGTATTATCTGATTTGAGATTTAAATGAAATTAGCTGATTACAAAACAGCGAAACTTTACAAAAATATAAATTGGCTAAGTTTGATTGCGGTTTAATCAATTTTAATATTGGATGTTTGGATTCAGTGGTTGTTCAACATATAAAAATAAATGTAAAATAAAAATTGCCTTAGAGTGATTTTGTATCAATATAATAAAGTTATCAGGCTACGTTCTTTAAGGAAATAACTCTTAAAGCCTTCAAATGAGGTAAAAAATACCTATTCATTCTCTCAGAAAAACAGTAATAAAAGTAAGCAGTACGCGTCCTTTAATTTGATTAGTCATTCGCGCAATCTGTCCAATTCCTCCTTCAATTAGCCTGCGGAGTCAAGCGGCGATGTAATAAAAAGAAACACAGACAAATGAGCGCTTAATTCCTTTCACTGCTGGACGCTGCGCATTGATATCAATTATCAGGAAGCTGGAGATGGTATTGTATACGCGAATTGTGCCATAAAGCCGCTAATCCGGGCCCGAGCGAGCCACAATTTGTCCAAACGGTTATGTTATTGCGGTCGGTAAGCTCGCAGCGAAGGCAGCTCGCTACTTACATGATTTTTCTCATAAAATAACTTTCACAAACTATTTGGTTAATTCTATTTACTTTTGGTAATAAAATTTACGGGATGATTTTATATTATTTTATGACGATGTGTGTTTGTGAAGCTAAGAAGAATAGATTGAAAGAGTTGCTTATTGATGCCAATCAGAGGTTTCTCCGCAGATGCTGTAAATATTTGCATACAGATAATTGAGCTGACATGTAAGTACATTGATGGCCGGTTACAATGTCGTCCCAGCTTCAATGTCAGCGGACTCAATTTGTCGAAACTGTTATTGCACGGACGGACAGCCCGCGCCAGTCCAGTTTTATACGGAATCGCCCATAACGGACAGCTCCGGCGGCTCTAACTCCCGGGAATGGACACTTGATTAAGATACTTGTGTCACTTTATTTTGCGATTACATCTGACATGAGGTCGCAATCTTCTTTATTGTTAATTTGGAATAAATCTGCTTGATTAACTTTTTGTTTTACTGAAACTTTGCGCAAATACCATTTACTTAACTTACAACCTATTAAAGGAGACAATGTTGGCATTGGCACTATTAGTCTCTGTATTCATTCTTGAACATATTTGTCATTTAACGATAAACAAACATGAAAAGAAAAACATAAAAGGATTGAGCAAACGTTAGAACACCCACACAAAAGCAGGAGGTGTCAAAGCATCAGATAGATCAAATTTATTTACAGTGCCATTCACACCCAAACCTTGGTCCATCCAATGTCATCCAATCAAACGCGGAATCCAACATTAGACGGATGTATGGGTATTCGAAATTGGATCGAAGATTGTAAGTGGGATTGAAGGACAAAGATGGGCGAGGGGGTGTGAGGCGGGAGGGGGTGGGCAGCCCACGCACCACGTCCGAGCCGTAATGAGTTGAAAGCGGATACTTGTAGCGCACTCAGGGCGCGCGTGTCCGGTTACCCGCCTAATGTTGCCCGGATAAACAATGACGTCCAGCCTTTTAGCGACATTTGTGGACCCACTCAACGCTGGACATAAGCCTAAAAAGATTTTACTATTTGAGATTCTTTCCGATGTACGAAGGAAAATGTCGTGTAGTAAGAAAATGTGGTGACGTTTTGTCTGAAAAAGTTTTACAAGAGACTATGTAGCCACCTAGCCAACTACACGAAAGGTAAACAAAAAATCTGGGAAGTAAGTAAAAATTAAAGCATGAGTTTTTGGTGTTAAACACAACAGTAACAAAATCAAATTTTATCTGCCTCGTTCTTCAAACCCAAAACCGTTCTTAGATTGTGAAATTATCACCTCAACTACCTGATACCTATATGCAGGTAGGACCATTGTACATACGTATCGCAACGACACGTTACTATCGTGTGTAAGCCCACTAGCATTAGGTAAGTGCCGAGCGCCGCTGTGAGAGCCGCCTAGTCAAATGTAGAGTGACGGACCATCATTGCTCCATTAGCAGAGAACGGTCGAGGGCCGGGGGAGTCCGGGATGTTTGATACGCCATTACTTCATTAGCAGCCTTACGCTGTCATGAGCCGATTATTTAACAGCACTATACATGGACATCTCTAAAAGCTAATGGATAATGTTAGTGGTAATTATTGTTTACGTAAGAGCCGAGTTAAATATCATGTTGTACAGATATTGTGAGAGCTTGTTGCTAACGTGCTGAGAAACTAATAATTGAGGATGTAGTTTTCATTTTCTGAGATATAGGTAAGTTTTGTGATGAATAGTTTTTTTGGCCTTTATTAATTCAAACCACTCGGAAAAATTAAACTGCTTGTCATAGGCTGGGAAAATTTAAGGTTCTCGAGGGAAATAACAGTGAATAAGTGCGAATATCCGCACGAAACAATACACCGATACGGGGCATAACGCCAAATTAAAAACCGAATTACATAAAACCCTTCCAAATCAATAAAAAAAGAGAAAAGCTCTGAACTATAAATCGGGAATTTCTTTCAAATATTATTTATCGAAACTAACCATTCATTCGAGATCTTTAGTCATAAATATTGCAAATTCGCGCCTGAAAGAGGGGGCATAGGGTGGTACACTGGGAGTGCGGTCCATTATCCCGAGGTGAGGGCGTCGCAACAGCAAAGACGTTAGTCCGGCTCTGCATCGGCGACTTTATGACGTTATCTCTAACAGGTTCCGTCGCCGGGATGGGGTTGCTTCACTGGTGAAAGCACGGGATCCTCTGTTGTGCCTGATAATTGCCCCTAATGGAAAAGTCTAGTCACTTCGTGCGAAGTGCATTCCAAGTTTTCGCTTTTGCCAGATAGAAGTTATTACTTAGCCTTGTGCAGGCAACGACTTACAGATTCAAATAAGTGTGTTGGTATAGATAAATAGCTTAACAAATGGGTACTCTCAATAGCGACTAATGGATTTCATATCTTCAGTTCAATCCTGCAATAGAAAAAAGGCTCTCTTTAATTTTTTTGCGAAGTAAACAATCTTCTTTTGCCCATGCCATTAAAGGAATCAACCTTTCGAAATTCTTGAAGGGAAATGATACATTAGACATGGCTACTAATACTTTTAGGTATCCCAAGTATTCGCGAGGAAATAAATCGGTGCGTGCGTTGAATTCGTAAGCAAATTGAGCGGATATGTTTATGTACGCATTGACTAGTGTGTGTGTACTTAGTAACTTGACAGAATGAAAAAGCAAGCAAAATCTAATACACTTACGAGCATCTTACAGCGCATACATATTTAACACGCATATTTACCGATTGGCGTGGATCAGCGGGAGTGTGGGTACGTAGGGGGCTGGGGGTAAAGACGGTCATTCAATGAGATTGCTTCTTGCCGCTACTCTCGAGGTAATGGATCCTGCCGAAATAGACTGGATCAAGGAAACACTGCTAGTGCGTTAGTGCACCGAGCGTCCACGCTGCTGCGATAAACAACGCGATGGATGTGGTACGCGGAGTGGAAACTGTACCAACTTGATAAACTGTCCTGAAAATTATAACTTCATGCAATGACTCTTATGCTGACAATTGCTTCTAAACAGAGTCACACAGACAATCAAATATTCATATTTCAAAATTAGCTTCTATACCTACTGAATTCTATCATCTAAAGGCTCTTACATACTTGCGATTCGTCACGCGACGCGACGCGACGCCGCGGCCGCATTGTTCGCCGTGAAATTTTCTCAGAAATTGTTTTGTTAAGGGCGGGTAGTAAGCAAAATTGCCTGTCTTCAATTTGATTTTTCATGAAATTGATAAGACTTAGGTGTAAAATAAAAATAGTATGAGTAACTACATGATATTTCCAAACTTTTTGTGGAACAGAAACACAAAATATTAAAATTTTCTCGATAAAAAAATATCACGAAGTTACCTCTAATTTTCACGTATTTTCGATTTGTACTTAAAATGCTAATGCCTATTATGATAAAAATTAGATGATTATACGTATTAAAACAAGGCAAAAAAAATTGTGTAGGCTTTTTTTTTTATTCCTTTTATTTTTGGTTTTATTACGAATCAAAGCTTGTAGGACTTACGACGTTCTTAGTTCGTGGAAGAAGCCATCTTCCGTCGCACATTACGGGAACTTCAAGCATATTTTTGTTTCACAAATCAGTCGGCGTTGCTCTGTTGAGACGAGAGGACTACGCTCAAATTTTTAGCTGCGCTGAGATATTATTTATTTTCGTAAATAATATTTTCGTAATTTATCACATTCCACAAAAGAAACTGAGACATAGAAAACATGAAAAAAACACTAAAACCACTTCCAAAACGAATATTACAAGTGTTATTGATTGATAAATAAATAAATACCGAGTCTAAATAAACATATAAAATTCAATGTTGTTATTTGAAAACTCAAGATGACATACATTTTATTTGACAGATTTTTGACTGGTATAGTAGCACGGAGTATAGAAAGAAGTAGGTGAAACTAGCGCCATTACTCTGTATTGCGGTGAATTTTCTTGCGGAGAAAATTTACAACATAGCCAACGAGCCCATTCTACGTTCATTTGAAAGTTCGCACTGGAGATTAAATCTTATTGCGATTTACTCAGGATCCAAATTCGTTTACTCCCACTTTTTTTGACAAACTTCTTGTAAGGTGACCCTTAGACGAACAATTGGAGCGACTGACCGCCCCTAAATAAAACTTGCTTAGAATAATACCTTTATTCTTCGGTTATTGGTATAACGAACGAACTCGAACAGATTCCGTATGACTCCGGATTTTTAATTTGTCTGTCCTTGATGTCTTGTTTATATCTCTTTAGTTGACTTTTTTGTCGTAGTTGGGTTTTAGTTTTTACCTGACTACGGCGAAGCAAAAAGGAGGGTTATAATTTTGACCGGTTTCTATGTATTTATCTATGTCTGTTCCCACATATTATCTTCTAAAAGACTCATCAAAATTTGACAAATGAGGTATCGTTGGAAGCTTCTTGATCGTCCGCTGGTCAAAGGCTATATGAAGACACATTAAATTTAAAATTGCGCCCTCTAGGTGACTTATCATGAACAACAAAAAAAATATTTTAATCATACCATGTTTGGTATCAAATGAAAGGTTTTAATTAGCACATTTCAAAAATATATATTATAACCCCAAAAAAAAGCAGCGACAATCAAGACGTATATTGCCATATGTTTATGTTAACGCGTGGGATGATAACTGCCGCTACACGCGCCGCCGCACCGTAAACAAAAAAAACGTCAGACGCGCCGCGTGACGCCACACTGCACGCGACGTGCCACGCCCCGCGTCTCCGTAAATGAGGCCTAAAGCAACTTGGCATGTTTTCAAAGCTACAATTTCAACAGTTACAAAGAGGGACCATACTAAACTTTCTACTAAGGGACTAGTTATAACAAGCGCCCGAGACGCGTATTTTGTACGCTGCGTTTCGGGCGCTCAATAAAATTGTATGAATTCCTATGTAACGAATTATATCAAGCGCTGCAGTCTAAGCGAACGCCCATGCCGGGCGCCGTTAGGCCTGCACATGTCGCAACTTGCCACTCTCAACTTGCATCTCCGTTGTGCGATTTACAAATAAGACTGGGAGAAGGTATGCCGCGGGCATTGCTGCTGCGTGCGCCGCCGTGATGAAACGCCGCGTGTGACGCGGCTATGCCATTCGCGGGCTCCGCCGCAAAAAACGCTCCATTTCAAACAAACGCGTGTAAAATCGCGTCTCCGTAAACGCACTCATACAACGCTATATGTTTGAATTCAGTGCGAGCCGCGCCGCCCAAAGCCACGCGCGACTCCTCGCGTCTCCGTAAATGAAACCTAACCGTGCCCTTGACGCTTGGACGCGAGTTCCTTTTTCACTATTTTTCCTTGTCATTTTCTCCGCATTAGTAATAAACTTAAAAGAAACACGGTTCAAAAGTTACAACAAAATGTGGAAATCTTGTTGCGTTTGACGAGCGTCTAAAACGCGCCGGGCGCGCGCCCAAAACACAGCGCAGGTACTGAGCGCGTACCTCGGGCCCTTGTTATAATTAGTCCCTTTGGTACTTTGGCTCCCATTTACATAGATGAATAGATGTCAATTCTTTTAGTGGTGAATCCGACAATCCTACATTTATTTCTTTTGTACAGAACTCGGCCTCTTTTCACATGTTTCAAATATTTTCGAAGGGGATTGTTCGCGTTTGGCGCAGGAAAGGTTTTCATGACACATGCCATATTCGTTGCACAATACAGTGCAAAATTCATTATACGAATATTATTTTTACTTGGGTATCACTTTGCACGATCCTCCAAAGAGAGAAATCCACGATATAGCATTATATTTATTACTTGGTAACACAGTTTTCCACAAAGACGTCATTAGGTACAAAATGTACAAGGTCCTAAATAAAATTTGGTAACATTTAAATTTGAACTTTTTCACGTCAACATTGAGTTTCTAGTTCCAAAACATGAACATGATCTATAGTTCTGAATTCAAGCTTAGCGTATCGTATAAGCAAAATAAACTACAGAAGATTGAAATTCGAATTCTATAAAAGCCAGACGAAAAGTTTCTGCTGGCGGGAAGGCATTGTATTTTGTTTTCGTCGTGTTTAATGAGAGGGGTAGGTAAGGGTTGCGCGGGTGAAATATGATTTTTTGCTGTCAAACTACTCCCCCTTAAAATCCGCGTCGCGCGGCGAATCGCGCCAGTATGTAAGAGCCTTAAAGTGCAGATTTTCATTCTATTTTGGCATATAATTTGAATGTAACTTAGTACGCCAGGTATCTATAATACCCTTTCCGTTTTCAATGTAGACCCCGGCGCAGAAATGTCACCGTGAAACAGCACTCAAAGCAAAGTGCATATCTATGTAGCGAGTGGACATTCGATCTTAAAATAGATTACTGGACAGTACAGTGGACGTTGTTGAATATTCTTAGTACTAATATTTGCATAAGACTAACGAAATATTGTTAATAAATGGTTTGGCTAAGGAATTGAAATAAATCTCAATAATCAAGCCACGACAAACAAGTCGTGTTTCTAATTGTCATGAATTAGGTAAGTCAATGAAATAAACAATGATGTTGGTATTAATTTATTTTTATCTATTTAAACTACATTGCTATTTAAACTACATTGTTCTTATTTAATAAAAGCTAAGCTACTATAATAACTGCTGCATAAACTACTTTCAGAGATCAACTAAGTATTTCTATGGCTTCTTTTATCTACTTAAAATCTCCATAGAACATACTAGTGGCAGACGCCTACTACGTTGCGTAGCGGTGACAGCGTAGCAACCTGTCTACGAACTAATAATTCTATTCTATGAGTACTTAGTAAGTAGAAGCTGCCTTTTTTATTGTACTTCATTATTTTAATGATATTATAGAAAATTACTCTCATCTAAAGGAGAATGGGCTTTTGCCTATGGGGTCTGCCCTGAAGTCCAATAAAAATAAGATATATACCAATGGAAAGAGCTTTTCAAGGGGAACCTTTCCTACTAAAACGACTTTTGTCAATTGTTAGTCAGTTCGGACTAAATTAGTTAAATGGGTGTGAATACTTGGGCATCGAAGTTAAGGAATATCCTTGGCCCAATAGCCATAAGATAAACATTAATAGCATTAGCTTTTTGAGGGGAACTTTTGCTACTAACATGACTATTGCCAATTGTTCGTCAGTTCGAAGTTAATGGCATAAATAGGTGACTGCTTTGGTTAACCGAAGTTAAGGAATTTTCTTAGCCCAATGGCCATAAGATTTACACCAATGGGAAGAGCTTTCCAATGAAAACCTTTGCTACTAACACGACTTTTGCCAATTGTTAGACAGTTTGGAGTTAATGACCTAAATAAGTATTACTACTGGGACACTGAAGTTAAGGAATTTTCTTGACCCAATATCCATAAGATATACACCAATGGAAAGAGCTTTTTAAGGGGAACCTTTACTACTAACATGATTGTTGCCAATTTTAAATCAGTTCGGAGTTAATGACATAAATAGGTGACTACTTCAGTACCGAAGTTAAGGAATTTTCATGGCCCAATAGCCATAAGATATACACCAATGGAAAGAACTTTCCATGGAGAACCTTTACTACTAACACGACTTTTGCTAATTGTCAGTCAGTTTGGAGTTATTGACATAAATAAATGTGACTACTGGGACACCGAAGTTAAGGAATTTTCTTAATCCAATAGCCATAAGATATACACCAATGGAATGAGCTTTTTAAGGGGAACCTTTCCTACTAACAGGACTTTTGCCAATTGGTAGTCAGTTCGGAGTAAATTACCCAAATATGTGTGAATACTTGGGCATCGAAGTTAAAGAATATTCTTGGCTGAAGTTAAGGAATGTTCTTGGCCCAAAAGCCATATGATATACACCAATATAAACAGCTTTCCAAGGAGAGCCTTTGCTACGAACACGACTTTTGCATATTGTTAGTATGTTTTGAGTTAATGACCTAAATAAGTGTCACTACTGGGGCATTGAAGTTAAGTAATTTTTTTGACCCAATAGCCATAAGATATACACCAATAAAAAGGGCTTTTCGAAGAGAACCCTTGCTTCTAATATAACTGTTGCCAATTGTTAGTCAGTTCGGAGTTAATGACCTAAATAGGTAATAAATTGCGCACCGAAGTTAAGCAATTCTTGGCGTCCAATAGTCTAGAGCTTTTTAGGGATAACCTTTGCTACAAACACGACTTTTGCCTATTATTAGTCAATACAGAGTTAATGACCTAAATAAGTGATGAATTTCAATAATGCTTAATTACTCACATTTAGAGCTCTGTAGCTCCTTTCGTACTAACAATCGAGAGAAACGTCATATCACGAAATATTTCCTCTGAAGAGATCTTGCCATTGGCATATATCTTAACTCTATTGGGGGATGCGGCAGGCTTAACGAAGGCTTAACGATTTGTACGGCCGATCGACTCTTAAACACATTGTTCCCAAAACGGCATCTAGGAGGCCAACGTTTTAAAATGTCCGTTTATAGGTTTGCAAGATCATGTTTGCAAGGCTCAAAGTTAGTAAAAGTTATTTCACTGTCTAAATACCTGACTTTCACTAATACTTAATTACTCACATTTAGAGCTCTGTACCTCCTTTCGTACTAACAATCTAGAGAAGCGTCCTATCACAAAATATTAGCCTTGAAGAGATCTTTCCATTGTCATATATCTCAACTCTATTGGGGTACGCGTCAGGCTTAACGATGTGTCAGATCGACCGACTCTTAAAAACATTGTTCCTAAAATGGCATCTATTGGAGACCAATGTTTTAAAATGGTCGCTTATAGGCTTCAAAGTTGATGTTTGCAGGGCACTGAATAATTAAAAGTTATTTAATTGACGAAATACCAGAAATACAATAATATTTAATCACTCACACCTAAAGCTCTGTAGCTCCTTTCGTCCTAATGATCAAGAGAAGTCTTCAGAATAAAAAATACTCTTCTTGATGAGATCTTTCCATTGGTACCTTTATATCTTAACGCTATGGGGTTCCAGGGCAGAAACGCCCAATCTCTTTTTCTTTTCAATAATAGGTACCTACTTTATGTACTTAATCCAGAAGGGAAATCAAGAGAAAAACGTTAAAATTAGGGAGAGATACATAACATTTGGAATTCAAATCTTTAAAATAATAACGTAGAATATTAATAAACACAACGGTAGTTAATTCTTAACTCAAACTTAAAGTTGACGAAATATTTTTAGCACACTTTTTCGCATTAAATGGGAAAATTAATTAATTCTCACGCCTACAGTTTCACGGTTTTATTAAAGCTAAGGTACATGAAGTTAATTAATTGAATTGAAATACCTAGAATTGTATGATCTCACGACTCTTGTGAGAGGAGTACTTCAAACCACTTAGCCTATTGACATAGGCACAATTAAAACATATTATATTGTTCAAAATCATTTTTCAGATAAACCATCGACATACACGACTAAATAAACTTAGGTACACCCTTAGTAAATCGTTACATAACACGTAGCATATAGGTGTTATCGAGTAGTACCTATCGTCACACAAATTCACACAATGGATTCAGTATGGATTGAATTATGGAAGACGCGGAACTGGGCCGTGTAGGTACAAGGGGGAAATGGAAAATGTGTGTCGCCAACTTGGGCCTAACAGCTCCTGGACAGAGTAGTGACGGTAATGGATTGATCAGATACCACTTTGAGTCCACTTCAGCTATACCTACTATTAGGTACCTATATTGTAGGTAGTCCAACTTTATTTAGTTATTTCATTGCTACGTCATTTTTCAGGGAACGGGTTTCTGCAAAATTGTAAGTATGTGAAAGATTACAAAAATTGAATTTGTATTTCGCTTGAAATATCCGTGCGTTATGAACTTATGATTACGGTCTTTAAGATATTATGCAATTATTACAATCGTGTATAAATAAATTCCTTTTGAAAGTAAAAACAACAATTTCTTGTTCTCATTTATTTATTACTTATAAATTGGTCCTTTAAATTAAAGCAGTTTTAATGGTTAGGTAATTGCTTTAAAAACAGAATGTATTTTTAATATGAACGTTAACATGGTATTTACGGATGTTGAAAGTAGGTAGATACAGTAAATTAAACCTGAAGTTTTCCACTTACCTATAGGTACTTGTTAAGGAAAATAAAATACTTTTGGTGTTTTTAATAGGACAGCATAAAATATTAAAATGGCCTTGCCATTTGGCTCTTACACGTATATTGTTGGAAACAGATTTAATAATATTAAATGTCAGTATTATTTCAATGAGAAATTATAAATAAGATTTAAACAAGTAGCTGGGTTGTGCGGTGTTAAATGTTGACATGAGATATTATTTCACTTAACATAAAATTGAAGAAGCATATAAACTTTCTTCTTCGCGAAATACCTACCTAACGTAGGTACTTATCATTTATTTACTGATTTTTTTTTTCTTAGGACCTTTATCTTTTTATTAATTAGTAACAAGTTGTTATGTACCTACATATATTATATATTTTTATAATATAAAATTTAAAATAAATATTAGTTTTAAACATAGCTATTATATTATTTTATTGATTTAAGTACTGAAAAGATTTTTGTTTAGACAAATACAGTCATAACTTCACTACCAATAGTAGCTGAATTAGCGCATGATTTAGGTACCTACTGTAATCAATAGCTTTGCAAAACGACATCGACTAATCAGCTTAATCAATCATTTACAAACATGAAACCCTATCTCAAGATATAGAACAAATAGTTAATATTAGTTATATGAAGGAGTGCACAATAAAAAGAACTCAGCGAGGCTACACAGTCGCTAGTTCATTATCCAAATGGACTACAGCTATTTGATCCACTTATGTGATTGCCTGCAAGCATTATCTCTCCTCCACTGAATGGAAGCCATAAGTCTACCTCGTAACTCTCTCGCTTCTCTTACAATATTTCTATGTACTTACGTTAGCAATAAATATGTATGCACATAAATTAACTATTTAACTAAGAACGTGATATGTGTTGGTAGAAATCTTTCTAACTGGTAAGTATTGGTTGTCGATTAATTGATTGGTTTAGGGAGTTAATTAATTAAAGTCCTCATAAACGGTGTGCTCATGTGATGACAGCTTCTACCTATAGAAAGAAGCTTTAAAGATTATATGGGTAGGTTAGGAGGTTACATAAGGATAAACGGAATAGTTTAAAACTTTATAGTGAAGGTAAACTCGGAATGAGTATATTATGCCTATTTCAGCTACCATGGAAGAACTACATAAAGTACCAAATGGTCTAAGAACAAGGTAATATAATCCGAAGCAACGAGGGCATACCATCGCTTTCAATATACCCATACTCAAGCAATAGATAAGAGAACAATTTCATTATAACTGCTGACTATATCCCACATACGATAGCCTTTATGCTCTTCCTATAGATAAAACAGATAAATACCACACATTTACATTCATTGCTTAGAGTGAATCAAAAGAGTTGGAGTGCTCTGAAGAAATCAGCAGATACAAGATAATGGACCGATCCAATCACTTAGCGAGGTGGACCTCGGTTACTTATACACTAGCTACGTAGCTACTACACTCATGTATAAATTTACAAGGCTCTATATGATTCCCTGCAAGCTCGCCTTTGTTTATCGTTGACGTGCAATACCACACGGATATTGAATCTTGATTCAGTTATAAGCTTGATTAATTTGCTTGTTAGTGTAACAATGGATATGTAACCAATTAATGTTTTGACTAGACTTCCTATTAAATTGAGAATGTGTATACTGTCGAATATTTAGGTACCTACTGGGAACATTGCAGGACCTGGGTCTTGTGAACTTTCAACGCCAAGACCAAAAAATACGTCTAATGCTTCATTACACTATAGATTCCAATGTAGACGTTAGCTTTTGTTGCAAGACAACATGTAGAATGGAGCGTGTGGTAGACACGACAATTTATGCAAACCATCAATTTTTTCATCCTCACATGTCATATTTATTTCTTTAAAATTTCTAATTTCTCTGCAATAACCGATTTTCATCAATTTCGATATTGGCAACACTTTACATTATTAAAAAATATTCCTGATGGGGCTAAGATTACGTGTATGTCCTCCCCTCAAGGGTTTTTTCAGCACGACGCCGAAGAGGCACGCTCTATTTCCTACAATTATTCGTCGGAAATGAGATTTTGGATTAGACCGCCGCCGCCGTCTGATGAAGACGTCTACAAGATGGACCGGGACGAAAAAACAATTAAATGTAGACGGAATTAATACGTTTACATTGGTAGATTTAGTAGGTAAATTATATTCATTGGTTTGGTGGTGGTGAAAAGTTTGCTAGGCTTCAGCTCAGATGTACACCGTGGTGATCAGCAACTCCCCCATGGAGTTAGAAGAATCAAAGGCAAGAAAATATACCTATTCAGGTTTAATACACTTTGTTTTTGTTACGATGAATTTAAAGACCGTTTCAGATATGGTGATGGTGAACCCATTTTAGTACCTATACTTAGTTGGCAAATGATCAGATGAAATAGATGATCAAATGATCAGATGAGTTAGATCATTTCGTTGATTATTCTCCTTATAAATTAACAAAACCTTATAATTATCCAATATCTACTGCAGTTTTACATACTTACTTTAAGGACGCACCCTACCTCAAATTGCTTAGCATGATCCTCCGTTATGCTGAAAATACTGCAGCATTAATTTTGAAAGAAATTTATGTTAAAGTTGAGGATTGATGCTAGGTCCTATGTTTGGCGAAAACACGATTACATAAAATTTTCTCGATACAAAAAAAAAACAAAGTTACCTCTAAACAGAACTATAAACCGCTGGTATTAAAAAAATACTTCAAATTAGATCATGAAACTTTGCATAATAACTGAACTACCTACCTATAAAGCAGGTCTTATGTTTTTTATTTTTTTTAATTACCATTATTTTCACCGTAAAAAGCAATTACCTAAACTTTTCGACGCTTTAGAGCCGCTAGCGCCCCACTCCGTCTCGTTCTCACTCAGGTCGCGAGTAGTAGGTATGGTGCGAGTGGAATAAAATCTGAGGTAGGGTGCGCCCTTAAGTAACAAAATTATAGGTATCATTTACGATTTATTAGGTATAAATGTCATTCATTACAAATTAATTATGACTATAACAGCATTCTTATGGCTACAATACCGTCAAAAGAGTAGTTTAAGTTAGAAGCCTTGTAACTTGGTAGTCATTTACCTTTACAGTATTCTATACACAACTCCGTTAATTAAAAGTTAACAAAGCCGGCGTCTAATTGGATGGTTTATCTATACCTACATATAAGTTAGTGTACGTACACATTCACTGAGTTTATAATAATTACATTATTGTTTGCATATATATACATCTTCAGATGTTATTACGTTCGCTATACAAACTTGAAGATTGAGGATTTCGTTATAAGCACCTAATAGGTTAGAGTAGGTAAGTGTACCAACTCCTAAGTCCATCTGTTACCAGTAAACCATAAATCTCCAGTCCAGCATTCAACCGAAAAGCTACAAGCAAATGACCCGTTGAAATTTTTCTAAATTGCATACAAAATGTCTCTTACAGACTTGTGGGTTCTGACGGCTATTACTTACAACGCAATATCAAATTGCTTTCAATTTATTTCGCAATTGCCGTCTTTGAGTTTCGCTTTGTAGGGGCCTCTGACGTCGGTCCGAGGCAACAATAAAATGTATTCGTCTCCGGAATGTTTAATATGGGGAAAAGTTTAATAACGCGTCCGGGCGGGCGGCGAGCGGCCCTGCAGCGGACCGGCCGGCCGGGTGGTCAGCGCGCCTCACCAACCGACTACGATAAATCAAATTTTTTACCTTCTACGTCGCTGAGAAAAATCCCTATTACATTCACAAACATTTCTTCGACTACCAGTAAAAAATTACCGTCCAATTATATTTGGTGACTATTCTGCCTCGTAGCAATTTTATGTTTTGGGCTCTAGTTTTTATCAATCCTCTACACACGCGCTGTAATTATAACTTAAAAAAAAATACAAGAGTTTGGTAATTACTAAACTTAGGTACTACGTGAAAACACAAAGATATTATACAAGTACCGAACTAAATTTCACAGCCATATTGAAAACTTGTACATAGGCAGGTACATCTACATTATATGTAACCTACCACCCCATAAAAAGTTTGTTTATTAAACTCTTGTAGTTAACGTTTAATAACGTCTTAGCATAAAAATCGACCCACCCATTGTTCCACGGCTTACTAAGGCGATGTGGCGTTCTAAAAAAACTGTTGTAATTGGAAACATTGTGACTGCAGCTCATCAAGACATAGCAACGAAGCCCGGCTCTGGTGTCTGCGCCGCCGCCGACACAATAGCTCCCTGACGTTAATTAAATGTTAACAAACGCCCTCGTCGTCTAATTGGAACTGTTGCCTATTATCCTTACCTTTCGACGCGGAGAATAACTCCCAACCTCGTGAATTGTACTTCAGACTTTTTACTCGGCTTTCTTCAAATTGACTGAGACTCATTGCTTTTGTTTTCAAAAATAAGTAGGCATCCACTCATTCAAACAAAGCTTTTTTAATTGCTTGTACAATCAAGTCGTACAATAGGTAGGTAACTAACTTTATTCGGTCTCTAGAAGATAAAATTAAGGGTTCGGTAACCAAATCATGGGTTTACAGTATGAGGCGAATATTCCCAGTCGCTCCCATATGGATTGCCACCAGGTGGCAATCGGGAATAAAATTCCCAGTTGCCACTCACCGGGTAGGGACTGGGAAGTTATGGTTACACCTGTTGACTGTCTTGAATTTCAGATTATTAAGTAGGTAGGTACCTAATAAAGGAGGAGGTTCCTCCTACTCCTTTAGGAGTATGAGGAACAGGGTGTAAAGTTCACTCATCCACCATAGAAAAGGGAGGATCCTCCGACCAGACGGGTGTTGTGTGTGGCGGGCAACTGCCCAACGATCGATGTTGGATTCTCGTATATACTTATGTCCAGCGCGCGGTAAACTCTAATTGCGCGATGCAGGATTTATGTGACGTCAGGATTTTTGATGCGTAGTTGAATGTGGCGATGTAGATACCGCCACAAGTACAGCAGCGGTCAGAAGTGGAATCCCAATCGTACAGACGAATAGATTGACGCTTCGGTTTAACTTACGACCTTCTTATAATAAGTCATTTCTATACTATATAGACACACACACTCTCATTCGTTTGCAAATGATTGTATTTCATAAATTCAACCACGGGAGTATATGGCATAATAGCTTAGCGGTTATCGTATGTGGGTTTCATGCATAACAAGCCGCGGGTTCGAATCTGACGAGTGGTGATAGATTTTTTTATGTTTTAAAAATTTCTCGAATGATCACGCTATTGACTATAATTCCTTGTTAAGTTGGTCTTGTTCACTAAACTCGTAAAATTTTATGATTATACCCACATAAATAATTATAAGTTAGACGAATGCAGTAAACTTACGACTCGTTCATCTGATTCACCGCCACTAAGTATAACGTTGTTGGTTGGTTGTTATTGTCATTGAGGGATAGTGATCTATTAGCTGTGTTGTGGTTCATTTTGAAAAATGCAACCAAATTTAAATATTGGAATGAAAGCGAATATGATTGCGCTGCGTAAAAGTGGACTTAATAATACATTTATACTTATATCACAATCTGACGAAACCGAACTGAGTGTGAGTATTATGATTTAATTATTTTATCAAACATTCATCTAATTAAAGTAGGTATAGCTGCTGATCTTTGTAGTTATTTTTTTAACTGTTTTATATTTACCTTATGGTCTAATCTAAATACAGGAAAAAATAAATAGTATCAAAGTAAATTTATTTACTTAGATTATTGAATAATAAAATAACATTTTAATAAATAATTTAAAGTGCAATATCTAATTTCAATAATTATAATTATGTTTATAGAAAGTAGGTAATATTAGTATTTTGTTTAGTAGCCTAACAGTACTCCTTTTTGTTTTAGGGAAATACTGTGAGTGGGTCACAAAATATGAAGAAGAATAGCCCTGCCAGTCGAAAGTGAAGTGGAAGACCCCACCCCTGTAAAGAGGCGCAACGAGACATGGTCAGCGAGTATGAAACAACTGGTTTCATACCGACAAGACGTTTTGCCGACTTATTCGACACGTCGTTACGAACCGTGAACCGTGCACTCCACGCTGAAGCTTTGAATCACCGAAAACCAGCTCAAAACAAAAATTTATACAAATATTATAAAGTAGCTGCACCCCGCGGTTTCACCCGCGTAAGTCTCAATCCCGTGGGAATATCGGGATAAAAAAGTATCCTATGTGTTAATCTAGGTAAACTATCTGTTTGCCAAATTTCAACCAAATCTATTCAGCCGTTTTTGTGTGATTGAGCAACAAACATCCAAACACACAAACTTTCACATTTAT
Source organism: Lithophane semibrunnea (assembly GCA_947363905.1). Classification (NCBI taxonomy): domain Eukaryota; kingdom Metazoa; phylum Arthropoda; class Insecta; order Lepidoptera; family Noctuidae; genus Lithophane; species Lithophane semibrunnea. Next base: position 9,814,661 of record OX376192.1, on the reverse strand, counting down.
AATATTAGAACCCAGACCTATATGTCTCACAATCCAATACGTTACGCTATCAGCTATTAGAACTTAATAAATTATAGTGAATTTTAGCAATGTTATGAACCTACCAAGGTCACACGTCATTACGTACTCTTGGGTGTGAAAGCGACGGTATGTTTTTTGTTTCGTTCGACGCCAGTTTGTGAACACATCACACACACCGTTGCAGGTACCGCACACAGACGTAGGTACGGCCTGTGGGTGTTTGAAGCAATACTAATCCTTAGCGTGGGATTGCAATTCTGGCCGCTTACTGTACATACGCAGCATCTTTGAAATACGGCCTTTTGGAGATCTGGTTCGAGATTTCGAAAACGTTTATCAGGATCTTCTAAATCTTCTCTGTAACTAAAAGAGGACCCTGTTCTGTTGTTTGTTTGAAATCATCAAATGACTTCTCCCGCTCTGGACGGAGAGAAAGGGCGTGTCAGACTTTTACTGACTAAAACCCACCCGTGTTCCTTCAGTTGCCTGTTGCCAAGGTCCCGGTATCCCTTTCGGACTTACCCGCAAAAAGAAGAATAGATAAACAAGGTTTATGGAAGAATAAGAGCAGTCAACAGCAAAGCGAATAAGCAGCGGTTAGCAACGTGCCCTTTTTTTGGTTATCTTAGGTAGGTAGGTACAGGATGTTTTTTATCTGTGATAGTACGGGGAAATGTGAATCCGGAGCAACTGTCCTATGAACTTTTTTCATTAAAAAAGATAAGTAGGTAGGTACCTATATGCCAAAATTTTTTTGGTCAAGTGTGAGTGGTCCATTATTTTTTTAAATTGAACTTTTTTTTGATGTTGGGTTTTCGGTTCCAAGCAAGGCGAAGTTACACGTCAAAACGGATCAGTCAATCTCTATAACCTCACCCACCTTAGGTACTTACTTACGATTATTACGTTGGATGCGAATTTGCGATATAGCCTGTCTGTGTTTTGCACAGGGACTTGAAAATACAACCAAAATCTATCGGAAGGAAATCTTCTACTATTAATTTAGTTACAATCCGGGTGGAACGGTAGAAATCGTTGCTAAAACACAAGTCGGTGGCTTTATACGAAAATACAAAACATATTTGGGAAGTCGGTGAACGTTTGAACCCACAAATTATTCCTGCATTTGCTATTGAAAGAAAAAAAAGAAAGAAAAAAAAAATTGTTTATTCTGCACAAACTAAAACAGATAAACAAAATACGTTAAAATACTTAGACAAATTAGCCAAAAGCCTTTTAATCAATACTAAGAACTGACATTATAATAATGGCAACAATTTGTATTTCAATGTCAACTGTCAAGTGCCAGCGTTTTGTTACTGTCAATAGCCAAAAACTCAAAAAACTTTTGTTTTGAATTGGAAACCTAACCTAAACTAGCTACTTTAGAAAACAAATCGAGAAAGCATAATTATTTTATGAATAATTTGGAGTCACAAATATGGCTCAATATGTACCCGGCAGACCCGGTGGAGAGTCAGATTCGGACAGCGACGAGGACTACGGCTTCTACGAAAAGCCGGTATTTATCAATTAATTGTTGATACATTTTAATATTTTTTTAATCACTACATTATTATACTTGTGTATTCAGTAAGAATTTTTTTTCAACCCTAATCATACCAAGTGTTTAGATAATGGAAGGCCTAGATTTGGGTCGATCAAGTTTATTTCCAGCGTTATTGTTAACCTACTAGAGGTCGTAACATCATATTCAACTGTTGAGCCCATACTGCGTATAAGACAGATAGCGTGGTGCATTAAAAAATCAATCAATTTGCCTAGCCTTTTCCCGACTACGTTGCTGTCGGCTTCCAGTCTAACCAGATGCAGCTGGATACCAGTATTTTACATGGAGCGACTGCTTCTGACCTCCACAACCTAGTTAATAGGTAACACTATACCCCTTGGCAAGACTGGTGCAATAAGTCTTATATAATCAATATCACAAGTATACCTTAAAAAAACAAAATGTCTGTTGAAGTATCTATCAAATCTTCTAGGTTTAATTTCATAGGTTCCTACATCTTTGCATAGAATTTGCTGAATGCAAGTACCTAGTACAATAATGAATATTTTACTCTAAGTAAGTCAAAATGTTATCAAGTCTTTCGTCAATTAAAAACACCAAAATAAAACAATTACATTTTTTTATTTCAGCCTAGAAATTACTTCCAATATCAACAGCAGAATGAGAAAAAAAAGCTTGAAATGGACATACAGGAAGCCATCATCGATGGGAATTTAAGGGATGTTGAAGAAATTGTCACTACAAGTAAAATTAATTTTCTTAACATTTTTCCCTGATCTACATAACATTTTTAACACTGGTTAGTCTGCAGAAAATAATTCACCATGGGTGTGATGAGATTTAACAATTAATAAATGTTTTTTGTTATGAGCTGATGTGATAACAATATTACAAAATGAACCCTCATAAATATTAGTCTAGTTCACAAAAGAAACATCTCATAGTTTTTTGGTCATATAAATCCATCACAGCCTAATTTTCAAGTCAAGTGTGGTTAGTGACAAAAGAGGTTTTAAAATTCTATCTATTCTTGATGACCTGGGGGCCTACCACCACAGCTTACAGCAGTATTATTTTAATATAACTTCAGTTTAGGAAAGAGATGAAGCTCTACAGGACGTATAGCTCCATCTCTTTCCCCCACGAAGTAAGATTACAATAATACTGCTGTAAGCAGTGGTGGTAGGCCCCCTGTTCTATGTTACTGGGATTGGTTTCCACACTTACTCCTTCAGTTGCTATTGTATGTGGGCCATGGCAGCCATTGTTGGTTATTCCAACCAGCCCACCCACAAGTAGATTGGGGATCCTAGTCTGTTTAAAATATCTGCAAGAGATCTTTCTCTTGCAGATATTTTGAATATGCGTGGGCGTCACCCAGAGGTGAGGCCTGTGCATCCAAAGAGCACATGCAGAACAGTTTCCTCCTCCAGAAGTTTACTATAATACATACTATATACTCCTGGTTTGTACAGAACCTCCGTGTAAGATCTGGGTGACCCGAGGGTTTCAGTTCTAATCTGGGCGACGCCCATGCAATCAAAGAGCACGTGCGCGACGGTTTCCTCAGACTCCATGCACGCTCTGCATAGAGGACTGTCCGTTATGCCTATAGTGTGGAAGTGTTTGTTTAACGACCAGTGTCCTGTGATGGTTCCCGCCACCAGACGCAGGCCATTCCTGTCCAGGCGTAACAAACGCCTGGTTAGCCTGCCATCCAAGGATGGCATAGTTTCCTTGGACTGCCTGCCGCCCGGTGCCGAGGACCACCAGTTCTCCGCTTGGGTATGGGTGAATTCCTGGAGCCACCTGCGTATTTGGTTGAAGGGGATAGGTACGTTGGGCCCATACACTGACGTGCTAGATGCTCTTCTAGCAAGCTCGTCTGCTGCGTCATTGCCCAGCGATCCACTGTCCTTTAATCCATTGTAGTGTCACTTTGTTGCAACCGGATACTGTTACTCGTTCTAGTGCATTGTGACATTCTAGTGTAAGCTTCGAGGTAATGTAATTTTTCTGTAAGGATTGGAGAACTGAGGCACTGTCGGGGAATATACGTATATCGGTGGCCGTAACACTCCTGGCTTCTATGGCATAGGCCGCCTGTATGATGCCCACACAGTCCGCCTGATAAACAAACGGTGTTGATCATTCCCAGCGGGCTGGATATGTTAATGTTGAGATCGTGTGAGAAGACTCCGACTCCTGTACCGGAGTGGGTCTTCGATCCGTCGGTGTATACTCTCATCTCTTTTGGTCCTGAGTAGTCATTCTGTTCTTCTGTGAGTACTATACTGTAGTGTCTTTGAAAGTGGTGTGTCTTCGGGGCTTTATCTCAGGGTGATGCCATCATGTGTGGAAATGTTTGTTTAGTGAGCGATGTTTGTTTGATGGTCCATAATGGCTGTAAACCTGGTATTGTTTACAACTAATGATAAAATCTTTGTTTTATTTCAGGATTAAATAACAATGTGAATGATAAGTTAGACAGTGGCTGGTCTGCACTCATGCACGCATGTTTCCATGCACGGGACGATATTGTTAAATACCTTTTGGAACAGGGTGCTGATCCCAACTATCGTGTTGGTAAGTTTAAATATATTGAGACTCATTAAAAACATAACTATCAATTTTATTTTTTGTGTTTCACAATCTTGTCCAAATAAATTTTATTCTATTCTATTTTATCATATTCATTAATGTATATCCCAGAAAAGAGACATGTTTTAGTATCCTATTTGTCACTGGTTATCTGGTTTGTGTAGGATTGTGCCTTTGCATAAATTGTAACTACAACTGTAACTACAACTAGAGAATAGAATAAAATAATTATAACAATAAGGTAAACATGTCAAAGCAGTATGATTTATATTATCTATACTAATATGTTGGGGTTTGGAACGAAATCATAGCGTGATCTAATATTAATTTTTGTCAAGAGTTGTTACCGCGCTCGATAGATGGCGTTGGCGTCGAATTAGATCGCGCTATGGTTTCGTTACCGCGAAAAGTATGAGAGATCAGAATTTTATTTTTTTTGTGTGAACCTATTGTGAACCTATTGTGTTCTTGGGATTTAATATACGCTATTATAACGATATAGTGCTATATTATTTATTCCTCGCCGTAATTGGACCCTTCTTAGTGAAGTAAAAAAAAATACATGGTCCTTCGAGCCGGATCGGTCGGGAGTGTGTGTGGTGGTTTCCAGAGGTGGTAGTGTATCACCACCCTTCGCGTCGTTACTGGGCAGTGGATCGCTGTCCAGATCAGCCCCTTCAACGGGCACCAGGTGAGGTGTCCAGGAGTTGGAGGAGGAACCGATTGGAGCCGGGAGCAGCCAGGTGGAGCGTGGACGCAGCCAACCTGGTACCCAGCAGTCGGAGGATCGTCGCGAGGGAGGATTTAGTCGAATAGAGGGCGCCATTTGTATGGTGCAGTGCTGCGCGCTGCGAAGAAGGCGCTTGCGGCTCGTGGTGCAGTACAGCACGCGTGCCGGCTGTGGCTCGGGTGCAGTACAACAATAAAGTGTCAGTGAGTGAAAATAAAAAATCGTGAGTACATTTGAATTATAACTTAGATCAGGAAGTTCAGTGTTTACATCAATCAAGAATCTCAAAAAACTGGGCGTAATTTGAACTTTAAATTTAACATTAACTTTAATGGTTTTTATTAGCTTAGGACTCGTAATTGTTTTATGTGAAAAGCGGTTCTGACGGGGAATCCATGCCCGATTTTAGAACCAATTAAAAGTTGTTCCAAACACTTGTAATTTTGGGATTTGTTGGATAACTTTAAACATAAAACAAATCTATTTTTGTGACTTGTGTTTTGATTGTGTGGATAAAAGTTGTGCCATAATTGTTGCAAAATGGAGTCGTTCTGTAGTATACAGGAAGATGTTAGTTCTAAAATGATTAAGGCTAGATCAAATTTTAAGAAAGCTCCTAAAGACCGTTTAACTACTTCATATTTAGAGACACGACTTGAAAATTTGGAACAATTGTGGAACGCATTTACTTCTAATCATAAAGAAATATTAAGCACGATAAAAAAAGCCTGAATTGGCTAATTCGAGCTATGTTAAAAATAATCTTTATGATGAAGTTGAAGAATTTTATGTGGATTTTAAAAGTGATTTAAAGGAAATGTTATCCGAAAGAAAGTTTACTGATTCGCGTACAGATTCTAATACTTGTTCTAAAACAGAAGGGAACCTCAGTAGAGTAAGGTTGCCTGAAATAAAAATTCCCTCTTTTTCGGGAAAGTATTCGGAGTGGCAAACATTCAAGGATTTATTTGTGGGTTTGGTGCATGAAAACAAATCTTTGGATGATGCTCAACGCTTATTTTATTTAAAGGGTCATTTAACAGGGGAAGCTGAACAGTTGTTACGAAATATTAATGTTACATCAGACAACTATAAAATTGCTTGGTCTAAGTTAGAAAAAATGTACAACAATAAAAGGTTTCTGGCAAATAGTATAATGAAAAGATTGTTAAGTCAAAAGACATTATCGTTTGAATCGGCATTGGAAATAAAGCGACTTATTACGACTACTGTTGAATGTTTAGAGTCAATTAGTAATTTAGGGGTAGATGTGTCTTCCTGGGATCTGATTGTGATACACATAATTAGTGGAAAGTTAGATAAAGAGACCAGGAAAGCGTGGGAACTTAATGCGGCTTCAGACGCAAGTGATGAATTACCTACCTTTAACCAGTTTTCGGAATATTTAAATAGTCGGTTTAGAGGTTTAGAAAATTTAGATAAGGTCGATAACAAAGATAGACATTCAAACCAAAAAGGGACTCAGTCGTTTCACGTAGTAAAAAAGTCGGTTGCATGTGCGTTTTGCTCGTCAGCCGATCATAAAATTACGTCCTGTCCTAAGTTTGGAAAGGAGTCTAATGACGCTCGGCGTAGTTTTGCTCAGGAACATAATTTGTGCTTTGTTTGCTTATACAATAATCACTCTGCTAAACATTGTAAAAACACTCTCAAGTGCCAGGTGTGTAAACGCCGCCACCATTCTTTGTTACACCCAACAGGTGTTTCTGGGTCTGATATGGGCGAAGGTAGTAATAGGGCTCACGAGGAAACCTCATCGTTGATGAAGGAGGATAATAAAACTAGTAACGTTGAAAGGGCCGCGCAAGCGGAGGGGTCGAGCAAGCCACTGGTTTCCTGTTTATCCACAGGAGGCGGTCGGAAAACCGTCTTATTAACTACTGCTTTGATCGAGGCGAAATCTAAAGACGGCTCGTATCGACTAGTTAGGGCTTTGCTGGACCAAGGATCACAGGGTTCTTTCGTTACAGAATCCGTGGTACAATATTTGGGTTTAAATAAAACTCCATCGCGACAAACGGTGATTGGGGTAGGTGGGGAAAAAAGTGCGACTGCCAAGTCCACTGTAACCCTTAAAATGAGATCTAGAATAGATCCCACGGTCAAGATAACAGTCGATGCTTTCGTTTTGAAGTCGGTCACTGCCCTTCTCCCAGTTACGAAAGTAACTAGGGTAGAATGGGTTGACTTGGCCGATGATGATTTGGCTGATCCAAAATACGATAGGCCTAATAAAATTGATGTTTTGTTAGGTGCTGAAATTTACAGCCAAGTCATCCAAGAAGGAATCAAACGAAACGTAAGCGGAACTTACTTGGCACAAAATACCACGTTAGGGTGGATATTGTCGGGTACCTTTGAGTTGGAACACTCAAATTACCCTGCACATATTACCGTGATGCATTTAAGTCTTGATCCCGATGAGTTGCTTCGAAAATTTTGGGAGTTAGAGGCAGAACCATCGAGAAAGAAAACGCTAACGGAGGACGAAAATAACTGCGAAAAATTATACGCAGATACAACAGAACGCGACAAAGGTGGCCGGTATATAGTAAGGCTACCATTGCGCGAGGGGGACCCGGTCGACAAGGTTGGTGAATCGAAAGTTATTGCTGAAAAAAGATTAAAGTCGTTAGAAAGTAAATTCAAGAAAAACAGTAAATTCAAGGAAGATTATTCGAAGGTTATCCAGGAATACTTACAGCTAAATCACATGAAAAAGGTTTTAGAAAATGACAAGAATAATCCGAAAGCTATTTACTTACCACACCATGCTGTTGTCCGGGAGGATAAAGTAACGTCTAAGGTTCGCGTCGTATTTGATGCCTCCTGTAAGGGATCAAAGGGAGCTTCACTTAATGACTGTATGTTAGTTGGTCCTACATTGCAGGCGGAACTTCGTCATACGATTATACGATGGAGAACGCACCGAATATGTCTTGTAGCTGACATAATAAAAATGTATCGGCAGGTGTTAGTTCACAAAGAAGACTCAGTACTACAAAGGATCCTCTGGAGAGAAAGTCCTGAAAAGGAAACAGAAGTGTATCAATTAGAAACGGTAACATTCGGCACGGCGTCGGCACCATATCTGGCAGTACGGTCACTTCAACAGGTGGCGTACGATGAGTGCTCAGATCAGCCCGAAATAGCCAAGATTATTCTAAACGATTTCTACATGGACGACGTGATGACAGGGTCTGAAAATATAAAAAGCTGTTTTAATATTTACACGGAATTAAGCAAAGTGTTAGACAAGAGAGGTTTTCCATTACAAAAATGGAGGAGCAATAGTCAGCAATTACTGAATAAAATAAGGGATGGGAAAGAAACTACAGAGGAAGAATTAAGGATAAAAATAGATGATGTAACGAAGATTTTAGGACTTACCTGGAACTCGAACAAAGACTTCTTTCAGTATTCTGTAGAACTCCAACCGTTGACTGCACCTGTAACGAAAAGAAAAATTATCTCCGAGATATCACGTCTATTTGACCCTTTGGGTTGGTTGGCACCAAGCATTGTTTTAGCCAAAATATTTATTCAGAAATTATGGTTAGCGGGATTAGAGTGGGACCAAGAAATTCCAAAAAACTTAGTACAAGAATGGACTACTTACCATCATAGTTTGGCCAATTTGGTGAATGTTAAAATCCCACGATGGTTGCAACAGGAAAGTAGCAATTTGAAGGCTGAATTGCACGGGTTTTCCGACGCTTCGAAATTAGCGTATTCGGCAGTCATTTACCTGAGAGTAGTGGATCACAAAGGGGATATTCACATTTCATTAGTCACGTCGAAAACGAAAGTAGCGCCCGTTAGACAAGTGTCTATTCCACGATTAGAACTTTGTGGTGCTGCTCTCCTTGCTAAATTAATAGTGGAAGTAGGAGAAGTATTGAACATACCACGTGACAATTGGCATGCATGGACCGATAGTGAGGTGGTGCTAGCTTGGCTCAACGGACACCCAAGTCGCTGGAAAACGTTCGTCGCAAATAGAGTTTCTGAGATTTTAAGTCTGTTAGATACGAAATATTGGTCTCACGTATCAACGAAACATAACCCCGCAGATTGTGCATCTCGTGGAGTTTCCCCAGCTGATCTTGAATCTACGGCTTTATGGTGGAATGGGCCGGATTATCTAAGACAGCTGGTGGTGGAGTATAAAAGACCCAAACACCTTATCACACACTTAGAAGAAGTGAAAGTTCACACGACTTCTTTGGAACGTGAAGGTTTGTTTAACTTTTCGTCATTCTCCCGATTAGTCCGAGTTGTTGCTTATTGTCGGCGATTTTTAAATCTAAGGAGATCAGTAATAATCAGACATAATACACGACATTTATCCAAATTAGAACTTGAAGTTGCTCTAGAAACATGTATCAAAAAATGTCAACAAGAATTTACCGAGGAAATGGAGGATTTAAAGAGTGGTAAAGTAGGAAAAAGGTCCGGTAATTTAAGGTCTTTAAATGCTTTCGTTGATTCAAAAGGAATCATAAGAGTTGGAGGGCGACTTGAGATGTCTCAATTAAGTTATAATAGAGTTCATCCTATATTGTTACCAAAGCAGTCTTTTCTGACAGTTCTATTAGTGGCAGATGCTCACGAAAAGACGATGCATGGTGGTCCGCAACTTATGGTGACATACTTGCGTTCCAAATATTGGATTATTGGTGTCAAGCAATTGGTTAAAAAACATGTTAAAGGATGTATTAAATGCATTCGATATTCGTCTAAAGTTAGAACGCAGTTAATGGGACAACTGCCTTCGGCATTTCTTACACCTAGTAAACCATTTCTATATAGTGGAGTAGATTACGCTGGCCCTATTAACATTCGGGTATCGAAAGGTCGAGGTAATAGGTCCTATAAAGGCTATATAGCATTGTTTATATGCATGGTCACTAGAGCAGTACACTTAGAGGCGGTCAGTGAACTAAGTACTAGAGGTTTCCTGACAGCTTTCAAAAGATTCGTGGCAAGACGTGGTCGATGCAGTGACTTACATAGCGACAATGGGACAAACTTTGTGGGAGCGTCACGCGAGTTACTCTACTTATTTAACGAAGAGAAGTCCAACCTCAATCCGGAATTAGCAGAGTACCTCGCTAATAATGGCACAGATTGGCACTTTATCCCGCCCCACGCACCTAATTTTGGTGGCCTATGGGAGGCAGGAATTAAATCGACCAAGTACCACCTTAAAAGGGTTATTGGGAATTCGACACTGACGTACGAAGAGATGGCAACAGTGCTAGCTCAAGTTGAGGCTTGCCTCAACTCCAGGCCTTTATCGTATGTCGAGGATCAAGATAAGTGTGTCATTTTAACGCCAGGGCATTTCTTGATCGGAGAACCTCCAGTTTTAGCACCAGATTCAAATTACGAAAGATCCAATGTGAGTACCTTAAAACGCTGGCAGCTTCATCAGAGGATGACGCAGGGTTTTTGGCGTCGTTGGTCGCAGGATTATTTAAATCAATTCCTGCAACGTCATAAATGGGCCAATAAAAATCCAGAACCATCAGTTGGGGAGGTCGTGTTAGTAAAGGAAGACGGTTTGCCTCCAGGCAAGTGGTTATTGGGTAAGGTTGAACAGACGCATCCGGGTCCTGACGGAATTACTCGGGTCGTAACCATACGCACACAGGCTTCAGTCTTTAAGAGACCTACCTCTAAATTGTGTGTGTTACCTATTTGCCAGTAATCAGTTAAGTTAAGGTCAAGTTTAAAATTTGTTGTACTTAACATTTGTTTTATTTTATTATTTTTCTTTGTTTATTATAATGTGAAACCCAGGGTATGATATTTGTTCTGATAAACCCTATATTGTGTTAAAACCTACTACCAAGGACGAAAACTTTTATTTAAAGGTTTCCGGTCATGGTCAGGCTTGATATAAGCCGGACGTTTGTCACGGTGGGCGGTAATTAAGGACATTTTGTCAATATGTCCTTGGTGGGCGGTATGTTGGGGTTTGGAACGAAATCATAGCGTGATCTAATATTAATTTTTGTCAAGAGTTGTTACCGCGCTCGATAGATGGCGTTGGCGTCGAATTAGATCGCGCTATGGTTTCGTTACCGCGAAAAGTATGAGAGATCAGAATTTTATTTTTTTTGTGTGAACCTATTGTGAACCTATTGTGTTCTTGGGATTTAATATACGCTATTATAACGATATAGTGCTATATTATTTATTCCTCGCCGTAATTGGACCCTTCTTAGTGAAGTAAAAAAAAATACAAATATTATAAAGCTGAAGAGTTTGTTTGTTTGTTTGAACGCGCTAATCTCAGGAACTACTGGTTGGAATTGAAAAATTCTTTTTGTGTTGGATAGTCCATTTATCGAGGAAGGCTATATAACATCACGCTACAACCAATAGGAGCGGAGCATAAATGAAAAATGTTGCAAAAACGGGAAAAAATATTTCTTTTTGAGAGCTAACCGGTTTAAGTTACGCAAATATCATGTATGATGGAATTGTTCCTCATTAAAAGTTCTAAAAAAAGTCCGCGACAGCATATGTCTAATCTTTTAAGATTGACTCACTATAACCATTTTTAAGGTAATCAAATTTGTTCAAAACTAATGCATTATTTGCGAAGGAGTTTTATCAACATAATATTAATTCTTATTCAAATAAATAGTTTTAACATCAAGTTTCATCATCTTGTTTTTTCATCATCATTATATAGCAGCAAAATACTTTTTAATTCATTCGAATCGGACATTTAATTCGAAGTAAACATGAATATAAAAATGCAATACGCGAACCGTTCGACGCCGGCGCGACATTCCCTATTCTAGAGAGGAGAGGATGGGCACACGGGTAGACCGTGAACTGGAATAGGACATAGGATCCGTTTTATCCCTATATTCCCACGGGATCGAGATCTACGCGGGTGAAACCGCGGGGCACAGCTAGTCAAACATAAGGTTAAATCTTGATATAAACAACAAAATTTTACAGATTCCATGACACCCATAATGAGTGCATGCTCAAACAGCAGTGCCAGCGATGAAGCTATATACAACATTGTGACAGACTTGATAGAAAGGGACTGCAAACTGAATTGTATTGACAACTATGGACAAACCCCTTTAATGAAAGCCATTGGATGTGGCAGAGTTGCTGTTGTGCAGAAACTGTTAGATCTGAAAGTAAATATTGAAATAAGAGATTTGCAGGGATGGACAGTAAGTAAAGTTTAGTTTTCATTCAACCCAAAAAATCAAAGTTATAGGAACAGAATTGTATAACCATGGGAATTTGTGGTGAACGACGACGAAAGGTGAACCACTTTTCAACCTTATTACTAAGGGCATAAGGGTGAAAAGTGGTTCACCTCTCAATGGAGGTATTTTCCTTATGTGATAAGACCTTGTAGGACAATTCCTACAAGGTCTTATCACATAAGGAAAATTCAACCTTGGCATTAAAATTTTATTTCTTGACGTTAGTATAAAGAGAGACAGGGTTAGACTGGAAGCCCACCCCAACATAGTTGGTAAAAGGCTAGGCAGATTGAGTATAAAAAGAGATAGAGTGTAGTACTCTATCTCTCTTTTGTGATGGATAGTTCTACAATAGTTTCATATTTGGCATCCTTGACATGTTTATAATGTAGACTGGGATGCCTCTAGAACCTACTACATCTACAATATCCTTAGAATAAGCTGGCTGGGGGGGTTTATTAAAATTTAAAGCTTACTTCCATTGTAACAATTTGACTTTGGATACATACAATCTTCATTTTGTAGCAGTAACAGCAATTTTCTTTGTTCGAGTAACATGTAATTGACTATACTTGTGGTAATCATTCAATGGTTCAGCCTGTGACACCCCAAACTTGATAATAATTGATATGTAATGAAATTGCAGGCAATATTCTGGGCCGCTCACCACAATCAACCAGAAATATTAGAAATCCTAATAGCCCGAGGTGCCAGAATGACCGAAGTTGACAAATATAACCGCACAGCTTTAGACCTGGCAGAGATACACGAATACAATAACATTATTGAAATATTGAAAAGACATCTTCAAATTCCGGACGAACATGAAGACCCCTTTTATATGGATTTAACGTCTTGGCATGAGTTTTACCCAGGAATTAAGACAGGAGAAAGGTATTTAATTGTAATAATTTTAAGTAAATTGGCATTAATTGCAGCAGTTATGGCTTCTTTTAGCGCCGTGTGTTGCTTAATATCAACCAGCTTGACACTTGTTCTGATCTTGATTGTTTGTCTTGGAATCCTAATTTAATATTATAAACTAGCTGTTGCCCGTGACTTCGTCTGAGATACAAGATGAAAAGTAGCCTATCTCCTTCTCCAAGTCATGGTTTACCCATGTGCCAAATTTCATCCATATTCCTTCAGCCATTTAGCGTAAAAGCATAACACACAAACAAACTCACTTTCGCATCTTGTCCTGATTTAGGACATAAGATACTTTTTATCCCGATAGGCGGGGATCCCGCGGGGCGCATCTAATCATTTATATATTCTTGTAAATATGTATATAATAGTTTATGAGACTTTACATCTTACATGTTAATGACTAAAGCGATGTAAACTGCGGACGTCATAACCCTTCATTATACTATTATGGTGCAGTTAAAAACAGCCTGTTTAAAATGTGATAGCAATATTTCAACAGTGAAATTCATTTTTCTGTAAGGAGCTTAGAGGAAACACTGTATTTACAGGCCAGATTACAAGAGCGAAATCCCGCATCTATTATATGGTATGCACTTGGAAAATTTCACTACCATCATTATGAAGACTGGCATGGATTTGAGAACGTTCCTATTACTTGAAGAAAAGGATATGATAGATTTGGGAATGGATTTACCGTACGAACGACAAAGGCTAAGGAGTGGCCTTCGAAGCTTTCATAAAAGGAACTGGAAAATCAAAGCTGTGGTTGGAATGAATACTCAAAAACCAGAAAATTTTAGGTACCTATGAATATTATATAATATAATATTATATATAAAGACTGGTAATGGGTTCAATTCCTATTTACTGGAACCTAGTTCTCGGCGAATTGTGAATGTTCAATAGCTGCCTGCTTTTGGGAGATTCAGGTAATATTAACTTGTGGACAAAACGTAGGTAATGAAATGCCGCTGTAAGAGTTCGATTCAAACTGAATGGCGCACGGTGGATCGAAAATCAGCTGTAGAAGACATAGGATCTCGATTTCTTAAATGTTATTTTTTTTGCTGGAAATGACTTCTGCTGATCATTACTGTTCTATAAAATGTCATATGAAGTAAATGTGTGCACAAATGGAAGAGTTATAATTTTTATAAGAAAAAAATGTATGGAGCTAGTATGAAAAATCGAATTATCTCCTAAACGGCATGTTTAACCGTAATATCCTTGGAGGTGGTCATAGTGCTAATTATTTATAATTTTTTGGTTGCGGATTTGACGAAAAATTTCATGCCGTTTTTTTTTTAAAATCGTCAAAATATTTTTATTTGTTTTTTCATATGAAACGATTCCTTTTAGTGTTTATGTTGAAGAAAACGGACTTTTAACTACACGTAACATAAAATAGCATCACTCCTATATTTCCGAAGGAGTTGGCAGAGGTTTATAGTACACCCACACGTAGACAACTATGTTTGAGCTAGATATTTATCAACACATCATGAGTTTTAAAACTTTTCATACAACCAAATTACCAATTGTTTACTCTTCTAATGAGTCCGAAAAGAAGTGATTAAGTAACTACACTGATTAGCTCTTCTAATGAGTCTTTATAGGTGATTTAATGATTTTCAATATCTCACGACAATGCCAACTATGGATTACATTCAACTTTTCCTGATAAGTAAACTAATTTGTTAATTAGCAGTGCTATGAGTTCTAAGAATAGTTAGTGACAATTATAAATTTTCATTAGCTAATGAGAAGATAACTAATGAGGGTAGTTACCTAATTATTGGCGTTTTGCAATAAAAGGGCTAAAGTTTTGTTTTATAATTTAGTTTGTTCACAACTGTGTAACTGCTAACACTAAATCTGCGACTATAAAATCTTAGAATGGAAAGTTTAATCACGAATTTAGACTTGTTTGTTCTTCTACGAAGTGAGAATACTTCATTTGATCATGGAGTATTGTTCAGTGCAGTTGTATCCCGCATAGGCGATTGCCTGTCTGACGAAGATCGTGTTGTTCTCAAAGAATTTTGTCGGAGATTTACGCGAGCCGCTTTACAAAGGTGGCAGAAATCCAACCGATTCCTTGATAATTTCAGGAGAAAGTACGAGAATTGGTTGGGAGCAAATATTGATTGGCCGAGTTTTGTGCAAAGTTTAGTTAATCAAGAACCAAGTGTTGATGAGATACCAAGGGCGCCATCAGTCTCTCCAGAACCGTTGACATCAACGTCCATTGGAACAATGACGAAAACATCCCGTAAACCATTCGAAGATCTGGGAAGTAAACAAAAAAAGAGAAGATCTGATGAACACACAGGCGAAGATTCCAGTGAATTGGCATATGCAGCTGCAGCACGTTTAAAAGAAGAAGGGCATGGAGATATCGCCTCTGTCATCGAATACATGATGAAAAATCCTGAAGCAGCCGCTAAATTTAATGAAACGCTTAAGAAACCAGCGAAAACAATCATATTTACGTCAGAAAAGGCGCTTGGATTGCTTCTTTCGCTAAAACTCTCAAAGTGGCAATATTTACGTTGCGAGAGGCTGCCATTCGGGAAGGTGCTAAGTATATTTATCCATCTTACTATAAAGTGCAACAAACTAAGCTTGATTGCTACCCTCCGAAGCAATCAGTGACAGTTACTGATTCATCGGCTAGGATTACACTTCAAGCTTTACTTGATATCACAGTTACAAGAATCCTTCAAAGCCTTTCTAAGGAAGAGCATAACAAGCAGTTGAAGCTGATATCCAAGTGGGGATTTGATGGTGCTTCTAACCAAAGCCGATACAAGCAGAAAATGGAGGGTGAGGAAGATGACTCGAGCATTTTCATGACCTCCTTGGTGCCACTTAAACTGACAGATGGAGACAACATCTTATGGACGAACCCAAAACCATGCTCAGTTTTGTATTGTCGTCCAGTTCAGTTTACTTTTGTAAAGGAGAGTGAAGCAGTTGTCCTTGAGCTGAAAAAACAAATGGATGAAGAAATTGAGGCCCTTATCCCCACAGAGTGCAATAATAATAATAGGGTGACTCATGAACTAATGATGACGATGATCGACGCTAAAGTTTGCACTTACCTTTCTGAAGCTAGATCAAATGCATCGTGCTACCTGTGCTTAGCAAAGCCTACAGAAATGAACCGCTTAGATGCTGTAACATCAAAAATTGTGTGTTCTGACCTTTATGAATTTGGCTTGTCATCCCTACACGCCCGTATAAATTGTATGGAATGTCTGTTACACATTGCATACAGGCTCGACTTCAAACGGTGGGCAGCGAGAAGTGATGAGCACAAAGAAATGCTACAGACAAGGAAGAAAGTAATTCAAAATAAATTCAAAGATGAGCTCAATCTGTTGATTGATATAGTAAAACAAGGCTCGGGAACAACCAATGACGGGAATACTGCAAGAAAATTCTTTGAGTTTCCTAATAAAACCGCAGCTATAACCGGTTTGGATGAAGACCTCATCAAAAGATTTGCTGTAATTTTACAAGCAATTACATCTGGAGAGCAGGTCGATATAATAAAATTTAGAGATTATGCCCGCAAAACAGCAGAAAAGTACGTATTATTATACGACTGGTACTACATGTCGTCAACCGTTCATAAATTATTAATCCATGGGGCTGACATAATCGAGAAAAATAATATTGTGCCGATTGGGACTCTCGGAAGAAGCCTCAGAGTCTCGAAACAAAGATTTTAGGAGGTTTCGAGAACATCATTCGCGGAAAAGAAGGAGGCAGGATTCCAATCAAGACATTTTAAATATGCTTGTTGTTTCTTCGGATCCTTTGCTAAGTGCACAAAGGCCTAAGTTAGATGCCAAGAAAAAGCAGAGCTTTTTTGCTGAAACTCTCGACTTAATTCAATTTCAGGAAACTGAGTTCGAGTTTTTGGATATATCCAATCTGGATGCTGACTCAGAATTGGAGTCTGACAACGAGAGTGACAAGGAAAATTTGTAAAAAAATTATATATGTACATATTTGTAAATTTGTATTTGAGTCTGTTTGGTTTTTTTTTGTAATATTTAATGATATTTTGTCTTTTTTTAAATTTATTTTACTTTATTTTACAAATGCTTAGTATTAATTCCTTAAATTAAATTATTTTGTATATAATATAACTTTATATGTTACTTAAATAAGAGTTTGATAATCTTTTTTTATTTAAATTAATAAAAATGTGTCAAAAAACAGCATTTTTTTTATTTAATTTTTCTTGTTTTGTGTGTTCTTAATATTTGGGTTAATAACATATCGAACTTTTTAACTTGGACACTAAAAGGGATCGTTTTACATGTAAAAATAAATAAAAATATTTAGACGATTTTTTTTAAAAAACGGCATTAAATTTTTCGTCAAATCGGCAACCAAAAAATCATAAATAATTAGCACTATGACCACCTCCAAGGATATTACGGTTAAACATGCCGTTTAGGAGATAATTCGATTTTTCATACTAGCTTCATACAAATTTTTCGTAAAAAAATTATATTTCCTTCGTTTTTGGGCAGAATTAACTCGGGTGTCATTTTTGTACATAGTAAAGATCAGCAGAAGTCATTTCCAGCAAAAAAAATAACATTTAAGAAATCGAGATCCTATGTCTTCTACAGTCGATTTTCGATCCACCGTGTGGCGGCTCGGAACATGAAGCGAGTCGCTGCGCAGTAACCATTTCATGTGTCAGTGGGACCGAGGGTTGGTGTCTGAGCAGCGAGTAGCTAACTTCCGAGCTGCCACTATGTTTGAACGAACTGTAACGACCGTTTTTCCTACTTCGATTATAGATAACTGGGATAGTTCAGCTTATCACTAAAATATTGCTTATAAATTCAAAGGTAACGCTGTCCCTATCTACAGCTAAACATAGGTTATTCATTAATTTGGTTGTTTGGTAATCAGATAAATTTTCTACACATAACATAACACTTGTTTTCTCCGAAAGGTCGGGCAGAGGTGTACAGTCATAAGCACTAATTTGTATACACTTCGCAACTTTTACAAGTGACTTTCTCCTACTGTATTGATTGTAATTTTATGTTATTACGAACATAGTATTTTGGAACCCCGGTAATTATGATATTGGTCTCATTTCAAATTTTTAATCGTTATTCGACGAGAAGATCGCTATTGAATTTTGCTGACATATTTTTGCTCATGACTGCACCTATAGTACACCCACTTTCTAGCCAGTTATGTTTAAGTCCCATGTAATAAGGGGCGAGCCCATTGCCATCAACCGGACACAAATCCAAACTTTGAGCTGCTACTGAGAAATGCCAGATGAAAAACCTAATAACACTTTACTAGACTGGACCAATGAGGCAGTAATTAAGGCGTAGATTTTCTCTAATTAGATTAAAATGTTACATTTCCAGCATGCTAAACTATTTAACAGCACTGGGTTCCCACCTCCAGCAAATATACGTATTAGAAGCGACCCTGCAGTATATTCTGCGTGAATACAAGAAAGTCCAGGAACAAATGAAATTTGAACCACCAGACTCTTTCATTCGTGGGCAATTGAATAATGCGGCAAAGAAAATGGTCACAAATATCAACAGTATTAGAAGAGCTACGGATAGAGTGAAAATTATACTGAATAAGGTAAGGAAGGAATTGTTTATTGTTTCTTAACTCCATCGTCAACAGCCCGACTTCACCCATTATGTTGCTGGCCATGGGCCTCTATTTGTGTCTGTGCCTCGACACTCCTGCGCCTGTTTCATCCAGGTTCTAACCGTGATAACAACATATATACGTCCATCCAGCTCACCCCCGGACGACGAACATTCCTACATCCAGTTTTGGACGCCACTCAGTCGCATCTCCAAGCTTTCTTACTTAAGATAAATATAAATAGCCTTTATTTCCTCTGACCCTTCTTCGTAATAAACAAGTTCTCAATACTAATACCATAATATTCTGGTTGCTAACCCAGCTTAGCAATTATTAGCAAATTAGCAATTATTAGCTACCTCTTTTTCATTCCACTTATTCCTGTCCAAAGCATTTCTTCGCCAACCTTTTGGCAGATCATCCTATCCTTTTGAACCTGTCCTCCTCTAAGTATTTTTCTTGATAGCTTACTTATCAATCCTTAAAAAATAACCATCATATTTTCAAAGAAACGTGTGCTCCTTATGAATCTGTAGTATTCAAGATCTTAAAATGTTTATACAATTTTGATAAACGGATCGTACAATGTCTTGAGGGGCTTGTGGCTAAGAAATAACAGCCGCACGGGTCGATCAATCAGGTTAAGCTACGCTTGCTGCGGTTTGTCCGTGCATGGGTGACCATCTTTACACACCAAGACTCCTCCGTGCCTCGGAAAGCACGTTAAGCCGTTGGTCCCGGCTGTCATTTGTAGGGTCATCACAAGCCCGAAAGTCTGACTACCAGTCTTACCAAGGGGTATCAAGTTACCCAGAAACTGGGTTGTGGAGGTCAGATAGACAGTCGCTCCATGTAAAACACTCGTATTCAGCTGCATCCGGTTAGACTGGAAGCCGACCCCAACATAGTTGGGAAAAGGCTAGTTAGATGAGATGATGATAAATCTTACAATGTCGTTGAGCCCTTTTTCTTATTCTTATTAGTATATCTTCATGTATTTCAGGTGGCTGACAACAACCCGGAGCCTGCAGACCTCATCAAAGAGAAAACCTTGCAGGACATCTTCAGGGGATACGTCACCGAAGCAGTGTTCGTCGTCTCTCTAGGTTTGCTGGTCTACAATGTTAAAAACTTATTCTCCTATTTAGTAAAAAAATAATGTGTTATTATCGTTTCTGTTATTTAGTATGTGTAAGGATTTGAATTCGGCTCGGCTGAAGTGTCTACTTTATAATGTAATGACTGAAAACAGAAATTATTTTATTATGTTGCTACAGTTTGCCATACTTACCAGTTATTTGCTGCAACATTACATTAAAAAAATACTAAGTGTGCTCCGGCTGTCGAAATAATACAGAATATGTTCTTGTTTTTCCGAAACCAATGAGTTCGATGCCTAGCTAGAAAAATTGTTTTTATATGAATTTATGATCCATTTTTAATTTCTATGATTTTTTTGTTGTATTTCTCGCTATTTGTGACTTTGGCCATCTACGCACACTAGAGAAATTCACCCAGCACCCTGTATACAAAAATGTAGATACTCCAGCCCATCCCACTTAAATATTTTATGGATTGAAACTCTTATAAGTAACGTAAGTTGTGTTTAACACAAATGTTATTTAAACAAAAATGTTTCGGATTACCAAAAGGATTGTTATACAGATAAAAACAAAATATTTTAGTTTTTGAGCTGCTCAAAAAGTGTTTTTTGGTATTTTGTGTTAATAAACTGGGTGGCAACATCTTTAAAGACATACGATTTACGTCTTTGTTTTAATTAAATAGGTGTTATATTCTATCAATTGGGTGTGGCTTGTATCTAAGTAATTACGGCCGCACGGGTCGATCGATCAGGTGAAGCTACGCTTGCTGCGGTTGGCCTGTTGGTGGGTTACCAAGTTTACATACCAAGTCCCTCAGAAAGCACGTTAAGGCGTTGCGTTGGTGCCGGCTGTCATTCGTGGATCTTTGATAGTCCTTATGGGTCGTCATAAGCCCGAAAGTGTGACAAGCAGTCTTACCAAGGGGTATCATATTATCCAGTCGCTCCATGTAAAATACTGCTATTCAGCTGCATCAGGTTAGACTGGAAGCCAACCCCTCCAGCCCCCCCCAGTTCGGAAAAGGCTAAGGCAGGTGATAAAGATTTATCAATTCTATCTTAAAACAATATTGGAGTGGAAACAAATAACTTTCGGTGAAAAAAAAATGTATAAAGGGGAAGGATAAATATTCGCGGGTAAGAGGTTTTTTTTTTAATTAAGACTTCATGCGGCTGCTCATGATTCTTCCAGTCCAAGTTTTAAGACACATTATAGAGATACAGAGATACATTGAACTCGGTAGGTTAACCTAGCTAGGTTTTCTCTAAACGTTCTCTCAAGAAGTCCATCCATGTCTTGTAATCTTGTAGTATTTACCAATTGGGTCTTATGGCTGTTTATAGACACAACCCCCAACTGTAAGAGATGGGGATGGGAGACATCCCCATTTAGACTACCTCAAGAAATTAGCTGAATTTGACAACATGCCAAAAACTGAATATTCCACCTCACCTAGGTGTCGGCGGACTTGTTGATTGATTCGTGAACGAAAACATAAAATAATCCGTTTTTTGAAAAATCAGAATTCGTTACTTAGCACGCTCAACACAGTATAAAATGCGACCGCTATATCGTTCTTTTTACCCGACTACGGCGAAGAAAAAAGGAGGGTTATGATTTTGACCGGTATGTATGTATGTATGTTCATCTGTTCCCTCCTATCTTCCAAACTACTAATCACAATTTGACAAATGAAGTATCGTTAGAAGCGTCGTGATTGTCCGCTGGTTATAGGCTATGTGAAGTCACATTAAAAATGGCGCCCTCTAGAGGACATAAAGTGAGGAAGTTAAAAAAAAATATGGTTTAATCGTACCATGTTGGGTATCAAATGAAAGGGCTTAATGAGAACATTTCAAAAATATATATATTATAACCCCAAAAGAATTAAAAAGAAAAATCAAGTAATAAAAACTAAAACCCAACTACGACTTAAAAGGTATAAACAAGACACCACAGACAGAAAAATTAAAAATCCGGAGTCACACGTATTCTGTTCGATTTATGCCCTAACACGTGTGACTCCGGATTACCCTCCTTACTTGATTTTTTTGTAATACATGCACTACCAAATCCCAAGCAATTACAATTAAAAGTGTCACCCTGACTAATGAATGCGTGACCGTATCCACCGGTCAACCGGTCATGAATGATTAAATTGCTATGTAGGTATTCTTCGGTCTTTTTGTGTTTCACAATATGTCTGAATTTCTAAGAAATGATCATAAATAACGTTGCAGTTATGCCAAAAACGTGTAATTTTTTTCTAAATTATGAAACATTACAGCAGCATTGATTTCACTCGTGAAATCGTGACGGGTTTATTTTTATTATTAGAATAGAATGTTAAATTACAGTTTCATATTTGAAGGGCAAATTCTTACAAGTCGTACAGTTATTTTAGTTGTCTTTCAGAAATACGAACATTCGTATGGTCCGCAAATAACACTGTTATCTCACGTTTGAAACATTTTAACTAGGTATGGTTTGTTTTAATCTTTGACGAGCTTTAATCAAGAAAGAATGTTACACGATACTGAGTCACAATAACAGTGAGACCACACACGTTTGAAATTTTATTTTTAACTTATATTTGATTGATATTTTAATTCTTTCAACGTAGGCGTATATAGAGCACTTACTATCTTAACTCATGTATTTCATTACAAGAGACAATGAACTTTGTTTGAACGGCATAGTCGGCCCACTTAAGAATTGTGTATCACATTAATTCCTGCTATAACTCATTGGTTTCGACAGGCATCATGGCACATCATATGCGTACATTGGAAATTATGAGTGTCACTTGCCAGCCTGTTGATGGCCTTGTCACCTGCAGTTAGTTGCATTTGGCCGGGGATAATTAGAGCTCGTTTATAATTAATTGCACGTCGTTTGTATCAATTATTCATGATTTGGATGCGACGTGGGTGTTCGTTGGTGCATTCAAGCGTTGCATGCAACTTTGTTTTGTAATCTTTAATATTTATAACTATATATATCGTTACGCCTTGATTGAGTTAAAGCACTTCATATACTTACTCTTCTAATAAAGCATGTAGTTCAGCGTCTCAACAAAATCTTTATAGGTATCATTTTTATTGTATTTTGAATGCCTCGTTAGTCTTGTGGTCGTGTGGTCAAGCGCTACTGCTAAACATGAAGCCGATTACCATGAGGGTTCGATTACCAGGTTAGGCAGTGTTTTTCCATCAGGAATTTCTCATTATCAGCTCGGAGCATGGAATAGTCCGGTTTATGTCGATAGGCTCACCCCTATTACATGGAACTTTACCTTAACTGGTGAAATGTGGCTATACTACTTATATGGTACATTTCTGCTTAATCCTTTGGAAAACAGGCGTAGGTAAGTCGGTTACATAAAAAAAAAACTTCGATAATAAAAGAGTTTCGTCCATGTAGCATAGCAACCGACGCGCATAAAACGTTACTGACTTTGCACTTGACCTCAACGCAATCATGTCTCGAAATATTCTTTGCGTAAGCGCACAAAAATGCGCTGACATTTTCACACAGTCGCTTGGCTGATAAAACACTTGATTAATTTCGTTGCAGTTCTTAAAACACTAGCTCCCGGCGTCGGCGTCAACATCAATTACTTTTCTGTTTTTATTCGTAATCTTTGTTGATACTGCTCTTGCCAGGAGATTGCAATTTTCGGGCAACTTGGTCAGTCTGATAATACTGATGGCCGCTGGCAATAAGTCGCGGACTTTATCCCAGTAATAAGAACGTTTCCTATTTATTACTGGGACAGTGTTTTGGCGTTGCACGAAGATAATTTTAACAGGAATTAAATTCCGGTAATTATTTTGTTAGACCTTATGATTCAATTAATGTATTGACCTCGCAGTGGACCTTGTAGTATTTTTCAGAAACACGATTAAATACCCTTGGGAGCTAGTTTAGGTACCCATAACGGGAAAACCATGACTAATAAATGAATAATTAACGCGAAGAAAAATTTACATTTAAGTACCTAAGTATAGGTAGGTACAGTCGAACAAGCTATTTGATATACAGGCAAAATATATTCATTTTCCGCTACACTGCCAAAATTCGTTTTGATTGTGTGTGTAATTTAATTTTTTGAGCTTATGGCTTAGGAGAGTGACGTAAAAGGATTGTCGACTACTGAAAACACTCATAAAATTGTTTAAAGTATTTGCAAGTTATCTGCCTGTATACCAAATACTTGTTCGACTGTACAACACCTTAGGTTTTACATATAGGTACTTTAAATACTTAGTAGGAAATAGTATGAATATATTTCCATGTATTTCCATTAAGGAATTTGATTTGTATCTTGTTCTGAGAATAGAAACAACTGATCATATCAGTGGTAGCACTCATGGTTTATGGGCTGCTAATCGAAACAAATGGCGCCAATACCATCTGGTCGAAGAACTTGCCAATGAGTTAGTTAGTCGATGACGCATGCGCTGTGGTGCATATCTTTTTCACTGGCTCTCAGTTTTGCTAAGCTTTCTTTTTTTTTAATTTTTTTTTTTGCTTGGTCTTAAGAACCAAAAACAGTCAGAAGGTACATTACTTTACAAAATTATTTATTAAACTACAGTTTCAACTCAGACCAAATAAAAAACCAAGACAGAGCGCTGTCAACAGCGACGTGAGGCCGGTTTCGTAAACATGTGTGCAGGTGTAGTTTGATTTGTAAATGTGTGCGTGTGAGTGTGTAGGTATGCACTGATTGAAGGTGTAGTTTTGGCATGGTTCACTGTATTGTTCGCATTCGCAGCGCTCTGTCATGGTTTTTTATTTGGTCTGAGAGTTTCAATAATTAAGAAAGCTAAAATTGTTTGTTAAGTTTACTTGTCAAAAAGTTGCACTTGTTTAAGCTCAATAATCCTTTTTAAACCGTTGTCATATCAACACCTCTATATCTACTTAGATAAAAGTGCCAGACCAATCATAGTGTCTAAAATTCTAAATTCAATCTTATTGTCTAAGTAACAGGTTGGCTGTGCCTGAATATATATTCTGATTGAGCCAAGCTGCTCTTTTGACGTCTATCTCTTCGTGGCGATCCTATATTATATAGGATTAGTATTTTATTTAGCATATATTGTGCCTTTTCTCTTCTTGGACAGATGATTGAAGATCAAGCCTAAGAAGATTTGTGTTCCCTAAAAAGTTATTTAAACTCAAACTCAAAGCATTTATTTCAATTAAGCCATTTATAGGCACTTTTGAATTGTCAAGGAGTCGGTCAGTCAGAAATATGAAGCTAGTTGCCCATTCCAAAGCGTAGTAGGTACCTATGGAGAAAAACGGGCAAGAAACTCCACGGACACTCTTTCCTCTTTCACGGACTCTCTTTAAGCAAATGCTTATGCTTCTCATCTGTCTTTAATATAGAAATAATTGCAATAGGTACGGAAGCGAAAAAGCCTCCATTAAACTGCAAGAAAGTAGAATAATAGAATAGGTGGCTATTGTTTTCACTGAGCACTTTAATTAATACATGCAATACTGTATTCTCACTAGTACTGGGTAAGTACTTATATATCTCCCTATATCGCTCCTCGACTGGTTATTATAAATGCCATAAATGTTTTCACACTATGCCGTTGTGCCCACAGTCGACAGAATAACAGTGTGGCAATGGCATTAACTAAAACTAATTGTAGGCATTGGTATGTTTATTTAGGTCATCTTGAGGAATGAGTAATAAAAATATGACATCATGCCTGGATTCCACGAAGGGGTTGGCAAAGGTGAACAGAACACCTATATTTCTTTTTTTTCTGAAAATTACCACATAAATAGACTCTCAGTAGTATACCTAACAACACCCTGACGGATCGGACAGTTTTTACATGTTGTGCTAACAACTATTCGTTATTTGCCTACTATTGTGCCTCACATATCAGTATCACTTCATAGTACAGGATGTAAGGGTAAACACTCTTGTCATTCAAACCATGGGTAGTTGACTTAAATATCAAAGTAAATGACCGAACACAACAAAAAAAAAACGTTATTTTCATTAAAAGATTTTAAAAAGTTTATATCTGACACCGTGCTTGCTAGCGAAACAGCTGAGTGACTAAGGGAGGGGTCGCGCTCGCTGCCGGTCAGGTCACATCCTGTACCCCCCGCCCGTGTTGAGACGCAAGTTCGTTGCCCTAGCGCATAGGGCAACGAACTTGCGTCACTTGTGGTAAAATTTAGATCCAAAAAAAAAATAAAAAAAAGTTGTAATTTTCCATTGATTTTACGTTCTATAAATGAAACCAAACCACTGGTTGCAAGGATAGCGGTGTTTACCCTAACACCCTGTATAAAATAAAACAAAGTCGCTTTCTCTGTCCCTATATCCCTATGTATGCTTAAATCTTTAAAACTACGCAACGGATTTTGATGCGGTTTTCACCAATGGATAGAGTGGTTCTTGAGGAACGTATTGGTATATAATAACCGACAATCACGCGGGCGAAGCCGCAGGCATCAGCTAATAGAGAATAAAAGTTAACGAACGCTGCCCTGAATAACATTGTAGGTACTAGCGACCCGCTCCTGTTTCGCACGGTTTTTACGACTTGACAAAACATCGATTTCTTCGTTTTATAATATTAATTTAGTATACACAAAAACCTTCCGGATGAAATTCTCTAAACGATGGTGAAAACCTCATCAAATCATAAATCTGTGGCGTGGTTTAGAAGAACAACGCGGACATACATACAAACACGAAAAGCGACTTTAATTTATAATAGAAGAGACGAAAAATCGAGTAAGTAATGTCATTAGTGTATAGTATCTGTACAGTAACGAATAATACACAGTAAAACGTTTTTTTAAGTGTTCTTGTAATTGTGTGTACAGTTGTCAGACGCGTTACATTAAACAATGACCTTTTCATTCGTTTGGAACACGAATAGTTGCGCAATGACTGCTCACCTTAGTCATCGTCCGGTGTGCCCACATGACATAGGATCTACGCCGACTGTTACTAATAACACTATCCGTTTCCTTTATTTTGCATGCGTTAAGCCATGTGGTTCCATAATGACTTCCCGATGTGTGCTAACACTTGTCACATGCTCACGTGATCTGAATGTGTATTGCATTTCTTTTAGATGTGCTTTGAATTTAAGTTTTGGTTTTTGGAAATAGTTCTATGTATAACAACACTGTTGTTTATGAATACAAGTATTGTTATGTACCTACTAGTTAGTAGGGCATCAGTTTTTGGGTCGTTCAATAAGGGATTTCTCAAATACAGCCCTGTCTGGATTACTGCCTGGTAATGCACGTGTTACATGGGACTTAAACATAACTGACAAAAACGGAGTGTAGGTACAGTAATACATATACATCTCTGCCTGATCTTTCGAGAAATACAGTCGTGAAGTTATGTTTTGTATATAAATACTTACTAATATAAAATTTAAATGGTTTGACAATGACTGGGTACCACTATTGTCCCGCCTGCGGCTTTAAAGGGAATAAGTCAAAAATGCTCATTACTAGTCTTTTCATCCCAAGTCTTCTATTATAGCTGGCTTCGTGATTGTGATAGACGTGACTCATAATCGAAGGTATGGAATTGTTAGATAACTACTCGATTTGTTATTATAACAATGGTTGTTTCCATAAACAGTGCAATTAAAATCATGATGAATTAAGTTATCATTTGTGTTTTACCTTGTTCTACCCACTCATGATTCGATTCGTTCTGCATTGCATCTATAGTTACGCATTGTAGGTTTCAGTAGATCTTGTGGTGTTTGTATGCAGGTACTTATCATGTCTTGTTTAACTTAGTATAATATTTAGGACTAGTAGTCTTTACTACACAAAGTTACATTTGCTTTTAAGGTAAAAATAAAATAAAAAAAGCTTTTTATATTTTATTGACATCTAAAACATTCGTAACAACTGTTTGTACTAAAATATAAATGTGTATGTTAAAAGCTGTTAAATTGGTGTAGTATAACGTGCTTGTTATAGCTGCTTATTGCAGGTAGTGTTAAGCAAAATGGACTTCTGTACATATAAGTATAAGACACTTTATCAATCGTCGTTGTCGTCATAGCCTATTTGCCAAATAACCTTTTATAATATCAAAGTACAAGTTGTATCAATTCATTATTCGTGAACACGTTTAAGCTCAGTGAAATATTTCTTCTAGGCCATTTATTTCCAATTTTTTAGTGATCCTAGAGCTACTTAATCGTATAGGACACAAATAAAACTTCATCGTAATACCCAATATAAAAACAAAAGTAACAATTGCCTGAATACATCTCCTATCATTCATCGAGAAAGCTTAATGTCGCTAAAGCAACATTCAACATGCAAACTGTGCTCAATATATCGTTGGTTAGAATTTTCGAGAATACTAATTGACCAATAAAAAAATTTAGGTGTTAATAAATTTTGAGATTCTCTAAAAGATTCTAAATAAATATCGCCAATTGCTCCTCTTAAATTTATAAAACGTAAATTAAAATAAATTATTAACAGTATTATGGAATAGCTGCTGTCATGTCGGACGGCTAGCGAGCGCACTCAGTGCTTCTGGATGGGGATGTTCCTGTCGGTGATGGCAAGCTGCGGCAGCGGCGCCTCCACGGTGAGCACGCCGTCCCGCGACAGCGACGACTTGATGGCCTCGGGGTTCGTGCCCTTCGGCAGCAGGAACTCCCTATTGTACTCTCTATACACCGACTTTGTGTCAGACTTCTCCTCGTGTTTGGCGTGGACCTGAAATACGACCAAACAACTCCAGTTAATTACTGAAACTTGAGAATTCGTGTTTTGACTACACCCAGCGACTCCGTTGACCCCAATAAAAAAAAGAATTGTTTTGTGTGCACAAAAGCGATACTTTCATGTTGGCATGCTGCCTACTCTAAGATGTATCGGGCATTTTTTCACACTAAATACGTAAATAAACGCTTCATTATTTCACAGATAATTTATCTTCATTAGACCGCGACACAAAATAAAAGTGAAGGAGCGTTGATGTCTTGTCTATAGAGAAACCTTATAAATCCTTCATAAATGCCTGCCTTCATAAATCTGCGCTTGGATTTCGCCTTTATAGAAACATTTTACGTTCACAAAACATTGATTTCGTTTACTGGACTGGATGTTTCTCGGTTATTGCTTCTGGTGGAATCGGTCATTAAACGTGTCAGTGGCGCTGTCAGATAAATCTGCCTAAAATAAGTCAGGAATTCAGTGATGACGTCAAACGGCAACCGAACATTGTGTGGATTTAAACCGCCCCATTGCCAAATATTTGTGTAAACCTACACCGGTAGGTATCTATGCTGTACAGTTTACTGTATAGTTGAGCAAATTGCGCGAACTGGTAACCATTTAGTTGCCATAAATTTAACGAGTGTTGGCTGTAAATTTAGTTTGTAATATAATTCTAACTGCCTAATGAATACATTTTACATCCACAAATCATGGTTAATTTCGTGCAAATTATTGCAATCTTGTATTTACGTTACATTTGAATGTAATACATTTGTAAATACATACCTATTGTGTTTGAGTATAAACATTAAGTTCGCGTTAGAATGTGAATCTAATAGCAACTTTAGATTGTGTTTATTCCTAACAGAACTCCGCCTACGCCAAATCGAAGTTTAGCCATTAAATGGAGCGTAGCAAACATTGCCTATTCTAATATGATGAAGACATTATAAAGGAATCAAAATCAGATTATATTTGACCTTCTGGTACAGACGAGTCGGTAAGTAGGCTCTTAGATTTTACTTTTGAATTGTATGGAAGAGCATGAATAAGACAATTTACAGAGCTCGTTTAATACGCACAATGGTCCACCTTAAGGACTAAGTGCGGAAACCAAACCCCAAAACATAGAACATAGAGCTCGTTTAAACGGGAAGCATACAGTAGGTAGGATATGGGGTATTTTATGTAAGCCTTCAGAAAATTATTGTCTTATTCATGCTCTATTTATTTATGAAAAGTGTAGATTAGAAACTCACCAATAATTTGTTGTCTACAGTCTTAACGACGATTTCTTCAGGGGTGTACTGGCTAACATCGAAACGGAGCTTCAGTGACTTGCCGTCGCCCTCATCCTGGATCAGGGGCGAGTTGAGGCTGTCCCAATGGCTGGGCTCGGCCAACTGTCTGCTGTCACTGTGCTGTGATTGTGTGGTGCTGCTGCGAACATTACAACAATCAAATTACTTAATGCATTCACTCATCCACACATCGGGGAGTCCATTACGTAACCACCAAACACGGAAGTTTCGGGTTTCGTTCTAATTTTCAAATGTGGATTTTACTGCCGTTTCAACACCGGCTGGTAAATATCTATTTCAAATCTAACGGGAAACTATCTGTTTGGTAGTTTGAATGCTAACTCCCGTATCCCAAACATACCACCAATACATACTTAGGTACTAAATTCGTGCATTACATTCGACTTCTAGTGTTGGTCAAGTGTTTGCAAAGTTAGTAGTAGATAATATAAATGTTATTTAAGTGGCCACATTGAGAGATAACCTTTAAGAGGTAGACGTTTATTGACAATAGTGTAGGTAGATGTATGCGAAGTGGGTGCTCTACTAGTCTGTTGTAAGCACATAATTTGATTTACGTTGACACTCGTCGCCTCGACAGTCTTTAACAAAGATCATCTAAAGTTCAAGAGACTAGTGAAGGACCCAAATGTGGGTACATGTGAAATGTTCAAACACGACTATAACATTCAATATACATGATGTTTAATTGCCATGTGGCTTATGTTTATGCAAATCAACTTAACTACATAAATTAAATGGAAGATATCTAAACAGAGCATCGGCATCGTAACACTAACATGCAAAGAATACTAACTACGATATGAACTAGTTACAACTACTGTAAATTTTACAACCATACTACGTGGCCCTGAGGTCGTTGACGGTATTATATCGATTCTAATAGGTAGGTAGGTACTAGACATAAAACTGATAAAACTAACGAAAGTAATTTGAAAATGAATTTCATTCTGATAACATGAACTACCTAATTGTTTATAAATTCAGTCTAGCAAAAGTGATTACTGGCATGGGAAATACTATCACGCTATTCTTTTATAATCCACTCGACCACGTGGAGCGCATGCAATTGTTAACTAACCTAATGAAATGAGTTATTTCCCCAGTAGCTATCTTATAAACATCACGCCTGTATCCCCCGAAGGGTTGGGCACAGTTGTACCTATAGTACACCCACATTTCGCCGGTTATGTTTAAGTCACATGTAATAGGGGGCGAGCCTATTGTCATCAGCCGGGTACAAATCCAGACTGCGGGCTGTTATTGAGAAATTCCAGATGGAAAACCCAATAACACTATGCCCGAACTGGGAATCGAACCCGGAACCTCATGCTCAGCAGTGGCACTTGCGACCACTATAGACCAATGAGGCATCCATTGTTATTAACTGTTAACTAACTTAATTAAATTGTTGTTATTTCCTTATTAGCTCCGTATCTACAGTACAATGCAGCCTAGCTACTTAATAAATAATCATGCATTCCGAAACATTGCCTCACATGAGGTTTAAAAATCTTAAAATATCTTAAGTATTCATGGAGCGGATGTTGGTCAAGTAAATTAGGTGCGAACACAGCATTTCTTTGCCAATTTTGTTCCAGTTTGTGAACACTTAAAAATTCCTTGTAATTTGTACGTGTTTGTACCTACTCATACTTCGAATCCATATATGGTATCATGCTGTATAGTTAGGTAAGTAGGTAGGTAACTATCTGACTCAGTCACTGGGAGCAAGTAATAATCTATGACCCGTGAACAATTCAGTCAGTGCATAACATAACATATTTTACGTTTTCCAACAAAACAGCTGATGTCATTCTCAAGTCATCAGCGCAGATACAAGGTCACTGTCAACAAAATGAGCTCATCGATATTGAGGGGCACTTGTATCGACGTAATTTGTGATCAATTGTGCAAGTGGGCGGTTAGGTAGGTACAATACATAAGTAGGTAGCAACTGTGGTCCAAAAAAAACCATAACCGATCTAATATATTTTATACTTTAGTGAGATGTCATTCAAGTTTAATCTGAAATTAAAATTACCGAGGTCTCAAAGTGCCATTTTAAATACATTTGTTTTGTTCACCGTACACACGGCTTCACATCAAGCTATAGGTACATTTCCAGTTTAAGCTGATCTCGTATCATATAGGATTTCCGTACAATGCGAGGTCAGCTTATACTGGAAATGTATAGCCGTGTGTACCACAAGGTACCAACTTGTGTGTGTGGTGTACGGTTTACCACTTGCCTACCTACCGACAAGTAGCCAATCGCATAACTTCAATGCTAAATGGATTAGGTTTCATTGGACACACAAAACAAATTCCTACAACGCTCAAGTAGATACGGTTTACAGAATTAATTAGCGAAGTATCTAAAGAATCTGTAAAGTGTGCAATAAGATGGATTCCTTTGACTCGGAAAACAAGTGCAAAACATTACTTTAGTTTGTGTAACAATTAAACGGTATAGGTACAACCTTAGCGTTTCCTGGTCGAGTCGTAACTCACTAGTCTGGTTTTAGTTCACCTGAATGCAAATTTTACTTTCTATTCAGTCTAGCCTTGGCTAACTTGTCTCGGTCGTAGCTAAGCAGCTGCAATATTTGCAGTTTGCTGGGAGGCAAGAGGGACTCCCAGCAAAATGCAAATATTGCAGCTACACAAAGGCTGGTTTGTTGGAGTAAGGCTCAAATTAAACAATCACGGCGAGCTTCATTTGCACTTGCACCGTTTCCAAGTACCTACCTACTCTATGTATGCAACCTACATACGCGATGTAAATTCATTTCTATTGGTATAAAGAACCTCTAGTATTTTAGGGACCTACGTTTTGGCGTGCGGCCCGTCTGGTAGCTTAGCGGATAAATAAAAGACCATAGAATTACGGGCACAATTTGCTTCCAAGCATTTAGCATAGGTAGGTAGGTACAACTGCTAATGATAAAATGCGTCGTGAATCGTGATTTCACTATTAACCAATAAGTCGTGGTATGGTACCTATTCAATACGTTTATACTCTATAGTAGTCTGCGGTTACCAACGTTTCAATCACGTAGTTTTGTGGTAAATACGCAACTACCCACATAATCTATTTTTTGATAAATGAAATTCCACATGACTTACGATTTGTAGTTCATAACACGGAAAATGGTATCTATACCTATCCTCAACAACCTTCGAATAGTAAAGTAGACATATGTAAATCAATGCGTTTCAATGATAACAATACTTTGTCTTAATGTCAAGATTAATAAATGCGATACAATACACGTGATAGATACCTACATAAGTATAATAAAGTAATGATGTATAATGATCCCTCTACAGGTGCGAGACTACTGCAAGCATAAGTACATGATTAATTTATTAATTATAAGTATCAACAACCATTAATTAATGCGTACCTACGTACTATAAGTAAGTACTATAACCATACTATAAAATAAACTACTATTACATACTATTAATAATAAGTACACAGATGACATACACAATATAGATAATTTCATGATATAATTTTTACCTCTCTGATGACTTGGTTACTCCTCCGGAGGAAACAGATTCGAAATTGTAAGACATGCAAAAAGCAACGTATGTTGTTAGTTTTAAAAGCTCAAAATACTTAGTTTTTTTTTTAAGCCAAGTAGTGATGGGCAGTACTTTGGTCATAGACCTATATCATAATCTTTTAATCCACTAATAGCTATTCCCCAAGTGCCTTTGGCCGTAATTGACCATAAAGTTTACTTTATAAACTAGAATAAGTTTCCCCAAAAAGTCACAATTTCCAATTCCCAATATCCTGTATATGGGTAAGGTCGCCAAAAAATGTAATATAATGCACTGGAAGATATAACACACAATAACACAATAACGCACTGGAATAATGTAAAGGTCAATGTTCACTTGGAAATAGGTCAAGTAAAATCCATTTTAAAATATTATGAGTTATTTATTGCCACATCACAGAGTTTCGTTTTACAGTTTTTATTTTTTATTTTGAGGCTGTCCCATTTGACACCACTCGTACTCGCACAGAGCCGTATTTTCACGAATTTTAGATGATTTGGTGCGTTTTAAAAAGAATGTAATCAATAGGCGAACTATAAAATAATATTAATTTATTAGGTAATGATTTAAACAAAACATTTCTTGTGTGTTATCTAATAAATTTAGCTTTCAACTACAATGATCTGATTTTAAATGAGTTTAATAAATGCCAAAATAAAAATGTGTTTTTAATTATAACTAATTTGTAGTGTGCCGATTAATTACATAAAAAAAAACTTCTTTTCATTTAAAACAATCTTAAAAAATACGGTCCTGTGCGAGCAGAGGTGCGAAAAGGCGACGACCTCCTTTATAAAACAAAATAATGAGTATCTATTTATACAAAATTAACAATCAAAAATACTATACTTAAAAGAATCTTATCAAACTTTTAGTTTTAAAATAGGTGCCTACTTGTAAAATTATTGTTCTTCAAGTTTAAAAATCAGCATCTTAAAAAAAAAATCTTATTAAACTTTTAGTTTGAAGATAAGTACCTTCTTGCAGAATTATTGTTCTTCAACTTTAAAAATCAGCATCTCAAAAAAAAAGAATCTTATCAAACTTTTAGATTTAAGATAGGTACCTACTTGCAAAATTATTGTTCTTCAAGTTTAAAAATCAACATCTTAAAAAAAAAGTATTCAAATATCGAAAAAAACACAATTGTCATCGCTTATTAAATACTCCTTGGGTTTTTCAGTATTTTGTGTCAATGTAATTTTTTTTACTATCGATTCTGCCGTGACAACGTCTCGATCGATTTTTTTTGTAACAACGAAATGAAGTCGTGGCTTTTTTTGAGTTTTTAAAAATAATACTGTGTAGTAAGTTTCCTGATCTGTAGTATTTATGTTTTCTACGAAACCAATATAATATTTCCAGGAATTCCTTTGGTAGTATCTTACTAGCACACTGTCATTTGTTCGCAATTCCATACAATTTTCTATTTGTATGTCTGATGGTGTCATCAAAACCGATTTTATAGTAACGTCTTCTGTCATATCCTTAATATTATTATTAGTCTTATTATCTTTTTCATTTTTTCTTTGGTCATGCTCTATGTTTAAATCATTATGTACACTTATATCTGATATAATATTAATATTTTCTTGATTTTGTGTCATCCTTACATCATCATTGAAATCTATAATAGTTTCTAACTCCATGCCACAGTCTTCATCAATCTGTTCTTTTTCATTATCAGAAATAAAACACTCGTCTTCTGAAGAATTATGCAAGGAATATTGTTCATCAACATCTGTATCTGTGCTACTATCATAATTATTTTTTTTTTTTTTTGCCTTACGTACACCAGATCCAACAGAAAATTTCCTTTTCGGCGTAATGCACTTTTTTAGTTTAGTACATGCTCTAGAACACGATGCGATGGGGTTTTTGTTAATTATATCTTCACATGCAAAAGCATTGGTCTGAGCTTGGTTTGCTTTAAATAGTTTAGTGTCTGGTTTAACAGTTGTAAGCGAAAATGGGCCAAATTTATGTAAGTCAAAGAATGCTTTGTTTTCCATCGTGTTTTTGATGTCAGCTAGAATTGTTATTGTTCGCTTTTTCGATTTTGTAATCACACGTTTTGGGTCTGTGGCTTGTTTCGTTAATGTGGCTTGTTGCAGATCTAAGCAGTTACAAAAACCTGGTTTCGTTTCTGCTTGTGGACAAAAACAGCTTAAGCTGCGATATGATATTGTGTTTTCTGAATTCGTGTTAATTACTTGATGTAATGTCATGGTCCCTGGTACAGGTATTAATTCCATTGTTTGCATTTGAATGGTATCCTCAGGGACGTAGAATAGTTTTATTTTAATCCCAGATTTCTTCAACAACTCAAATGCTGATTCAGCGTTTGTAATATCTGATCCGTAAGCTACTAAGGAATCCATTTTTCTTTTGTTGGTACCGCCTATTCCGTCGGCAGCACCCTTGCCGTGGGAGGCTTCAAAAAAGTTCCACGTAGCTCTGAAGCCATACATTTTAGTGTATTTTGCAAATAAATAAAAATTCTTTTTTTGCCTATACTGGCTTGTGGGGCCGTCGGAAAAAAAATGGACTGTATCGACAGTGGGATACTGATCTCTGATATAATTTAAAACCGGTTTTAAGTGTTCCCAAATAGCTTCCGGACCATGATAATTGTTCGCAGATATAGAGCAGAACGGAAGAGGATCACGATTACTATATATTAAGCCAGTATGGAGGGTAATCTGATTTCGAGAGGCACCAAAATGCATTGCTTGAATTTCTGTGTTTAATTTGGTCGCATAATTTTCAGAGAAATCGATGTGTATTGTTACTGTATTATCATCTAAATTTTTAATACACTGCTGATGTTCAATATACTGATGATAAATGTTGTAGGCATGTTTTTTAAATTTAGACAATTCTTGTGTAAAAGCTTCAACCAAATCTTTCAATAGTCCAGTTTTTTCAGTTTTCATAATTTTTTTCGTAGTTTTTCTTTCATTATTATTATCTTTATCATTATATTCATGTGTTTGCATGGACCATTCTTTCCATTTTACAGTGTCTTCAAAATTTGTTTCATCTAAGTTGAATTCTAAGGACTTCTTTTCGCAAGTAGAACATTCTCCATAGGAGCATTCTTTTGATTTTGGATTACATAAAATTAAGGAAAGTATTTCATCAAGAGACTGACTTTTGATCAAACTCAAGGATTTTAATACTTTTAGTTTCATAAGTATATTTTCATGCTTTATGCAAGCGCATGTTTCTCGCCTGTCAACTTTAGGTGGTAAAATGTAGAATGGTCTGTATTTTTTAAACGTCGTCAATTTGCCTTTCCCTCCTTCAGATTTATATTTTTTAAATAGATTTTCCAAAGTGTCCAATAAATACCTTCTCTGTCTTTTGTCTTTACGAAGCGTTTTAAATTCTTTCTTGCCCGCCGTGGCCCGACTTACATCATCCCTTTCGAAAAATTCTTTAAGTTGATTTAGTAAAGCATAATTTTTTTTCTTCACTTCTATTGTACGTATTTTGCCTTTTAATCCTAAATAAGATGACATCTTAACCTTCATTTTGTATTTTTGAACGATTGAACCATCTACTACTCTCTTTATAACGCGTTTAGAATCATTATTTCGTGTGGTTTCGTAACACTGTTTTAAAGAATCTACTAAAACATTATGTTCCATAAGTCGTTTTCTAACTTTTTCCTTTTCTTCTATAGATATGTTTGGTAAGTTTTGGTTGATGAAACAATCTGCTTTTTTACAAGGAGTCATTTCGTCATTTTCTTGAGAAACTGTATTGTCTGTATGTTGTGTTACATTATTTTCGCCTCTCAACTGTTCAATATGTTTCAGATATTCTTGGTTTTTCCGCTGCATTCTGTTGATTTTTTTTCTATATTTTTTCAATTCCTTAGTTATTGATATTATTTTAGCTTTTAATTCTATGTTTTCCTTTTTTAATCTGTAATTGACTCTATTAATCCTCTTTTGCGCATTTTTATTTTCATCTTCATTATTATTGGATTTCTTGTTTTTTTCCTTCTTTTTATTCTCTCTCCATTTTTTTCGCATTTCTTGTTGTTCTTTCTCAGTTTGACAATCATTGATTCTTTTTCTATTTCTGTTTGTCCTTTCTGCATTTTTCTTTTTAATTGCTTCATATTTTTCAGGGTTGTCTCGTTTTAAACGTTCTCTATATTGTTTTTGCCTTTCGGCTTGAGTAGGCATCTGTAATAAATAAAAATAATAAAACACTAAACACAAGTTGCAAATATCATTTGTTTTATAGATAATATATATAGGGTGACTTGTAATTAGTGACCGATACTTAAACATGTGACTTTACTCATTATTATGAACAACTTACATTATAGGACTAAACCCAAAATCATGAAAAAAAAATCTACTGTGCTACTTATGTTCGCATAACTCGTCAAAATGTAGGGAACGGCACACTTTTTGTCGCGATATATTATATATATATAGGGTGACTGGTAATTAGGGACCCATACTTAAACACATGACTTTACTCATCATTGTAAACAACTTTTACTATGGGACCAAATTTGAAATCGCGAAAAAAAAATCAGCTGTTCCTTACATTTTGACGACATAAGCGTACATAAATGTAGGGAACAACAGATTTTTTATTTCGCGATTTCAGGCACTTTAGAATAACATTACCCTTTTTTATTTTCCCGTAGTCGGTTAAGTTATGTGAACAGTCTCCTTTATAAAATTCTAGTGTGTGACATAACAAACACCATAACACACATAACGAACTGGAACAAACACACTCGAAAATTCGAACCTCAATAATGAATACCGGTCACAATTCAAGCGCGATTTCTTTCATAAAACTGGACATACTCTGGACATTGACTATACATTTCAAATTATAAACCTAATAAACGATATCTTAGTACTTACCGCGTAGAATTTACAGATACACTGCCCGAAATATTGCACAAAATTTTGGAGTTTACAATTCTTCACCGTCGCGGCCACAAATGAAAAAAATATGTCAAAACTGACGTTTGACAGTTATATTAAGATGTTGCCACATCAAAATTAGCTTAATAATGTTGCATACTGTTGAAAACAAAAAATATACCCTATATCGAATCGGAATAACACACTGGATATCTTTTGGAGACACAAATTAGAATAGGTTTTTTTTTTCAAGAACATTGCATTATTACAATAATTTATACATTATCAGACGGCATCTTTATTGCTTTAAATGTAAACTACAAATTTAAAACCATAATGCTAATAGTTTTTTTTTAATGCAGTTTTTTCGTCCTCTGGGTTGATAGGAGACAAATAATTTATGTATGCAGCTTTATTTTGTTGATTCCGAAATATTTTTTATTTTATTAGTTTGAGCCTCTCGAATATTCTGGTTATTTCTACATTATTCTAAGCATGATTATCAACATGCTATAATATAATAATATTAACATACTATTTGTTAGCGCATGGTATTCACAATCAAACATGGGCTCACCTCAAAATGTTAAAAAGTACATTTTTTTATGACCTTACCCATATAATCCATCACTACCAAGTATTTACAAAATTATTTTGGATGTTATTGGTCGTTTATAAAATTTGGGGCGGAGGGGAATAAACGGCTGTTATGTTAATTGAGCGAGGGATTGCCACTTTTAAATACAGGTAGGACTCTAACTTGTACCATTTTTGAGTAGATAATCACTGTTATTAGTCTTTTTCGTTGACTCTCTCTGCTGACTTGTAGTTACTAAATAAATAAGGTTATAAAAAACTTTAATCAGTTGTTTACAAAATATTTCTCTCGCCGTCTCGCAGATGAATGTTATTCACAGCAAAAGTGGCAACCCTAGTCAGTCAATAAACCAGATGTAAACGAGGGGTATCAAATCAACCGGAGATTTTTATGAGAGCTTATTAATAATAATAAACCAATAAAGTTTACGTCATCGATGACTATTATAGTCATTGAGACAAAACGACAACTGTAAAATATAGGCATGAGAAGCATCTCAACACCTCAAGGCAATGCGATAAGAATATTAAGTTAAATATAATAACATATCATTATTCCATATAAGAAAGTAGGTATAATATTAAAAATATTACTAGTAATGATAAAGCATACAGTAAACAATATGAGCATACATATTATTACATATCGCAGTAGGACATTGCAAACAGCAAGTGACGTCAACGTCTCGGTGGCCAAAAGACAACTACACAAAGTGAAAAATTGTCACCTTAACTTGAATCATTCTGCTAAGTATGTAGGCATTTGTTAACAGCTGCTACCGCCAAATATGTCCAAACAGTTCTTACTGTAACGCAACCCACACGGAACCATTGAAACATGGGCGGACCAGTAAGCCCACACTTGAATGAAATTGAGCAAGATCCTAAAAATATTAGTGACGTGGTGTTAGCATGTCCTGTCGTTGTTTATTTTTCTCGTTATGTTCGTATAAAATCGTATTGCTGCCATACATATTTGACTACCCACATGTGTGAATATGAATTAAGGTTGACGAGTACGAATCCTACGCAGCGTCGCGAGATGTCGAATGCTACTGAGTGAAGGCTGGTATTGCATCACTAGACTTGCGGCTGAAACAGAACCAACTCGCTCCAAGTGGGTCATGTATTCATGCCGTAAACATAATTTCAGCGCGTTTGCGCCAACAAAACTATATAACTTCAATGCCTGTGTTGATAAAACAATCGTAAACCGGTTTTCTCGGCGGTATGCAGGCGTTTTCCCTATAATCCATGGTGTGATATCAACATCGTGCATTTACTTAATTGTTTAATTTTATCGTTAACCTCTAGGTACATCTCTCATAAACTTAGAATTAAAAAATGTAGTTTTGTGATAAATTAAACACGTGATATATAATGTCGACCTTGATATTCAAGATGAGTGTAGGTACAGTTGACAAAAAAACTGCAGCGCTATATGAAATGATTGGCAATGTTAAGTAATTTTTTACGATCCGCCTCCATTGAGCTCCGTAAAATCCGTGGCTCATTCGTAGCGCGGGGATCGCTTATATAACCCCTCGTTATGCGCATACATTGTGTTTACAATTTAACGCGTTTCTGTGTTTTAGCTACAAAATTCTCTGGTTTAGAGGCGCGCAACCGGCGCTATTTCTATTTATGACATCATCCCGCGTCGGGCTTACGTATCGCTGCACGCTTTAAATGGAGGCGACTGAGTTGTCTGCAGTTGATGCCGTTCCGCGGACTGATCCCGAATAATACCTTTTGAATATACTCTCTTGAAGCAGTCGACCCGGCCGAGGTGGGCGACTGTCTTGCGAAACTACCAAACTCATTAATTCACGATTCCCTTTTAGGAAACATGCCCGGCAACGTACCTAACTGTTACGGACGGAATAATATTGTAGCCATGAGACAACTCGGTTTATTCACCCTCTTGTCTGTGTCTTGACAAAATAAGGTCCGAATTAAAATTCCATGCGTTATTGACATGTTCAACTTGGATATAAATTTTCATTTAGGAATCAAGTGGATATCGCAGACTAAAGTTGATGTTAAATTAAATTGTAAGTAATTAAGTTAAAAAATAAATACCTAGTTGTGCTTTTGAAGAAGTTGTTGCTTTCTCTGTTCATAAGCTCCGATCTGAATTTGCTCATTTCTTCTTCCATCTTCCTCATTTCGGCGTCAAATCTCTCCCTAATGCTGGAGAATTCAGTGTCGATGACAGAAAAGTCACCAAGCTTGATGGGAATATTCCTTTTCAGACCACTGTCAGCCATTTTAGAGTTGTGTGTTTTGTGGAATAGGTGAAACTAAATAAACACTGAAACGTTCTTAAGTAAACACGGATCACAGTGTCGCTACGCACTCAACGGCAGACAAGGCAGGACTGATCATTAGTCGTCGCTCGACTCGGCGCCAGGGGGCCTGCGCACAGTTTTAAATAGCCTCACGTTCGAACGCTGCGCCGAGACTCACTCGGCGTCACTCGGCCCACACTATGCTTCTCGCTCATTCCACGTCTGGCCATAGTCGCCATACCGTGGCTCACACTCGAGCATCTTCGCCATGATGCATAGGCGCTGCAACCGACATCATCGTCCCCAACCACTACGTAACGTCATTGATGAATCATTCATCTCGATTCCAATTTCAAATCATACATCTGAATCCGTCTCTTCTGTTTAAGGCAATCAACACCATAACTATGTACTTACTTACCTACGATTATCTTATTCATCGCAGTATTTTTTGTTTACCCGCTTGTCATACCATCTCTTCAATAGTCACAAACTAGGTAAGTAGGTAGGTACTGCAGAATTAAACGGTATAAAAAAATCTAGAAAAACTAAGTGGTCACCTTCGCCTTATGACGTGAATTCGACGTAACGGCGGAAATTACCTAATCGCTTCAAGATTCTCCCAGTTTGATATAAGTAGGTATT
Organism: Lithophane semibrunnea; assembly: GCA_947363905.1. NCBI lineage: Eukaryota > Metazoa > Arthropoda > Insecta > Lepidoptera > Noctuidae > Lithophane > Lithophane semibrunnea. The sequence continues at coordinate 9,772,724 of OX376192.1, read as the reverse complement.
CGGAATTTCTTGATTGTTTAAATCAAAGAGCAAGAAATGCGCTGGCATTGTCTCGTTAAAAGATTTCAATCTTTAATTTCCCATTGACAAGGATTGGGAACCTTAAAACAATGGCCAAATAAATAAAGTCCGTTTAGGGCGACAGCCGCATGAAAGCAGCCAGTAGACCTTGATGCCTAATATGAGTCAGAAGTTTGTCATGTCTCAAGAGTGTTAAGACAAAAACATCCAATTATGTCCACGTTAACCAGTAGGCGAAGTAGTATTCGTTGTATTCATAACAAATAGGAAACATTACTCATGCTCAGACTCCTACGTTAATATCGATCATTGCGAAATTTTTAAGTAAGTCTTACCAGGAATTCAGTTATTATTGAATTGAACTAATCCAATCCTAAGAATTGGTCCAAGGTTGGATTGCAATTATTAATTCAATACCAGCCAAGCCAGCGTGTTCACTTAACGTTCGTAAATTCTAAGTCAGATGATTCAAGGAAATTAATAATAAGGTACAGGAATCAGGAATGCTAAATTCTCCTCTTAGATTGCACCAAATATGTATACTTAGATGTAATTCCTGCTTCCACTGAAAAACAAATCTTTCAGCATGGCAAGTTTTAATAGGCTAAAGGCTTCAGGGTTAAGAATCTTTCTGTACTTGACGACCTGTCCAACTATCAGAAAGTTGTTTGAAGCGTTTGGCTAATTTTGACTATATACGGCAGTTAAACGTAATCCACATCATCAGTTACTGTCAGTACTCGAACGGTCCTGAGCAGTAGGTAGGTACCTATTTATAGACATGAATCCACATGTGCCATAAGCCCCTCACTGCTCAACAATGTAAACACTAGTCATCCCTCGAAAAAGCATCCACCCCACACTTAATGCTCCATTTATAACCGCCGACAGCTCTTTTACCACAGGAAACTACTTTGACGGCTGTAGGTTGAAATCCGTCAACATTATTTTTGGAAACAATGTTGTTTCAAAATCTTTGAATTATTAAAAAACTTCTGAAATCTCTGCAAGATGGGTGTCATAAATTATAGTAAAACACGTTGTTTAAGCCACTAATAAATTATTGAATAATACCAAACTAATTTTTTGGTAACTATATAGCACACTCACGCTTCAGTTAAACTTTCAGTAGAAATAATACGTACTTTATTCAAACGTCAGGACGAATATCTATGTAAGTACTTATAATAACAAAACAACCAGATCTTGACCAATCGAATAAATAATGGAAAACTAAGGAAGGAAGACAGATTGTTCCGACCTCGAGCTACATGGGTCGACGACAGAAGATTTGAGGATGACAATAATTATTATCAATGCTGACTGAAAACATGATTACAGTTTTTATGAAGCGATGCGACAATATAAAGCTGCAAGTTTCAAATTTAATTTACGCTGTACCTAGTTTATGCGCGAGCCCGCATTTGCCTCAAAGATGCATCAGTGTTACCATGACAAACTGAAAACAACCACTGCTGAAGTCCTCTCCGTAAGGTCGCTGCAATGGACGAGCAAATTAAGGCCATCATCCCAGTTCACTGTTTCGGAATTGACAAGTAAGTAGGAAGAGGAAGACTGCAGTCCTTTTGACCGTGTGCCAATGATTGCTCATTGTAGAGGATCACAGGGATCCACCTCTACAGAAGACCTATGTCTAGAGATCTAGAATGTGTGGAATGTGAGGGGCTGTGCTGTAATAGTTCGTGTTAAGCTGACTCTGAACTCCCACCTACAAAGAATTTGGTTTAAATCACAATAACACTTTCAGGTGCCTGGCAGTGCCATGGCACGTCAAGTCATGCCAAATTAAATTAACATTTGAGTATTTAGACACAGAAGAGAACTCAATACTTATACAAGTCTAGGCTAGACGTGATATAATGCAATGCAATCGTGCTCCATTCATTAGCATACCACGCTCTATTTATTACGTTAAGATTAGGACCGTATGACTCTCGCACAGCGTCCGTACCATTTCACACGACTATTCATTGCTACAAAATTCCCTACATCAGATTCTGATAGACTCATCTGACTGATGTTGCTATTTACAGCGTAGACGGTACTAATGAATTAATTTCAATAATAATTTTATGTAAGTAATATCAATGAAACAGCGTCCAGGAATCGTCGTCAAAAACAATGATGCATATTTATATTTACAGCGTTCAACAAAGAAGCAGTGAATTAACGTATGTTTCACGTCATTTTCTTAAAATAGTTTCATTCTGATTTGACGATGGTAGTTTAGAATTAATATTTATGAGAAGTTATGCCTAATTAGTCGTATATAAAACTGCTTTTAGTTAAGCAAACATAGTTTTTCCTGATTGATGTTTTTTATTTTTTCCGCTTTATGTAACCTATCTGTGATGTTATTTGGGTTTGGGTCTCGATTTCTCATGTACATAGGTGAATAACATAACAGGTTGATCAGTTTGAATACAACAATGACTCCTTCCGCTCCGTCGACTCTTACGATTTATCTTTTATGTAAGATAACAATAGGTGTACTTACTTACCTAAATGCGTAAAGTTTAGTTGGAAGAACTTATGAAAAGGAGCCTGTCCTGTTCAAAATAAATCTAAAATTGTTAGGTGTAGGTGTCTAAGTAGGTACATTATTCTACATAATGGTAATAAGAAGACTATTTTAGGTTCTTATTGGGTAAGTCAGTAGATTGTTTCATAAAAACTGTTGTAAAAATCTCTAATTGCTTTCAAAATTATTTTCGCAGATGCAGACACTTCGAAGCAATTTTCTGATGTTACCTACCTACCTCTATCTCGGAATGTACCATCGTGTTACTGGCAAATCCTAATAACGTGCCAACTACTGCTATTCTAGTACTGCACGGTACGGTCTGGGCCGGAATGTTGATGAAAGCGATAAACCTAGAGGTCATTCACACCCCGCCATGGTGAGAAGCAGGAACACAAAATGGCATGGAATCATACATTACTTTTTGTTATAATATGCAAAAAATACTGACAGTTCCTCAGATAAGTTCCTCCAAAGGCGACAAGTACGTTGATTAAATTTTAATAAGCTCGGGTGAATGACCACACCGATTAGGAATAGAACGCGGAGCAAGATCGTGACGTCATGCTGCTATATAGCCTACCTTCCTACCTATAGCTACAGTACTAGTAACTGGCTTTATAAGGACCGATGCTACGTTGCACGGATCCAAATGCTTTTAATTTCAAAGAGCAAATAGCGTTCTTAGGATTTGTGCTTAGGTAACTACTCGGTAATATCATGTAATACTTTACTTTTCTACGAAAGAAAGTGTTCTTCCCAGGAAATACTATGTACCTACCTATCAGTTTCATTAAGATCGAGCTACACCAAGCAAAAGGACCATGATAATCACAATATATTCCTATAATTTATTGTTACCTATGGGCTATGTGCATCAAAAATGGCACCCACGCGAGAAACCACCCAGCGAGTTGGCAGGTGGGTTATGATGATTTAAAAGATTAAAACTTTTTACAAAAAAAAACAACCAACTTAAAAAAAAACCCTAAAAAAGTGAAAAATAACTTTAATTTCGGAAGTCGGTGTCTTTGCTTTTTAATTTTCGTTTTTTGCCACCGACTTCCGAAATTAAAGTTATTTTTCACTTTTTTAGGGTTTTCTTTGAAGTCGGTTGTTTTTTTTTGTAAAAAGTTTTAATTTTTCACTTTTTAGTGGTGGTACCTACCCCACACAAGTTACTACCTGCTATGTAAATAACAGTGAAGGAGTCTAATAATTATATCGTCTACATAGACTGTGGGAAAAATACGTAATATTGAAGCTAGCTCAAAAACCACGCAAGCAAACTTAATAAAATTTATATGGGACCATCTCGGGAGTATACCCTTTCGAACTAAAAAAGAATTTTCAAAATCGGTTCACAAACGGCGGAGTAATCGGTGAACATACATAAAAAAAAAAAAAAAAAAAAAACAATCATCCGAACGTAGTACCTCCTCCTTTTTTGAAGTCGGTAAAAAAAGCTGATTTATATCACGATAAATCTCGTCCAAGACGAACCCTAGCTTTCAAAGCATTAGCATCATATAAACATTACAAAACATGTTTGAAGCTAATAATGCGCTTTATAAACATTTCCTAACATTATTTTGCAAGCTAGCCAAATGTCATTTCCGTCTCAAAAATGAACTGGCATTTCCTAAAGGCGTCATATATTTTTTTAAACATTTTCATTTTTAAATCTTGTTATGTTAACATAAAATCACGCCTGAGGTCTCAAAAGGGTTAGGCAGAGATGGACCATAGTACACCTACATTTCGCCAGTTATTTTTAAGTCCCATGAACCTAGATATTAGGGAGTGAGCCTATCAGGAGGGCACAAATCTAGACTGGGGGCTACTACTGAGAATTATTTACAACTAGCTGCGCCCCGCGGTTTACCCGCGTAAGTCTCGATCCCGTGAGAATATCGGGATAAAAAGTATCCTATGTGTTAATCCAGGTTATAAGCTATCTGTTTGCCAAATTTCATCCAAATCCATTCAGCCGTTTTTGCCTGATTGAGTAACAAACATCCAAACACACAAACTTTCACATTTATAATATTAGTAGAATTTGGTGGACCTGGGAATCGAACCCAGAACCTCATGCTCAGCAGTAGAGCTTTCGACCACTACACCAACGAGGCAGTGCTATAATACCTAGGATTAGGTAAGATTTATTTTTTTCACCACTAGGAAGTGGTGAAGGGTGGGGTTTTGGGGACTGTCTGTAATTTTGACGTTCGAAAAATGCTGATTATCAGCCTAGTTTGAATACATGACTTTTGATTTGATTTGAAAATTGGTTTACGTACACAAACACTTTTACACGTCAAATGTGATCCGAGTATCTTCTAATCGAAAAGAAACTGAACACCAGCACTATTCTCCCGTCAAGGTTGTTTTAGTATTTTATAACAAAGTGTGACGAACAGTCTAGGTAAGATCAAGGCTAGGTTCGTTCTGTGACACTCACGCTCGCGGCGCGGTAACAAGCAGAGCGGAAAGCGGAACCCTGGTCAGATCGCCGCCTTCCGCATTTTTCCTCACAAGCCTATAAAGTTTCGATGACACTCGATATTTTATTCGTGTGATTTCACATTGACCGACATGGCAAACAGGTGAACTGGCTACAAATTCATCAACTCTTCATGGTTTATTTAGATGCATCGATTCTATCTTGCCTCTTTATCACGAAGGTAGGGGCATTATTAGTTTCGTAGCAGAATGAGAACAATTTAATTTATTTGCAGTTATTGGGAACGGCATTAGAAAAGGCTAGGTACCAATATCAAGCACCCCTTTTTACAACAGGATAATTGTATCCTGTAGCAGTATTATAATATCTGTGCCTGTAGCTATATTTTTAAGGCCATACTGACTGTATGGTAAGTATGACTGGATAAAACCAAAATTAAGGAAGGATAATGAGCCTTAAAACAACAGCCATAACTGGGTAGGTAGGTAACTACCTACTATTTTGGATAGCCGAACCTACAAAACCGATTGCCTCTGTGGATCGGTTTCATTTATTTCCTGCAGTGGAATAATAGTTCAATGACTGTTAACGAAACGACAATCATAAAAACATACATACATACCCACACATAATTATGACATTCACGAAACCTAAAGAAACAGTACCAGACCATTATATTAAAAACTGGTGCTCCACAAGTAACGCCCTCGGTGTTGTTCGATAGGTAGGCCATGACGTAAGCTACCCTGCTACCCTGATTGCTTCAGGCAGTTTGAAAAGAGATGACGTCACCGGCTTCATAACTGAAGCCTGACTTTGATTCCTCATGACGTTCGTTTGTTTTGAAATGATAACAACATCACACCTAGGGTTTTTATATTGGCTTACGTGCGTCCTATGATGATGCCGTACGTTAACGGTTTGGGCTTAATTAAGCAATATGGGTGTAAATGATAGATTTTTGTTGCTTATCTATGGTGTGGGTCAGCGATCCCCAGATTAATTGAGATTAATTAACACCTCGTTAAATTAATAGAACTATCGAACAATGGAACTGATGACTGAACCATCTGGAACTTGCTTTACATCACTACTTAGAATACTATCACCTGGTTTCTGATTTGAGAAAAGTAGCAAATCTCAACTGATTATTCTCAAATACATAAGTATTATGTGCTTAAGTTTTTTGCATTTCACAAGTTAAAATCAAATTTCCGAAACGCGCATGCTTTCTGTCGAATTTGAGTACTTAAATGATGTAATATTACTCAAATCTTGATTAAAGTTTAAAAAAACTTAATTCAGAACCGAAAAATTGTTTAAGTGCCTACTTAAGTACAGATTAGGACGTTCTCAAATTCAAATTCTCAATTCAGAAACTGGGTGTAACTCAGAAATCTTCTGACTTAGGTTAGTATTTACTTCCATCTCATTTTCCAAGAGATTCCTTACTGTCTAGACTTTACCACGACGCCCAAGATTTTTTTATCCATGTGGTACGAACCTGACCTGACCTGACACATTGCTCGTGTTTTTGCTGCCCGCCAATTAACGCAATTAATAATAATTTAGTACGATGAAGCATTGCAGTATAACCGGTTATAAATCCACTATAGTAGGTATGGTACTGCAGTTTTACACAATTAATGAACTAAGTACGTATGTATCGCAAATACCAATGGACGAAAACAAAATGTAGGTATGAAGTTATGTATAGACAAACCTACAATTCTTTCCTTCGTTTTTTAAATTTCTCTTCTGCTCTCAGCCCAATGTTTAGGGTTCCGTACCAAAATGGTATACCCTTGGTTTGTACCTACGCACTTCAAGGATGAACGCTATGTGATAGTAGCTACGCGCTACGGTAACAGCTACACGCTACGGTAACAGCTACGGGCTACGCGCTACGGTCTACACATCATCACGCGCTACGACCCCTACATGCTATTGTAGGTACTTAGCTACTACCTTATAATTGCGCTACTCAGAACTTGCTACAGGCTAAGTGCAATTTGCTACGCGCTACGTCAACTCCCAGCACTTGTGCTGCGGGCATAATGAATGAAGGTCATGCTTACATGATGTAGAACGGTGCAAGACACCGACTCACACTTTGCCAGTTTTTTTGGGGTAAGTGCTGGTTCAGCATATTGTCTTGTTCCATAACACCCATAATCTCTATCAGCCGTCATTTTAATATTAAACCTTGAATATAGGTACCTACCTTCTTTGATTATGGTTTGAAGATGCTCTTGGTTTCTTTTTGGTTGGTCTGTGATACCTACAGTGATTTCAGGTAGGACCTACTTACTGGATTCCTGAAAAATACTGTAGGTGTAGGTACCTACTTACACTTATTCTGTGCGGTATGTATGTAAGTATAACACAGCTTCGCCTGTCTGTAATTGAGTGACATCATGTTTGGTTCATTGCTCACTTATGTGGGGCATCACCGCATCACATGTAAGTAAATGAAATTGTTCCCCATGCTGTTACATTATTCCTATGATGTATCTGCTTGTAGTCATTTTATGTAACTACATTTCAATAAAAGTGCAATTTTTTGTATGTAACGCACCCAAATAGTAGAGGCATTTTATTTGACGTAGCAAAATCTACCTACGTCAAATAAAATGCCTGCTAAATATAATCCCCTTTTCCGCATAGACTTACTCTATTTTTTAATCTCATAATATTAATTTGACAGGTGCAAATGTCAAACTCCAATTTGAAAAAACAAACAACAATCACTTGAATTGTCAAATTACTCTACGAGATTATAAAACAGACTTTAGGTAGGTACCTACATACCTACAGGAACCGACAATTCGGTATTTTCACTCACTGCTTGGCCAAGTTGCCAGATGTGGCCTAATAAGACATGCGCCTATCTAGGTTTAAAATTGGATACCTACTTATCTAGAAGTAGTCAGTTTTCAGTATTGATTTGCACAATTTTATAAAGCCAATAATTTTATTACTTAGGTAAGTACCTAAGGTTTGGAATTATTATAGTCATCAGAGCAGTGAAGACATTAAAGCAACAGAATATTAATCATTCTAGGAAGTTGTTAGTTTATCCAACGGACAACCCACCTAACGATTGGTTAAGTCACCGAGGAAACTTAAGCGTAATTACCGTTTTGTACAGTAATTTCAATAAAATATAACCTACGCCAACCTGAAAACGCCTGGGTATGTAAGAGGTACCTACCTACCTTACCTACTTATAGGAAAACGTTCGGGCATTGTTGTACATACCTACTTACCTACCTGTGTAGTGTAATGCACTGAACCTTCGTTCGTAACCGTGGTAAGTAATAAGTACCTACGTTCCATTGTTCCATCGAAGTTCTTAGTCCCTACCTAGGTACCTAGGCTCCTACCATAGAGCTGACTTTTTTATATTTCTATGGCTCCTACATATTAGGCTGGTATTAAATTATTAGGTACCTATATTAATTATAATCAATGAAAATATTGAAATGACCTGAGGCTAAGTATAATAAGGTTAAAAATGCTGATGTTTAGGCAGGTATGCAGACAGGTACTTTTTCTTTGTTGTTCTAGGTATATACACAATACTTGTATTAATCACGGCCCAGTTACTATGTACTTAGATGTGCGAGGATAAATTGATTGCGTACATATTTGCACGCTCGTATAAATCATTTGACTTGGGTGTTGCCTTGACGTGCTGGTTATTTTTAGAAATTAACATCACTGCATCCAGTGCTACGGAAAGTCAAACAGAAATGAGAAATAAGATTAAACATGATGCCACTGATCCGGACTCGACGGAGTCAATAGATATCAAATATTTATTGCACCTACAAATTAATCATCGATATTATAAGGAGATCCAATTCTTAGTTAGGTACTTCATTGACTTTAAAAATCTTAATTATCTAGACTATTATTAGTACAACATTTTATTACTCATTTAGTACTCATTATGGCATCTAGCTATCAAGTCTGTTATCACAAAAAATGAATAGGTAGGTACCTACCTAGGTAAGGTACAACTAAGTAGGTAGGTACTTACTACTTACTACTTACGTACTTTTTTACTTAAAATAATTCACAACTTTAATGCTGGTTTCACGTGTCAGACTATGGTAAAAAACTCGTTTTTCTGCCGGTTTGTGGTGGATTCGTCATTTTATAACATCACATCACGCTTGGATGTTCCGAAGGGGTAGGCAGAGCAGGGGGCGATCTATTGCCATTAATGTAAAGCTTGCATACCTGACCAGAGATACGAAGTCAGGAGCGGAACATATTGTTATTGGTTGCGTGATACTATACCTACCTACCTGTTGACTTCCTGATCGGCGGCACTCTACATACCATACAATAAAATTTGTCTCCGCATGCTCAGTCAATAGGTACCATCCTTATATGGTAAGATATGTATGTTTATATAATGATTAACTGAATAAAAAAATATATTTATGAGTAAGTCATCCAATTTGCAAGCATGCTGTTCCGTGTGATGCTGCCGGACAGAATTCTATATAAGGACAACGCGTTATCATAATGTAGGTGTCAAGCTTAGTTTAAATACCTACCGCCTACATTGACCCAACTGTTATTTTATTCATTATCTTATCGTAGGCCAAAATATGTTGGAATTAGCTCAACTAATATTAATTATAATATTCATGTGTTTTCCGGTCTTTTCAAGAACTCTTAAACCGAAGGACTCAAACGCCTTATAAGAAGATAGGAACCTACGTACCAATGGAAATAAGTTGCTACATCAGCTGTTTAATATGCTACGCAAGGTCTATGGAATATCTACCTAAGTCTGTCGGTTATAGGTATAGCCACACTGCTGAGTACCTAGCACCTTACCTAGGTCCTAACTTGCACTAGGTATTCACGTAGGTAACGATCACGACAAGACGTTAGGAGCTGGTGGTTTGGTAGTGCGTATCTAAGATGCCACTTGTGAAACCAGATAGGTACCGACTCAGACCAAATAAAAAACCGGTACTGACAATAGAAAAACAGATAGACCACACTTAGACGCTGTCAAACTGTCCCAGACTGGTGAAAAGTAGCAGTGGCTTGGCGGAACAAACAGGTAGGCAGAGATGTATTTGTACAAGAACTTAGTACACACAAACATGATTGCTCGAATTGCAAACGTGCATTGCTTGCCCTTCCTGGTTACTGGAAACATACATAAAATGTACCTAATGTCATGTGCCTTGGAGGAAAGTAATTTTTTGTCAACAAGCACATATTTTTTTACCTTATTCTGACTGACAGCAGTTGCCATTATGACTGTTGTTGGAGGAAAAATCGTGTTTTTATTTTTATTATCTTTATAGCATTCTCTGTCTAATGGCCAGTTTCTTATCTAAAGTAACAGCCAAAATAACAGTCAAAACAACATAACAGCATTGTTATTCTGCACCGCGAAAACTTAGGTGAAGTGAGCGTGGAGTGAGATGTCAGTGTCATCAATACCCACTGATGCTAAGGCAGTGACAGTTCACTCCAAGCTCACTTCACCTAAGTTTTCACGATGAGATTTTTACAGAATAGCACAACTGTTCTTCACTTTACGGTGAGTTTCTTCATCAAAAGTAACAGTCAACTGTTTTCGCACTGTGGTATTTTCAATCCTCGGCACTGATTCGAGTGTTGAAGGATTGAAAATACAACAGTGCAAAAGAACATTCGACTGTTACTTTTGTTGAAGAAACTGACCGTTAGTATCTATATTAGATTGTAAATAAGCATTAAGTATATAAAAATGTAGTCTTTGATTATTTTGTATGAAATAAAGAAAACTGAATATTATAAATGCAGTAATAAAAATATAATTTTAAGTAGTTTTGTTATTTTGGATTATGATTACTTATAATATTTCTTTGCAATCTTTGTTTTTTCAATTTGTAATATTTTGTACTGAAATTCCAATGACGTCAGCTGAAGTCTGGAAATTATTGTGTGAATCACAGGCTCCTTATCTACATCTACAAAACTGATAAGTTTTAAGTAGGTGTACGCCTTTGATAAGACAACACAAAGCACTATATACCAGTCTAACAAGTGGCAAATCATACAATATTGAAGAAATACATATATTTATTATTTCTTACAGAATACAAAACAACTAAGATTATGATATTACATACAACATCAACCGGTTTACTGTCAAGACCCAATCAGTAACAAGACCTTGGATGCCGTGCAATACAAGCGCAAAGTTGGTCCCAACTGCCGTTAAAATTAGTTATCTTTGAAAATGCATTATAAACATATTGTTAAGACATAACTAAATAATATAATATGATCAATACCAACCGACAGAATGTGCTAATTACATATTAAAATAAATTAAAAACTAAATGGTTTTGTGCCTTAGCACTTCTTTCACATTACGCATACTTCAAAATCAAATCCTTAATTTATAATGTTATTAATGACTGACCAAAATGTAGCATAATGTGAAACAAGTTTTTGTAATAGTTTATACAAAGTGCGACAAAAACTGGCTTTGAATAACATATTTTATCTAACTTAATATATATTAATTTTGCAACAGGATTACATAGGGGCTTCCCTCTTTAAGCAAGAACAATCACATTAAAGTTTCATTACACATTTAATTTGTGCAGTTAAATATCAGTTCTTTGTGTTAACACCCAAATTAGCTGTTAAAGTAGGCTTTGCAATATTATAATTATCTTTTATATTTAATACTACCTATCACAAAGTGATTCTGTACAAAAGTTGGCCACTTTATAAATTACATATTTAAAACTGATGTATAGTTAAAGTTTTCTATTTATTTCCGTTTCAGAAGTATAACAATTTGTAAACAAGTCTTTTATGAGTGAATTAAATTCACTTTAAACAGTATATCAACAGTTAGCTACTATTTTAATACAATTTATAGAAAAATATCAAAACATTTATCAAGGTGTAAATCTTATAATAGGAATATGATGTGTGCGTTGGTTTATTGATTCAAATACAAAATATAGATTTCTTACATACTGTTCAGTCGCATTTTACCATAAAACTCGCGGTTTTTAGTACAGAGCAGCATAAATAAGTATCCATAACGAAGGTTTACAAGTTTGCTTGATGACTATCGCCCTGTGGGTGGAGCCTCGGTGACAGGGGCGGGCGCGGGCGCGGGCGCGCTCGATCCACCGGATGTTGCCCACACAATGATTATGATAAGTAGAACTGCCCCAATAGCACCGATAATTAACATCATCTTTAGATTCTGCCACCAATACTTTCGTTTCAGTTTGCCAGCCTGCTGTTCGAACTGTGCTGCCCCATGCTGTAAAGCATCTGCACGATTGTCTAGTTCGGACAACTTTTGGTCCCTCTCCAAAACTTTCTCGACATTAACGCGCATAATGCCAACCACTTCATCGACTTTGGCTTGAGTCTGAGCCAAACGCTTATCGCTTACTCTAGGGCCTGAACTTCCTCCTTGGTCTTCCATTTTGTCAGATTGTTTTGATCTTTGTACAAATAACACCGAAAAGTTCCACACTTCAATCTAATATAATCTTTAAAAACTGAGTCTGTGATTCAGTTCAATAACGTAAATATGGCGAAGGCACGGAGAATTAAAATTTTCGACTTGAATGACAGAAGAAAGACAATCAGCGTGACACATTCATGACGTCATAGTATGATTACGTTTACAAATCAGATTGGAGTGGCTGACCAATCAGCCAACGTTTAAGATTTTTGTTTAGCTTGTGATTGGCCCGTTCTGTGCTGTAATACAAGTTTACAACTTGAATAATAAAAATGTTTTTGTTCCTAGACTTGCTTGCATTATGGTATAAAAATGTGGCTGTTATAAGTGTTGCCAGCAATAATTGTCAGTTGCTAGTTAAAATAACTGGAATGTTTATTTAGTACGGCAACATTAGTTGTCGTGACATCTTTTTTTTGGGCTGTCAGTTCTGGTTTCTTGGTGTAGAATTTTTGTCGCCGGTATTTTATTTTAGTAATAAAAAGAAACAGCATACAGAAAAGCCAAAATGGTAAGAAGTAATGTGTTATTTACGATAGTGCCAACAGTTTTTAGTATTTCAGTTACCAATAACTTAAAAGAATAGTGAATAATCTAGAATAGTTCGAGCCGTTGTTCTTGTTGCACGTGTGTCTTGATCACATGAAATTATTGTGCAGGTGTCACTGAATCCCATCAGAATTTTGAAAAATGAAGCTGAAGAAGAAAAAGCCGAAGTGGCTCGTATGTCCAGCTTCATTGGTGCCATCGCCATTGGAGATTTAGTGAAGAGTACTTTAGGACCTAAGGGAATGGACAAAATTCTGGTTTCTTGTGGCAGAAATGTTGGCCAGGTAAGTTTCTTAATCTTACATAACTATCAATAGTCCACTGAAATTGAAAAAGCTGGTTAAGTGAGAGTTTGAAGTTCTAATAAATTGGTTATATTTTGTAGGTTGAGGTTACAAATGACGGCGCTACTATTTTGAAATCCATCGGTGTTGATAACCCAGCAGCAAAAATTTTGGTAGATATGTCAAAAGTACAAGATGAGGAAGTTGGAGATGGAACCACATCTGTAACTGTATTGGGTAGGTAACACATTTTTGTTTTAGTATCCCCGTAGAGGCGTAGACAAAGGAAGTTATTCTTAAACAGAACATAGCATATCATGTTTATAATGTTAAGTTGGGATATTTTATTGTTGTTTCTATGATTATTACAGGCAGGGACATCGACACGCAATCTGTTACCAGGGATTCAGTACATAATTCAAGTCCACAGTGGGTTGAAATTTTTCATTGGTTAATTAAAAACATAAATGCTATTCCATACGTTTTGACAGCATAAGTATTGTACTTTTGTAGAAAATGGCAGATTATTTTCATTATAATGAAGAAATAATAATTTCAACACAGAATCCTAGAATGATGCCATGGTAACAGGTTGTGTCTATGTCCCTTGCATATTATAGTTTGCGAGTGAATTTAGTACTTATAAGATAAGAAGATTATCCGTTGTATTGATTTTTTTGATATTAATTAAATATTTACTATGTAACATTTTATATGTTTATGATAATAAACAAATTATTTACATCCATTTTAGCGGCTGAACTGCTTCGTGAAGCTGAAAAGCTTGTTGAACAGAAGCTGCACCCACAGACAATCATTGCTGGATGGCGTATAGCTGTAGATGCTGCTAAAAAAGCTCTCTCCGATTCTAGCTTTGACCATGAAAAGAGTTTCAATGAGGCTGCCCTGCGTGAGGACCTTGAGAATATTGCTCGCACAACATTGAGCTCTAAAATTCTTTCTAACCACAAAGAGTGAGTAAATTATGAAATGTTAATAAAAAAGTCTTAAATAAGCTGACATTTAACCGATAAATTCCCAATGTGGCTTCAGGGAAGCAATCGAAAAAACCCTTTACTTTTTTTGGTCATAAACCATGTTTTTTTATTAAAAATTTCAGACACTTCACAAAGTTGGCAGTGGATGCAGTGCTCCGTCTCAAAGGCTCCGGCAATTTGAAGGCTATTCAGATTATCAAAATCTCTGGTGGTCTGCTGGAGGAATCTTTCCTGGATGAAGGTTTCCTCTTAAATAAGAAGGTAAGGTATAACTTATTTGATTATTTCATTGTCTGTGTATAAACTTCGTGAAACATCATCATTCAGCCTACAGCAGCCTACTGCTAGACATAGCGCGCCATTCAACTCGATTCTCGAACTTACATCCAGCTGCTACCAGCCGTGAAGATTATTGCTCAACGTAGCTTGAGGGCGTCATACCAAGAACACAACTACCCTAACGGCCATCGGTTCTATGGCTAATATGGCTGGCCCATTGCCACTTCAACTTGCTTATTCTGTGAGCTATGTAGACAACTTTGGTTGATTCTGCCCAGCTCAGCTGAATTCTTCTGTTATCTTCATGAAACATACCATGCACAACGAAAAAAAAAAAACAAAATTACCATGTATGTGCATTTAATTTAGTTAGATGATTTTAAAGTTTCTTTCATCAATCAATCAATGAAACCAATAACATTACATTTGACCCAGATCCCTGACTACTTGCTTAATCAATGTTTACTTATCAGGTGGGAGTGCACCAACCTAAACGTATTGAGAATGCCAGCATCCTGATAGCCAACACACCCATGGACACAGACAAGATCAAAGTGTTCGGATCTACCATAAAAGTGGACTCTATGGCCAAGATTGCAGAACTGGAAGTTGCTGAGAAGGAAAAGATGAAGGACAAAGTCAACAAGATCTTGGCTCACAAATGCAATGTCTTTATTAACAGGTATACTCGAATACTAGATTTTATTTATAAGCCTAAAAAAATTACATGGAATAATGATACCTAAGTTAATTTTACAACAAATATATTGCAACTCACGCGATGTTCGCAAGCTTACGACGCGTTTCATTGTCTTGAAAAGTTGGTATCAACTTAATAAAAACAACAGCTTTTGCTTTGTTCATGCTGGAAACAAAACAGTATGAAATAGATAATGTCACAGTATGGCAATGAAACATACACAAGAGTGCATTACAGTACATCAATGACTAGACTATGTGTATCAACCTTTTGTATGTGGAAGCACAGATCAGAGCTATATAACATGACATGAATAAATTTTCTCCACCAGGCAACTTATCTACAACTACCCTGAGCAGCTATTCGCTGATGCCGGCGTCATGGCGATCGAGCACGCTGATTTCGACGGTATTGAGCGGCTGGCTCTCGTGACCGGAGGCGAAATCGCATCCACATTCGACTCACCCGACAAAGTCAAACTGGGACACTGCAAAGTTATTGAACAGGTACCAGTTGGGTTCTTTCTTACAAAACAATCACTTCCCTGTTGAAGAGTTGTAAGTTACTTGTTGAAGAGTTGTAAGGTTGTTACCTCACTCACAGACAGAGTTACTGTTGCATTCATAATATTAGTATAGATATAAATTATTGCGTTATTCCAGGTGTTGATTGGTGACGAGTGCCTCATCCGTTTCTCTGGCGTGGAACTCGGCTCAGCATGCACGGTCGTCATCCGTGGCGCCACGCAGCAAGTCATCGACGAGGCCGAGCGCTCCCTGCACGACGCGCTCTGCGTACTCGCCGCTACCGTCAAGGAACCTAAAATTATTTATGGTGGAGGTGAGCAATAATTCGGCATTGATTTTATTATTTTTTTGTATGGGACAAAAGAAGTTTGACTTCACTTATAATGGATACCGTGAATGGCGTTGATCATGGAGAAGACAAGAGACGAAATTGAACGAATTGTTTCTATAATTATTTTATTATGTATGTCAGCCAGCATAAACATGCGATAGTTTAATAGAAAACACAAGCCATTCAAAATGTTAGAATATTGTTGGTAAGAAGGTCTCGGCGAATAGTTTCTGGGTAACTTATAAAACAATTTTATAAGAATAATACAAAATGATACACCCATCTCTTAGGCGCCAGTGAGATGCTGATGGCCGAGGCCGTGTCCCGCGTGGCGGCGCGCACGGCCGGCAAGGAGTCGGCGGCCGCGGAGGCGTTCGCCATCGCCCTGCGGCGTCTGCCCTCGGCCGTGGCCGACAACGCGGGCTACGACTCTGCCGACCTCATCTCACGCCTGCGCGCGCATCACGCTCAGGGAGAGATCACTATGGGACTTGGTCAGTTGCTATGTTTGTATTGTTAGTTACTACTTAAAAAGCTTGTGCAGTCACATGCATAAATATCTTACACTACAAAATTCTAGGAACTAACGATTGCAACTTTGTGAACACAAAGTTACAATCGTTATACCCTAGAAATATTTCATAATAAATGCTTTAGGAGAAAATCGCTTTTGAATCTAGCTAACTAACTAGGTATTTATTAATTATGTTTTTTACTGTATATACTGTGTTTTAGTGTTGTGTATAATATAAACATATCTTATGAAAATATTTTGGTTGCCTTCTATATAGAGACAGTAAACGATAAGTATATTTACTTATTGTTTACTGTCTCTATATAGAAGGCAACCAAAATATTTTGAAGCTTGTTTACTTCAATTTATGTTTTTTTTTTTGATGCAATCTGTCCACCTATTGACATTCAGCATCTTTTGTGTTGTTATCTTAAATTCATTCAGTCATTTTTGGTATGCGCCCACTGGCTCATCCACAACTATCTATATATTAATATAATTTTCCGGTTTTCATATCAAGTCTTGTGGGGCCAATCTTTGAAGCCTCCTGAATGTCTTGGTTTTCATTAGGTTTGATGCTAGTTTATTAGGATGAGTCGCAATCCTATTCTTGTAGGCAACCTTTGTGTGATTTCTTCTTTAACCTTTGGCATTTTTAAATCCCGATGTAAGCTATTGTTAGGTATGTACCAAGGTGCATTAGTTATAATCCTTAGCATTTTTGATTGGAACCTTTGTATTATGTCTATGTTTGAATTAACTGCCGTTCCCCAAAGCTGTATTCCATATGTCCAAATAGGCATTATGATGCATTTGTAAATCCGAAGTTTGTTGTCCAGCGAAAGCCTGGACTTTCTTGAAAGTAGCCAATAGTGTTTCCTTAGTTGTAGGATTAATGCCTTACGCTTCGTGAATATATGTTTTCTCCAGGTTAGTCTACGGTCTAGGTACATTCCGAGGTATTTAGCTTCTTCTGCTTGTGGAATTTCAACATTATTTAGTCGTACTGGAGGGCATGTATCTCTTCTTGTCGTGAACGTCACGTGTACGGATTTAGTTTCATTTGCCTTTATTCGCCATTCTTTCAGCCAGTTTGAAATTTCATCTAAGCTCTTTTGTAGGATTTTAGATGCCTGAACCGCATCTTCATGCACAGCCAGTGTAGCAGTGTCATCGGCAAATGTGCCTAAGACTATTCCTTCAGACACAGGGAGATCAGCTGTGTAGAGAAGGTAGAGAGTAGGACCCATCACGCTGCCTTGAGGAACTCCTGCCCGAATTTCGTATAGTCCAGTTACTTCATTGCCTTGTTTTACAAAGAAGTATCTCCCTTCCAGATAAGATTTAATAAATATGAAATAGTTTATTGGAAATGATTTTCTAATTTTATATAAAAGGCCCTCATGCCATACTCGATCGAAAGTCTGTGATATATCCAGAAAGGCAGCTGAACAGTACTTTTTTTCTTCATATGTATCATGAATTTTTTCGACCAGCCGATGTATTTGTTCTATGGTCCCATGACTTTGTCTAAATCCGAATTGGTGGTCAGGTAGCAATGAGTTTTGGTCTATTAATGGTCTTAGTTTGTTGATAAATAGTGTCTCCAGTAGTTTTGAAGGAATGGGCAGCAAGCTAATGGGTTGGTAGGACTTAACGTCCTCAGGACACTTTCCCGGTTTAGCTATCATGATTATTTGGGCTACTTTCCATTGAAAAGGAATGTACCCCCTTCGAGATTATGGCGTTGTATACAGCTGTAAGGAAAGTAATTCCTGTTTCAGGAAGTTCTTTCAGAATTTTTGCTGTAATTAAGTCATATCCGGGTGCTTTATTTTCATTGAGTTTATTGATAGCAATCCTGACTTCACTTTTCGAGACTTTTGTAATAGGCAAATCGAGTTGGTATGTTTGCTCTAAGTATGATGTTATGTCACTGTGCAATTCCTGAGATCCTTGGACAGGGTTAGGAGTGAAAACTTTGCTTAGGTGTTCGGCAAAGGTTTGCGCCTTTTCAAAGTCACTTTTCGCCCATGTGTTATCGATTTTGCGTATTGGTGCATGGCTTGCTACCGGTCTTTTAAGCTTTTTTGTTGCTCGCCAGAGAGAATAATCTGAACTTGCCGTTGCATCTAGATTTCTGGTATAGATTTTGGTCTTCACTTAGTGCTGATTTAAGACGTGCTGTGACGTAGTTTAAGTGTTTCTTGTTAGCGGGATATCGCGTCCTTTGCCAGCGTTTTCTTGTGTTTCGCTTCTCCTCTAGCAGTTCTCGAACTGTTTCGGACCACAGTATATCTGGAGGCTCAGTTTTCGGTGTACGTGTGGCGCTCCATGCAGATTGCTGTATGCAATAATTAAAATGCTCAACTGCCTGAAATATATCATCTGCGGTCTGCAGAGGGAGTCTAATATTTATAGACGCCTCAATTAGCTGTCTAAATAGTGGCCATATAGTTTTTCGGCTGTGAAGTTTACAAGGCTTTGCTTTCTCCAGAATTTTTCTACTCAGTTTGATGAATACTGGCGAGTGATCCGACGACAAATCCTGACTTGAGGTGCAAGTAATACATGTATTAGAAATGCCTTTGGTTATACAGAAATCGATGAGATCTGGTGCTTTGTTGACATCCGTTGGCCAGTATGTTGGTTCTCCTGTTGATATGACATCAAGATTCTGTGTCTGGAGGGCTTGATATAGTTGGTGTCCTTTTGTTGTAATTATCCGGGATCCCCAGTGTGTATGTTTGGCGTTATAGTCGCCTCCAGCTAAGAATCGATGACCCAATGTATTGAAGTATTCTTGATAGTCTTCTGTTTTAATTTTGTGTTTGGATGGGCTATAAACAGATGATATTACTAGCGGTCCTTTGCAGTCTTCACAGTAGTTGCCTGTATTTCTTGTGTGCAATAGGGGGTGTTTTCATAATGGTTGATGTTTGATTTTATAAGAATTGCAGATCCACCATGTGCTTTGCCATCTGGATGCATTGTGTGGTATAGTGTATATCGAGGCATTGTAAAATGGCTCTTATCTGTGAAATGTGTTTCGGAGATAAGAAGTAAGTCTATATTATTAATTTCTAAAAACGGTTTTAGTTCTAGAACATGTTGTGACAAGCCGTTGGCATTCCATAAGGCCTAAGGCCGTAATTTATGTTTAAATACTATTCGGTTGAGAAAATGCTTCTTAATTTCGCATGCACCGAAATTCCGCAAGGGGACTGTGGACTATAAATAATAGGGATCTCGGAATCAATGATTACAATTTGTAAAATACATAACCATTTACATTCACAGACATGCAGAACGGCCGCGTAGGAGACATGAAGAAGATGGGCATCACAGAGTCTTACGTAGTGAAGCGCCAGGTGCTGCTCTCTGCCGCGGAGGCCGCTGAGATGATCCTCCGCGTTGACAACATCCTGAAGGCGGCGCCGCGTCGTCGCGGACCCGACCGTCGTCCCTGCTAGAATATTCTAGATACTCAATCACGAACATTAAGTAGAAGTGGCTGACCTACCATCCAACACTGATTAGTTTCAATGTGTCTCAGATTTTGCATATATTTTGTACTAAACTATCAGATAGTTTACTGGAGCTTATATCACTACGTAGTTTAATTTCCAGTGACTTAACCGGTTGTACCACTTCTGTTTATTTTTATTGTATTAATATTGCACTTTAATGCAGTGTGAGAATGCTTTTATGTCTGTACCAACTTATCAAATAACTTTAAGTTTAGCTTTACCAGTTTAGCCTTATTATTAGTCACAGAAGAGTGCATTTTTATAAAAAAATCTCTTCCTTTGTGACTACACAACGTTCTATTTAATAACTAAAAATAAAAACATACCATACTTTTTTATGTATGTTATAAATAAGTATTTTGAGTTACAAATGTGGAATTCTATGAATGACACGGTCACATTAATTTGATTTTATAATGCCTCCCTTCTAGTTATCCTAGAAACATTGAGCTGCGCTAGTTTCATTTACTTATAGCTTTTAGTTAAAGTGGCCGTTAATGCCTTGGTATTGATGTATTAACTATTAAATTAATAAAATTTTAACAAACGGATTTGTTTGTTTTCTTTTGTAATTTGGTTGTTTTCCGTTTTATAATGTTCAGCGACCCACCTCAACTTCGTATGGTTTTAATGACTTGATGGAAAAACCAAGATTTTTGATAATTTTAATATGTCAATATAATAATTATAAATGTATACACCTAAACCTTCCGGAAAACATTTTCTAAATCCGTTGCGTTTCGGAGAACAACGCGATCAGTCATACACTAAAAGCGACTTTGTTTTATACTCAAATAAGGTCTTATACTTCTTGATTTGTTTGTGGAAAGAGTTCTGTTTGGCACCCTTCGGGTAGGGAACCCTAAAAAGCGTGCGGAACCCGCAAATAAATTTATTTATATAATTCTAAGCATTACTAGTTTCAGTTGTCATCTAATGTGCTCGTGTAGGTAATGGTTTTTGCCACAAACTTTTATTTTATTTATCATTTTGTGTTGTGTGATAAGACGAGTGTAAATACTGTGACTGCCTAGTGTTTGCGTTGGGAGTGTTTTAAATGATTGGTTAGGTTACGAAGATCAGAATTCAGCGAGGGAATACTTCAAAATGGTATACTGTTGCGGCATGGCCCATGGAAATACCTCCGCGGTCCTACGGCTGTACCGGACTGAATACCCTACTGCGTTTCAACCTACGGATGCTCGGTTTTCAGACGAAGGATAAAACTGTTTTGGCTGATTTAACAAGGCGATCGAGCCGGTTTTACAGGGACTCTGCTGGCAAGTAGGTGCGGCTGTCGGTCGAACAGGCCATAATAAGTGTGGTGAGGGAAAACCCACGTTTGGGCGTGTGTACAGCGGCTAAAGTGTTGTGGAATCGGCATTGCCATCGCGCTTGTCACGTGGGGTCAGCAGTTCGAACCGCAGCTCGTGACTGTCGAGAGGTTACCGATGTTAGATGACGGCGACAGCGATGGACAGTAGGTAAGTACCCGTGGTAAGTACTTACTTAAAAAGTCTCACGCCCGCCCCCTTGCCGCCGCGCCGCCCGCCCCCTTGCCGCCGCGCCGCCCGCCGCCGTCCGTGCAACACACAGGGACATTCGGTTGCGTGCATTACCTACATTGCACGCTACAAAAAACATTTACTAAATGCCTAAAAAAATTTCGTTTGCCAGTAGGTGTACGTCATATAACTCTATCCTCGGGTACTCTCATCGAGCATCTGCGAACAACGTTTCTCCATCATTAGTTGTCAGAAGAGATCAACAAGCGGGTTCGGTCCATAACCAAGACATCCTTATTTTGAGTACCTAACGTCATTTTAGCAGCATGACCATTGTGGTATCAAAATAAAGGGATTGAGGAGATGATTTAAAAAAAGGGAGTAAGTAAAAAAATAAAAGAAAACCCGAGTGCAACTACAAAATAATATCAATTTTCAGGCGGTCTGATGCAGTTTGTGGGGCGGTCGTACCCCAAACTTTCGGGCGGGGCGGTCCGACGGTCACCATGGGTCCGGCAGGATAATATTAGGTCCCCACCTATGAAATCAGCGTTTTGTATGGGGAATTTAAAAAAAGTTGCATTGTTCCTACTAACATTTTCTTAATTTTTTATCAACCATGAACACTAATGTTTTAAAACTTCTAAGCACTAGTGTTTAAAAACTAAGATAACGAATGCCACTTAGATTAAGCGAAAATAATAGTTTTGGCTAAGTTAAAAAAAAAATTGAGGTCATTTCTGCTAACAAAATGAGGAGTCATTTTTAAGTATTGTTTATGTTTTGAAAACTAAAGGTTTTTTTACTATTATTAGGTGTCTATGATGGTCATGATTCGATATAATGCCAAGCAATTGATGAATATTTTAAATCATAGAAGTGACGAGGTTCTCTATTTGTGAGAAAAAAACGCCAATTTCATAGGGACCCAATAATAATTGTATGATAAGCGAGCTCGAAAATATCATGTTTTCATGACCCCCTCTAGGACCGCCAGGTGGCATCACATCCGAGATTGAAGTCAGACGGTTTGATACTTAATAAGTATGTGATTTTGTTTTGAAGTTTTTAGTTGTAGTGGGGTTTAATCATTAAAAAAAAAATCAAAAATCTCAGCCGTCGTCTGTGGCATGCCTAGATGTTCCACCAATAACATTTTTACGGTGGATAGCAACCCATCTTCAACAACTAGAAAAATAACTCATTAATTTCAAAATGAAAAATGTTTCACAGTAGTTATGAACATCGAATGCATTATAGATCTAAATTCGTTTAACTAATATTACGGCCTACTTAGCTGTGTGTTCAGCTGAAACCAATTTGTTACAAAGTTGACATGCGATGCTCGAACGGTAATATCCAAGCACCATACAATACAAGTAGCTTTGAATAACTTACCAGTAGTTTTAGAGAAAATCAATGCAGCGGCCAGGTTCGTACTTGTTTAAAGCGCAGGCCACACGTGGAACGTAGCTAAGTTTGTTTAGGTACTATGAACGGAAGTATGAAAAGAAGCGCGGGAAAGCGTCTTTTCATACTTCCGTTCATAGTACCTACGCGATGTGAAGGTGTGAAGCGAAGTATGAATAAAAACGCGGAAGAGAGCTAAACGAACTTAGCTTGGTAGCCATGATTTTCTTTATTGCAGGCGGTTTAGTCACTTTTCTTATCTCACAAAACGATTTTTCGCCTTTTTAACCGACTTCATCAAAAGGAGGTTATCAATTCGATACGTAGGTATTTAGGTATGTAGGTTATAGGTGTTATTGGAACTGCAATATATTCACATGATAATCTATAAGGGTTGCCAAACAAATATACCTACAACATTTTTTATAAATGTACTAAGTTAGCTTTTGCACGGGAGCATACCTGGGTTTCATAAACAAACTTTCATCCCCTATAACACCCCATAAAGGATTATTTTTGAAACAAAAAGTAGCATATGTCCTTCCCCAAGATGCCATCTAACTTGCCAAAATAACGTCGAAATCCGTTCAGTGGTTTAGGCGTGAAAAGGTAACATACGGACAGACAGACAGACAGAGTTATTTTCGAATTTATAATATTAGCATGGATTAATAAACTTAACTAAATTAAAAGGAAATCTATCACTGATAAGTAGGCTCTACAGGTTACCGAGTAGGTAATAATCGACGAACTTACATTTACGATTTGGGAGAAAAAGTTTTTCAACTACAATGTTAATTTAAGTTTGTGCTTGGGATTAATTCATCCCAACTACGGAACCCTTCACTGAGCGTGGTTCGACACGCACTTGGCCGTTTTTTTGTTCCTACCTGTTTTTTTTTTATATTTCTATAAAATATCTTCCTAGCAAATTGAACCCAGTTTTCGTTTAAAATTACATAAGTCAGTTGGTAGTATGATTATACAGTAATTCTTCGCAAATGAAATCAGGTTTCAATATTCCTATCGAATACCGTCTCTGATTGAATATCTACTTTCTATTTACTACTTTTAAACTTCCTTACAAACGAAATGAAATTCTTTTTCGCGAGAAATCTTCGGCTATCTGACCTGGGACAGTAATGGAATTTTCCTTTATTATTTGATTTACCTGCTCCTTCAATTTTATGTCGGTGCAATAGTGTTATCCTCTGGTACTGAACCTATCTAACCTTTTTATATTACAGGCGTTCAAAAGAATTATACAGGGTGTAAACACCGTTATCCTTGCAACCAGTGGCTTAGTTTCATTTATAGAACGTAAAATCAATGGAAAATTACAACTTTTTTTTTAATTTTTTTAGATCTAAATTTTACAACCAGAGACGCAAGTTCGTTGCCCTATGCGCTAGGGCAACGAACTTGCGTCTCAACACGGGCGGGGGGTACGGGATGTGACCTGACCGGCAGCGAGCGCGATCCCTCCCTTATTCAGTCAGCTGTTTCGCTAGCAAGCACGGTGTCAGATAGAAACTTTTTAAAATCTTTTAATGAAAATAACGTTTTTTTTTTGTTGTGTTCGGTCATTTATTTTTATATTTAAGTTAACTAGCCATGGTTTGAATGACAAGAGTGTTTACCCTTACATCCTGTATAGGTCCTATAATACGTAGGGTGATATATGAAATTCGGTTTGGTTCGATTCGCAGGTCGGGCAGTGTTATTGGGTTTTTCTATCAGGAATTTCTCAGTAGCGGCCTAGTCTGGATTTGTGCCCGGTTGATGGCAATAGGCTCGCCCCTTATTACAAGGGATTTAAACGTATCTGGCGAAATTAGGGTGTGCTAAGGTACCTACACCTCCACCGCTCTGCCTAACCCTTCGGGAAATTACAGGCGTGATATTATGTGTGTAAATATGAAATAGAAAACGTCTATCGATATCGTTTATTACTAATCCTTCATGCTCTTCTCTATATTTCATCGTTGGTGCGTTTCGAGGAATACTTTTAGTGCGCTTCATTTGTTGCGTTTCAAAGTTGGTACGCTTCGAGGAATATGCCGAAAATATATTTTGGCTAGATAGGTAGGTACCTACTTACGCAGATAACGCAGAGATCCTTGCAGGTCTATAAGTATAGGTACCTACCTATTAGGAATTTTCAAAAGTTATCAGTCTTGATTAAACATACTTAAATTACTTACCTAATCTTGATTGCATCTCTTGAATAAAACTTGTTGGCATTTACGAGACTATTAAAGTTGTGACTTTACAGCGTTCTATTTCAACTTGTGTAGAAATAGACACCGAAATAATAATTTTGCCGCATTCGAATAGTTTCTAAACATGCGATTGTAGTTTATGGAAAAGCCAATTCAAATATTGCTATAATTATGAGCCATTTCATTTCCACAGAAACTAATAAAGCTCACGTATCCCTGCATTACAAGAAGGCTTTTAATTTTATATACTTAGGTTGTTATAATTAGTGATGTTTAATTATCTAAGTATTACTAGCTTTTGTCAGCGGCTTCGGCCGCGTGGAGGCCGGAAATTATCCCACGGGAACGTACTAACGGGATAAAAAGTATCCTACGTTCTAACCTAGGTCATGGTCTATCCATGTGCAAAATTTCATCCAAATCTGTTCAGCCGTTTTAGCGTGAAAGCGTAACAAACAAACAAACTCTCTTTCGCTTTTATGATATTAGCTAAGATAAATAAATAAAATATAAATAATAACATTATGTACCTATGCTATGCTTAGATTCACAGAGCGGCAGTTAAATTCATTAGTAGGTAGTGACGAAGAGAAATTCTCCTAAACTTAAGACCTCTGACAGAGCTCTTATACGAGCACAATAAACAGGATTGCTTACAAATTGACTCTGAAAACGGCAAACATAAATAGTACCCTTCTCTGCTGTTACAAATTTTTCTGGAGCAAATCGGTGTGAGCGC
The DNA here is from genome assembly GCA_947363905.1 of Lithophane semibrunnea. NCBI lineage: Eukaryota > Metazoa > Arthropoda > Insecta > Lepidoptera > Noctuidae > Lithophane > Lithophane semibrunnea. The sequence continues at coordinate 9,746,587 of OX376192.1, read as the reverse complement.
GACGCGAAACTGACAGCTCGTTCATTTTTAACTCTCGCCCCTGCTTCACGTCGGAGACGACAATTTGGATAAATGGTACATCCGCCGCCGACCGACTAAATTATTCAGGCTCCTCCTAGCTTCGCTTCTTCACATGACAAGGAGAGGATTGCACAATAAAGTGGAATATTTAGAGAGTAATCACGTACGCAACATAGGAACTTAGAGTGGCTCCGTCCCTATCTGACGCCTGTTCTACAATGGCATTTCTATTCGCCTCATAACGTCTCGACACTATGAATATGGCCGACACAAATATTTATAAGCGAGGTCGCAAGAAAATTAGATGTGGTAAATTACATGGTTTTTATGTATTGTTTGATAATCTTTGTATTGTTTGACAAACGTTTTGCTTCTAATTTTCTTGAAGAGACAATCAATTTAAGACAACGTTCACTTTGCATTTGAATGGGGCAAGGTTTCTTGAAACAATAGTAGCCTAAATAAGTTCAATGGCATTTCATTAAAAGGCAGACGTTGAAAAACAAGGCATCCGAATGAATAATGTTAACTAATGACGAATGTTTGCAGTTGTTGAAATGTTCACGAATGCCACACAGGCCGCTCGGCAAAAAATAAACTGCAATGTAATTGCGGCCCGGAATGAAGTTATAAGCCTCTCTCTACTTCGGACAGAAAAATATATTTCATGGGAGCGATAATTAAATATTAAAAACTTCGGCTTCATATATCATTGTTGTTAATTGAATGGATGTGTACCTATTCACGCCCGTTGTCCCAGAAGGGTGAGAATGTGTGTTTTTTATTTTTTGCTGTGTGTTTTCTGGTGTACAATAATAGTACATTGTGATACGAGTGTGCTCTTTTGGATATTACAGTCGAGGCGGTATTTTCGCGTGAGCCACAGGCGAACGCGATAAGGTAGCCGAGAGTGTAATAATCAATGCACACGCGTTTCATACGACGTTTTTCAACACACTTGCGAGGAAAAAAACAGACTTGTGGTAAGAACTTATGCTATAATAACGTACCTAACTATAGAGATGATAGATTTATAAATTTTAACTGACCTTTGTTGCCAGGTACTGACTATCCAGAGTTTATTTTAAAAACTTCTATGTCGGTTGGTGGCAATACTTTAGATTTTGTATTTTTGATAGGTAAAATAAACCACACAACGAAAACGATAGTAGATATTTAAGGATAATGGCGCGCTGACCGCTGGCTGGTTTTGTTTTTCCATAGGTGTAAATAAAGGCACTGGCAAAACCGTTAGACAGCCTATACAAAAAAAAATGATTTGACAAAAATAAATATTATCACTAAACGTACCATGGCGGAGTCAAACCTATTTATTATTATTTACGCTCTTCTCCCCTACGTGAAATCGACATTTTTAATAATGATTACAAAAATGTTAACAAATATTTATTATAATTTCTTAATATTAGGCGGCTGGTTTTGTTTTTTCCGCTAGCGATGCGCGCGCGGGTGTAAATAAAGGCACTGGTAATACCGCTGAACAGCCTATATAAAAATATAATAATGTTAATAATACATAATACGCAAATGGGGTTATGGTAGTGAACAATATAGACTGAAATTGCCACAGACGATATAAACCCTTATTTAATAGTACAGATAGAGTTTTATTCCACGCGAACGCGGTGGCACACGGGCAGGCCAGCGCGATTCGTCTAGGCGGGCAAGTGGACTGCGCGCGTGCCACCCGCGGTCTTACCGGAAAAAAGCGCAAGTCTCTGTTCGGATGTAAATAGAGAATGCTCATTTATTAGTAAGATAGTTTATACTAATTAATATATAGTAAGTATCCCACTGACGTTTAGTTATGGTAAAAAAAATCCAATAAGTATGATGGGATGGGATTTTTTTACCATAACTAAACGCCACTGATTTGCTTATGGTTCTTTTTTTTTAAATAAAAACTTGCTTTTGTGCGCTTGTCTTTGGTAAAAAGCTTCACCAAAACCAATTTCTATTGGATACAAATTCCATGCTGCCATGATAGTACTAATTCCATACTGCCATGTCATTACTCCGACTAGTAAATAGTTATCTGTGGCGCACGCAGTAAAAAGCACGCTTCCATAATACACTGCATTATGAACCTAAATGCGGTTCAATAAGAGCCACTTTACGAGCAAGTGTGTTGAAAAGTATACAGGCTGTAAGGGTAAACACTCTTGTCATTCAAACCATGGGTAGTTGACTTAAATATAAAAATAAATGACCGAACACAACAAAAAAAACGTTATTTTCATTAAAAGATTTTAAAAAGTTTCTATCTGACACCGTGCTCTCTAGCGAAAACAGCTGACTGACTGAGGGAGAGGTCGCGCTCGCGGCCGTTCAGGTCACATCCCGCACCCCCCGCCCGTGTTAAGACGCAAGTCTTTTGCCCTAGCGCATAGGGCAACGAACTTGCGTTTCTTGTGGTAAAATGTAGATTCAAAAAAAGAAAAAAAAAGTTGTAATTTTCCATTGATTTTACGTTCTATAAATGAAACCAAACAACTGGTTGCAAGGATAACGGTGTTGACCCTAACACCCTGTATTATAAATAATGTGAGTATAAACCATACATGGAAGTAGGTACTTTTATATTTTTAAGGGCTGATTTTACCCAAGTCGGATATCTTTTATCCTCGGTATAAAATTGTCGTCTGACAGTTTTTGTATGGAAAAACTGTCAAAAATTCAGAATTTATTTGCAGGATAAGACTTATACTCTGTATAAAAGTTTGGTGAAATTCGCCCTAAGTGTAGGTAGGTATATACCTAGATTTCGCTATGGTGGTTGTGCTACACAGCAGTAATAGTGATAGCCCAGTGGTGTGACCGTCGGACTGCCAAGTCAGGACCTGCCCATAGGGCAGCATTAAAACTCTGACACTAGGTTGGTCACTAACTACTCGAAAAAGAAAAGCTATGATGGTAGTCTGAAAAAATTAACAGAAAATTCCTCGAGTGTTAAATTATAATGATTAAAGTGGAAGTTACCTTAAAAACGACCTATTGTGGACTTAGGTCCACAACATTATCCAACTGCTTAGTATAAGTAGGTAGGTACGAGTGTCGATTTCTGAACAGTAATCGATGTGATGATGATCGCTAAAAATCCGCTTAGGCTGATGAAGTGATGACACTGTTTTATTGAAAGCTGCCAATGTCTGTCCTGAAAAGGACTGCAACAATCCAGATACGCCTTGTCAATCATTAGTTTTGTTTGGCTGACTGATGATTGACTTGCAGTTTACCTACAATGGTTGTGAATTTAATCTCAGTTATGTATAAGTTAACGTTTGCCATCAGTTGGTAAATATTTAGGTTGTAATCTGTGGAAAAAGTGGTGGGTAGTATACTGTTTGTTTTCTCTTATGAAATAAAATAAAATCTCACTTTCTGTCACATTCTGTTTGATCTTAGACATTTACTTAAGAATTTATAAGAGCACATTCGTAAAGCTAAACAAAACCCCTAAGCCTTTTAATTATCCCAAGATTCTAAAACACTGGGCTATCGTCGAAACTAAACGATTTCCGATCGCCACTCGTACCGATGCCCAAAATGTAGATACCGCTTAATAATCAGCTTACGTCATAAGCCAAAACCAACTCCAAGATTAAGCCTTAATAGGATGATAACTATCTAAATTAAAGTTAAATCCAATAACCCCATTCATCAGGTAGCAGTAAAGTAATTCAGCCCCAGTTGGGGTGAGTTACAAGTTTTGTTAGAACAGTTTCCTTTCCTTCTCGTTTATCTTTCTTAAACACTGGAATTGGCCCGGGATTCGGGGGATAATTACGTTGCCTATTTAGTTGGTAAATAACGTGCTACCTTATTTTTCTTTTTGTTTTTTTCTGTTCATCTGTTTGTATGGCGGATTGTGTTGTTTTGTATGATAGCTTATTTGGCTTGTAAGTTAATGGAATACAACTACCTACAATACGCAGGTTGATTGCTGAATTAAGGAAGGCGTTGATTTTGATGTGTCATTATTATTGTTTCCGTTTAGTTTATATGCAGACTAAATCTTGTTGCTCCTTGAAATTCTGTTCTCGTGACTGCTCAGCGAAGTTCTGTAAATTCGATAACGTTTCAGTTCGCTGTTACGGCTGTGTTCCGTAATTTTTCTAAGCCATTAATTTTAGGACTTGGTTTTATTATGGTGGCGTATTTGTGTCGAAGTGTTTACAGAACACTGGTGAAAACTGGTATTAAATATTGACTTTTGGAAATATATTCTTTAGATCCTAAGCATCCATGGGCAGCATGGGCTCATCCATGACATTATTTTCACTGGGCAACATTTAACGAAAAATCCTATACCTAAGTATCTAGTGAGACAGATGTGACCTAGGTATGTTTCGATAACATAAGTCAAGAGAAAAAGAAACTGAAAATAGAGATAATAAGTGTTTATCAATCGGTTTTACAATATAATGAGAACTAAAATCCTGCATAAATCAACGTATTACGTATTCAACATTCACAGAACGATTACGAGCGACACGTGAATTATCCAAGCGCCATGTTTAACTGAGACACACAACACAAGAGCCGAATACGCAACAACCAAGGAAATATAGCGCCATCGATATTCTGATTAGTACGAGTAAGCTCTAATTGGCCCAGTTTGGGTGAGCACAGATCGCGCCACTAAAATAGAGATTTGCGCGGGATTAATCCCTGTTGATACCATGGAATCCCACCGAAATGTATACCTTTACATAAATGGGTCAATGGCGCTGGCTCCGCTGTTGTCTGCCTTAGGGACCGTGCACATGCCAACGTTTTAATGCAACAGCGAACGAACTGTTGCATGCAAACTGCTACTAAGTACATAATGAATTTTAGGTAAGGCTGGTTATTGCTTTGAGCAGAATAGATTTCGTAAAACTAAAGTGTGATTTCATGGTACTATCTTTTTGTTGGCTGTAAGGTCTTCAGCGACTTCAATAGGTAGGTATTACTTATATCGTAAAAGTTCTGTAACGTTTATACTTCCATGTTTCATTCTTATTATAGCTTCAACGTTAATTTGGTATATTTTTATGTTCAAAGCGTAGCTTAGTTCCCAATTAGGTTAACAATTTCCTTTTCAGACCAAGGCTTTTTGTAACATTCGTAACGATCGCCTCCTGTTCAGTATATTCTCGTAGAAAGCTCCAATAATTCTTGCAATACAACAATCATTACAATTAACTATTTCAATTTGAAGTTACAAAGGTTAGGTGGCGCACGTAGCAGGTCGCGGTCTTGTCGCACAGAAGTCAGCAGTTGGGACTTGGGTGCGGGAACTCTAGCGATGCGCCAGAATAACTCGGCTAAGTAATATTGTTTTAGTTAGTAAGTAGTGCGGAGCGAGACCTTTGGCAGACAGTTTTGGCAGCTGTTCTGCACATGATGTATGTTAATGTCACGTAAGAGATTATTTCTTGGCACTGAAACATGGTGCCTGCGCATACAATTGTTTGCTCTCCTATTTTGCATTCGACGAATTCTTGTATTATACTCGTACGTCGGCTAGTGCGGAATAAGTGACTATAACGGTTTTACTGTCCTTTTGTATGAGAATAGAATTGCAATAGATGGGGGAAATATACAGATGAGGTTTATTTTAAACAGAGGATAGAGATACAAATACCGATTTAAGTAACATAACATAACATCACGCCTGTTTTCCCCGAAGGGTTGGGCAGAGGTGTACACACGGCTACACATCAAGCTATACATTTCCAGTATACGCTGACCTCGCACTATACGGAAATCCTATACAATGCGAGATCAGCATAAACTGGATATGTATAGCTTGATGTGTAGCCGTGTGTACCTGTAGTACACTCACATTTTGCCAGTTATGTTTAAGTCCAACGTAATAGATTTAAGTATTATCACCTACAACCAATTTAGATTTAAGGAAACAAGTCAACATCGTATAACAAATCTAAATCTGTCAGTAAATTGTAGATTACACAACTACCAATACTAGTTCAGAGATGAAACAGAAACTTAAAGGTAAACCATACTAGTAGCTAGTTGTTTATCATCCTCGCAACTTGTTCGACTTACGTGAACCGAAGGTACCTAATGGTTAACTTAAATGGTGCTTGTAAACGATAGACAAGCTTCAAACTAACTCGCAAGTGGAATAAGCGCGGGGAAATGGTGTTTATGTAACAGCATATCGTAAGTTATTATGTACTGTCATCCAGGATGATACAAGTTTCAGGATTTTAAACTGAAGGAAGATAAAGTATTTAAGTCGCAAGCTGACAATGGCTGTGTAACTGAATACGTAGCTAGCTAGACCAACCCGAATTACGACCTGTGTTTTATTCAGACTAGGATCTTAAACAATGTAATCTGAGTCATACAACCACAGAACCCAAACATTCCTAGATCTTCAGACTCGAACTGTATTTTGTGTAATCCAAACTTGGTTTAAAGCAACAGAGCCAAGTATTGTTAGCAAACTATACTCGTAAACTAAACTCTAAGCCATCGAAGGTAGTATTTCGTACAAGAATTACTACAGCAATCCATTTGAGGTAGTTTTTGCAACAGAGCGGCAGGAGCGAGTCGATACACGGTATCTCTACAAATTCGTCTAAGTGCAACACTTTGAGAAAGAAAACAATTGTACAAAGTTACCGTCTTCCAGCGATTGAATTCACTAACTTTAAAGTGTGTTATTTCTTTCAGGCGTAACTTTGTTGTTCAACGGAACTGACAGTTGCGTAGTATTGACTTCTCGATACTTGTTATTTGTTATAAACACTTACAACAAGACATAACTGAATAAAACAAAATGGGACAAATGTCACAACTTGTTACCGTTTTTATTGCTGTTTGTTAGATACTAGACACGTATTTCGGTTTTTATGCTGATTTTATAAAGGTAATATGTTGAGTGCCAGCCGATTTTAATAATTCAGGCAAATGGAAAAGTACTAAACAGATTGTTACTCTTCGGAAACTATCAAACATTCTCGAAGATTTCAAGGATTCGAAGGATCATTGGACCTACAAAGGTGCCAAAGAAAGGTCGTTGTTTTATTCAAGAAAGCATCTTTTTCAGTAGGTACACATCATACGTCCAGCCTTTCCTCAACTAGGATGGGACACAATCCCTCCGAAAATACGATGAAAATAAATAAACGATTTTATGGTTATTGTTATAACAAAAGAGTTTCGCCACAAAGCTTTTCCTAACATTACCTATTAGACAAAAAGGTTATTTATTTTCGCCACAATGATTTGGTGCGGGGGAATCAAAAGTTTCCTTCATTTTCCCGAACTTTCTTCGGGTAGCGAACGAGCAGGTCGTCATAAACCAAATAACACAATGGTTTTATTGACCGCATTAAGTAAATGGATGAGAAGCTGACGTACGGAGCCATTTGACTAAATTTTGACAAGACATGTAGTCTGGGAATGTAATTTGAAAGACGTATTTTTCATGAACTAAGTTAAAAAGTTTTAAATTTTCTATTTGTTCTATAGACTACTTTAGCAACAAATTACTAAAGTCTCACCACCAAAAAGCTTTAGGTACTACGAATTTATTTCCAAAATTAAAATGATCAAAGTTCAAATAAAGGCAAGGTGAGGCTTTATTATATTCAGCCATATTTATTCAATAAAATTAAAATTCGCCGCGATTATATTCGGCCACATTCAATTTCGACTTTGCCACTGCGACCATCGTAACGACTAACTTTTGCGAGGCCCATTTTACCATAAATTAAGCAGCGCCAAAAATCAATCAACTCTCGTCTCGGGTGGTGTTCGGAAAGTTGTCCGTGCCGCCCTAGAGCCGCCCGCCAATGGTGGTAGCAACTTGCCTGAAATACTACATGTAAGCTATTGATGGTACCTCTTAACAGCTTCCTTTGTTTTTTTTGTTTGTTAGACTTGAAAACATAATTTTGAAGATCAAAACGATGAGAATTAAAATTTATACTTAGAATATTGTTGATATTAGTAGAAAGTCACTATAAAAAGCCTTACGAATAAATACAAAGAGTTCTTCAACAAATATTTCTTATCAAACAAAACACAAAGACCTGTACAGTCACAAGCATACATATGTATGCACTCAGCAAAATTCAACAGCGATTTTCTCGTGGAATAAGATTGCAACTTTGAGATAATACCTATTTCATAATAATAGGGGTTCCAAAATACTATGTCAGTAGGAGAAAATCATTTTTAAAAGTTGCTAAGTGTATAGTGCTTGCGACTGTACGACTTGTTAAAGCGAGTGGCGTGCGGCGGCCAAGCGGCTGAGCTGGGACCGTGCACCCCAGTCGACGCGTCACAGACCCTGCGTCCATGAAATTGAATTAGCAACTCATTAGTAACGCCAATAAAACCGGCCGACTGCTCGCCACCCCTGCCGGACTTACCCCTAGCCTGCCGATAAACGCATACATCGAAAGTGTGAACGTACATACACGCTTTGACAAGAGGTGAGCGCATTTACGGTCACTGATGGGTTTAACTGGAAGGCTGGTAGGTACCTAGATGAGTTGTTTATTGAGATTTTAAAGGCTACATTAACCTTATATTTTATTTTAGACCTGCCAAACTAACTCGCAAAGAAATATTTAAATAGCACGCAAACAACGGGCGTCTTCCAAAAAAGCGAACTAGTCCGTGACTTTGTCACATGGCCGGAAAAATGCTCAGCGAAGAATCTTTTTATATGAATAATAGGCCTTTGATATTTTATAAGAAAGAAGATTGTGTAATGCCTTGCCATGTTAGGGCTCAACGAAACCAGGAGTAAGTTCGTAACAGTTTTAATAATTAAAGTTACTAAGATTCCTTTTCAGGCTTTACGATGAAATACAATGAAAGAGTTATGAATCACTAAAAACATCAGAGGTCTAAAACAAACGGCAAACATCCTAACTAATATTATAAATACGAAAGCCAGTTTGTGAAAATGAAATGAAATTGTTTATTCCGTAAATAGGATATAACAATCATTTTTACACGTCATATTATAAAATAGTAAAAATAAGCTAGATGGGATCGGCGTTTCCTATCTGACTACTCTGAGAAGAAAGGCTGAAACAAACTCAGAGGTCGCAGTCTCTTTTAAAGTCCAGACATAATTTTGGTCAGGCCATATGAGGACCATGTAGATTAACGTCTGAAATGGTCTTTTGAGGAAAGAACCACACAGATTTGAGTGGACCTCTCCAGTCGTTGCAAGCATTTGTCAGAAATAGTGAAGCTCAACTCGGAACTTAAGGAGCTCAACGACTCGACGAACAATACCAAAGAAAGGACATTTGGGTAGGTCGCATAATGCTCTCAAATTGCCAGACCATCGTTAAAACAAAACAACGAAAAAAAAATTAAAAAAAAAATATCATATAATCGTCACGTTCACAATAATTAAAATAATACAATACTTTAGTAATCATGTCATTTTGTTTGTTACGCTTTCACGCCAATACGGTTGACCGATTTTTGGTACAAATGTAGATCATGATCTGGAGAAGAACATAGGATACCTTTTATCCCGATATTCTCACGGGATCGAGACATACCGGTGAAACCGCGGGGCGCAGCTAGTCTTTTATATACCGAGATAGGATACCATGCTCTCGAGTTTCAGTAAGTACATTTACAAATGTGGAACCAGGCGAAGTAAATTATCTACCTACAAACGTTTCATACAAGCCTTTGATGAGCACGGACGTAGCATATAATCCTGACTTATCACTTAAAGTACTTCTTAGGCGCACCCAGGGCAAAGCAGATGTTAGGAAAAATTTGAATAAGGTGAGGGATTACTATTATGAACCTTTATGTGTAAGAAATAATTCAGAGCGTTGGAGCGTGATTCCCCACGGCCGGCGGCGGCGCAGGGCAAACTCCTGCGAATTATAGCCACTTAGTTTAAACGATAGCCCGTCGGGACTCTTGACTGTTTCGTTACACTCACTAATCTTAACGTATCGCCTATTTTAAAATTACCTTTAATACCTGTGAGTCTATTGAAATTAAATTCAAGCGCGGGTATTGTACTTAGCAATAGTATCGACTTGATAATTATATTTTCATAGAAATTTAATATTCGTTCTATGCCTTAAGTTTTGAAATAAGTAGGTAGTTAGTCATCATTTTCTTTACTTATCACGTTTAGTTTTGCTGTTATCGAAAAAGTGATAATCACACAGCAATAAGTGTATGCAGATATAAAGAAAGTTACACCAAGTTGTCCTCTTGTAGCGCTCAGGCATTTTTAACTTACTGATCATTTTCGAAACCTCTCCAAAACATAGAACTCAACAAACATAGAATTAATTCTTTCTATTTTTATAGCACACACGATAATCAAATTTCTGTAACGTAAGCAGGCCAATCAAGGAATTCCGTGTCAAAAGAGAGAACGGAGTCAAACGTTAATTTTCTTAATGTATCTTGCTAGGGTCGGATCGTGTTCTGCCTGTGAATAAATTACGGCAACATTACCAGTAAAGACGATCGCTCCTGTACCTGTAACGAACTTAGACATGAATTATACGAGTTAATGAATGTGTAACATCGTATGTCTCAAATAATTTTCATAAGAAACTTTGTCTTCCAAGCCTACGAAAATAGGTTTATAAAATGTTCGTCTTCACAATAATCCTTGTGTGTTACAAATGTCTTGACTAGTTCAATTGTGTCAGGAATTCATATGTATAGCTGAACACATTAACATTTTCATGTTTTCGGTTCTTCGTAGCAATCTTCGTGTCTTATTATTCGTAAATCAATCAATAGAGTATAATTAAGTCAACTGATAATATTATATAAGAACCTGTGCTGAAATTGCTGGCGCTGAGCACACCAAAGTCAATTACAGGCACCTAGTTGTGAGGCCATGTTCGCTCTAATTACATTATTTAGAACGTGTCTGAACTCTGAACTAATCATGAATATAAGAAACTTTAATTTTAAACAAAGAGAAATTCTTCTGCAAAACTTTTTTCAAAGAGAATGGAACAAACGTTCCATTTGAAGAAGGCATGTAGGTATGAACATAGACACAGATTAAAAAGAGCAGTCTTATCCAGTGGAACAATGCCTAGTTCCCATTAGAGCTCGTGTCGCGACTGCGTCCCAACTTAATGTTGCGTGTAAAGTTATGGCCCACTCCCACAACTGCATGCGCTAACTTCGCGGTCGCTCTATGACCTCCTACAGAAATTCATGACACGCGGCATTAATTCGGCTAGCGCACACTACAGTTAAAAAAGCCACAAGAAAAAATTACGAAAATATTTAGGTGAAAAACAGAGCCAAAAGTTACGACCAAGTCGTAATGAGGTTACACATTTATTTTCATACCTTGAGCGAAAAAACATTTGGAAACAACAAAATAATGGCTAAGACCACATTACTGTTTTTCTTTGTTTCCTTTTTGAGGTTCAAGAGCAACCCTTCAACTTGGACGTTAATTGCTTCGTGAGAATACTTACACCTGCACAGCCTTTATGGAGAGAGTGTAGTAAACAAAATAAGTAAACAGGAATTAAAACATTAGATGTTTTACGACAGAACGTGCTCCCCTTTTATGTTTCTTGTAATAATAATAACTAGCTGCCGGTTATTATCTAGCGTTAATTACCGTCTGCTCTTATTAATATTACACCTACATACCCATTACAAGTTAATCAACTACTGGCTACAGCTTACAAACACACTGTGATTATTCAATTATATTGCTGTCTGTACTATAAACAACACCTGTGAATAATAAATATGTAGATATCTCAACTCGCTCTCTATTGCATCATAAATATGATGTACGAGTTTAATTTGTCTAAGTAGTATCAGAAAAGAAACTCAGTTCGAAAGTAAATGAAAATTCGTATCTAATTTAAGAAGATTAGTAGCCCATGGGCGTTCTTTTTAGATTAAAAACTGAGGCTATGTTTACTAAAGTACTTATTTTTAATTGAACTTTGCGTTGCTTATAGATATTTTACAAAGTGATGAACTGATCGACATTTTCATTGTTATCAGAAAATGTATACCGGAGTTTTAATAAAAATGGATTACGTTTTAATTAAAGGGTCAAAGCGTTTGGTTATAAAACAACAGTTCTGACTATCACGAAATGATGCTGACGAAATCCCTATTCTATTCTCAAAAACACAGGACCATGAAATAACGGAATGCAAATTGGACAGCAATAAAATAAAATATGTATTTAAAGCATCGGGCCGTAGAATTCAGAAATGGAAGCGACAATAAAATTAAAATCAAAAATTCACGCGTTCACTCATATTACCCGGCCGACATTTTGTAATGTGGCCTACGGGGCGTATAAAGTGAAAAATTTAAAGCAGATATGACAATATTTTAGAAGGAATAGCTTTATTTTTAAAATGAGCACCGTCATAAATCCCACCCCGCTGCAATAACGCACGCTCGTGTACATGTGCCCTGAATATAAAACGTACATCGTATTAAAATGTTTGGCTTACCTATTGACAAATATACTTACCACTTACAACGTTTTAGCTTGATGAAAAAAAAAGCGTTCACTCCACTTTCTCTCTGAAAATATAAACTCCATCGAAAACTTGTGTGTTATAGGGAAGTTAAATAATAAAATCCGAATCCACCCGAAGGATTTCAGAATTTATTTTTTCTCACGTTTGCTGGAACCTTCGTAGATATATCAAGAAAATGATGGGGAGAACCTAAATATAACTTCTTGCATACTATTACAGAATATACTATTACTTATATAGAATTAACAAAATAATGTCATAAACTTTTAGATTCGTTAATTCTTTACTATTAGAATGATGTAATTTAATAACATTCTGAAGAAATTGGTGAACAATGAAAAAGGAAAACCTACCATCACTTCTAAGCGGATCTTCACATGAAAACTAACAAACAAAATTACCAGTTATATAACATATAATAATAAAAGGATCGAGAAAACCTATTTAAAAAAAGTAGCAATCAGTTCACTGTAACTGAACTACATATGCGATAAGTAACTGTTCACACTAAGCGACATTTTCATTCCAGTAGCTGCGCTAGTATTTAAATTCTTTTGTAATTAGAACGAGTGCGTCGTACAATTTTGTTAAGTTTAGAATAAAAAATGTGAGAGGTAGACGTGTGAAAACATTACCGGGAACGAACCACTAGAGTTTCATACGGACACGGAATTCCGCCGTAAAAAGTACAGATTTGTATTAAGACAGATTTATGTTCTAATTAGTCGCTCGGCGAACGTAGCAGAGCTGCGTAAAACAAATTTATGCGACCGCGTCTTTGTTTGTACAAATTGTTTCATATGATTTAAAAGCGACAGGTAACTGCGGCGTCTGTACGAGGATTGATGGCGCGGCTCGCGATACGATATTGGAACAGTTTATTACGCAAATATTGTATTGCAGCCAGTTTGCTTGATAACAGAACCACGTTTAGTCACAAGAATAGGTTTATTTGGACACAGTTCGTGAAACACAAAATACAAATAACAGAATTAAAAGTGAAAATAATGTCTTTTGAATAATAGAATAGAATATATAAAGATAGAATAGAATATATAAAGATAGATTAATAGAATAGAATATATAAAGAATAGGTTGGTTAGTCTATTATTTTAAGACTTAATTGTAATAGGTACCTATTTTAATATCGCTTCTAAGGTTTTGTATAAAAATAAACATCAAAATAATAAAATTACTTATATCTGAGTGAAAATAATCCATGTTTTTTCGGCAACGTAGCAAAATGTAATTGAATTAAGTAGGCACCCTATTTATCTACCCGTGTATCCCACAACACAATGTGTGCACACACTGGGGTCAACAGCACAAAACACAACAAATACTATACAACCATTATCAATTCACAGTCTGTGGGTTATGACAAAAGGTTCGTCCATGTCGCCGCTTTTACTCTCTGCACCCGAAGCGTCACAACAAAAGCCCTTGCCGTACTAACTTGAAAAACTTTACCGAACTCATCACAGGGCAACCAAACAAAAAGGCTCCAGTTAGGGTATATCTTGTTCAATAAACAATAGTTTATTTCAATGGCATATTAACATTTAATTGAACTGCAAATTCATGACCATAGACGTATAAAAAATTCATGACTGTGTTTCTGATCTGCAATATAACACAGTATAAGTTAAAAAATACACAAAATAATGCATCGATAAAACTATTTGCGAGCGTATTTTCAGCAAAGCGATTGTACAACTCCTTCGTAGCAAGCTCGTAGAGTATGCGTAGCAGGCTCGTAGCGTACGCGTAGCAGGCTCGCCCCATAAGCGTAGCAAATTCAAAACGTAGCGTTGGCGTATAGTAGGCTCACCGCGCGTCTGTAGCAAGCTCACCGCGTGAGCGAAGCATAATCGTAGCGTTTGCGTAGCAAGCTCGCTGCGCTTGCGTAGCAAACTCGTAGCGTGTGCGTAGCAAGCTAGCCGCGTGTGTGCAACGAGACGAATTGGCGCAAATGCTCAAGAGAAAGTGGGAGAATATTTTGCACCATGATCTTCTTCTCCACGATCTTAGAGAGTCTTGTAATCTGACGTTACCGCATATATCTTATTCATACGCATCCATCCGCAAATCCTTTTTCTCTTGCTTCCAGACATTCTCAGACGCATACCTAATATAATAAATTTGTTATAATATGCTACTTTAATACTGTGTATTTCTGTGCAGTCACAAATCTACTCGGTATTACCGCTTTGTTGATAACAAAGGGAGATTAAATTAGAACTTAGTGCTTTAGTGTTTTTGTTTATTAGGTCTATTACAACTATGTAATTTATTTACTATTTTACACGTGTAAAATAAATCTTCTTTACTACATGACAGTTAAATATAAATTTCTTGGCTTTAAAAAGATATTTTTCAAAAATAAAATCTGCAAATGTTTCTACTAACTTGACCTATATAGAAAGGATGTGGATAAGTTTTAAAATAGATTCATAAAACCTGTAAGGGTCAACCGCTGGATAAAGATTATTACAGCACTTATGAGAGATAAATCCACTTGACTTGTGGATACCGTCGGGACAAAGTTTAACAAGTACTGTTAAGTAGCTACTACATACACAATATATTATGTTCAAACTCCGTAAGTGTTATATTTATGTTGTAGTTGTTTATTATCCCTTAATAAATAAAATAAAATAAATAAATAAACTCAACACATTTTACTATCTGTGGCTCTCCGATACAAATGCGAGTTCATTAACATCTGCTACGCGAGCAACGTCTACAAAAGAACGTAATGATACAAACTTTAAGGCTTCTTTTATAGTGATCAAGCGCTACAATAAACTTATTTGAGGCGAAAGCGCTCAAACTGTACTCAATATTTTCAATCGAAGTGTCTTTGATGTTATTGTCATAGACCAGCTTCATCCCAAACGCGGTGGAACAAATGTTCGGCCCTGGTACACCGACAGGAACCTGTTTTGAAGTTAAATTACCAAAGTTTGACAAGCGGTCCGACTCACTAAACTACGCTAGCAATAATTCTGCATAGCGTGGTCGGAAGACAATCACCCTCGAGGTACTTATCTACCATTAGTGCAGCTATAAATGCATTTTGATGTTAAAAGATTTTTATTACTAATGTTTTTTTACCGTTAGGTACTAGTAGACATGGAATTAAAACTTTGGATTAATTTCATTTCAAAAGTTTAACGTGACCAGCGAGCAGGGAGTCGCCGTCTGGTGAAAACACAGGTGCTCGCCGCGACCGGCCGCGACGTCTAATGAAATACGTCTCCCAAGACACCCTACCACGTTTCCCCTCAAATTGATACCGCAGATTATCTCATTCCGGTGATTTCGTCGTGGCTTTATACTTTTCATTAAATTGAACAGACGTTCTCCACAAATCGCCTTAAGAGTTACGTTCGTCGTAGGTTTTCACGTTCGGATCGCGCACCTCGCGCCATTAGAACGGTGCGGTGTTGCGAATGTGTTAGGAGCGGGGCACGTCAGCGGGCCGACCCACATGATATTAATTCCGAGCCGAGCTCTGGGCCACCGACAGGCTTATAAGATTAGAATAATTTTCTCATTCCGAGGACTCCCCGCGAGCGCAACCAGCAGTTTAATTAAAACTAACAGTTGTCTCACACAGTCTTATCCGGCAATTTGCGAGGTATTACAGGCCGAACTTCGTCCACAAATTATCTTGACTCCATTTAACAAAGCGGTTATGTTAATACAATCTCGCCGGATTTAGAAGAATGTTTTTGTTATAGGAGGCGTGCACCGAATTACGGCATTAAGGTAAAATATGATATTTAATTTGAGGTTCTTAATAATACAGCAGCAATAGCTCCGTGTTGCGGTACACAACGTGTCGGGGATGTGATCATTAAACCGGGGCCCAAATGAGCTTTTTATAGGCGCCATAACACTTACAGACGTTGGAACCAACTATTGAATTAGTAATATCGTTTAATACGCTCACTTTACTGTTGTACCGATGGCGTCTCTAAACTTGACGCTACTATCAAATATTAAATGTGTTCCAACACATAAAATTATAAAGTAAAACGTGACTGTCTCGCGAACTCTATGATAACTTATTAAGTTCTTTCCGTAGCGCTGCGAGCATAATGTCTGCGTGATAAAATAATATCGCTACAACATTGGAATATTACAATAACATATTTATAGGCACGTAAGTGCATATGGCTTCGTTGGAATAAAATAAACTGCCTCCATATGTCCGAATAAAATCCGGTTGTCTTCATGCATATAAAATTTTGTCGCTCCCGCCGTGAAATATTATGTGACGCAAATGTTAGGGAATGAATCTGGAGGAGGCTGACGCGGAGTCAGTTAGCTCCCTCGTATCGGCTGCTACCCTTTATCTTCACTATGAAATAAAGGAAAAAGTACCACTCTCTCTCTCTCTGTAATATCTTATGCGTATGAGTGCTTATGAAATATGAATTCTATCTCGCAAAACATATTATTTCGTTATTACTGAATATATTGCTACACGTTTCAGAGTTATATGGGATAATACGCTTTTCTTTATAAGCAAAAATAAATATCGTTGAGCGCATCGCGTACGCCATTGTGACTGTGGGCCCGCTGTTAAAATGTAAATTTCTCTGATACCGATAGGAAGAGCTGTCGGGGACTTATTTCATTTTATAATAAACTGACATACGAGGTAGCATAAAACGATCTGTTTATCATTGTGGCTGTTAAGGTAAAATATAAAACTGTATTACATTTAAAAGATATATGAGCCAACTTAGTTCCACTTAAAATGAAAATATGATACTCTATACTATGATCATAATTATTCTGTTTAAATAATAATTATTCATTTGAGATAATAACAGTGTACTAGTAGCGCGGCGCTAAGGTCATATTTAATGGCGGCTGGCGACCGTAGTTTTATGTTTCCCATTTCTGACATAATCCTGATTGCGTTTTCCCTCACTAAAATGAATTACTGAACAATGATAATTTTGAAAGTTCATTAATTAATTACGAGGCTATAAACACGGGGCCAATAAAAGGGCAGCAGTATTGTAAAGTGTGTAAAGATTTAGCTTAGGGGTGCTCTGGGTCGGTTTGCCGGTAACCGGCCCGTGACGGCGTCGGCGAGACGCCGGCGACCGCGTCGCACAGTGCGCAGTATTCGGTTTCAGGAAAAAAAATAGAACGCTGTGGTTTACAACCGTCTGAATTAAGGTCCATGTTAGTAGACGGCGAAAATAATACCTACTTAAGTGTACTCGTAGCTCTGCCATATTTAAACAGACAATTGACACATTATATTTATTAAATAACTACCTAAACTAGAGTTGAATTGGTTAAAATTGTATGTGTTTTAGAAATAAATAACTTCATTGCATCCTAACTAATATTATAAATGCGTAAGTGAGTTTGTTTGTTACGCTTTCATGCTAAAACGGCTGAACGGATTTGGATGGAATTTGGCGCATCGATAGACCATGACCTGGAGAAGGACATAGGCTACTTTTCATCCTGGATTTTTTTTGAGGGTGGGAAGTCATCAATCAGTCATTATTTTTTTCATTTAATAATTAATCCTCTAACATTTTATTAAATGAAAACACAATCCTTTAAAACCCCCAAAAAATAATCAAACAAAATAAACAGTCAATATTGTTACTACAAAAAAACAGAATATGTCTCACAGTGCTGATCCCCAGCAATCTGTCCCGAACAATAAGTCTCTCTCGAACAAAAGCTGGCTATTTGAACAAGTCGGAAAGTTTTGTAAGTTTAGCTCTTTCTCCGCGGGGTCTTGGCAACGTCCTGCCGCTCACAATGGGACGAATAATCGTTAGGGCCAGTCATAAGAAAAGGCATTACAAAAACAACGACGCACTTTAACCCGTATTACTCAACATTTTGTCAGTGCCAACTACTTAATTTCGTCACTTTTTTCGGCAGGCAGTGTAGTTTTTAAAGAATTTTTATTTTGGAGCTGTTTTCTTAAACGACTCACCTGCTAAATAAACAAATGAGTGCCTTTTTGTGAAAACAACACACTACCGAAATAAAATAATACCAGCCATTTTTTTTCTTGCAAGTAACTATCGCGCATTATCTCAACGTACTGAATAATCATGTTTATGATAAAAACATTTAAGCTTGACACCGAAATATATTCTCAGTGAAAAATAGCACATTTTTGCAACACTGACAGTCACATATTTTATGAAATCCCTGATGTCTCTACGTCTTAGTGTAATTGAAACGGCTATCTAAGAAATTGCTTCAGCCCCTAGATGAAAATGCGCATTCATTTAGAATAAGAAATTCGTTTTAATTGTATTTCTTACCAAGTGTTGTAACAGACTAAGAGAAGACATACCTGAAGGTAAAGGTGTTATAATTTAAATAAATAAATTATAAACATTGTCACCACGTTATTTCTTCACCAAATCCTTGCTTCGCAATACGCATGACATAACACTGCGCCCGTATTTCCAAAAAGGTTAGGTAGAGACCTATAGTACACCCAGATTTCGACAGTTATGTTTAAGTCCCACGTAACCACGTAGGGGGCGAGCCTATTGCCATCAACCAGGCACAAATCGACACTCCGGACTGCTACTGAGAATTCCTACATGGAAAAACCCTATTCGTAATATTTTCTATTCCTTTACAACACACCGTAATCTTTCCGATAGGAACACACATCAAATACAAATGTAATACCTCAATTTACCTCTGTTTCCCAGACACAAGTATGGCATCTATTGAATACGGGCTCGGATAAAAGGCTCTAGAGAGTGATGCTAAGGCGACATAACGAAGGAACGCGATCCGGCGCGCGCCGTCACTTCCGGCGTCCGTCACGTGGGAACGACTTCCGGCCAGGCGCCAGAACTCGCCTCCACTTACAATCACTTAGCTCTCGAACAACACCCGATCTTCTGCAAACATGCTGAAACTTACTCTCACAAAATATTCATTTATTCCTCCCGTCCATTTTATTATTAAAATATATTAAATTATTACTGCTGTCAGACACATAGTTATTTGATAAACATCTCGCTAATGGCTTTCAGCAAATTAATATTGCTACGTTTTTCAGATAAACGGCTCAATGAACGATTATCGTTCATCCATACAAATTCAAAACCTAAAAACATAAATCTGCGTCCATTTGAAGATTTCAGTTATTTTCATACATCGGTTTAATTTCCGTTCGGCATTGTTTTCAGAGGGAAATTCGATTGGAACAAGAGACGGCGTTGATATGAACCCGTGTAATTTCCTCTCATATTCAATTTAATTCTTTGAGGGATGCATGTCAGGCGACCCTTACTTTAGGAGAATGAACTCGTTATATCGGATCGTAAAAAGGAGAATTTATTTACGAAAATTGTTTTCCGAACTGAAACATGTATTAACTTTGCGAAAATACGAACATTTACGTAGCGTTTTACGGGATTTGTTTAGATACGCTCTTTATTTAATTTGCTTTTAAAATTAAATAAGAACATAGGCTAGAGGTTCATGATGATACTTATTTGGCACTTTACTTGTGTGTTTTATGAGCAATTCCGAAAATGGTATAGAAGGTATTCTGTTTTGCAGTCAGGCTACTCGGGTCATCTTGCTTGTTTCAATGCAATCACATACTACCGACTTAACATTCCTGCAAGAAATAACCCT
The DNA here is from genome assembly GCA_947363905.1 of Lithophane semibrunnea. Taxonomy (NCBI): domain Eukaryota; kingdom Metazoa; phylum Arthropoda; class Insecta; order Lepidoptera; family Noctuidae; genus Lithophane; species Lithophane semibrunnea. Next base: position 9,726,371 of record OX376192.1, on the reverse strand, counting down.
TCGTGAAGACATAGTACCACATACAAAACAAGCGGCTTATAACGAGCAATTAGGCTTACGCGTGCGTATTAATTGTATCAAATATTTATATAGAACAAGTGTAGGGCTTTGTAAGTGATGTCTATATCGGTGCGTGCCGCCTCACGGGCCCGCGGCACGCCACATCGCCTGTCCCGCTATCGACTTACACCCTGTTAAATCTGGCCCAATATTAGTACAGCCTATTCATTACCATCGCGTTTTATTTTATTGTTTCTTCTTGTAACGACGCCTTTTCATTTTCGTGTACCCCTTAAAATTTGTTCAATGAAAATTTATAGCCAATTATATACACGTATGAATTTAATTTTGTGCTAGTATTTTTGCTTGTTAGTCATGTTTCTGGCTTAATGTTTGAATTTATTATGTTAGGGACTTATTGGTTTGGTTAATTAATTGTTAGTTTTATTTTATTAATTAGGTTGGTTCTGCTCTTGATAGTTCTTAAACTGAAATATTGCAACGTAGCGTTAACAATTAAGTACGTAGTTTGGTTAAGCAAGGATCAGCATTTAATATTAAATTTTATTAAAATAAACATGGTTTAATCGATGCGCTACTGTTGAGACCCTCTTCTCAACATACACTCTAATCAACAATTAATTATTAAAAGGCCCAATCTGTTTGCAAACAACGCCGACAATGCAGCCAATCAGACACTATCAACTTAATTTGTAAAATGTTGTCTACTTTTTTCCAATTAGTCGCAAGTCGCAGTCTTACGGAGGTATGGTAAGGATAAAAGTTAAGCCGAGCGTCGAGACACGGAGCACAAGACCCGATGCCGGAAACCTGTCAATAGTGAGAGGCAGTGAAAGAAAATCTAATTTGGATTTGAGGGATTACACCCAGACTTGTTTCGGCCTAGTAGTTGCCCCCGAGCCTCGCCGTCTTCGCTTCAAATTGAATAAGAAACGCGAAGGCTTCGTCGACACGGCCATTTGATTTCAGAAAATCCCGCACTCCCATTCTCCGGTAAATTATTTTGTTTCAAGTACGTTCCCCGTTTAATGGATCCAAAGATTTAGAAAATGACAAAATTGAGGTGTAAGTTTTAAATAAATGAGACAATAGTTTATTTTGTGTTTAGGGGGACTTAGAGAATTTATTTATGGTAGCAATGTGATTGTTGTAGACTTATAGAATATTTAAGAATTGTTATTTTTAAGTTCTTATTAATGTCTTTTATAAAAAAAGCTTGTATAGATTAATTGCGTCAAATCCATTACCGTTAGCGATTACAGTGAAAATGTAATGACAAAAAAAACTTAATTCAAACGCCTACGTTCGTTCGATTACATTGTCAGTTTCCATACACAAAAGCTCATTGAACGTTCTAACACATTGGTGCGCCACACGATCAGTAATTAACGAGATGACGAGGTGGAATCAAAATACACGAGTCACAGTTATTGTCCTGTGTGACCCTGGGCTGAACGATGACCACCGAAACACGACGTAACTGTCAGTAGACCAAAATTAAATTTGAAAAATAAAACTTTGGCCACTGACATGGGCCTCCATGCTTACAAAGCAGCGTAGGTTAACAAGACTGATTAGCTTTTAAATCATTGCATTTTTTTATAAACATGTTGTACTTGTAATAATTATTACCCGATTAAAATCATGTCTAGTCAATTGTAGGGTTACCTAAATATAACCAAAACTGTTATTAGCATTTAAAAGTTTTGCGGTTCAATGTAGTTCAAAGATGAGTAAGAGTCGCCTAGCGTCCAAGTCTGAACGCAGTTAGCTTCATATTTCATATTGGCCGTAGAATACGTTCTTTTATTTTATTTCTGTCTGCTCGCTGACATGTGGCTTTTTCAATCGTTCAAAAGTTTTATTAAAATTTATTTTGTACGTTTTAGTATGCAAATATTTCTGCATTTCCCTGAAAGCGTGACTAAGATCCGGTATACGGCTTTGGAGTGAATTGTTCATCTGCAATTTTAATTAAGCCCTTTTTAAGAGGCTCTTATGTTTTACAAGGCTTGTTGACTGAAGCAAGCTCGGTAATACAATTTTGCTTGCTCAATACAAAACCTTTACACGACCTTTCTTCTAATACTCATAAAAATGCAAGTAAGCATGTAAACCCATTTAGAAAAACAATACAAGGGAAAAATTACCAACGAAAAAAACAGGAAAGAAAAATACGCGATATGAAAATATTCCAAAATAATTCATCGGTAGAATAGACATGTTTGTGTGTAGGTGGAAGAGAAAAGTCGCGTTTCATCACCTAACAATTCTTTGTGGAAGCATATTGTGAGCAAGATGACGAGGGGAGCCAAGATTGAATTAAGTTATCGACGAGAACCGTCCGACGCACGTTATTTATTAGAGAAAGAAAACGTAACTAGCGCTGTTATCTGCTAACTATTAATTTCGGCAATAATTAAAGCTGACCAACTCATTTATATCTGCCCAGCTGGATCCGCGGTAGAATCCGATTTCTTTTGTTACGTGGAATGAAAGTTTTGTATAAAGAATTTTGAAGTTAACTTTTCGCTTAATTTTAGTCTATTGTCCTTTTCTTTTTAAATTAGTATCTACCCTTTACCGTATTACGTGACCTGAAAAGAAATCTTGTATGATTTTCTCAACAGATCGCGCAAACCATGAGAGATGATTGAGCAGTAAAACGTGACTTTTTTGTCACAGGCGATAGCCTAAATAACCTAATGTATTGCATCATGTTTGGCTGGACTGACATTCGTTGCAGAGCAACTAGGGTTCATAATGAAGTTACTTGCGTTAAGCGCCTGACCTGAACCTACACTTAATCATTTTAATATCATAAAATTTAATTAAAAGTTTAACTGCCAGAAGTTCGGTTAACCTATCCAAGTCACTGGAATGCATAATTAAAAAAAAAACATGGTATTATAAATAAATACGTCTTCAAATCCAGCCCCAATTATCCCTAATGTAAAGTTAATGGGATCGGCAATTTGTAAAATGTCATCCTGTGTAAATATCATACATAAACACGACATTTTTATATTATTTTTATCGCTCGGCACAATTTGCCACCCTATGGATCAGGTAGGTAGGTAGTAGACAATCGATCATATTCGAGCCTCATTAGCCCTACAGATAAAATATCCGAAGGCCTGTTACATAATCGAAACCTGAATCTAGCTAAGGGCTTTCCGTCGAATTTTGGGATATTCAAACTTTGGTTTAATAAAATTTCTTTTCATCTTCGGCTGATATTGAATTTAGACAGATTTCTCCTTATTATTAATTTCTGGCTTTTTTAATCTCTTTATTATCCTAGTTATTTACAAAAAGGATTTATAGTTTGATTGATTTCATTAGCTGCATCAAGATGAAGACATATTGCTCTTTCTATCGACTATCTAGTTATCCATCATAAGGTGAATGTAAAATAGCCGAATTAAAGAAGTTTAGTACATCGCACAGGCAATCTATCGAGTAGGTACACGTGCAAATAAATCTACATTAGTGACTCAAAGTAAACACTGAAACAAAAAGAGGAAACAAAATTAGGAACAGTAGCAGTCATTGACGCTGCACCATTTAACATCTTATCCTGTGTAATACATTTGGTGCACATGTTCGCTTTCCGGGCCCGTCGACTACGGAGATAGATAACTTCCCGATGATTTAGTTTTATTGTTATCCGCCATCGGAATGTCTCTTCGAACCAAGCCCCGCCATGCGTAGCTCCACAATTATTACCAAGGAACTTCCAGCTTTATTTTATCCCGAGCTTCGTGGCTCAGCTCGAATCAAAGGTTTTCCTTAAAACACCATTGGAGAAATAAATTCGTTTCGTTTCTTTGTAATGTACAGTCACGGACTCTAATTGATGAGCCACCTTCAAACTTTTCAATTTTGCAGTTTCATACATTCACGAGATTACACGATTAAACACGAACTCAAATCGCACGCTCGTAAACAAGATGACAAATAAATTACTTTTAATCGGAAATATCCATAGAGGTTGACTTTATTAGTTAACCTCTATGGATATTTCCGATTAAAAGTAATTTATTTGTCATCTTGTTTACTTTCATACATTCACGAGATTACACGATTAAACACGAAATCAAATCGAAAGCTCCGTAAACAAGATGACAAATAAATTACTTTTAATCGGAAATATCCATAGAGGTTGACTAATAAGTTCTCAATGATAAAAATAAATACAATGTTGCGTTAAGTTTATCCAATCTATTTGATACCGACCTCCTTTGAATTATGGCTCATTAACTCGATAATTATGAAAACTTATCTGAAGACAGTGACAGTTGAAATATCAAGATGACAAATAAATTACTTTTAATCGGAAATAGTCTTATCCATAGAGGTTGACTAATACGTTCTTAATGATATAAATACAATGTTGCATTAAGTTTATCCAATCTATTTGATACTGACCTCCTTTAAATCATAGCTTATTAACTCAATAATTCTGAAAACTTAACTGAAGACAGTGACAGTTGAAATATCGATGTCAGAGAATTTCTCCGTACGCTAACGTTTAACGTTGCTAGGTTACTGTTGCTAGACCTGCAATTGGTTGACTTTGAGTAGTCAGTGCTGTCAAGTTTGTAGTTCTGCTTTCAGGTTAGCCAACCGGTAAAGATATGAAATATAATTTTCTTCTTCTAATACGAAGATATATGACTTTGCGTGTCGGGAACCGAATAAACCCGATTTGCATTACACGGCTAAAATGCGAACAGTACCAGGTGGCTCATCAATTAAAGTCCGTGACTGTACTTACCTATGTCTTTAAAGATGCCGATAGATTGTATAATGATAAGTATGTATAACACCACAAGATTCGCTATCTTGTTTTCTTTATTTCATTTATTTTAGTTTACCTAGGCAGTCCACACAAAGCTCATTCGCAGCGAAAGAAAATAAAGAAAAACACGGGAACTCGTTTCCGTATCAGCATTCCAGTTTGCGGCGACGGGGCAGGTCGGCGGAGGATCAACGGTTCGTCTTTGTCACGTCCGACAATTTTTACAACATAGGACCAGCTAGCGTTTCGGAAAGATTTTATTGGCCCGTTCGGTCACGTCTCGCCCAAAGATCGTCCCCGGATGGAGTGGTGGCCGTTTCGCCCGATATGGGTTAACAGCCTCGATTCATCGACGGAGAAGATCGTTTTATGATTTCGGCGGAACAATTTTTATGACGGTCCCGATACATCTACCCGTTTTCGTATGAAAATTTTTAAACAGTGTTATTGTGATACGCTCACTTTTTAATAGAGCTCAGACTATGCAGCAGCAATCTCAAATATTATTAACACAGATATCGCAGCTGAGTTAAAAGGATCGTTGACAAAATAGCACAGTCGCTCACGAAACGACTGCAATGCACAAAGCATCTAATTTAAAGGTTCTCTTCGTCTGTTTAACCCGCTGAGACGGCGACTAGCAGTCGGGTTTATACTACCCTTAATAATAGGGGTGGCGTCTATGAAATTACTATTCAAAGGAGTTGGCTAGCGCGGAGGGCACATTACAATGCGAGGTAAACCGCTTGTACTCACGTGAAGGTTGTGCCATGACCCTTTTATCATCCCTCGTCACGGATGAGTGCCAGGGACATCGTTACAAGTTTATCAAACGTCACCTTTACGACTAAATAGATTTCATACAGCAATGACCCCAATTTGAGACGCTTTGCATATTATGTAGATATTCTAAGTTGACTTAGGGTTTAGAAGACTGATATTAAAACAACAATATCACCTTCTCGTGAATAATCTGGATGCATATCGCAGGGAATGGAGGGTGCATGACAATAAAACTAAATCACTAAAGGATCTGTGTATTGTGCCCGTGCGGCGCCGGCGGAAAGCGAGCGTATGTGGGGGACAACTTGTTTCTCTCCGGATATAAAATAAACTATATTATGGTACCTATAGCCAGGTCATTGGTAAACAGAACTCGCGTTGAACAATTCAATCACAAACTTTTCGCATTTATTGTGATTCCCGAGGGATGACAAACAACGCTACAACAACGGAAACGGACAAAGCTGTAAAAAGTAAAAAGTTTAAAATAAATAAAATGTAAGTAGTCTACATTAAATAGTTTTGTTCTTTAATACTTATTTTACTAATACTCTCTATTTGTACTCATATTCATAGTCATTTATTTGCGTTAAAATAGATGTTAACAAAAGGCTTAGAGCTAAGAGCCGTTGTAGAACCGGGCACAGCAACGGCAGGCGAGTACTCTTTGATTGACCTGTTTTGAAAATGGAATCGTTTAATTTTTTTTTCAACTGTACCCCTTTCAGCACTATTTAAGTTCGTTGTGTAATATTTTCGTTCTTGTACAAATTATCCTGTGTAAGAAAAACAATATGATTTTTATACGAGCGTGATTGAGTTTTCTTATTGTCTATACCCAATAGGCACACGTAAGAGACTAAGAACATGGCCACGCGTGTAACAACTAAACATAATAAAAATCTGTCCTTACAGAACTAGAAAAATTGTTAGAGTTTCCGCCGTTTGTGACCGGAATATCGAAACAATCAATGGAGTTTGTCGCGGGCCGGACTAAATTGAATCGTCGGAGGGACGGCGCCGGAAACCGGACGCGCTCCTCGAAGCCTCTCTATCTTAAACATTAACCGACTGCCGACCATTTCCAAACGCGTTGTTTTTGCCAAATATAGTTTTTGGTTGTATAAAGGTAGTTCTGTCCGGAAATTAAAAAAATTATGGATTGTAAAATATCTTTAAATGGGCCTGAAATGTTGAAAATGTTTTAATTCTTACTTAGCACAGGTTTATTATGTTAGCACAGCATTGACCCTAAACTATCGTTTACAATCCCCGAGGGTGTCAATACTAACATATCATTCCATCCCCTGAGATTCATGAGCGGCCAATCGGCACAAAGGAAGTTACGTGCCATAAATCATGCAAGTAATTTTGTTACAGAATGTGGCAGAAAAATAGCAACAACTATAATAATATTACTTAATGTTATCTCGCTTGAGTTGGAATAGTGGGTAACTTTGGCAACAGGTGAAGTTTGCAAGTTAGGACAGTTGACTTCGCACTGACTTCTCTTTATCCGACACGTTAAGACTTAAGATATTCTCTGTTCAACCGTTTATGGATTCAGGTAGAAATCTTAAGGATTATAATGTGAAATACTCACTGGTATTTCTAAGAAGTAGGAAAGCTATCTAAAGCTGGTAGAAAAGCTGTGTTTCCTCATGGTTCGGCGGAATATGAATTTTCTAACATCCTAACGTATAATATTACTAGCTAGCGCCAGCGGCTTCGCCAGCGTGTAATCTTTCTAAATTATAATAATGGAGAAAGAATTTTTCAAATCGGCGCAGTAGTTTTTGAGTTTATTCGTTACAAACATACACACAAAAATACAAATCTTTCCTCTTTATAATATTATGTAGATCATTGCGAGAGGGAGTTTTTTTGTCCATTTGTTTGTTTGCTATGCTTTCATACTAGAACTGCAGAACGAATTTGGATGAAATTTAGCACATGGGAGACCGCTGAGCGAAGCTAGTGTATTATTTGTATATAAATCAATGTAAAAATATTTCGATTTAAGCATCGTGCACTACCATTTTTAGGCCTGAAAGCCTGAAACCTTTTAGGTTATTTACGGATTGGGCTCGTATTACCACTAGTTAGTGATATGATCAGCCTACTTGCTTTTGAAAAATAAAGATCATCTAACAGAACCAGATGGAGAGAGCAACGACCACATCTGCGATTGGACACAATTCATTGTGACCACGACCGCTCTGTCAAGAGCTAAGATTAGAAGAAGAAGACCTAAATAAATCATCTCAAACGATATCCAATTTGAAGACCTCTAAGAATTATCTAACAGCACTCGCATTGTATCGCTGTTTACACGACAGTTCACATTAATATAACCACATTACATTCACAACGATATCTAAATGCGAATAGAAATGGTCGGTAAAGTTCCCCTGGGTGTAGTTTCCTGTGTCCTCCGTGAACCAGGTAAGGCGGCCCATTAAATTTGGTTGAGCGTGTAAATGCCGTCATGATAACACCACTGTGTAATTAGGTTTTCATAAAGTGGTGCTTAATTAGGTATATATTTTTGGATATGGGAGTGTAAGTTGGTGATATGCTATTTATTATACTATCCGGGATACAGGCCTAAAATAACATTGCCTATTTTGCAGGATAGACCAGTAGGGGTCCGTTGGTACCGGCCCCGACTTACGAGTTGTAGTACTTTATGTATTTAATTTCATCTCAAAACGGTGAAGAAAAAGATCGTGAGGAAACCCATGCATGTCCTAGAACCAATCATTCGAAGACGGTGACATCCACCAACCCGCACTGGGCCCGGGTGGTGGATTATGGCCCACTTCCTCTCCCAGAGAGGAGGCCTGTGTCTCAGCAGTGGGAAAAATATAAGCTGAGTATGATTATGATGATCCGTAGCTAATTTGGGGAAATTAAGATGATAATGCTATGCCTATTGCTTGTTGTTCAAGTGTTAATCCGTGTTGTTCATCGGGTGAACTTCATCCATTCTAGTAGCACTATCGAATTAAAGTCATGTTTCTCCATAGAGATGAGACGTATATACTGGTAGAGGTATATATACCAAGTATGTGCTTCCCAGTACATAGACCGGGTACGGACCGAAATACTGGGTAAATACCTTGAAGGTATGACGTCAGACGCATAGTACGATACGAACCGCTACCACAAGGTAGCGCCCAGTTTTATCGGTAGTTCGAGCGATACAAAATACCAATTAGTTTAAGCGATAATACAATTTAGCTATTGAAATGAGCTCACAGGTACATTCATTACTATTGTCCCATAATTTGTTGTTCAAAATCTGCATCACACAATAAATTGGACAATTTACATATTTAAGTTCTTAAGTTTATTACTTATTGGTGTTAAGATACACTTAGCATCGTTAATTGACAGTGACGAAGGTGTACCCAGTACCAAAAAGAGCCAATAAAGCTTTGTTTTTTCGCGTCGAAAAAGATTCAGAAGCCAAAAGGCTGTCTAAGGATTTTTTATAAGGGGATACCGGTTTTTCCTCAACCTTCGACTGTAAGGTACCTGTAACACGTTATTAAAAGCTTCAGGCTTTATTGCCAGTTCACAGATAAGATACAGAAGCAATTACATTTTAATCTTGACTGGTATTTCGAAGGTTTCTTTTGTGGGTTTGTAATATATGCATAGGTACCTACCGCTTTCTAATTTAAGGCGTTACAATAAACAGTTACGAGCGACATCCAGGGTTACGACGCGGCGAGCCCTTAATGACGCAGAACCCGAAAATAAAGTCGTTTTATTGCACACGCATGACTTTACGTCGGTTACCATCATTCATTTGACAATTTAATATTCATTGCATTTTTCTCGCGTATTGCGAAAAGTTGCTATTCGAGTGTGTTGATCTGAATGTGGCGATCGAGTGTCTACCGAAATTATATTGGAAAAATATCAACAATTTCCCGAACCATTAAATTGATTGCCATGCCTCTCAAAAGACTCTATATGTCATGTTTCTCCATAGAGATGAGACGTATATACTGGTAGAGGTATATATACCAAGTATGTGCTTCCCAGTACATAGACCGGGTACGGACCGAAATACTGGGTAAATACCTTGAAGGTATGACGTCAGACGCATAGTACGATACGAACCGCTACCACAAGGTAGCGCCCAGTTTTATCGGTAGTTCGGTACGCCGAAGCAACCCGAAGCTACCCGACAGCTTACGAAGGGACCCGAAACGTCATTCGTGCTTTATGAACATTCGGTTGATTTAATTTAGTTAGACAAAAAACAAAAACAAAAAACCTGACAAAACTAAAAAAAATATTGCAAATTAAAATTACGATTGTAAATAAATTGATTTGAAATATTTTAACTACGCCGGCTAGTTAGTCAGTTTAAATATAATTAATGTTATTTTGCATTAATTTATATAGAAATAACTAGAATTCATTAATAACCATCGGCATACTCTTAGCCGACAGTCCTAAGCCTGGTAAAGTAGGAAGGAAAGATTTCATATCTCATAATGCATAATTACGTATAGGTACTTGAAACGTCGTACCTAAATTATATTGGAGGCATACCATACTTATCGCATACGTTTACTTATCGAAATCCTACCACACTCAAATACTTAGAAGTATTTTGATACCTGGTATTTGTACCAGGTATTTAGTGATACCCATACCTTAAAGGCCGGGTATGGAGAATGGCAGGTATATCTCATCTCTATTTCTCCATTTACGTCACCCGACGTGAAGAAAAAGCAGTAACATAAATTAAGCCTAATGTATTATAAAATAAACATTAATGTTAAATAGTTAAACAACTGGTCACCTACGTGATTCGACCAAAATCAGTATTATTGTAATAAACCCCGAGCGATACAAAATACCAATTAGTTTAAGCGATAATACAATTTAGCTATTGAAATGAGCTCACAGGTACATTCATTACTATTGTCCCATAATTTGTTGTTCAAAATCTGCATCACACAATAAATTGGACAATTTACATATTTAAGTTCTTAAGTTTATTACTTATTGGTGTTAAGATACACTTAGCATCGTTAATTGACAGTGACGAAGGTGTACCCAGTACCAAAAAGAGCCAATAAAGCTTTGTTTTTTCGCGTCGAAAAAGATTCAGAAGCCAAAAGGCTGTCTAAGGATTTTTTATAAGGGGATACCGGTTTTTCCTCAACCTTCGACTGTAAGGTACCTGTAACACGTTATTAAAAGCTTCAGGCTTTATTGCCAGTTCACAGATAAGATACAGAAGCAATTACATTTTAATCTTGACTGGTATTTCGAAGGTTTCTTTTGTGGGTTTGTAATATATGCATAGGTACCTACCGCTTTCTAATTTAAGGCGTTACAATAAACAGTTACGAGCGACATCCAGGGTTACGACGCGGCGAGCCCTTAATGACGCAGAACCCGAAAATAAAGTCGTTTTATTGCACACGCATGACTTTACGTCGGTTACCATCATTCATTTGACAATTTAATATTCATTGCATTTTTCTCGCGTATTGCGAAAAGTTGCTATTCGAGTGTGTTGATCTGAATGTGGCGATCGAGTGTCTACCGAAATTATATTGGAAAAATATCAACAATTTCCCGAACCATTAAATTGATTGCCATGCCTCTCAAAAGACTCTATAAATATCAATCCAAAAAACCATCACACCTTGCAATTCTTTATAATTAATTAACGAAAATATATTTGTCCATTATGGCCTAACAAAATGCCAAGTAATTAGTGGTGTTCCATGATTTAATTGTCGCGTCTCGGCGCGGCCGGCTACATAAGTCGCCCTGCTCGGATTTATGGGCTCAATTATACGCGGTCTGCCCGGCGCACACCTGGAAGCATTCGCGTCTTTTGCACTTAACTGGATTATGCTCGACTGGCATACATTATATCTTCGAGCTATCTCTTTCATGGAATACGAAATGGAACCGTGTTTTGAGATAAGGTTTTGGAACAATATTTTTTATATAACTAAGTTTTTGTGAAGTATTTTTAGTGGGTGGCGGGGCCTGAATATTCGCTATATTATGGATACCTGTTTACCCTGTTATTTTTTCTAGTAATTGGCCTACACTAAAGTCCACTATTCAACAAAGGTGGTCTCAAACTATCGTGTTTTTTAGAGCAACGAAATACCTTAATACCACTATTGCCACAAAGCGTTCTACCGCTTTTACTAGACGGTTCTATTTTCTGTATTTTTTTTGGTATCGTAAATTGAACATTTTCCAAAGCAATTTTTCTAGAATATCGTCGCGCCAAACATTCTTTACGAGTATATTAGCTAGTGAATCTGGACTATTCTGGACAGTGGTCAGGTGTGACCTACTTAGAATAGCGTTAGATCAATTTGACGTGCCTTTACAGCTTGATTTAATTGTCGTCTCCGCGGGGAGTGGAGCCAATAACTCGTGATTTGCTGACTCCCCCGGGATTTATTACTTCAATTACCCATAGATGGTATTCGCAGGTGTAGCCATAACTATTTGGAATGTCCTATGTATGTAATAGTGCGGCATCTGTAACACATTAGTAGGTAGATGGTTGCTAGGTGTGCGGATAACGATGTTTAACTAGATGGAATGCATAATTTTAGTTGATTGTATCGTGATATCTACATGTTCTGTTCACTAGCAGTGGCGTCAGGGAATCGGTTGCTTTAGCTTTATTGATCTTGTGAAATGTTTCAGCAGAGAAGAAATGTTTATTGTTACAGCTAGCAATATTTGGCTAAAGTTAGTGGTTTAGGAACCAATTAAACCCCAGTAATAGTCCCTAGTCCTCGAAATATAAGGAGAGTAGCTTCATGTACTCAAACTAAGAATACGTTTCCGCTGTGATTCATCACAATTTTATGGGGAAAATAGCCGAATTATTTCAATGTAGGAAGAAAGCAAACTATACGCACATATAACCTCTTTGTGATGTCTTGAACGTTCATAGTGGTTGTTCGGTGCCAAGACATAATCTGTTATGGTGACATTATCTGGATCCCCTGCCAACAGCGGATCCGGCCAAAAAGTTAAAACATTCTGCTTTCAAGAGTGCCTACGTCTCCGCTACATCACGCGCCCAACGTGCAGCCATTTTACACTGATTTTTTAAAGGAAGTGTTATGGTTTTAGTATTCCGAGAATGTTGGGTTTGATCTTCTATGATTATCTCAAACCTGTTTGAATATATGGAGATAGATACCTTAGAAGTTTTGTCATATAAAAGACTAGGTTTCTTAAAACTAATTTAACAGGTGTTACAATGATTTTTCCCAGTAATCGGTCGGTATATGTAAGTTACATAGATGTTTATGAAAGCATATTATTTCGCGAAGGCGGTTTATAACATAATATTATTTCCCCAGAGTCACATTACGGGCTGGCTAATGAAGATGTGTCGGTGAGGTGGCCCGGGTCGCAGTGTCGATGCCGGCTAACTTTGTCCTAATAGAAAATTAACATTTTACAACATTGGTAAGCTCATTTGCCAGAGGTTTTGTCTGCGCCACTGTATAATGAAATGGAATTATGTAATAGTACCTAATCTTACAAAAAGGAAAATGGTATACGGACAGAGAAAAAGCATATTTTATTCATAATTTCTTTCTTAACGCTATAAAGAGTCCGTTTTTTTTCTGTATGTAAAATGTACTACGCTCAAAATCTCCCGTACCGATTTAGCAAAAAATTTACACGGTGAGAAAACTAAACTAATGCAGTTTCATTTCTAGGACAGGCAATTTGAAAATATCTCGGTGAGCTTTTAGTACCATAAAATGTTAATCTTGTATTTTTCTGGATTGTGAGTCTGCTTTTTAGAACGAAATTGAGACTTCAACTAATTCTTCGAAAAAGTTAACGACAAACGTTTTATCTTTATCTATATAGGCTGGTCTATTTTTGGGCCAAAGAATCAGTATTGCCATACAACATGACAATACTTCCAGCCTTTTGGGCACATTTCCTGTTGACAGCGTTAAGGACGAATTTTTTGATGGCCTGTGCTTCTCCCCCCTCCCCTCCCCCTTTTTATATACTTTTACATAATACTATCATTACTTTTCGAAAACTGTAATGGTTTTTTGTCATGTCACTAAAAATAATAAAGGAGCTCGGTTATAAGTTAGTAAAGTTGATAAGGTACAGTCACATCCCAAATTATGTTCGTCACTGTTTATTGACGGCTTTTTAATATGGGCTATTTTTGTATGCTCATTGCACAATAGAATCTGCTTTACTGACTCAGCATTTTATATTTAGTCGTAATATTAATCCCGTAGAATTAAATGCAGCCATCTTTACATGACCGAAAAAAAAATGTAACACTGACAGTCTTTGAAATTAAATAAATAAAATGTAGTTTATAAATTCTCCAGGCATTTAAAAAGTTTTTATGTTGATGTCAGATAAATATTGGTCAAATATGTATACTAACTTAATTTTTGTTATCGAGTAATTAAATGTAGTTTTATGCAATCATCTGCTCAGTGCCGTAGCTGCAAAAGGTATTATGTGTCCTGAAAATTGACGAAGATTTAAAAGACTTGACTGTACTTCGGTTGTTGTGAAATACGGTGGTGGGCGGGCCGGTCCGCCCAGCCAAGCCGGCGCGCGTGATCCTGACAGTTTTGACTTACTGAACAAGTCCCGGACGCCGGACGCTGCCGGACGAGTACATCGACACGCTGTTGGCCTCAACTGATCCGGTTTTTAGAATTTAATGAAAAATAAAAGTTGATTTTCGCTCTAAAACATACGTACCTACATATTTTTTTGGTTTTGGCTGGAAAATATACATGGAAGTGGTAAATTCAAGTTATTCTTTAACGTAATAATAAAAGTAACGATAATCCACAAACATCAAGATTAGACAGCAACTACCATTATGTAGTAACTTCGTTTTCTGATGACTTTATTTTTAAGTTCCAAGTAGGTATTACTGCAACTTTATCGCCATTTTAATTAAGCCCCATAATATTAAAAACTCCTGAAACGAAACTTTAAACATATGACAATATAAATCATCGCGCTAACTTGGCGTACTAGACTAAAAATTGTTCCCATTTATTCATAAGAGAATATGAGAACCATATATATTTCTAGCGTTGTAATAACTTGTCGTGCGAATTACCTTTGTGATTTTTTTTATTAAAGCACGCACTCGACTGGCGCCCTATAAATCTGTTGTTGGCTCTCCCACTTTACTGCTGTATGTACCTATCAATTGGCGGGAAATATTTAGGGGTTTCTCTTTTATGTTGTCTTTTATTAGGAGCTACGATTCCTGGAAAATCGTTTCGGGAAAATCACGCGTCGAGATTTTTGGTGCTCCGACTTAGTGGGGATTAGAGCGTTTATGTTTTTCATGGAATCAGAAATTGCTTGCTGCTAATAATATGGCCTTGGTGTGGTATGGTTTTGTAATTGACGGCTTTGATTTAGGTAATATAAAGTGTGTGTTTAAATAGTGCTACATTATTTTATAGCAAATTGTTGACTGTTTATTTGCTCAGTACCAGAACCAGCGTTTACAAAAAAATTCAGCGACGGAAATGTTAGAAAAAAAATGTTTTAATATAATTTTGCATAAAGCTAAAAAATACGACTTTTTTAATTCACAAAGTTTTTATTAATCTGTGTGCCCAAACCAAAATAAAGACACATAGGTGGCATTTTATTTTCTCCCCTCCACTGCCCTATCCAGCCGAGCGAGTGAAAAGGTTAATTTAAAAAGTTAATTTCTTCGTCTGGGTGCCTTCTTCAATTCGCGTGATGTCCCATAAAGTTAAAAGCAGCTCCACCACCGGTCGGTGTAGAATATTAATGTCGTTTTTGTAAGAAGTAGTGGCTTGCCCTTGGGGGCATTGTTGTCATCTTTCTGCTGTCTCTTCTTGGACAGGCTCCATTAGTTACAAATTCTCGGGATATAAAATATTCGCAACATCCATCTGTTTAATGGAATTAGAAAAATTGCACGTACTGGCAGCTCTGATGAAAGTGCAGATTACATCAGGATCCGTAGTAAGGACTCGGCAGCAGATTTCTAATGGAGGTTGTGGTATAATCGGCTTTCAGGAATTTTAACGCGATCTAACGACATCGGCGCTGAGTCTTGTCTGTGCAAGCGTCACTCGTCACTCGCACTATACCTAATTTTGTTTTTGTCTGTCTTATGTTTTGATAGATAGACAATAGTAGAACGATGGTAACTAAGCATCTACTTGTATGCTACAAAATTAATTTATGTAGATCCTAAATAGGGCGATGAAATTGGAGGAGAGCGTCCAGGAATAAATTGGTTTCTTTTCTGAGTTTGGTAATCTAATTGTAGAATTTTACATAGGGATCGGTATACAACAATGAAAGCGGCAGGGTTTCACTAGATCTGTGACGTAACAAGTGGCATTCCATATCAATCGATTATTGAGTCATACAGTCATTTTTCAGCTACAGAAAATAGCTTTTTTAAATAAAGCAAAGTCTTCAAACGACAAGCCTGTCATTTGAGTTTCTCAAACTGCATTTTCTGTTCTAATTTTAGACCCCAGTCTAGCACATCCGCTGGCAAAAAGCAATCCATTAGCTATTACTAGATTTTCATTAGACTAGATTATCCGACTCAGCCGTTGCAGACTACTTTTCACGCTAACTGACCCTTTCTTTGTATACGACATCACAATTCAATTAAACATTTCCTAGCCAGCTTGATTGTGGGATCCATTTTATTTGTTCCTCTCATGAATTATTCAACCAACCCATTTCTTTTGCCATCCTGTTTTGCCAACTATTCGTATTTCTATAACAGTAACCGTTAACGGTTCGTTCTCATTAACGGTTAAAATGCGTTACGATACGGGTTAGGTGAAGGGGGGGGGGGGGGTTAGGGGGCTTGTTATCTTTGCGACGTAATTACTTTTGATAGAATTATGTGTTAAGGTAATATCCTTATTCCTGAGTTATATTATAGGTAGTACGTATACAGTAAAGGTAAGTAGTGGTTGTAGTGATTAGCTTTGCTGACTAATGGAAGTTGACTTTAGGCTGATACCTTAGTAAAACAGTTCCGTGGTGGTGTTGGCTTGCCAGTGCTTCAGCATCTAAGCCACTATCTTAATGACCACTTTCAAATTCGAGACTCGACGTATTTGTTCACGTCAATGCGACGGATACGACTGGTTTAACCTTCAAAGAGTATAATATCATCTGAGCTTACTCGCTAATGGATAACTGGCTTTATAACTCCAAACCACCTAGTTAGAGGTACACGTAGTTTCGTCGTAATAAATCCAGAGACGACACAAATCTACATCTCTATGGTGCTTTCATTTTGTTTGCACATCACCTACGGATATCGACTCATGGTTTATTTTGCGAAGCCGTGTAGAATACATGAGTTTTCAAACGTTTGTTGATTTATTATTCACGAAACAACAGAAACATCGTTTTTTAGATCCGTTTCTATCTCCGCAAACACGCGTTCACATTCAATTAACACTTTTTCGTAGCGGATGCTTCCAGGCCACCGGAAATTAAAAACTGTCTAGTATAATGTAGCTATATAGAAAGTCTGTGCCTACTTCATATTCAATGGGAATCATATATCATACGATACATAAATGGATTTGAAATTGAACGTTGTTACTCGGCCAAAGTTCACTCTGATCGCGCGGATGCTCAGTTAACAAAGAACGACTTATCTTTTTACTCGCAGTTAAAATCAGCTTATATACGTGACTCTAACTAAATAACAGTGAACAGGTGCTCTTGAAGAGCAAACAACTACAACAATAGAACCCTTAGAGATCACCAGTTGAATATAGAATTAATTTTACCTTTCACAAACTCATGGAGGGTCGCAGTAACAAACAGAATGTTCATACAATAATTACGTGGCCGCAATAAAAGGCTCGCAAACTAAGGTTTGTCGTGTTAGGCTTGTTATCATTACATATAAATAAGAAGGTAGTTAATGTGGTCCACTGAGTATCCAATCCCGGTTACATTGTTGCCCTGGAGATTAGATAGGCGCGATGATTGCCAAAGTTTGATTGAGCCCCGTCCGAACCCTTTCGCGAATCTCCTTGATTATGGGATAGGTAATTGGCGTCTACGGATTGGGTACACAGTTCACGGATCGGGTATAATGGGAGATAACGGTTGCTTTGTTGCTATTTCTATGTTGTGATGCGAGCAGGACTTTAATGCTTTAAGGTGTGGTATACTGATTTGAGGTTTTCAGTTAACGACTGTCCCTTTACCAGTGGAAATTGGACTTGCAATTCTCCGTCGTGACAGTGGGGTGAGACTCAGTTTATTTGTATTGTATAATTATTTGAAAACAAACAGGAGGACAAAAATATATACCCAAAGCATGCAAGTGCAAGCATGTGTACATAACATAAACTGTGTGGGAAAATCCCGCTACACATAGGGAAAAATCCAGTATACTTGAATAAAGAATTGTGTTAGAGTATTTATAGTGCAAATCAATATTATTTGCATTTCTCACATGCAGATCGGGGCGGTCTACACGCACCATTAAGCCCAAGTGCGGGACGGCGACATCCGCGCTGTGGGACCAAAGTGCAGTGACTACCGGCCTTATTTGTTCTCCACTAGAGATGCTGTGGCCGCGTCCCGCCGATGTTTATTGGTTATTGCTTTACTTATTCAAGTATTATTGTTCACTTTATTTTTCTATTGAGATTCAAATTCTACATTTGTATTCAACATTGTTTTTCCCTCGTCTCTCAGTATAGCGGCCCGGAGTCTGGATTTGTGCTCGGTTGATGGCAATAGGCTCGCCCCCTATTACACGAGACTTTAATATAACTGGTGAAGTCTGGGTGTAGGTACTATAGAATAGGTGCACCTCTGCCTAACTCCTCGGGGAATATAAGCGTTATGTTATGTTATGTTTTCCTACATTATCTGTCTTCAAAACTGGCCATTCTTCTTTAATAATGTGGCAAAACTGTAACATAATGTAACTAGTTACTAAGCTGCCTTTCAGGTTGACCTTCG
Organism: Lithophane semibrunnea; assembly: GCA_947363905.1. Lineage (NCBI taxonomy): Eukaryota > Metazoa > Arthropoda > Insecta > Lepidoptera > Noctuidae > Lithophane > Lithophane semibrunnea. Next base: position 9,707,722 of record OX376192.1, on the reverse strand, counting down.
CAGCCCTAAGGGTAGCGGTCATCTGCCTATGCGACCAACCTTTAGTCGCCTTTTATGACACCCAAGGGTTACGCTTAGATAATACGTTGTTTTTTCTTTAATGTTTAAAGATCAGATTCCAAGTAATTTACCTGAAACATCAGACCGATTTCTTTTCATTACTTTTCATAATACCCTTATTTCCATTACTAGACAAATCTAACTATATTAGATGGTGTTTGTGTAACAAAACAAATAGAAAATAATCCGATTTAAGCATGGTATAACAGCCATGTTTTCTTACACGTCATAATCTTGTGTTTGCCAGCATCGAGCTCCGGCGCTGAGAGATCGAAATTGCTTTGTTTTGCTCCTTTTTTACATAATGTATTTGTGTTTACATAGCACTGTTTACAGTTTTGAAAGGTTTGCCTTTTAGGTAATTAGTTTAGTTGTTGGTATTCACAGTTTGCAAAGGAGGTCTTTCGTAAATTAAAAGAGTTTGTTTCGTAAAATAAAAGTAAAGAAGATAAGAAATTAAGTAAATATTGGCATCAAATAGAAAACTTTTCCAAACTGTCTTTGAAACAAGAACAAGGAAACAAAAGAAAACTTTTGTTCGCTTAATCTTTTGCAAATTGATTTGGGAGTTAAGAGATAACCGCTGCATTTTACGGTCAAATTATTACACTTTAACAAAGAAGCAACAGCGCTTATTGGCTTTATCGGGATACTTCAGCTTTGGCTCTCTGTTTAACAGTTCCATTATTATTTATTCGGGGTGACTTCGGATGTTCAGTTTACTTTGTAAAGATTTATAAGAATAATGTACGAACACTGCATCGTCTCATGATGTTTTTGGAACGAAGTTCTATAACACGGTTTGCAAACTGTCAGAAATTATCACGCGAAAAGAAACAGAGTGAGAGGGTATCATTTTCATAGTTTTCGAGGGTGCTAAAGTCGATCAAAATGTAAATCAAAGCTGAAAGCTGCGATTTTTTTTTTTTTTTTAAGTCATACTTTAGAAGGAACTTCATTCCTGACGGACGGGGGTCCCCAACCGCACTCTCTTTTCTTCTGGTTTGTAGGTACTACTGGTGAAAAGGATAAAAGAGCAAGCCTTTTAAATTGAATTTTATACTTATAGTTTCATTCCAGCGCATAAATACTCCCAGAAACGGGTTTCCAATGACTGGCCCATGCTCTAACAACTATTCACGTTTGGCAGAGAGAATGGCAATCACAATTAGCTTTTATTAGCAGATGTCATCCTGTCTAGTCCTGGCCGCTGCCCTCTTCTTGACGTTATCTGTTACTTTATCCCACATATAGTACTTGTTACCCGATGCTTTCAGTTTTATACAAGGTTAAATTAAATTAGCTAGTGAAACTCCGAAGGGGGTATGGGTATCTAAATAGTAACATAGTAAAGCAAGATAAATAATGATTTGATGATTTTTTTCGCGTCAACGACCTCATATATTGTAGTTACTCCTTTTTTATTTATTATGTTTACCTATCGAAACCAATCTGATCTGTCGAGTTTTGTCGCTAACTTATTTAATATGACCCTGTATTTTCCTGTTGATAAGTCTCATACAGTCCATATTTCTAATCAAGTTACTAACCACATAGTTCCCTACATCGGTTTTCCCATTTGATTTCGATCACTTGTTTATCGAAAACAGATAGCGGCATTGCAGAGTCTGTTGTGGTCTTGCCAATTGCAGTTAAGTGCAACTGATAGCCAAATATTAGCTCAGTTGTTAGACATTAAGTGATATGATGCATATCTACATGGACTCTAACTGTAGTTGCAGTCGTTCTATTGATATAGTGCCTATAAGTATCTATTAGGCTCACCTGATAAGTGGCTATAGGGTTGGAACCGTTTGGAAGAAGATTCTTCCAAACGGGTAACGGTTGCTTATTATTAACAAACATTGCGTGTTGATAGAGCCTATTATGATTTCGTCCGGCATGCTTTCCGGATAGAAGAATAGGCCACCTCATATATTATTTTTCTGGCAATTCTTGTTTTTTTTTTAATATTTCTTTCGTTACAAAAGTGAGGATGACGGTTTATGAAATGAGCCATTTATGGTTACATATATTTTGTGCTTAAACCCTTATATTGTGCTGTTTTCCCTTTTTGTCTAAACCGGTCCATAATCATCGTCATCATTAGAAAAGAAAGCTGGTATTTGAAACCAAATCGACGTTGTAATGCGAAATAGTGCGTAGTAGCCGCGCTCCGCCTGAAGCGTGAAAGACTCCATACGGAATTAACGCATGTAACTAAATAATGTGCGCTTGGAAGTACTGTTAGGGTAGAACTGTTAGGGATAAAGCGTAACCAAGGACTAGCACACAGTATTGGTTTAATTGAATTAGTTCAATAGAATATTGGTGTGTGCTACACTCTGATGTTAGACGGGTCCAATTAGCCACACAACTAGTATTCGTTCATTATGCGTCCTAAAATCCACTAGCATCTAACAGTACACACAAAAGCCACGACATGTAGCCAGTGGCGGGGGATAATCCGCTGAAATTCGCACTAATATGCCTGGAAAGCATAGTGAGTCAATTTCTGGTATGAATTTGCATTCGTGACTGGACTCAGTCCAAGCTGCCTGAGGCGATGACAGCTACATCACTCATCCTATCTCCGTACTTAGTCTAGTCTTCCACACATACGCACCTACTGCACAAACATATAGGCTACGTACGGCACCTGAGGTCACAGAATATAGTTATCTCTGCAGCCGTGCCCGTGTAATCAGTTACTTACGTATACCTGCCATATTATTGCAGTTTGATTACATAGCAAACATGAATTGATAGTACTGAATTATTGTCATTGTTATAGATGATGTCATGAATAACACAGGCCCCATTAATTGCACTTAAATTGGTGTAATAATTGTTACAATTAATTGTTTGATTTTATTTTAAAACGCATTGTTATTATTTCTACAGCATATCAAGAAACGTTAAAAGCGGGACCAAATCAAGTCAGTCTCAGCATTTGAAATAGAAAATCGAAAGAGCGGCGGAATTTATTAAAATGGATATAAACTTACCTACAGAAGATCCGTTGCTGGAGCAAGTTCTAATCTAGTCGAGACAAAGCAAGCGTAGCGGGGGGTTACGATACACGAGCCAAATGCAAAGCTTTATTTAGTTTAAGGCGCCATTACACGGCTCATATAAACTGTCAAAGTTCGAGGACGCCGAGGGTCGTCGGAGCCACCGCTTTCCTATCCTCCTTTCAACTTTACGCAACCGATCGAGATTTTTACCCGTTTTATTTTTACTACTCGTTCTTACTCGCGATCAATTTAACGGTAGCGTCTTCAGATGCTTCCATTTTAAAATTGTTATTGTTTATGAACGTAATTTCTACGCTTATACGATTTGTATATTGCGATGTTTGTTGATCTTAAAATATAGGCCGGCGGACAATCAACTTCTTCTCTAGAAACTCTGCTGTGCTTGTGGCATTTCCGTTACAGGTAAGTAAGTATGTACATCATGTACCTACTTATTGTTTCTTAATATCTGACCATCCCATCCATGCCTCTAAAGCTGCGAAGATGAAATACCTACATAATTAAATAAATAACATTTTTCAAGTTTATATAAGAAAGAAAAACTTCGTTTGTTGCAATCAACGTAATAGAACATCTACAGAGAGATCTCTAACAATACAACACAGGAACACCGTCCCTGCCTTTGTGATGTAATATTTCGAGTCGCTAAATAAAATGTCACCCGCTAAAAAATGGCGCTGGAGAAAAGGAAGATTAGTTATTGCGGGCACATAAACCGGTGTGGTGCAATTACTGGGTCTGTCGTGCAGACGTCGCGCCGCCGCCGCGCCTACTGCCTCCGACTACCCTTATGTTTGTCCTACCTCACGACACCTGACACACAATTTAAGTAATTTGTTTTACTCATACGCTCTCCCTTATTGTAAAATATGCCCCTATCCGGGTGACACTGTCGTTCTATTTATCAAAATAAGTCGTATCGTATTCGTATCCTCTTTCAACAAAAAATTTATTAGCTGTATTTGAGTAAGTACCATTGCAAACGGCTTCTTCTCCCTTGATTTTTCTTTCGTTGTTTGTTGTTTCTTTCAATCCCCTAATCAAGTTTACAGCTTGTCTATGTATTCGGCTGCCTCCAGCTCCGTCGATCTGAAACAACAAATCTAAAGGAGGTGTTTGAGAGGTGAAATATTACAGAAATTCGATACACAACGCGACCTTTTCGAGTTACACAGGTAAAATTTATACGTGAATAGATTATAGAGGGATTTTGAACAGCGATACGAGAAATTTAATATAAGTATATAAAAATGTTCCGTCGAGAATGGGTAAAAATAAAGCTAGAAACAATTTCTTGGTAACAAAGATTGGGAAAACTTTTACTACTTATTTAAGTAAAATAAATATTCGGTTTTCTCATTGATTTCCCGGCTCTATTCGAAGACAAATGTATTTATAATATTTGTACCAATATACCCTTAGTTCAAATGTTTGACGTATTATTCTTCAAAAAATAAGGCAGAAACCTACGCACCTACCAACAGCCAGTTTTGTACTCCTTTTCTGTCTTTCCTCAGCTCAGATAAAATGAGCTAAGATAAATAAGTACCAGTATTTACAAACGAGCGTAGGCTCTACATCATTACATGTCTGGGACTTAATTACTCAATATTTCTGCTGCGTTATTAAAATAGGTACACTATAGAACTTCTTTATTAAGGTCATGAAATATGAACATAGAATGTCTACAGTAGGTAGGTTAGATAGACATACAAGAATCGTCAGGATAATAATTGTCGAGATATTTATATGCTTAATCTGATTTTTCCAGAGCAATCGGTTAGCAACAGGCATAGAGCTACAGTGAAAAAGACTTCCCTGAACCTGAAAAGCACCATTTTGTGTGACAAGACGTATGTTCGAATCCAGCATACTTAACTATACCTACAACAATATTTTATTTGTTTGTGTCCAAACGCACAAAGCATTTATTTAAATTAAACACTTTTGAATTGTCAAGGAGTCGGTCAGTCAGAAACATGAAGCTATTTGCTGATTCCAAAGCGTAGTGAACCCACAGGGACAACCTAGTTCTAGTGGGTTGAACAGGCAAGAAACTCCATGGACTCTCTTTTAAATCAACCATTACTAGTTCTACCATGCAGGAAAAATCCTAGTGTAACGGATATCTTACTACAGTGAAAATCTTTTAAACTAGAATTGTAAAAACAATTGTTAACAAGGCAAGTAGACCCATGCCGCGAGCAGGTGCCCTGAAAGTTCTGTTGTAATAAAGTATTACGTTTGAAGATTGGATAGCGCACTGAAATATGGTGCGGACTGCCGGACGTCTCGCCTATAACTGCATTGTGATAGAACAATGGCTCATTTTAGAATAGAGTCGAAATAATTATACGTTTGGTAACTAAAATTATGTAACTAGTAGTAACTTATCTTATGTTTCTTCCATAGACCAGTTGTTTTTTTTTTTAATATTTGATTCGCTTGATTTTTTGGTTTATGATTTATTTAGTTTTAGAACTGTTTTCAAGTTCTACAGTATCCGCGATTTGATACGGATACTGTTTTGGTTTGTAGTGGGGGACCAGTTGATTAGGTATCTACTGTCATGCTTGATTGTGGCCCTAACCTTATTGGAAATGTTTTTCAACCAGTTTCCAGAAGTAATTAGAAGGTATGTATTAAAAAAAAGGAGAAACCTAATTATGGGGGTAATTTTAACATCAATATCCTTGTGTAAACCTAAATGTCTGGGTACATAAACAACATTCGGATATGTCAAAATAAAATCAAAATAAAAATATAATTTAATTAAATAGCTCAATTCCTAACAGTTCCTAAAGTCGAACATCAAAGATATTAATTACAAACAAGCTCGTTGCCAAACTACTAACAATGAATATTGCCTGGAGCCTCTTCTCTGTGTACAGCAATAGATTGTGACTAACACCTCCTCCAGCTTTACACAGGTAGTTAACCTTTGGCTGAAAACAATCAACTGTGCCTTTAAGGGCTGCGACGTCGTCTAAATAGTTTGTCACTGCTACACTACAGGGGTGAATAACAATAAGACCCCTTTGTTCCGGCATTCAATCTGGTCGAGACATAATCAAGACGTTGCGGGGGACTCCTTGACTCCTTGTACATATAACTTTAGCTCAGTATTGCAACTCCTTAACTTTTTCTATTTACTGTCTTATTTAATGCTAGAAGCAGGTAAATTCTGAGCAGAGCTTTTAAACAACTTTTATGATAATCGCGCTGAAGATTATGAAGTCGCAATGTGAAGTTAACATTTTATCTTCTGGTTCTGCATTCTTTGCTACAGCAATTACGAGCTATTCGAAAGGCAGATCTTGGGTTTTAAATAGCCTTCAATTATTCGTAGATTTACAAAGAATAAAGAGTAGAATATTCGAAAGTATAATAATATAAAGACCTTTTACATTTTTCTCGATGTCAAAACGGCAAGTCAGTATAAAAAATCAATTACGTATTATCCAGATAACCTTACTCCCACACAACCGCCTCTCCGGCTACAAACGTATAACAAATAGCTACATATTTATTAAAAACGATAATATCAGAATAAAGAGCATAAAATATGAGGAGCAGGTTAGGCAATAAACCACACTGGAATAATAGCACTAGCAATAATTAACAGTCGTCGAGTGAAAGCCGCAAGCATTAATTTTGCAATGATTGGCATCGGCCGAGAGTGATCCAAATGGGTGGCTTGAACACTCATTTCATATTCACATTTGCTCCGAAACGGGAACGTTGCGACGCAAATTGCTACTAATTTGTCCACATTCAACCCGTCGTGTCCTAGAGACGCGCTCGGTATAATTTACCTTCACTTTTACTGTATACTTCCCTTGTTTATTTAGTTTTCAGTAACTCATTAGGGAAATCAAAACAAATTGATTGATTACGCAATGCTCCCGATTCGCTTGTAATTAGGCTAATCAAGTAGATATTTATTGTATGATACATCACACAATCAGTACAAGTATTCAATTACTAAAATCAATTCATATGTATTTGTTTATTGGAATTATATAAATTGAGTTAATTAATCCATACATCGGCGTGCGGAACGAAGTTATTTAATCAAAAACTTTTAATTGGAAGAAAACTGAAATCAGAGAATCCATGTTGTAGCTTTGTGTTTCTCTTAATGCAGGAAACAGTATGAAAAAAGAGCATGAAGTAGGTACTTCTACTTCAGTAGTTCATTATATCGCGTCAGAAGAAAAACAACAGAATAAGCTCGGGCAATGGACAAGTAATCAGTCTTGAAATCTATTTCAACAGCTCTTGTGGATTGCTGCAAAAGTACTTTTTATAGGATTATCGCAGTCAATTGCTTTGCCATAGACCCCCATAGACGCTATCTTATGAGCAGCTTCGCTATAGCTTCGAATATAAATAATATGCCTAGACAAAAAGAACAATGGTTTTTCAAAATTGTGTCGATAATTTCTATCAGGCATTTCTAGATCGCACCTGCAGCTGCTGGAAGGCAGGTTGGCAGCCAACTCCTGAGTGTGACCTACTTGCACCCTGGGCCAGGACAGTTGGCTCCGTCTCCGCATAAATTGTGTATATCTCTGCCCTGGTGTCATCGAGATGTTTAACATTGTGTGTTATTGTCAATAGCGCTATTGAATTTACTGCTGTGCTGTGTATGTAGGTATTTTCCGTTGCCAAAAGATAGAGTAAGTTTAGACGTATAGAAATTAAATAAGGCAAAGTATGGATCATTCGCCTTATTACGAAATTGATGAGATTAAGCTAGAGAAAAGGACGATGGTAAAATGTTATTCGAGCTTCCATTACCTTTTATTTTGTAATTGTTATTTCGTTAGTCGTTTACCGTTAGATATTGTCTAAATTATCTCGCGCAATCGTTAAGTATTTTCACGCTACGTCCCTAAACTTGTTAATTAAAACTCATTAAAAGCTTAATTTCAACATTGTTGGTAATTAAGAAGATTCACGATCTGCGAACCCTATTATCTTAACGGAACACTTTTACGAATTATTAAGATAGAGAGCAACAATATTAAAATTCGCTTTTTCGGAGTACTTTCTTCCTATATCTATTCTTTAATTAGTTGGAGTCTAGACATTCGCAAAATTGTGATTTTCTTTCTTTCTGTAAGACCCTAGAGATCATTTAGATAGCTGTAAAGGTCGAAGAACTTTTAAATATTTTGTGGTTTAAACTTATTCAGACAATCCGAATTGTATTCAATTTTCGCAGAACGCCACTATCCCTAAAACTCTAAGGTTGCGGGCACGAAACCAGCTGCGATAAGCGGTGGATGAGTGGGGCGGCGGCGATGGAACAATTTTGTACCGTCGTCGCCACCGCCCCCGCTAGGCCATCGCTCCTCGCCGCTCGTTTCGAGCCCACACCGTAAAACAGGGCACTTGTAACGGAACTATTCAGTAAATACTTGATAGCAACCCTAACGTTTAATGTCTTCAGGAAATTAAAGTTTGCATTAGTCTGAAAAGCTAGGATTTAGCGACACACAACAACAACAACAACGCAACATCTTTTAAATAATTGGGAAATTAAATATTTTGCTTATGAAACAAAGAAAATTATTAAAAAAAATATTCTACTACTTTTTATCTTTATCAAATATCGCTTTCATAAAATTCTCTTTTAAACGAAAAGTTCGGTTTAAGATGTGTCTGACAAGTGAGAAGCCACGAAATTATTAATTGGCTCCCAAAAGTTAATTTCAGAAGAGTTAAAGAACTTAAAGCTGTGAAGTTTATTGAGTTTCTGCGATTATTATGAGCCACTTTCCATAAAACAAAGGGTGGGTAGTGCATATGTTTATTACCAGTCTGTGCCGCACAAGCTCAGTAACATAACAGTGTCTGGCTTATTAAAGTTTTGGCTTGAAGAGAGCAAAATAAAGGCAACAATTAATTGAAAACCAGGTTCATTTTATTATTCCAAAAAACAGCTAACGAATCACGAATATTTCTCAAAAAGAAACCTTAAGCAGTCTCTGATTCTTGTATTCTTGGAATCCCTCGTCTCATAAGAAAGGGACTTTACCTATACCTGAACCGCAGTAGCTCCGTAACATATTATCTCCGTAGAAAATGAAAGTTTTAGATGTGTCTGAAATGCGGGAAGCCACTTAGTGTTTAATTAAACGTCGCGACGTCGACGTCGACGTTTGAACGTCTAAGGTCCCGCGGCGGGCGGCGCGAGTCGCCCTCGACTCGACGAAACACTGCGACCCTTGTAACGTCACAACATCCGCTGCCACGACAACTGATGTCGACTTATTCTGTGTCTTAACGTTATTGTATCGTACCTATATCGTGAACCAAGACAGGTAACACAATTAGCTCTCAGTACTTAATAAAATTTCTAAATCCGTTCATTAACTGACATACAACGTCTCTAGAAGTATGAAAAGTTCCATATACAACGTGCCGCTACAATGGCGACATTAATTTAACACACGGGTAGCGCTAGTGGCCAGTAAACATTAAAAATATAATAAAATAAAATAGTTCGTAAATAGAAAAATTAAATTCAAACAAACTAAATACCTAATAAAAACATAACCAAAATTGAGATCACTGTGTAAAAGATTCATTCATGAAGCTACCTACCAGCTGGCTTACGTTCTATCGGTCAAGATCCTTTGTCGGGATAATTTCTAAGAAATTGCGCAGCTTTCCTTTTATTCGCCTACATATGATCCGTGACCCCGGCAAATGACCTCTTCGCTACAGTTCTTTAAGTACAGGTTGCTCCAGGATGGTAATTTAGAAAATTTGAATAAATCAATAAATAATAATGTTTAAAGAAATTCAAATATTTTCATAAAACGAATACGCGAAATCTTATAGATACGTGTGTTAAATTAATGTCGCCATTGTAGCGGCACGTTGTATAACGAAATTCAGTCGAAAGTGATGAAGGTTTGTATGGAAGTTCAACACTTTTGTCGATGGGATATCCCACGTGGCTCATGGCTTGTGTTAATTATAATTATAAAAAATTATACAATGCTTGGCTGTTTAAAAAAACGTGACATCCGGCTTTATTTTCATCAGTCTGTGCACATGATAAGCTTTAGCTAAGGCAGATAGAGCTTAATCAAGTTATTTACAGACATAAAGTTAATTACGGGTTTCACTTTTAAGCCTACCTTGAACCTAGATTCAATGTGACATTATTCAACGTCAATCCTACGAAAATGCGTTGGAAGCTCCTATCCTATTTTTGGAAACGGATTTGCCACATTAGTCTGAACACTGAATAATTATATTCTGCGTTCAGACGAAGAGTGGCAAATCCACTTCCAAAAAAGCTTCTATATTCTGGACGTTACGACATCATACAATAAACAATCTCATATCGACATGAAAGCTGCGACAAAGTTCTCTATTGGAATAGTCGCATGCCTCCCCCGTACGTTCGCTCCTAATTACGTACATGTCACGGACACACCCGTGATTGATTGTAACTCTAATATCTTAGACAATGGATGACATGTGTGACATTGTACTTGCGATATTTTGCCTCTTGTCTCCCATTATTAGAGACCTCAGCAACAATACACCAATTCTAGTCAGATTCCTTTGTTCTCTGAAACAGCTTTTGTACAATAATACCAAGTTGTGCGTAATCTTTTTTTAGATTTTATTTTCTTTACTATCTGTGGAGAAGTTCTAATATATATGTAATGTAGGAGTTAAAGTAAATGGAGTTATATTTTTGTACCATAAATACAACGTACATAACTAATATAAGCTTAACTCCTATTAATCAGGAAGTTTTCGGAAACCATGTATATATGTATATTAACTTTTAGCGTCCATTTTCTGAGACTAAAAGTTCAGTGTTATTAGACATGGTCTAACAATATGTATACATTTCAATATATGCCAATCACGTTATTGTGAAAAAACAAAATAGTTATTATGTTATTTTCTGAAGCAGCTCGACACGCTTGATACTCTAAAAGCTTACATAAGCAAATTAGAGTAAGATAAATGTGACCAAAATTTAAACGTTTTTTTCACTGCGCAACATAATTGTTTTCGGGAGTCGGTGTATTACTTCAGAACGGCTGTACCGATTTGGCAAATTTTTGTTTTAAACTGTTTGTAATAGTCCGAATCAGGTTCTTACCGAAAGAAAATTTTGAAAATTGTCCGGAAAAATTGGAAAAATCGAGAAAACTCAAAGTTTTCTACGAATTATTGAAATTTTGGCAGGAAAACGTTTGTTGGGGTAGCTAGTTAATCATAAATATCTTTAGTTATTCAACCAGAACCTGACGAGTAAATCAACGATCTCTGCTGACCCTCGTCTGAGTAACTATGCATCAAGGCAACAACGCAGTATCCATAAAAGGCGTGAACATATTTTGTAGCAGGAACGAAGCCACTACCAAGTGAAATACAAAGATATGTCATTTCAAATGATTACGTTCCATTTTCTGTGTTGCCAACTTTAATGTGTTACAGAACTAAAATGATGTGGCATCTATTTCAGGACAAATTGTGTTCCTAATACCACAGACTAGAACTACTTATGGGATTATATTGTTTCGCTTATATTATATTGGTAGGTATTCGTTACAAACTTAGATTAGTTAACTAAATTAAATTCTGAATAAAACTTTACTTGATTGCTATGTTTGTGAATTCACGAACTCTTGAAATAGGAGATAGATACTAATCAGATCTTTGTCATTCTCAAAATCTTGGCTATGGGTACGTACCTATTTACGGCAGTTTGACGATCAATCAATCGGCCTAGCCTTTTCTCAACTATGTTGGGTTTGGCTTCCAGTCTAACCGGATGCAGCTGAATACCAGTATTTTACATGAAGCCACTGCCTATCTGACCTCCACAACCCAGTAACTGGGTAATACGTAGCAGTTTGACGATGATCTCACGTAAAATTCCTGCGTAACTTTTATCCCTTGGATTTTTTTATATTTTTATTTTGCCTCACTTGTAGGTACTTTGAGTACCTACCTATATGATTTTATTTTAAGGTATTTTTTGCATGCAAGCAAAATATATGGAACTACTTATATTTATGACTTTTCCTGTACCATATTTTATGCAGCATATAGATAATATTATTATTTGGAACATACACCCAGCAGCAGCGATAAAAATTTACCTAATTCTTAATCTATCGTTCACATTCAATAATAAACGTTGATCTTGTAAAGTAAACTCCGAATAATAAATAGTTTAGATCAGAAACTTATTGCAAACGAACAACTTAGCGGCCTATTACTTTAATTAGAGTTTAGCAACTTGAGAGAGAAAGCAATCAGTAGACGTTACTTTAAGTAAAGTTTTATCTTGAACTTCAGCTCGGACTTGCACTGAAACTTTCATGGTTGTACATACACAATCTATGTTTTAATTGTTGCTGTAGGTAGGTACTTAATGTTTAAACGTTAATATAAACGAAACAGTTAATTGCATACATGAAAGTTACACTGAACACTTTCAGTTACTGTCTGAATCACAAATTGTTTTGTGCTTTTTACAAAACACGATGCTTTTTGATCTGGTAACATTTTTAGTATTTCGCATGACCCAGAAACTCACCTGAATTTATTTACGATTGTCTTTGTTTTCAAATCACTTTATAGGCAAGTTTGTTTCCCGGGGCCTAAATTGAATTCTTCGTATTGTACTAAAATGGAGGAATTCCTAAAAGCTTTTAAATGTTCATTACTAGTTTAAAATTAGGCGTAAATTGCTTACTCTAAAAGCAATCTAGCAGTTACTTTTTACTGGGAATTGTTCAACTTTAAATCTTTTATAGTCAGCAATCAACGCTGACGCGGGAATGATTATCACCTTGCGCCTTGGCATAAAGAAATTTGCCCGTTCCAACCTAAGCATCACTTAAATGATGCACCTTAATATTTTTCTTTCTTTCTTCATACATTACAAATATAAAAGAAATAAACAAAGAAATTGAGAACTCAGTAATTATTTAAGATTTGCTAAATATCCTTAATACCTAGCTGCTGTGTCTTTTCCTCTATTGTTCATAACGCTCAATCATTGCAAACGCACGCACGGATCAAATCAGTCGTTACACGAAATTCAATATATCACCGGAATGCAATCTTCACAATATAAATTCATCTTGTTAAGGGCAAGCCACAACTGAGAACAGATTAATTACGGCAAACGGCGTTCATTAATCGTTCGCTAAAGGGTTCCAACTCAAAGGTTAATCATTACAGCTTTTCAGCACGAGTTGATCCACTCAGGTTAGTGGATCGGGGAAGACATATATCCTACATCTGTACGGGTTAATATAGTGGTAAAGATTTCCGTGAAGTTAGCGTCTGTTATACCTAATAATGATGGAAATCTAACGAATCTAACCTAAATTTTAAAACTCTATTCATCACAATGACAACCCAAACCCCAAGTTGGTTGAAGTATTTATGTGAATACATTGAGTAGGTAAACGCTTCAGCTGCATACTATATCTGTCACGTGCCATACGAATGACCTGCAGTCTGCTCTCCCGACAAATAGAGCTGTCGGTCAAATAGCGTCGGTAAACCTCTCACCCAACATATCGAACTAAACGCGTTTGCTGTTAAAATTTATCTGAGTGCCGGATTTGAAAGGTAGATTAAATTTTCGACCGTCAAAACCAGCCGGGGCTTGTAACCCATAGTCACATAACTACTGCGTACGTGCGTTAGTTTCAAGTGCGTAATAGAATGAAAGTAAAAATGCCACTCAATTCAATAGAGTATTGCACACATGTGGCGCGTTGGGAATGAAAATAATTTATGAACTCTACAGAAGACTTTTCATTTTCATGTTGTTGACAGAAATGAGATATCGGGTTATGCTTCTGCTTCCTTTTAACTAATTGATGAAAATGACGTGAACATATTATGCTTAATGAAAGACAAGCGACCGACTATAGTTACTACAGTTCGTCCGAAGAACCAAGAGTAGTTTCACAATTCCTCTAGATATCATCGCGACAACTTGACACAGCTAACGTCCCAGTACAGATAACAGCGTAGCCTCGTAAGCTAGGTACAGTGGAGTACTATTAAAATTTAGCCGGACGGGGTGGGTGAACCGCAGTCGGCGGTTTGACGTATTATCGTCGCGCCACACCACTTAGTGCCTGCGCCCGGCGCCCGGCCCGGCACGCGAGCTCCAGCCGCGCCCGCGCCGCCCCGCGCTCGCACTGCAAACCCAAACTGAATAATATATCTAACTCATCACGTACTCAACTCTAACCTTTCAACTTTAACTTTTACTACGTATTTGTATCGCCATTCCCGAAAGGGTCGTCCACTATTACATAGTCAGCCAAAATATCTAAACCGCAAAAAGTTCTCGCCGCAATATATTACCATTCCTGAGCGAAAAAGATAAACTAAGTCCTTACTATCCCAAAACGACGTCGAAAATATTCATAGATGTAACTTTTTGCGTAAACAAAAACCGGTGAAGTACAGAGGTCCGTGCGGTCCGTACTTATATTTAGGGATTGCATGGGAAACAATGTAAAGGTGTAGGTATATAAAGCTCCTGATACAGGCTCGGAATCTGTAGGATCCAGCGGACGCGTGTGCTGCTACAATATTCATGAGCGCGGCGGCTATCGGGCGGCACAGCCCGCGAACACTATCTCACATTCGGACCCGTTCCATCAATATAACGAGTCGCTGACCTGAATTGTTTAGTGACCACCTTTATACATATTTTGTCCGCTAAAGTAGAAAATACGATTATTGCTAGTAAAACCTATTTCTATTTTCTACTTACGTATGAGCAAATATTTCACACTTCACAGCTTCAATAAATTCTAGACTCTCCGTTACTTATTACTTAATCCGGTGATGCAACTCTTCGCGAGTTTTATAAGCAATCAATGCAGACATTAAGGCATATTTTCCTGATGTAGCTATTCCTAGTCGATTTCGATGTGCAAGTCGTATAAGTACTGACGGTCTACGTTAATTTTAAAGCTGGAAACAAATTGAATTCTCACGCCCAACAAGAGATACGAGAATAAGATATTTTATTTGGTATTACGAAACGAGTAAACATGTAAGTTTATTGGTATTTCGTTACGTTCGTCGTGGTAAAGTGCCACGAAACTGACTTGGATTATGTTTTTAGCGAACAGTTTCAGTCTCACGTAATATTGCTGTTTTAATTGCAGATGCGAAGTTGGTGCTTGTTGGCTGTAAAACTTTGTCGACGAACACTGACAACAATGACAGTGGGATAGGATAGCTCTATTAACTTAGCTCCAAGCTATTTGCTGTAAGCTGTATATACCTACGTGGCTTCTAATCTGCGTTCTACTTGTTAGGTGAGGTGTAAAACTGAAATTCGATTTAGATTTACCTATGATTTTTAAAGGTCCTACTTGATTGGCTAATTGCAGAGCACAAGCAGTTCCTTCTTTTTCATAATTTCATATTTTAGTCGGGTCTTGGACGGTGTAGCCTACAGTCCCCTCAGAAAAACCTGCCAGATTAATTTTCTCTCATAATAAAACAGTGTGAACCTGCGTTTGAATTTTTAAAGTTTTCATTATAGGTTTTTTCGAAGAAAATTACTTGAGGCAACTATTATAGCGGAAAAAAAAGTTGAAACAAAGTTGATTGTTCTTGAAATCTTTTCTCTTGCAACGAAATATTATGAAAATTATTTTATACTTTAAGTTTTGCAGGAATACTGACCTAAGTAATGACAATACGACGTCATTATAAAACTACTATTTACTGTTTAATTACTATAATGGTCAAAGCAGCATTATTTGACTCTAATTAAGCCAAAGAAAACCGTAGGCATGTCAGGGAATTAATAGAACAATGTAATCGTTTTATATTCACTTTTAACACGCGATATAGTCGTGTATACTACTAGTTATAAATAAAATAATACTTAATTGCCGTCAACAATTGAATTAATCGCCTTTCGGGAATGTTAGAAATGTATAATTTATCTGCGTAATAACGAATACACAATGGCCCATGGTCACCATGCTGGACAAACAAACAAACAATGTGCCTAGCCGTTTACCAACTACGATGGAGTCAGCTTCCAGTCTAACCGGATGCAGCTGAATATAAGTATTTTAAATGGCGCAACAGCCTTTCTGACCTCCACAACTCAGTTACGGGGAAACATGATACTATTAAGTACTTGTGGCCTTCTGACTATGTAACGACTGTCAGATCAACGAATGCCAGTCGGGACCAAAAACGGCGGCACGGAGGGGTCTCGATATTTAATTAATGGTCACCCATCCACGACCCGTGCGGTCATTATTTAA
This sequence comes from Lithophane semibrunnea, assembly GCA_947363905.1. Taxonomy (NCBI): domain Eukaryota; kingdom Metazoa; phylum Arthropoda; class Insecta; order Lepidoptera; family Noctuidae; genus Lithophane; species Lithophane semibrunnea. The sequence continues at coordinate 9,691,302 of OX376192.1, read as the reverse complement.
ACTTCACTAGTAGTGATAGATAGATAGACATTATATCTTGGACCTGCTGATTCATGTATAATTAATTACTTAAGCATCCTTCACAATCCATTTTTGTTAAAAGGGTACAGTTTTCTGGTCATATCAGGACTTTAGCAATCTCTTAACTGATTCGCATGTGAAGCTAAGTGCATATAAGCGAGCTCTGAAAGCGCCAACCCACAAATTTGAAAGTTGGCCAAGTTGTATCGACAGGGAGTGTTTGTGGTCGCGGCCCGCTCCGCTCGTCGCCGTCACTCCGCCGGTCTACATCAGCTTTACAACATTGTACGATAATTACTACCAACAATAAAAAGCAAATCACGTTACGATATGGCTCTTATAGCTGCAAGATTTTATACTTCACTATTAACGCTGAGCCGGTTGCATAATTAATTTTCTGTAACATCATATTTGTTTTCATGTTTGTTCTACTTAGGCATTATAATAATTAAGAAAACTGAATTTTCTATAGGGGTCGTAAAAGGTGTAGGAGGTTCCAAGGAAATTATATCATAAGACAAGCTGGCAGTATCCTGTAGGCTAATAGCAGGTAACTTGGATCTTTGAATGTAGAGTCGAAATAATTATTTGCATTGTTTTCCGACTGCGTGGCGTTTCTACAGTGTTATTTTTCTCCTCAAACTACATACGTACCTATGTTTAAACAATAACGGTAAACATCCGCAACTAAGCTGGTGCTATCAAAACATAGACAATCTCCAAAAAGATTGGCACAATGCCTTAATTCTTGCAAAAAAGCCAAGTTAATTCTGCAACAACAAAGCGTTCCTAATTTAGGTTTGTACATTAACATCGTTGCAAAGAGGAAAAAAAGGTGAACATAGAATGTGTTGCAACCTGAGCAAAATTTAGTTGTTGGCGTCTGCGCTCAAGCAAGCGAAGCGGCTCCGAACAGGGCCTGGGTAATTGAACTAATAAATCTAGCTGTGTAACTGCGCGCTCCCGACTCGCTTAGGATCAAGGCGAAACCATTAAACCTGCGCTCAGATTTCGCCCTGACTCTTCTTGCATTTAGTCACACGATACATACGTGACGGTTCACTCCGGCTGTACGTTTTTTAATAGAATTCTTCTCGATAATGAAAATTTCAACACCCGCAGCTATAAACATTTGCAACAAAAAATTGCAAATAAAAGATTGTAAAAAGAAAGATTAGTGCCGATCGTAAAGTTGCAGCAGGAAATAACACCTTATCACTTGAAAACGATTTTAGTGTAACGTGGTACCAGTTTCGATGCTACATGTTGTTCTGTTCGATTGTTTTCATGAGCAGGACGTTCCGTGGACAGTGGATTAGTGTTGTTCTCATTTTCGTATTAAAGTTGGATATTGCTTCAAACACACAGGTACTTACCTACACAGTTGTATTATGTTTAAAGTAAGTGTTTGCTCAACCTTAAGATTAATACAATTATTTAACGCAGATCCCAAACGAAAATGTGCCGAATTTCGATAGTAATTTCGGCAGCTTCCTAAGAGACTTGGGAACAATGGTATACAAATTTAAGAAAACAGATGTTGTCCATAATGAAGTACGTTCCAGCCATAGTACACAACCACCGCCGTCGATTAGAAATCATCGGAGAAATCAGGTTAGTATTACTTATACCTAATTCTTTCAATCAAAACTTTACTATTTTTATTAATTAATTACTAACAATGAATATGTTGCAGATGGATTGTCGACTTCCGCTGTCACTTAACCACTAGCTGTTTCACAAAACAGCTCCGTTATGTAAAACAGCTGAAGGACGTTTAGCCATTTTCCGTAATTATTTAACTTTAACACCCAGAATTGCATAAATGTTACGCATTAATCAATGCAGATCAACGATTAGAGGTTATGTAAACAGCGAAATGAAACGTCAGTTTGTAGATTTTAGTTCTAAATTTTGTCGTGGCTCTGTTGGTCTTAGCTACAATAAAAGTGTCCTAAACAGAAATAAATAAAACGAGTATTATGTGGGAAAATGACAATTGTCCTTAAAATCACTGTTTTCACAATTTTAACACACAGTTATCAGAGTTTTATGAAACTCAGTCCTGAAAATACTACATAGCCAAGTAACTACGACCAACTTGGAAGTAACGCTGGCCGCCGCTGCCGCGGTAACGCTCACTTCGCTCGTTCAGCTTGCGCGCGGTTGGTCACAGTTTTAATTTAACCTAAATCAATTGGTTAGGGTACCCTAGGTTAGTTACTCAAAAAAAAACAAATTTCTTTATTGGAACAAATACAAATTTGATTTTTTTCGAGTAAGACCGATTCGTCATTAGAAGCCCCACAAACTCTTACTGTGACTGCAGATAAGCCATTCTGCATTACGTCTAAACGTGGGTGGATATAGCAGTTTTGTTGTACACAGCAGAACTGTTTTGTAACATAGAAGCAGTTATGTTAAACAGCAGATTTGACAATCCATCTGCGACAAATACATTACCTACCAAACTTAATTACTTTTCATTGCTTTAAGTAGAAATAGGTCCTGTTGATTGCTTGTACCTAGTATTAATTGCATTATTGCTGATTTACTGACGTTGGTTAAGTCTTTAGTTCAAGGCATTTTGGGCAGTCCTTTTACCTTTTTCTTTTTAAATGCTAATACCATTTTGTATTTTTATAAATTTTAGATTACTTACAATACGCAAAAAGCTATTTTTGAAGATGTCCTCATGATGAAGCTGGTATCATATTATGAAGACAAATATAAACTATCACACCTGGAGCCGACTACAACAGAGAGCATTACAATTGCGAATGACTATACAAAAACTCGTTTAAATAATTCATATAAATATAATATTATCGACAAGGCCGAAGTGCTTAATACTGATCCCAAACCAACAAAGCGAGTGCACTCAGACTTGAATAGAAGAATGCAGAGTCACATGAGAAGGGTATGGTAATATAATAATTATTTCATTAACTAAATATTCTATCTGGCTTTTTGTTTTACATTTACGAACTGTGCACTTTTATAATTCCTAACGTAACGATATTATCGTAGACGTCTATGGTTACGTCCATAAAATGTATGGAAATACATGATAAACGATATCAATATAACGATATCGTAAAAGCATCTTCATACATTTAACTTCCCTGTGTTATAGGGATGTCGTGACGTGGACGAGGACGTTCACGATATTATGGCCACATGGCCATATTATCTTCCTCGTCCATGTCACGTAACATGGTTACATAACCATAATAGAAATTATAAAAGTGCACAGGGTTCGTAAATCTATAACGATGATTGACAAAGTTTGACATTGACAGTAACGAAAGAAGTGAAAGTCTTTTATCCATAAACGAGATACGAAATTAGAACATAAAAACTTAAAATTCTTATTTTTTTTTACAGATGGATGAATACCAATTACCTGAAGTAGTTATTTTTTAATGATTTAGGTAATAACAATTCTACAAACAACAGCAAATTAAATAGTGGCCACGGTGGTAAAACTTTTCCAAAAAAATAATAAATCAAGAAAACATGAGTTTGTTTAGATTGGCTTGACGCTCAAAAATAATATATGGAACCAGCTGAAATGTTTAATGTGTTAATCAATTTATTCGTTTAAATTATTTATAACATAAAATAATAAAAAAGGAAAACTTCTTAATTGGAGTCATCACGAACTCATTTCTAGTCGATTTCAGATTATTTTTGCAAATTTTCCCGGAGATTGGTCCTCATTGGCACTTGTTCAACGGCGTGGAGCGAAAGGTACTCCGGGGAACAACTCTGTCTGCACTAAATGTCATCTATCAGTGGCGTATGCCGGATTTTAGCAAAGACACCGTGTCCAACGCAACTCCCGGGACTGAACGTTACGGATGATAACTATTAAAATTGAACAGCGCTTCAATTTGAACGTAAGACAGTTAAGAGAGTAGGGCTCAATGTGTTTGGGCTGAATTAATCTTCAACAGATTGTATCATTTGTTGTTCAAAAACTGGTAGGTACGAGCGTAACGTTTATAATTTTATCTATCATTTTCATTTCCTAAAAAGCTTCAAGTTCCTAACTATATATTTCTAATAGCCTGACTTCATTTACCTATATCTAAATTTAGCACACTAAGAAAGATACCTAAATACAGAATGACTAGACACACATTTGTATGTTTAACTTAAAATCAATTCTTATAATCTGGGAATCATATATTATTATAATGTATAGAATCCTATTTACATTATACCTACCTGAAACTTTGGAAAACCTCACGTACAATACCAAATGCTTGTTTCAAACTTTTAATCGTAATGGCTACAAAGTGTAATTTTCTGAATCCTTACAAAAATTAACAACATGTGACAATTATAATTAAATCCGGTCGCTTGTGTTGGCAACATCGTCACGCAAAACATTACATCTACAACTTTGTCCACAAATTATGTTTACACCATTCAAATAGACGTTCCTTGCGTAAATACTTTTGTAACTTAGTCCATTAAAGAAACTCTACACAAGTAATTACCATAACACAAAGTGGTTTGTTTAATGTTCCCCTTGATGAGGAACTGGATGAAAATATGTATCAGTACATGGCGAGAGAATAAAACACAAACTTAATTGTGTATCCTGCTCATCATTATGTCGATTTATGTCGAGTTTTTGTCAGTAATAACCTTTATTTAAGGCATGTTATAAACTCTGCGTGAGTACCATAAACCCTAGCAGTCGCGTGTTTGACCGAGAGGCCATCGTAAAATGCATCATAAACTTGCGCACATAAATTTAGAAAATCGAAGTGACTCGGAAAATGAATAGAAATTGTGTGCTGGATACAAGCCATAAATAAAATAGGAATGCGGAATAATCTAAATAATATACAAGAACAAAATCTTCCAAGTTCATAAAATAATAATTTGAAAAATAAACATGTCTTTCCTTCCTCGAAGAAAAAGAAAAGTCTCATAATAATCATCCAGTACAGCTTTGGCAGTGTGCCGGCATTGCAATAAAGTTAAATCTCGGTGGGCAACAGGCCCGAGCGACGCGGAAAATAAGGCGAGGAACTTGTTATGACGCTGCTCCCCAGAACAATACCCGAAACATGTCGATCATATGGGGAAAAAATAAGACCCACCAAATAACATCTCGTCCATTGAAACAAAATACTATAGACTCACAGGTAGCCTTATTTTTATAAATTACGAGTTATCATGTTTTTTGGTGTGATATAAAAGCCCACAGATTTGACCCTTTCAAAGGAAAAATGGACATAAACACCAAACTAAAGGACATATCGGCACCCCTGTACCAGTCGCGTACACTTTGTTCCAATCGCATTTCCTTTCTGAACGATCTCACGGCGGAAATTAATCCATCCGGCAAATGAATAGACTGCACTTGTGCGTGAGGGTGCGACCTACGTATGACTGATGTTTTTTAACTTTAAACTGCAAATAATTTTTGAATGGACCACCACCTTTTATAACAGGACTTTTCAATTTCTAAAACCCCTTTCATACTCTTGAAAAAATGTTCTTAGCTTCAGCAACATCGTTGGTAACAATAGTTTGTCTTTTATTAAGGGCAATAATCATAATTATGTTTTATTCCCATTATTATATCATAATCAAATTTTGACTGTTTGAATGCGACACGCAAGTTCGCATGATGCGTATTATATTGCACAGAAATAATACGTCTACCTGCCCAATTTTATGTCCCTCTTTAGTTAGTATATGAAAACTGAAAGTATACAAAATTCTTATGTGTACCAAAAACAGTATTCCATACCTGTTACGTGGAAGTTTTTAAATTAAATTCCTGGCTTACCAGGTTGATATGATACGCAATGTGCCTACTGTGTGTTGTTGTGATAACTGTATCGATTATAGCCATTGTCAGCCGACTCGATTCTTCCAATAATCACTTTATGAAATCAGTCAATTCAAATGTAATAATCGAATTGCTTTTTTAATTTTCGGATTTATCTGGCTTCCTCCGACTGCTTGGCAAAATAGATTTGGCAAAATGGTTGAAATGCAAGTGTGGAGTAAGGGGAACTTGCGATATTTGTCCGCTGCATTAGTGGAATTAGCAATCTCATATCCGTGGAGCTAATATTTCTGGAGTTCGCATAGCGACGGCCGAGAATTAATCAGTTTGCACTGGCCACTAGCCGCACGAACAATTTCTCTTTGCTAATACACTTTTTTATATAACCATTAAGTTTATAAGCAATATTTTTTATAACTAACTGTATCGTATAACAATATTTTAACGTTAGGAATAATTTTAATATCGTATAATTCTATTGCTTTCGTTAAAGTCAGAACTATGACCCTCGAGATCAAATTATTAATTATTTGGAGTTACATATGAAAGTTTTCTACCTTTAATGTATATAGGCCACAGTTAACGAAGACTCATTGGATTACAGGGGTGTCAGTTGATTCGAGACGCGTAATTAGGTCACCTTGAAACGTGGACTTGCTTCCATATTTTATTTTTACTCCGAGAAAATTTTCCAGTCCCCAACTTTTGCGCAGAATGAGATTAAAAATCGTATTATATTTACATCTTCCATCTACCGTCACAGGAAATAACTTCTTACTTTACATGAGTAGACTCCGAAAAAATATCTTCGTACAAACTTGGCAGGTCTGCATACAGGCTCTGCGAACTGTCGCGCATGTTCTCTCACTCACACTCGCCTCATGTCACCATTTGGTTCATGAAAAATGTTACTACGCAGCCGTATGCGCGAAGTTCGGAATTGCCAAGTCTCATCGGCCGTATTGTAAGTGTCAATAGAAAACAGACAAAAAAACTTGAAATTACATGTACGGAACGATCCAACGTAATAATAGCCATAAAAATGATCAACACTGAACTAAATATTAGCAGCCAATGCAGCTACGTTAAGTACATGCACATTATAATCCATAGCTCATGCAAAATTGGCATTTATATCCGATTGACTAAGGACTACATAAGCATAACAGATTTATTGAGCATAAAACTCATTTCCTACACGCAAAGTTTATTAAACAAAAGGTGGTAACAGCAAGAAGGGACGTGAAAACTTCGTAACTGTTTTATGTCGTTGATATCAATTATTGACGTGTAGTAAGAAACATGTGTGCTGCTGCGTCTAGTGGAACACGTTAACTAAGTAAGTAGGCAACATAGCCACAGTGTAACATCGCCATCTATACATACATACATTTAAATACAAATAAATAAACTTGTAGTGTCTGTTTGTAATGTCAAAGTAACAATTTTTTACTAAATGCATATAAAAGTAGGTAAGTTTAAAAGGTATTTATAAAAAGATATAATAATAGTTCTCCAGACCGTATTTTCGGCCACGGCGGCCAATCTCAACGGAGACTAGCCTTCTGCGCGGGAGATATTATAGTGCACAAGTGTTTGCGCAGACACAAGTGCACTCTCTCTTCCCTCACTCTCATAGTCCGATGGGACGGCAATCCGACACGACCGGAGAGAGATCAGGCGTAGGACCAACGGCTTAACGTGCTTTCCGAGGCACGGGGGTATCACACCGCCAATTTCCAAACTCCGGGCTGTTACTACGAAATTCCTAATGGAAAAATCCAATAACACTGCCCGACCCGGGAATCGAACCCAAGACCCCACGCTCTGCAGTCGCGCTTGCGACCACGAGACCAACGGGGCAGTCAAAAAAAATATAAGAAGTTAAAGACAGACATAAAAATAATATAAAAAACTAATGATTTTTTGTCTGTGTTTCTGTCTGTTTGTTCCGGCTAATCAACGAAATGGCTGGACCGATTTTGACAGGATCTTCGCTAGCAGATAGCCGGTGTTCTATGGAGTAACTTAGACATACATGGAGTAAATTATTGTTGAAAAAGAATTAGGGTCCACGCGTGCGAAGTCTGCGGCAGCAGCTAGTTCAATATATTTTTCAGTGTAAACTTTCGCTGTAACTGACTGTAACGATGCAACTAGAGGTGCCAACAACATCGCAACGGGTAATAGCTTAACTTTTTTGTGAATACCTGCGAACGTGTGTTCCGTTTTAAAAACGTTATAGAATTCCATTTCAATTTGAATATTATTCTGTTTTGAAACGCAGCCAATCGAATCATTGCTGCGTTTTCAGCGCATAGGTACAAGATGTAAAGTAGTAGTAGGTATGTTATTGCGTCCTAGTTTTATCTTTAACGACGCAATTAGAACCGAACGTGCTGAAACGCAATACGGGGGGTTACGCAATAATATACGCAATTAAATATCACTGAGAAGGCTTGTTCGCGCCTGATCAAAATGAAAATAGAAAAGACGAGCATGGAATACTGGAGATAGCAACTAGATGTTTGTGTATCTACGTCTCTGCCACTCTGCAATGACAAGATATTTTTGTATAAAAATGGACTGGACATGTGAATTGGATGAAATCAATGAAATGTTAAAATTGGCAAAACAGCTGCATGTTCGAACTCGCGCTGTGATTGGTATGACAAAACACAGGAATAGTTGATAATGCAGTGTTTTGACAAAACAGATCTTACTTTTTAGGGTTCCATAGGTACCTCAAAAGGAAAAAACTGAACTCTTACTATAGGATCACTTCGTTGTCCGTCCGTCCGTCTGTCAGTCTGTCTGTCAAGGCCCTTTTTCTCAGGAGCGCGTGAAGGTATCAAGTTGAAATTAATATCAAATAAAAACGTTCACGGTCCACTTGGACCACACGCACTTTGCCGGTTTTTTGGAGATATCGTTTAGATTCCTATAGTGTTTCTCAGTATTTTTAAGATTTTATCAAAATTTTGATATGCCATCCTATGAGCAAGCAAAAAATGACTGCCGCACGGGTCGAAGGTTAAGCTACGCTTGCCGCGGTCGGTACGTGGATGGGTGACCATCCATTACATATCGAGACCACTCCATGACTCAGAAATCACGTTAAGCCTTTGGTCCCGGCTGTCATTCGCAGATTATTGACAGTTGTCAGATGCCCAAAAGTCTGACAACCAGTCTAAGACTGATTGTCTAAGCGTGCTACCCAGTAACTGGGTTGTGCAGGTCGGATAAGCAGTCGGTCCATGTAAAATACTGATACTCAGCTGCAACCGGTTAGACTGGAAGCCGACCCCAACATTGTTGGGAAAAGTCTTGGCAGATTGATGTAACCATGAACGAGGAACTAATTTAAAGGTGTAACAACAAAAGACTGATCTTCAGATATAACAGTATCTTCGGCAGGCATTATTTTACTTTTACTGAAACCATTATACAGGATGTAAGGGTAAACACTCTTGTCATTCAAACCATGGGTAGTTGACTTAAATATAAAAATAAATGACCAAACACAACAAAAAAAAAACGTTATTTTCATTAAAAGATTTTAAAAAGTTTCTATCTGACACCGTGCTTGCTAGCGAAGCAGCTGACTGACTAAGGGAGTGATCGCGCTCGCTGCCAGTCAGGTCACATCCCGTACCCCCCGCACGGAGACGCAAGTTCGTTGCCCTAGCGCATAGGGCAACGAACTTGCGTCTCTTGTGGTAAAATTTAGATCTACTAAAATTTTAAAAAAAATCTAATTTTCCATTGATTTTACGTTCTATAAATGTAATCAAACCACTGGTTGCAAGGATAACGGTGTTTACCCTAACACCCTATATTATAAAACCACAAACTTCCTGAAACAACTCCTGTGGCAGCTCCAAACACATAATATTATTATAACGGAACGGGATTAGATAAAGATTATCTCAATATAAGCACACTAATGAGCCGCTATAAAACAGCTAAGTACTGATTTCGCACCGTCGACGGTGGTAATGCTGAATAATCCCTAATGAAAACACAGCTTAACAGAGTTATTGATTCATGGCGCAAACGAAGCTCGGCGCGATCCGATATTCAGATGTGATACACATCGCATGCTAAATCATGAACTCATTTGTTCCCATTCAGTTAACGAACAATACAAAATGATGTCCTGTCGTGTCGTTCGTTCGATGGATTCAGCCAGCTTACTGGGATTTCACTCAATCTATTGTTCCAGCTCGCGATCCAACTAAATCTAGCTAAACTCAAGCTATTTTGACAACGCGATCGATTGTTATTTTAGAACTTTGTTATATTTCCCGATTGTAGAGTGGATTCCGATCACTGTATGTTTCAGTTTAAGGAAACCTGCATAGTGAGAGTGAGACGTGAGAGTCGGTTAAATATTTTTGACATTGAATGGAAACTAAAACTAATAGGTATATTATTAAAAATCATGTGGCATCAAATCACGAGTTGATGCTTCCTAACCAAACATAGGTTTCAATTACCTTCTTTGATTTTTTGATTTCTTCAAGAAGTGCTTACATAAACATAAAGGAAGTCACAAAACTATCTACTAAGTTTGAGTTTGAGCGATAAAATAATTTATTGAAAGAGTTCAAATAGTTCGTCTTATTTTGCAATAAAAAGGTCTTCGGGAAAAGCTTTTCAGAAAATTCAGGAGCATGCTTATCTTGGATCTCTCAAATTTATTGTGTATCTTTCAAATTCATTTATGATCGTAGTCACGATAAGTACAAGCAATGCATAGAACCACCCTATCATTTTCCATGAACGCCGTAAGAGACCATTAAGGGATTCAGTTAGGGAATTAATGATCCACTTTATACTAATGGCAACAAAGTACAATCACGATTTTTGCCAAATAACCAGACTTTCTTTAATAAAAAAGGAAGCAAATCATTAATTACTTACTTTGAAAGAACTCGCCAATCACTTGACAAACGGAAATTCTAATCAGTTACTGGAGCCAGCCAATCGGATTCAATTCGTCATTCTCACCAAATCTTTAATTCCTGTAAAGTCCGGCTATAATCCTCCAAGTTCCCAATTATTTCTGTTGAGGGCTGTAATTAAGCAGTATAAAGTGCTTGGCTGCCGTAATCCAACCACTTTTGTGATATTTAAACGAGTTTCATTACGGTTCGGTTATAAAAGCGTGCTATTACGAGAAGTGTAGTGGAACCATCACGCTCAAGTTTCAATGACCGCAATTGTCGAGTCCGGAAATAAATATGACCTGTGCGACGTTTGTTCGATTTTAAAGACTTATGGTCATTGCGGCTTGTTAAATGTGTTGTGTTTCATGTATTTTCTCTATTGAAAATGTGAACAAATGTACAATAAAACTATGTGGTTCAAATTGAAAATGGTTTAACGGCTAGTCGTTAAACCCCTGCGTTTGAAACTTGTGTTTAACAAATGGTGGAACAGCCAGTGGTTTAATTTTTTTCAGTTAATTGGGTGAATCATGTCTTGTGTAAGTGTGAGGCTAAAATCAAGTACTAAGCAATCAAATAAAGTCACCAAGGCCATGTTATCAAAGCGACGCGTGGTCAACATTCTGATCGTAAAAGAAATGGATTCAGTATATTTTAATCAAACTAGCCTATCGCAGTTCGTAACTGGCCACAAGTCTTGCCGCAACTTAACTGTATTTTTCCACTCATCTATCATTATTTTATTTTGATGAGCTGTCATCGTGCAAGTGAACACATTTATTAAAGGTACATTAAGTGCATCTCGTGGTGCGGTCCGCGTGCGGTCTCATTCCAGCATTAGCCCCGACAATAAACATAAATATTTTTGCATCGTTATGGCTTGGCCGCTAGCGAGTAATTAAATTCCATTGAATCGCACAAATCTTCGCCCTACGTCCGCGCCAAACTTCCCTGCTCACCAAAAATACATACGCAGCCAAGCTAAAAAGTTATTTGTTTTCCTGTATACCCGTGGTCTACCAACAAAAAGCTTTAACTGATAGTAAAAATTCCAACTAGAACCATGGTCAAATAAACCAGGAAAATGGCACAAAACTAAATAAAAAAGATCCCATTAATCTAAAGCTGCAAACATAAAAAATACAAAGTTATTTTTACCTTTTTCAGGCACTCGCAAGAAGTAGGTACCTGAAAATAATAATACTTATAAAAATTAATCACTCTCAACAAGCATCTTGCCTCCCCACACGTTTTCTTTTTAAAAGTTGCCGTCCCCGTCTCGTTAGCGGGGTCTTCCTTATTATTTCCTCCACGACTGTAATCTGGCCTTTCAGCTACTTCAAACGACTTGTTCTTTTTCTTATGTGTAATTGAAATATATTGCCGTAATATCCGCCGGACTGGAGTACCAGCACTCGAGCGCATCAGCTCGAGTTTTCATTACTTGGGGAAGTGATTTTTTTCCTGAGACAGTATAATAATTCATTTTGAACCCTTAGCCATGAGACGACACTCAGAAAGTTCGTGCCTACGAAAACTTGGGCTCTCATTTCGATTACCAGCAACGTGGATACTTGAAAAATAGATCCTATTTATTTTACATGGCGATATAAGTGCTTTAAAATGCGGTAATATTTTAGGAATAGGGTAAATAAAGCTTTTTTGTGCGCGAGTATGTAAATACGCGCACTGTGGGCATGGAGCGTATCGCCGATGCCCACTTGCAGACCGCATCTTCCGCTTTAACTATTTTCCCACACTCATGAGGTGATTTATAGCGGGAAACGCTCCCAGATACACACAAACATTCGCCTCGCAGCCTCTGCTAGTCAAAGTATTGGCTTCTTTACGACCAACCCTATATTTTATAGCCGGTCGATACGTTAAGTTTTCAGCTCTATTACAAATACGAGTATAAAAGTAATGGAGCGGTATATTCGTATATTTTGCGAGGAGAAATGGCATTAGCGTGTTAAATTGGTTCCAACGAACGAAATCACAATTGTCGTGTGTTCGTGAGTCAAAGTTGGTCGGTATCTAGTAATTACAGTAAAAGGGGTTGTTTTTAATGCGGCTGCAGGTTTGACGCAGACTCAGAGCCACGTAGACATATAACATAGCGTAACTTAATGGCAGAGTAAAACATACTGTTATTGGCAGTTATCCACGGACGAGTGCACGACACGTCACGTGACTGACACCCCTACTCCGCTCGCATAAGCGTATTCATTACCATATAAAAGTTGCCTAACTGCTGAAGTATGCTTAAAATAATAATGTTATGAGATAAACGCCACTTTTGTTGTTCGTACTTCCTTTTTTTTGTATCAACGCTGTGTTAACTTGTATAATAATGCGAGATTACTCATTACATCTACAAATAGTAACCGTAATTGGCTCACGACATTGCTGAATCTAGTAGGTCATGTAAAGGTATACAGCTGCTCAGTAGGTCATGCCTAAAGTGACAATTAACGGCCGCCACCGGCGTCTTTAGGGACGACGTAGAATACATAGATGTAGATACCTAAATATATATAGATACAAACAGGTATTCGGGCCTCTAATAAGCAATGCTCTGTGATTTGGGTTCCACGTAGGTATTATCTTAAAATAATCTCGACTCTGTGAAGCAGTAAAACCATTGTGAATATGAAAAAGGCTGAATGATTTACAAACTTATACGATGACTCACGATTTCCTCGACTCAATTGTGTTGTTGACGTACCTATCCCAGCTAATCTTGGTGAAGTCAAATATCACCCAATATCACCAATATGCAATTTATATGGTCCGAAAGAGAAGTGCCAAGTCAGCAGGGGACCGCCCGCCGTCCCGCCCTCGACATTGTACAGTCACGAGCATAAATACCTTACCTTACACATACTTAAAATTCAAAAGCGTTTTTCTCTTAAAAGAAAAATTGCAACTTTGAGAGAAGTCCCATTTCATAATAGCATGGTTTCTATACTACGACCGTCGTAACAACATAAAATATCTATCAATACTTTAGGAGAAAATCACTTTTGAATCTTGCGTATTATGTGTAAGATATATAAGTTGTGACTATACCTACCTCACTGAAGGCCCACTGAAATTAAGTGTGGTGATATAAAACATCAACTTTAAGTAGGTACGGGTTACCCTTACATTTCCCTTATTAAAGTTAAACAACGGCCAATTAGGGTAACTACATGGAGTTTTTTGGGGTAGGCGAAGTTAAAATGTTACAAACTCATTTTATTTAAAGAATAAAGTAAAAGTTGATAATTTAGCTTTGTACCTGTTTGTGTGTTCTTATAAACCTCTTTTACTTATTTGACATTATTGGTATTGTGAACATGAACATAAGAATGAAAACCTTGAGACCTTATGGATCAATTATTCCTAACCTAAGGTAACGTCTTGTCTTATTTGGAAGTTCGAAAAACCTTGTAAATTATGTTTACCTAGTTTCAATATCAACACTTGACCATTTTTCAAAATCAGGAAGGCTTTCATTTTGTTTGTGAAATAAAAATATCCATTTTACACTCGACAAGCTATCGTTGACCGGGACTACTTTGACAAAAGTTGTGGCCTCAGAAGTTAGGTATAGTACTGTTAGGTATAGTAACTGTAAACATAGATCATGCCGCTGAAATCAGCTGTTTAGGTGACTGTATATTACCGAAGTTTTTACTACTTTTTACTCGTAGTGAGAAAGGGTTGATGGATGAGGGCGTCGTTGACAGGTCCAGCCGTCCAGGGTCCGTGACACGCATCCTTAATCTTACTATCCGAAGATGCTACGATACCCGACAATCTGTCGGTTGACGTTTGAGACGAAACACGAAAGCATCTCTCGGTCAGCTTTCCCATTTCAGTCCGGTCCAATTTTACGAAATGTTTTGTGATTTAAATGCAAAGTCACACATTGGTCTTACTTTATTTAAAATTATCTTATCACATTTTTATCTATTTTTAGTTTTTGTAAAATGGAAGCCAAGTAAATAATGCTTTTCCGTTTCTTTTCCTAGGAAAAAGGAAAATAGAGTCGCTACTGACGTCACATAAAAAATACATTATGATCATAGTGTAGGCACTTTTAATAACATATGGTAGGTAGGTATAGTTATAGTAGGCATTCTAACTTTCTATTACGTATTACAGCAGTTCTAAGAACGAGAATGATCACCATATCTGAATTAATATCTACTACACACGTAGACGTTTATTACATTGGTAAACGGAAACGAAATACCGGGGATTCTGAGACAATTCATGGTCTGCGTAAAGGTATTTAATTAGATCTATAAATCAAGGTAACACAAACGGAGATTGCCCACTTACCTGCAGTCTGCGAATACATATCTACAGAGCGAGTCGGTAACGTATAGCCTCTGCTAAATCTCATTATTGTTCCCCAACTATCTACACAGACTACACTAAACTTAGAAAGAGTCTTTTAACAAAAAAGAAACTTATCGCTTGTAAAATAAGTCTTCATTACACAAAACAAAATAAAGCTACTCAAAAGTAAAGCCGACGCCAACTTTTATTGTCTTCGCAACTTGGAAAGTAAATTACCCGAACAAATTCGCTCAGCGCTAAATCTGGGGCTTATCAGAGGGCTTGGCCGAGATCCTTAAATTGAGAAAGAGCTATCTCGATGAGGCCGAGTGGCCTCGAGGCGTCGACACCTTGCTGCCGCTGATCAGATTAAAAAAGTTTAATTAGTAGGTCTTACATATCCATTAGAAATAAAAGCGCGCAACTTCGCAGCGAAATAAATATCTGTTTGTACAATTTCACATCTTGCTTTCAAATATTTGCTCGATTATTCGGTTGTACTCGATCCTTTCTCACTTTATCAAGAGTGACCCAATTAAAAATCGTAGTGATTTGAATAATTGTCGGCATATTGTAATAGAGGCCTATCGTTAACGACAAGTCGGGCTAATAGGATTAAAGAACTCGATCCTCTGCTAATCCAAGATGACGTATTAATTTACATTTCATTATTTTAGTCCTTGCTAACGATCGGGCCTACCCGGGACGGACCTATTCTGGCCGATTATTCTGGCTAAACAAACTGTAACTAGCACGTTAGCTGGAATATTACTAATACCAAATATGTGCCTTCTTAGTATAATTAACTTACATCATCAAAGCAAGCATATATCTTATTCGTGGAATAACATTAAGTTAGAACTACTTATTGAGTAGTTACGTCTATTGATGGCGTCAGTTCAAAGTACCTAAAACGTTAGCGTTACAAGCTGGCTTTGAGCTCATAGCAACAATATTTTACCGAAGCATATAATAATGTCGAGTTTTCAGAAAGCCAGCATTTTCGTGTTTGTCGTGTCTCGGCTTTTAACTTAGTTTGAGAGAAAACAATTTCATAAACTGTGTCCGCCAAAATGTTTGGCAGACTACGATAGGCACTTGTTTTGTCATAAATCTTATAAAAACTTTTCTTCATGGTTCTGAAAACGCCTCATAGAAAACTGAAATATAGTGTTAGGAAAATAGGGTAAATATAATTAAGAGAGATTGTCAATCGGATTCCGCGAGACCTACAGAACCGGTTGAAGTGGCGGTGTTTGGGGGAGACCGATGTCCAGCAGTGGATGTCTTTCAGATGAAATAATGATGATAATGATCCATAATCGTGGTGCAATGTAAGCCATACTTAGCAGTTGGAATACAATCGAGTAAACACGAGCAATATGTATTAGTATGTGATATCGTGACACGGTCGAGGCTGCGTGTCGCCGTCCCGGATTATTAACAGTTATTAGGCTCCGCGGTATAAGTCCGGATTAAATCTGTGTCAATTTGCATTTTATTATGATGACACAGCCTTCGAGTCGTAACTCCTAAGACGGCTTTGTAAAGCTTTATTTTGATATTGTGACGATACTCTCAAACAGAAAATATTCTCAGTACATTCTCATTGCTATAAATTAAGTTGGCGGTCTTAACACAAAAAATAAAGCAACATTCAACGAGTCGCAGGAAAGCGGTAATTTATGCGGTTCGTTGGGCGCTGACAGAAATAAGAAAGCAATGTGTTTGTAGTACACATGTTGCCGATACCGAAATCGTTTTAAACTACCCACTTAAGGGGTATGCGCTAGGGTGGCCCGCGAAATTCAAATTTTCTTACGTTTTTTGCAATTTGCAGGTCAGTATCAGGTTGTATGTTGATCTAAATATTATTAGCGCTCGTAACAAATATGGATTTACTGAATTATAAACATTAAAATCAGCAATACAACTCTCTAAGCTCATGAAAGTGTTGAATGACTATTTCATGAAATCATGACATTTGGCACTTTCATGAACTTAGAGAGTTTCACAATTTGAATTTCGCGGGCTACTCTAGCGCATCAACCTTAAACTTTGGGTGCGTTCCTTATTACGCTGTAATCGATTTGGGCGCGATAAAACCCGTACCGTATTAGTTTGATCGCGATAACGATATCCCTTGAATCGTCATAGATGACGTCATGACATGCGCCATTTTGCGATAACGCCGACCATGCCCTACATTATTATCACTGTGAGCGCTGTCAATGTGGCTGTCAAATAGTGACAGACGTGACAGTTGTATTGTTTTATTTTGAGTCGTACCAATAGTTCCAAAATTGTGAAGAAGAAGAAATTTGATGTATATATTGTAATAACCACGAAAATTCAAATGAATATAGCCGACGAGAATCACGGGCGACTGTTTTCTGTTATGCTAACATCAGAGGAATACGAGAGGGCTCAGAGAGGTAAGTGCTGAATTTTAGCCCACTTACAGTTACGCCCACTGCTTAAACGATTATGATGGAAATGTTTTACAGCCCACAACTGCTTGGCTGTCTGTTTGCAAAAGCTATCTTACAGTTTTTAAAGTGCATACAACCACTCTTTAGCTATTGTCTTCTGATCAATCATAAATGTTTACTTAACTGGTTCTTGCTGTTTACAGATACTGAATATGTACAGCAATTGGTGAATGACTGATGCAAATATGCCTAGCTAAGAAACAGAGTCACTGCTGAATGAACCAAAAAACAATACGGTAAGTATTTTATATTATTATCTGGTTATGTGCAGATACTTATTAGCTGAATGTGCCTGTTGTTTTTGCATAACATCATGTTGACAACAGTTTATTTGGTTACGCATACTCCAATAATTAATCTATAAAAGTGTTCTATGGTTTTGTGTTATTAGTATCTTGACAGTTAATTCTTAAGAACTTGCTCTCAGATTTTATAAAAGTATTTTCTTTAGTATATTAAAAATATCCTGTTTTATTCCAGGATATGATTATCTATGTGCCAAGTTTCATTCAAATCTATTAAGCTATTATTGAAGAATTCAGTAAAAAAAATCATCGCAAACAATATTATTGCAGTGTTAGTAGGAACGGAAGTACCTTCTTAATATTTTTTTTTTTTTTCAGTAGATCAAGAGTCACCACCTCTATTCATTTGGAACGAGTCATGCATTTTGTTGCTACTCACATTATACAGTGAGCATAGAAAAAATGCATCTTGAGATGGTGTATGACGTCATAGCAAGAACAATGTGCAACATACAATAATTATGTTACTGGTATCCAGTGCCAGTCAAAAATAAACAGCTTAAAAAAAACATTATAAAAAGATAGTGGATCACAATGCAACATCTGAAAACGATGGCCTGATACTCTGATGTAAGACTTTACTGTGCTTTTTTTGGCTGTTAACACGGAACTGATTCCTTTTGCAGTTGTTGTGTAACAAGACTAACAACAACTATTAAATTGAAGTTTTTTATAGATCTTTATATGTAAGTATAGATATGATCAGCACCTGTTTTATTATTAGTAGCCCTACTTGTGATTTTTTATTCGTTTTTAAGATTTGATCAGTACCTGTTGACTTAGTAGTATACTGTGATTGTTGATCAGTAAGTACTTACCTGTTTTAATACGTACTAAGTATAGCTCTACTTGTGATTTTTTATTAGTTTTAAGATTTGAACAGTACCCGTTTGAATAGAAATACCTGGTAAAATCTGTGAATTTTATTAATGTTTAAATTGCACTGTATGTTTGTGCTTTTACATAATATTTACTAAAATAGATAAGGAGTTAATAATATAAGTACATAAGAATTTTGTTACTGTTGTACTGTTTGATATTTTTCTTATATTAGCATAAATAATAATAAGGAGAAGATTGTGGCTTGGAGCGCGACCAGGGTACCTGAGGTTCAGTCTGATTATACTGTGATTCTAATAATAATTGATTGTTAATAAAAATGTTTTATTACTATTATTGTTGAACATTATTTACATACCCATCCCAATACATGGCGCAATGGTAACAAGTTCCCTTCTCAAATATTTTAAATACTTAAGTACATGAATAAGAAGTATTTAAAAAAAAGAAAATCTACTTGCCAAGAATGAATTTCACATTTACTTACCTATCAGTTGCATTAATGTACCTAAATATAAAACTTATTCAAATGATAAAGGATGTTCTAAGTAAAACTACAAAATAGATTATACATTACTTAATTAGATAATTTATTGAATATTAAGAAGTTTATTAAAATTACACTGTCCTATTGGACAATGTTTGTCGCTTGCGCATCCCTTCTTCTCTCCCGTTGATGCTGTCGTTAGTATGGCGACCAGAGTAGATAGAGTCAACCAACAAACAAATAGTAGAACTTCCATTTTCAAAAAATATACAATCAGTCCTTCTTGTTTGAGGTTATGTTTATGTTTTGAAGTTGAGCGAGGACTGTGAGCGCGTTCACGAGCGTTCCGAATTGATGACAGCCGTCAGCTGTCATAATTGTGATATCTAAAACGGAACGCAAGATATCGATGTGAGCGCTGTCAGCGATTATTTCCTAATTCGGAAAGCAGCCTTAATTGTGAGCGAGCTTTTTAAGTTTATAGTATTAGAAGTAAGTTTGGTTGATTATTGTGTTTTGTACAGCGGGTTTAATTTAATCTACCTAGATTTTTTATAATAACATTACCCTGCTTGTGAGCTCTGCCGAAATCGGGTATAACCAATTACTATAAAGCCTTTCTCTTCGGGTCTAACAAAATGGCTTTTTCAGTTTAGGTACTTCATGAAACATAAAAAAAACTATAACTAAAGCACTCAAAGACATCGTTCAAAAAAAGTTAAGACTAACTACTGCTATCGACGGAACTGGTTCAAGCAAGACAGAGAAAATTCAAGTACAGCAAAGGAAACCTTTAAGTCAGTTCGAAATCCAGTCAGTAGAAGTAAATGTGGCTTCTAGTAGGTAAATAGACAGATTACCGATATCTATAAGAATAATTCCCTACAGTTACTCGAAGCTTATGATACGGATTATAGCAGAATGATTGATATTATTAACGGATTAAGAGCACAAGAGCAAGTTATGGGAAACTACTCGAATGTCGATTACCGAGAACCAGTAGGTAACTTCGAGTTCTATTCAACGATATTATGAATATATTATTGTTTATTTATGAATCAACATTTACAAATGTAATATCAGTCATGCCATGTAATATCAACCGTCCGTTTATTTGAACATATTATGTAACTAATATCATTTTACATAAAGGTAAAAAGAAGTAATATAGGTACATGTCAGCAATTTCAGCGAAGTAAATAAAATAACTAACCAAACTTAACCTGTTAGTAGATAATAGGAACCGTATCATGTCGGCTAAACATAAAGGCAGTAAATAAGGAAAGTTCCTGATTACAGTGGTACAAATTAACTATAAACACTGGTTTCCTCGTAAAGCTAGTTACAACTTTCACACGCTGCCGATGCTTGAAACTTGTGGAAATGGACTATTTTTGTCTCATGATTAATAAATTGTCCTAGTTCTTGACTTTAGTTTCATGTTGCACAAACTTAGAGTAGGTAGTCTTATATGCTTACTTCGATTTCTAAGTTATAGGTAGGTACCTACTTATGTTCTGTTCGTTTCTATTAAGGTTACACTACTCAGTCATTCTTCCATACAATCTTAGTATGGTGATTACTCTTCCGATTGATGTGACGGTGTATATTCAAAATTAAATCAATTTGTCTTGTCTTTATCTATAAGGAATCAGAATCAGAAAAGAAAAATATTGGTTTGGAAATTATGAGCGTCGAAACTTCCATATTTAAACATCATCTTTGGGCGTAACTAAATAACTTATGTAGTATGAAAATGTCAAAAAAAAAACCGTACAGACCGATAGATAATTAATTATTCAAAAGTTAAATTAAGAAGTTTTTTCAAATAATAAAACTTGAATAGACCTTTGTCTATTCATAAAATTTTACTCACTCGTTTTCGTAATAAATCATCGTGCAATTCACTGAAATATACGGAAGTATGTATTCGTGTATGCACTAGCTTCGTACTGTTCATCACAGTGTTTGTCCCTTTCGCACACGATGTTGGATGAAATAGCATGCATTTTGGCCACGGCCATCAACGAATTAGAGCCGGCGACTAGGGTGTCCTTAAGTCCAATTTAAAAAGTTAAATTGAAGTATCTACGTACCTACTATGACTAAATAGGAACCCCTTAGCATGATAAAGTACCTACTAAACGTAGCTATATCTTCTAGGCTTTAAAGGTAAGTGAAAATATAGACATATGAAACTCTCAGTTACGTGGAAAACCTCCACGCGGTAAACCACGGAGGATACAGCTCGATAAGCTAATCCTTTCAAAGGCTTCTTTTCAGGGAAAGCAGAGGTAGGGCAGGAAGTCCTTTCACCTGCAGTGGAGCATTCAAGAGAAGCAATAAATAATGACAATAAATTAGAAAATCCTGTAAGAAACAGTAAATAAATGCTGAAAGTGTAAGGGGCTGCTTCAGCCATAGGTGACAAACTCACAAAATTTTATGGAGAACAAAAACCTTACCTTTCTCTAACTATATCTTTCTTTTTGGTCTCTTGCCAAAGTCCGTTAAAACAATTAAATATTAAATTAGAACAAAAACTATAAATCAAAAAAGCCTTCCTTCAACTTTTTTAAACTGCTACACAGCTGAAGTGGTAGGCGTTGCGTTTTGTTTGCATACTGCATCAAACTAGAACATACAGAAAGGGAATTAATTATACTACATTAAAATGCAAACTTTGAAATGAGTTCGACATGCCTTGCCTTGTTTTAATTTAATAGTTCAAGCTGTTGTCGGGGTTATTTAAATAGTTTTTACACGTATTGCAGATTTTAAATTGCTTTTCGTGGGACTTACTTATAATTCCTTTCCTCCATTCGTGTATTTTTTGCCATAAAACCACGACTGTGATAGACCTTGACTTTTTACTGCCTTTTATGGCCATGAATCGAATAAGGTGGCAACTTACAATTCTACTTGCAAACTCTACAACACCGTAATTACCTAGGTACCTACTACAAAAAGCCTAGCACGGTCTAGGTACGTTTATAAACGATTTATATGAATTAATCACTAACACAAAATTAATAATTCTAGCCATTCAATCTATCCATATTGACATTAGACGTAAAGGTACACACGTTTCCTTTGATAAATTCAAGCCAGTCAGTTGTCATAATTGTTCTGTTTACCCAAGCGTGTCTCGTGTAATTAATTAACTTTCCGATATCCACAGATTTGTACATACACCTACATATGTTCGGCAAAGTCGCGGCATACTGGCGCCAATTGTCCCATCAATACAATCATTTATAGGCCGTGGCTTCTATGTGAGACTCCGACCTAGATTTGTTCTATACCCAGTAAAATATATCGAGAGCAATGATAATTAATCTTATCAACGCTTGGACATCGCTATCCTTCGATTCAATAACCGCCGAACATCAGTATCAGCGGGACAATTTATAATTAATTGACCATTTCAATTATTAAAGTATATTAGTGAGCTGATTTTAGGTCAGCAATTAATATCAAAATGAGTTCGGTAGAGGTTCAGCGGGTCCCGCTGCGGAAATCTATTAATTTGGCCGTAAAGCGCGGCCATTACAGGCGAGTCGCCAATTATTCCAGTCTCCCTCAGTAATTAAATTCTATGATGTTCGCCAATCTAAGACAGGCGCCGTTTACGATACCCAAATTACGGTTTCATTGCCCGTAAAAAGATATAAGAATAGCTTATTATTGAGAATTCCAGTTATAATCGCGCATAATTTTTTCGGGGAGCCATAATTAGGAAAGTACATTTAAGTTTTGACATTATGCATATTAATTAAAATTAATTTTATCTTTTAAGTTGTCTCGTTTGTAATTTAAATGGTATTATGAAGTATTGAACACACTTGGTGCCGCCGCTGTAAGCCTTTCTGTCATCAATGTCCCGGCTGTTGACACGCATTAAAAGGGGCTCAGACGCGCCAAAACTGATTTATTAAATTGAATGGAGAATGTTCAACATATTTTTTGTTCTTTTTCCAAGAATTATTCCAGCTTATTGGCAGTGTCCGCTTTTCGAACAAGTCTCCACCACTTAACTTGTTCTTATGCATTGTCAGCGGTTTGATTGTTTACTCTTAGATAGAGTTTTTTACCGACTTCAAAAAAGGAGGAGGTACTACGTTCGGATGATTGTTTTTTATTTTTTTTTATTTATGTTCACCGATTACTCCGCCGTTTGAGAACCGATTTTAAAAATTATTTTTTAATTCGAAAGGGTATACTCCCGAGATGGTCCCATATATTTTTTTTTAAGTTTGCTTGCGTAGTTTTTGAGCTAGCTTCAATATTACGTATTTTTCCCACAGTCTATGTAGACGATATAATTATTAGACTCCTTCACTGTTATTTAAATAGCAGGTAGTAACTTGTGTGGGGTAGGTACAACCACTAAAAAGTGAAAATAAAAACTTTTTACAAAAAAAAAACAACCGACTTAAAAAAAAAACACAAAAAAAGTGAAAAATTACTTTAATTTCGGAAGTCGGTAGCAAAAAACGAAAATTAAAAAACCAAAGACACCGACTTCCGAAATTAAAGTTATTTTTCACTTTTTTTGTGTTTTTTTTAAGTCGGTTGTTTTTTTTTTAATATCTACAATGTCCGAGAATTTTAAGGGTCCCGCTAAATCCCAGCCTGCTTATTTAAGGAATTAGTAGGAGCTCCATGGGCAGACAGAAATAAAAGACGGTCAAGAAATAGAAAATGTCGAACGTTTTTCTTCCTTTAGCGTACCGAATGGTGCTCTTGTAAAGTAAGCGTTAATTAAGTTAATTTGCAACACGATCTTCCAAGTAACCTTAGTCTGGTAAATCTATTTAACCTGATTTAAGAGCATGGAACCAGATACTTGTTGCAGTAATTAATGTAGTTACAGTTTCCAAAGGTGTTGGTTCAGGAACCACTTTTGCATTCCTTATCCATATTTTTCTGTATTTCTTAGTTGATAGGTTTATTCAGTTTACGTGTATTTTCCCAACAACTGAAAGACTTGTAAGAAAACCACGGGATGATATCTACTGTTGTGGCACTGATCATTGTATAGCATAGGTGAAGCTAAATTGAAGTTAACTTAGTTCAGCTGCAGCAGGGCTGGTAGAGAATAGGCCACCAAGTTACCAACAACAAGTAGGCATTCATTGTACAGTAGAAAAAATTTAATTCTGACCCACCATAAGCTTATTTTCTTACAGACATTCAAATACAATTAGGTCGACATTCGCGAAAACATACATTTCCTTGGTAACGAACTTGTCATCTGCCACCTTTGTTATTTTGACGGTTTTAAACGATTTATCGTTAAAGTGGGTCATGATTCACTTAGCCTGACTGTACATTGACACAATCTGTGACTTTTGGAAAGGCAAGGTGTCGAAGGTATTTCTAAGGCTCTATTATTGAAAAAATATTTTAAAAAAAGATATCTGAACTTAAAAGGATGTAACTAAGCTTCCAGACATAGTATGTATAAAATGAAGTAGAAAATTAAAAACACTTTTTTAGATCTAAAATAATTTATTTTCTTGTTTCTTTTATAAAACAATTGCTTACAATCTAACTTAATTATATATTTTACAATAAACATATTTCATAGCGTTTCTTCTACATTTGTAATTATTTACAATATTTTTATACATTAACATTTGAGTAATGGGAATTACTGTTAATTTTTTTTTAACTTAAAATGTAATGAATAAATAAAAATGCAAAGATCTCTGATGCCACATTGTATAATTGCTGCAGTAACAACATCCAACACATATGAGAGCTATTTTATACAAGGCAGCATTAGAATACAAGAATATAATTATTATAGTAGGTATGTATTATCTGGCTAACTAATGGATATCCTTTTTTTCACCGTTCAAACAAAACCCCATCCTCATTGGCTAGCACAACAATAAATAACAAGTCAGAGGACAAACTAAGCGAGGCTCAGTACAGCCGTAACATTGACATAAATCGTACGTCTTTATTATCTTATACACTAGTTTTTTTCTCGAATACAATCACTATCTACTCTCTGCAGATCATTATAATATTGTAATAATACTGGTGACTATTAATTCAGTGGAACGTTATTGCTTTATTTTACGAATGAATCACTTAACAACTATCTTCATTAATTTCTCTTTACACAGTACACAAAAATATTATCTACTCAATAAATTTTAATAAGTTTTTTCATATAATGTAAGCATGCTTCACAAGGCACTATTCTAGCGAGATTATTATAAACTCAACCAAAAACACGACCAACTATTAAATTCGGTTTCAAAGTCCGAAGTCGAGCCTAAAATTACATTTTATGGCAACAAATCAATAACAACTTTTGAAACAAAAACCGCATAACTACAATGTGGAACTTTCTTCAACACGCAACAGTCAGCCGCTACTTCAACACAACTCGTACAAACAAACGATAAAACTACAAATCTACGCATCAACCCTTGATACGGTACAAATAAGCATGTCATCGTTATAATATATAATAACTTACATCTAAGTTGGCGTTTGTATTGCTCTTTATTTTAAACACTCCCAAAGTTAGGGAACACGACGTCCTATAAATAAGTTTAGGTACTTCACTTGTCAAGTACGCATCGACTGCACCAAACTTAAACGTTATATAAGAACTTAGTTAACACAAGGAACTGTCACATTTTTCATTGCTGTTAAATAAACTGGCGTGTAATGTCAAGTTTGTAAATATCTTTGTTGAATATTAGTGCAATCTAATTTTGTGCTTATGGTATTTAAACTTTACACCGTCTAGTACTTTTCTTTGCAAATAATTTTATCACAACGTACAATTTCATGCGCCAACACAATGATCCAATGAGAACTGATATCACAGCATTTTATATAGGTGGCATCGCAATCTTATAATCTGACATTTTTCGACATATTTACAGTAGATTTTGGTAGCGAAGGCAAACGGTACAACTACTCGTTCATTGAAGCGCTACAAACATATTCGTCGAGACCATTGTCCTCACTATATTATATTCAGTCGCTTTCGTTTATATTTTATTTTGTTCTCGATTACTTATAACTAATATAAACTATACGATACTTTATTTGATAACAAAGAAAAAGTTGTGAGCGAAAGTTGAACAGAAGTCAGTCATCCATCAGTGCGCAGTCTTCGGAACGGACAACAAATCTATTTTAACAGATCATCCCCTCACTACATTACCGTTCCCCTTTTAGTTCGGCTCCCTCACTACGGAATCTCGTCTGTCATCTCATGCTGAATGAATGTTACTTACTTTACTGACAGTTCTAATTTATGTGAGAAATATTTTGTAAAATTTAAACCTTACACTATGGGCATTCTTATAGGAAAATTCTGATTTATTTTAAGTAACTTTCGCCAATACATGTTTACAGACGAGATAAAAGAAATTATAAAACTATAAACCGAATATTTTACATTCTGATAGATTTACATTTAATACTATTGCGAGAACGATACCGTAGTATGGGTATGAGAGTTGCGTCTGCAAAATATCGGCTAGTTTACGTTAGCGTGGCTCGGTGTGTGTAATCGTTCATTAATCACTAGCGAGCTGTGCCCTATCACCGCAGCGAAGCCACGATCTCGTTGGACATACTGTTTTGCTGGCTCGATGCATTCAGGCTTTTGGAGCACTGCTGAAATACACAATATCTATCAATAAATTTCCCTGGAAAGGGAACGTCTTGAGTGAGAGATTGGATACAAATCGTTGCCAATAAGGAAATTGTAGATGCTGAACTGGGAAGAAACTTGAAATTGGAATATTGCAATCTGTTACTGAGTTCTTTACTATCGTAGAGTCAGATTTTGTAATTTACTTTGTTCTAAGAATACACTTGGGTGAAGACTGGAAAAGTTAGACACCAAGATCAAGCCTCTATTCTATACACAGATATTTTTCAAACAAAAACTGCGTACTGAAACTCTTGCGAAAGCTAAGCTACTTTTCGTGATTACATCACCCTCAAAAACATAAGCTGAGACGCAGTTTGTCTTCCATACGCGATAAGAAACTTTTCCGCGATATACATAGATTCAGATCTAGAACATTTTGCGCTGCAAGTTTAACGCTTACTTTGCAGTACAGAATCGAGGTCAAGTTAGGAATTAAAACATTTACATAGGTACCCTTCATATGAAACCTATTACATGTTTTGTATAGAGCCGGCACGAATGTAAGTAATTACGCACCATAATGTTATTAACTATTCATTCCAAGAGTTGTTAAGTTACAACTAGTAAATTGGCCGTAATAAAGCAGTAGAGGTTTGGAAATAAAACACGTGCTATTTGATTGGTGATTTGATAACAGTTGTTAGCAACAACTGAATTCTGAACTGTGGTTAAATATTTTCAACACATACATAGAAGAATGACGAAGGAGCTTTAAGCGTCTTTCGTATAATAAATAGGTGAATATTGGTAAATATTGAATCGAAAAGAAACGTTCACCATCTCAACGTTTGAAGTGAAGAAGTTCTAAGTTGGGTTTATGTACTTATAGAGTTTTTAAACTTTCATCGACTAAATTGTCTATAGCTGTACCTACGTCAAATTAAGTTTAATTGCTCTTTCAAAATTCTTTTTAGCCGACATACTAGAGTCTGTTACTTCAAGTTAGTAAGATTCGATTAATGCACAGTTCATTTCATTATCAACTATATTATATTCGATGTACCAGCCTATTCAAAACCCTTGAAATGAATAACCAAACACTCGTCAAAAACACTAAAGTTACTTTTGATTTGAGGAGCAATTATAAATCGTCGCGCCGTATCGATTCCTATTGTTTGTACAAAATATTCGAGTGAATGATAGGATGTGAATGAGTTAAATGCAGAGTTTATAGTCAGTCACGTAAGGTCTGAAGTACAACTGGCCATACAAAGCTGTGTGCTGAACCCTGTAAGAGCCTGAAAACAAGATTAACGAGGCTGGGATGCGAGCGTTCGATATAACATGGACATGTTCCATTAGTCTGGATATGTTCAAAATGGCAGGAGGCACTTTTCGTGTACGAGTACCCTTATAGAATGACCAATGATCTGTTTAAAAATACCGATTCGATTTTGCCAAAAATCGTGATCTTTTTGGATGGATATTTTACGAACACACGTTGGATATTCAAACCTTCCGTGAAATTCTAATTCTCATAGACAGACGATAATGCATTCAATTGTGTTTCCACCTTGATGTTTCATGAATGTACAGTCACGAGCATAAATACACATACTTTCGCATTAGAATAGAAATCTTATGATGTTACGAACATAGTATTTTCATAACCATACTATTGTGAAATTAGTCTTTTTCTCAAAGTTGCAATCGTTGTTTCACGAAACCACTTTTAAATTTTGCGTTTAAATGCTCATGTGTGTAGGTACTCGTAAAGGTGAACAGCTGTTGAGGGTCTTACCATTTGTCGCGACTCCCAAGCCTTCATGGCGCTCTTGTACTTTTCGAACTCGTGGCACCAGTCTGAATACACTTGCTTGTATTCTTGTGACTTACTTGGTTGCGTACATCTGTAAATACATCCATATTATACACGGTTACCTTGATAGTTATGACTTTCAACTACTTACGTCTTAAGTGTTATTTTACACCTGTAACTTTCATAAATAGTTTAAGTACTCTACAGTTAGTGATTCAGATTCATTCAATTCTGGAAAAATACACTGAAAAATAATTGAGGCAGTCAGTTTATTTTGATAATTTAATCATTTGAATCATTTCACACGAGGACTTAGTTTATAATCAATTAAACCAAGATCCGAAATAAAAATATATTTAATTAAACAAAAGATTGGAAGAGTTTTGTTTACCTATGAATATCGATGTCCAAATTATAAGACGCGATCAATGTGGGTCCGAAATAACATTCGTACCGGCCTCGATCTGATTCTGTCACTGACAGTAACACCAGACCGCGCTCAGATGTCTGCAGAACTCTCTCCCAGCTAAAGAAACACGAAAACATATTGTAAATAAATGAAAATAAAACCTAAAACTATTTGATTAATTTAATGAAGAGGTAAAAACCACTTACTTATAACTAATTTTGTACCGTCCCTTCTCTCTTGAATGATGATACCAGATGACGTGCTGGTCTTTCAACGCTTCTGGTGTCTTTCCATACGCAGCCAAATGGACGCTTTGTCCATATCCTGCTCTGACGGTCTTCAGAGGCGCACTGGCCTCGCATATTGAAGGCGTAGAGTTGGTTGCGTCGTGGAGTAACCCTGGGCTGTATGGACGGCAGGCTCCCACTTCTTTGTCCCAACCGCAGTAGGGATCCAGGACACAGCGGACACAACTGTCGTAGCTGTTAAAAAATACTAACTTAATATTTCTAAATATTTTATTGATTTTTTCTATGATCGTTTTGAGTTTTGGCGGAGGCATAAAACATTCGAGATTATAATAAAAACCATTTAGCATTTTACATGCAAAATTGGATCGTACACAGTCCAGTGAAAAGTTTAAACTACCTCACTCAACATATCAGAACTGTCATTATTTTGAATCGATAAAAAACGTAACCTTTGGTCCAATAACGATCTACAAGACCAACTATAAGTGCTATGTTCTTATATTTTTACGATTTTTTTAGCCGTCACGTTCAGCGGCTGCTCTTTAATGAGCACCAATAAAACGTATGAGGTAGGTACATATCGTATCACACCTAAATAAAAATTTCTGTATCTAATTGTTTTATCGCCGTGTGTATGTGCCATGTGTGTGCACGCACGCATCAGCAGATGTCGCATGCGTTTACAAGAAGGTGAACTAGAATGCAACCGGCGCAAGAGTAGCCCCGCCCAGCACATGTTCCCTCACGACTCCGACCACAATTCTGATAAGATTTATGTAATTACCGATGCCCACTACCTTGTACGCAGCTGTCCGGGGCGATTATCTGTCGGAAGCAACAGCATGCAAAGTGAACCTTCATGTCCGTGCCCCCCGCCCACAACACATTTCTTTTTGCCACTAAGGACCAGAAATATAATTAAAATTATCATGGACAAAATTATGCAAGTAGCCCGTATAAGGCTGTTACAGACGGTTATCAGTACGAGGGTACAACGCGAGCAAACAACGCGCCCGCACACGCAGGGGCATTCATTGCCCGCAGCACCCGCCATAATCTAGTACGAAGCATGCTTATCTTTTATGATAAGAAGATCGATAACTCACCGGTGTGCACAAGCTCTTAATGGCAGCTGTCGAATGCGATTATCCGTGGCCAAGTACAACGCATGTAACCGGCGTGAAATCGCAAGCGCTCGCACGGGTTCGTCTCCGGCCGCGCGCCACACGTCCGCAACGCGTGATCCACCTCCCCCGCCCCCCGCCCACTGCACTATCTTGTACACCTCACCTGCGCCTGCGTCACAAATCAGTTATAAGCAAATGCGGCTAGTGCATTCTGTAAGAACGAAAATAGCGTTATAATGTCAGCCGAGAGACACCTCTCTGAGATTTCAGACTCGTTTTTTAATGTCCACAATGAGCTTGCATAACAACGTAAATACATGTAACATAATTACATGTAAAAACTTAGAGAATTTAAATACTTCTTTGGCAGTAAATTATGTGTTCAGAGTTTTAATAATGTCTGTGACCCAAATGAGTTCTATGCCGATTTCTTTTCATTAATAAATAAGCAATTTAATGACACTTTTCCACTAAAAACTAAAACGATTTACACAAAGTTCCTATTTAGTGATTGGGCGACTCCAGGTATTCGTAAAAGCAGGGAAAATCTTTTTGAACTTTATGGCCTAAAGCAACATATGAATAATACATCCTTTCATCAGTATGTTGCAAAATATTCTAAAACTTTTAAAAATGTTTGCAAAATAGCTAAAGCTCTTTACATTAGCAATAAAATAAAATCAGCTGATGATAAAATAAAAACTACCTGGCAATAATAAATAATGAAACAGGTAGGAAAAAACAGCGTAGTACTGAATTCAATTTAGAGACTGAAAATGGCCTCATCAACTCAGATGTAGAAATAGCTCAGGAATTTGAAAACTTTTTTGGTAATATTCCCGTTAAAACTACTGAAGCTTTAAATTCTTCACCCGCGCTTTCTGCTGCCTTACTTAGAAAGAATGTAAAGGCATGCCCTTTGGAGTTTAGGTTTCAGCATACAAACCCCCAGGCAGTTATAAAAGCTTTTAAAGATCTTAAAATTAAATCAACAGAAGATCTATGGAGAATGTCTGTAAAAGTCTGTAGGTCTATCATCGAAACCATTGCGCCTTATTTAGCTTTCTTATTTAACACCAGTGTAGACCAAGGAGTCTTTCCGGATCTCATGAAACACAGTAAAGTAGTTCCTTTGTTCAAATCCGGCGATAGTAAGGAACCCAACAATTATAGGCCTGTGTCAATTCTGCCAGTTCTCAGCAAAGTGTTTGAAAAGTTGATGCTTAATCAAATGTTACGTCACTTTAATAAAAATTCCATCTTTCATGAACAACAGTACGGTTTCACCAAAGGGCGTTGTACCACTGACGCCGGTGTCTCCCTAATAAAGAACATTTTTAACGCCTGGGAAGAAGCACAAGATGCCATTGGAATCTTTTGCGACCTCTCGAAGGCGTTCGATTGCGTCGACCATGAGACACTTCTGCTGAAACTAGAGCACTATGGGATTAGGAATACAGCTCTTGATTTACTAAGATCATATCTGAAAGATAGAAAAGTTAAAGTTCAAGTAAACGGCGTAAACTCATTGGGGTCTGAAATGGCAATGGGCGTTCCTCAAGGTTCGATATTGGGTCCATTCCTCTTTTTAGTTTACATTAATGATTTACCCCAATTACTACTAAACCAACCGAAGATGGTGTTATTTGCAGATGACACATCATTGATTTTTAAGATAAACCGACGGTCGCAAAATCTTGACGACGTGAATAGCGCTATTCTTCAGGTCCAAGATTGGTTTACGGTAAATAATTTGGTACTAAATAAAAAAAAACCAAATGCATTCGATTTAAATTACCTAATGTTAGAAGTAGCGAATGTGACATCATATTGAATGGAGAAAAACTGGAATTTATTAATCAAACAGTTTTCCTGGGAATCACGCTAGACGAGAAATTACAATGGGGACCCCATATAACATCTCTTGCGGGGCGGCTAAGCTCGGCCGCTTATGCTGTTAGAAAGATAAGACAGTTAACAGATGTAGAAACCGCTCGTTTGGTCTATTTCAGTTACTTCCACAGCATTATGTCATATGGCATTTTACTGTGGGGTCGGGCGGCTGACATTGAATCCATCTTTGTTTTGCAAAAGAGAGCTGTCAGAGCCATTTATAATCTATGTCGCCGCGAATCTCTCAGGGAACTATTTAAAAGGATTAATATTATGACGGTACCTTGCCAATTCATTTATGAGAATATTATGTATGTAAGAAAAAATCTAAATCTTTTTAATAAAATAAGTGATAGACATAATTTTAACACTAGAAATAAAGATAAAATAGATCAACCATTTTTCAGACTAGCTAAAGTACAAACATCTTTTATGGGGTACTGCGTTAAATGCTATAATAAAATACCTAGTGATATATTGCAATTAAATGAAAGAAAATTTAAAACTCATATTAAAAGTACACTTTGTAAACAAGCATATTACAAATTAGAGGATTATATCCAAGATAAGAATGCTTGGAAACATGCTGGTCTTGCTCCATAGGACAAATTCGAGGCTGGACAAAATCAAACTGGTTGCTAATCTAGTTGTAAAATTTATTATTTTTATATCATCGATTTTTTTACATTTTATGATAATTAATCTCACACACTGTCCTATTAGTATTACTTGCAAGTTTGTAGAAATATTGTGTTATCGTACGTATACTTTAATGTTTGTAAATATGTGAGCACCATGTACCTATCACATACTTAATTTATTTATTTTTCATTGCTTCATTTTTAATTTTTAATTCTTTTTACCTATTGTAATTGTATTCTCGGTGCATCGTCTTCACATGTAATTATATAATTGATGTACCTATACCAAATATTGTAAAACATTTTTTTTTAAAAGAGTAACGGTGGAGTTTCTTGCCCATTCTTCTCCATACGAAAACTACCTTTTGGAAGGGGCAACTAGAATCAGTTCTATTTCTATGTATTTGACGTTCAAAAGTGCCTTTAATGTGCCTAGTTGAAATAAATTATTTGACTTTGACTTTGAACGATTATCAAGATCAAGATATTTTAAAGTCAGTGGGACTTTAAAATCTAGTGTTGGAATTTGCATGAACGTAGAAGGCGCTCAATAAATCAAACCGATAGGTAAACGAAGTGATATTAACGCTATCACTTCTTTTACCTATCGGTTTGATTTGATTCGGTTTGACGCTCTCAAAAATGATAGGGTCTCCCATATTCATTAGATTATTTAGAATTCCAGTCACATTTCAAGATTCGTTTGAAGACTTACTGGTGCCAGCATAGAAGACTGTGTAAGTGATATCGTCCCCCAGCATGTCGACGAACTGTCTGTCGACCACGATGGTGGTTAAGACCAGGTCCCTTTTGTAAAAGGCAGGAGCATCGCCCTCATGACGAACAGCTGAGTCCATCAATGGGTGAGACCTATGAATAAACAACATAAATCTTCAAGCCTATATTCCTGTTATACATTAACAGATATCACTAGCTAATGGTGACAAATGTTAAGCTTAGAAAGTTGTTAAGCTTCTAATTGAGAACGAGTTTCGCGTCTAATTTAATGGGCTTAATGCAAAACCAAGTAACGAAGCTACGGTTGCGAACACTAGACAGAATGGGTAGACCGACAAAATACATAAATAACTATACTCATATCAACACTAGGATTTCCTGTCCATTAGCGCACGACCTAGGCAATTAATCCAGACACTTCGGTCATAGACCCATCCTAGAATAGGCCCAGACACGGTAATTAACACGTCTGAAATGTTATGTATTTTTCTCTCACTTATTCAGTGAAACAGCAAAACACTGAAAAAAAAAACTTTTAGGTAACATCCCTTCTTCTCTGGTGTATCGGCAGGAATGACCTCTTCAGAGATAAAAATATATGCTAAACTGCAGATTGGCAGCGGACTGCCAGACGTACCATTGCTAATTAAGCTATCATCACTCGTGGAGGCTATCATCCCTGAGGTCCCCGAGGTCCATATTCAGTAGTTTTGTCAATTACCAAATATCCGAAAGCTATTTAAGTTCCCCAAATTAGAATAGAGTATAGGAATCTCGCAGCGTGCCATCAATTAGTGTGTGACCCAATTAAAGGATACGCGTCGAACTACGCCCTCTAACCTTGCTCGGATTAGTCTCCTGAGAGCAAGATTAAACTCCAACATTACCAATATCTTGAAAGTGTGCACAAGACTTAAATACATCTAGTTACTCGTGCAGACTTGTAAATTACTGCTATTTATTTTTAGTATAGTTTGCGAAGATATGAGAGTGAAAACGCAGGTATATTAAGTATACCATAAATCTTTATAACAGAAATAAATGAGGTGGTTGCATAGGTTAATTGTTACCCTGAATTTTAGAAATAAAATAGGAACTCTCTCGAATAAAATTAACATAACATACCTGATGAAATTGAGGACATTGTCGGGAAGTGCCTCGGTGTTGTTGACGCATGTGCCTGGCCTGGGGACGGGCACACGTGCCCTGAGCACCGGCAACCATGCTGAACTTGATGACGCCTGAGTAAGACACGTGCCTATTAAAGTCTATTCCCATAATCACGAACATCTTGCCACTGCCATACATTTAATCCCTTTTTGAGTAATATAATATTAATTCAACTAACTTAAACTTATTTACAAAGTGGTGCCTTTTTAACACACTTTTTTTTAAGTAAAACGAGACAGCTATATCTTACTTTTTTAGTAAGTCTTTGAAATTAACGCATATGAAAAGGCTGAAGTTAAGAGCAAAATATAGTATAATTATTCATAACTAGCGCACTCATAAGGTTAATTCCAGTGCGCAGAGCTGGCAAGAAATTACAGCTGTTACTCATTTTAATCACCTACATTATTACACAACGTTAAACTGCAGGTTTCTATGAAACATCCTATTTATATCTTCGCAGATCATTCAATTAAACGCGAAAGAGATATGGCCATCCTTTTACGACACTTGATATGTGGCACATGGCAATACCGTGGGACATGGGATGTCCCAAGATATGGACAATCCTACTTGTCCCCTGGGTTTTCCAATGGTGGTTTGAGATATTTTTAACATGTTAAAAATTACTTCAGAAGGTCTAGTAATTATTTCTACATAATATAAAAATGTATTAATTCCGATTGGCTAGTATCTATACCTAAATTAACTAATTATTAAATAAGCATTTAACTGTTTTCCTAGAATACACGGCGCTCTGATTTACAAGAACAATAAGACAGGTTAGCTAGCGTACCTGCTCCTTGAATCTCCCAGCGAATGCCTCCTGTATGTCGTCCATCGAGTAAGTGCAAATAGCAGAGCCAACCAGTCCGTCACTGGCCCCCGTCGTGAATGCCGCGTAGAACCTCGTCGTGTCACCCGGCATTTGATACACGCTCTCTGTATCACCAATTTTAGTATGAGTTTATAAATAAAAGTCACCATTAGTCCAGTATACATCCCACATGCATTCAACCTTTATAAATACGAGTAGTGCTTAGCTTGCAGCCAAACTAAAGAACCATAAAGGTGTAGCAAAATAGGTATTCGCCAGTCTTTCAGAGAATTTAATGTTGGTACTTAAATGTGACTACAAACTTGCGACCTAAATAAAATCCGACTTTACAACGTTGCAATGAAATGAAAGCCTGGAATCTATTAAGGCTGAATTACAAACGACTATTAAAAAAAGCGTACAATTAAAAGATTCATAAAGTTACACAATATGAGGTCATACTTACGAATTTCATCAAAATAGAAGGGGAATTCGCCCGGTATACTACAATTGAGCCTCGCTTTCAAATATGTGGCCCAGTTTTGGCTTAATATATGTTTTCCACCGGTATCGTGTTTACAGACTCTCGCCACTCTCGAGTAGACGGCTTTCCCGCAGTTCATAAACTCCACAGCCGTTTCTCGAAAGAAGAATAGCACGTACTCCCCAACGTCGAAAGAGCCCACGAAATTAGTTTCTGCGACAAAATAAAAACATTGTAGACTTTCAAAATATATTATTTTATTTACATTTCATTTGCAAATGTGTGTTTTGTGAAAATCCTGAAAACGCTCTCGAATAAAATTCCTTTCTATAACATTTCCAATAACTAATAAAAATGTAGGCTTTTATTTCGGGTCGTTTAGCTGACAGGTCAGACATTGTACAAGGTTCTTCTTTATTTCCTTTTATGTTCCTACGATAAAGAGTAAGCACCTATAGATTTTAGTAGTCTCGTAAAAGAAAGTACGGAATAAGGGACAAAGACCCAATATCCCGATTAAAATAATGAACGTCCCTAGGTTAGGTTTACTTATTCAATAAAGCTGAAGTTTTGCATAGGTTTTGTGAACTTCGGTCGCGGGCTGAAAACCAGGAATTTTATTAAGCTATTTTATTGACAAAGCTTATCTCATGTTTTGAATTAAATTAATTTAATAGGTAAGTTTTACTTCAGGATGACAAGAGATAAAGGAGTCATATAATGAATGCATAACTAACTCATGTGCCTACATAGAGCCCTCGATCATATAGGTACTGCAAAATTATGTAACTGTAAATGAGAAAATGTAGGATTGCAAGAAATTCTTGGTCTTATTTATAGCGTATTAATCATTCTTATTGGCTGGAAAGTTAGAAGAGAATTTAGATTTGCTTGCTGCGGCCATCATTTCGCTAAATAGCTCCAGCAGACAATGGACAACTATTTCGAATATTTGATTTAAATCGACAGTTGAATAATAACCCGAACATAAAGCATTGGACATAAATTTCTAGCAATATTTCTGCTTTTTGAAGCTACAAAAACAAAATAAACTTACTGTCAAGCCACTTTGAATCGTACTTCAACGTTCTTTTGAAGTTGTACTTCTTCTGTCCCGTCCGGAAATCATACAAATCGTTGCGGAATATAACTGGATCTGCTTTCGTGAACTCTGCGTTGGTTCCCGCGTAAAGTGTGGGAAGGCTGCCAGGGTTGCCATCCGTCACCCAGACGGCTGTGCTGTTGTCTGCCGGGTCGTAAGGACACTTCGCCACCCCTAGCCCTACGCCCGGCACGTACTCATGTCGGGGCAAATGTGTGAGATTCAGCTAAATGATAATAAAATAAGGAATTAGTTGGAAGTTGAGGAAGTAGTCAATTATTCATATTCATATATCTCTATTTGCGTTCCATAATGTTAGGAAAATCTTGCAATAGCTTAACGCTAAGGTAGGTTTAATTATGGATCCTGTAGGGCAGAGAAAAGTTTTTTTTTGTAGAAATAAAATTAGGAAACAACTATTTTTTTTTAGATTGTACTACATTAACATGAATAAGTAAATTATAACAATTATTTCATATATTCATTTTTCTATGTTTTCTAAGTCGACATGAGCCAAAAAGGCTCTTAAAAAAAAGAGGGAATCTATTTTATGTTTGTACACATTAAATATTCGGTTGCTAAACGCCCCAAAAGGTTGTTCTTGGTAAACTGAGCCTTTTATGTATTATGGATCGAGTCTTAATAACGGATTAAATGCGGTAACTTAGACTTCTCCCTAACAGTAAAGATAAATGAGCATGAGAATAGATAGATCAATCTTACATTTCAGAGTAACTAGTTGTGCTAGTAGCTACTAACTACCCGACTGATCGAACTACTTAATGATGATCGAAGCTATTAACCGTTTTACGGGTTATCGTTAAGACAATGTTACTGATAGACTTTAGATTTAAAGACTAAATTACTAACGGATTATTTGTAATCACGACTAGAACCTTTAATTTCTGAAGTAATTAGGTTTATCTCATCAACACTTTATAAATTAGGGACGAGAATCTGAACCCTTTGAACCTGAAAAGGGTAAAAACAAAAACAAAGTCCCAATTTGTTTAACAGCATAAAAAAAGCAACCCTTTTAAAATATTTTCTTAAAATAATATTATACTAATTAATATTGCGAAACTGCATTGTGTCACCCTATGTTAAACTACATTTGTATCTGTATTTTTTATGGTGTACATAAAAAGAGTATTCTATTCTATTCTAACTATCTTGTTATTAAAGGCCTGTAAACGTTTGAATTTTCGATAAAAATTAAACATACAAAATTTTGTTAATTTTTTTTTACTTACATAGACAACCCAATCCTTCGGACTGTGCGCATTAGTCCCGCACACATACAGCCTCTCTCCGTCTCCTAAAGGCTGCAGCACACGGATGTGGTTTCTACACTCGAAGGGCTCCGACTTGCCCTTGCTCACACACCTAGCCACATTGCTCGCCTCCAACAGCAACGCGTCCCTCTGCAAAACATGCACGTGTCTAAGATAAATTGTGGTAAACACATGCTTCACATAATTCGTGTGATGGTGTGAGCATGTGTCGGCTAATTCAGTAATCGTGTTCAGTTAGCACATGTTGTGGTGTGTGTCTCAGATATTATTGTAGATGTTAAAATGATGTTAGGTGTGAATTTATTTGGGATTAAACGTGTTAATTCTAATATTAAACTCGGTACTTCAGCAATACAAATGCATTTTAACGCTGTAATAAAATTAAAACTGAACATAAATGTTTCGACAGAAACGAAAACAATGTAAACTAGCTTTTCCTCGCCCCGTCGAGCAAGCATTCAGTAGTTGACGTGGAATACAGAAATAATCCAGTTCCACATATTAAGCACATTTGGAATACTCGCCTTCTCTGATTCAACGCCCTGAAATAGTCTAGAACCACATATTTTTATAGACAAGGAATAACGCTTTATTTTTATTTACACGTAGATACCTGATCGTTCACGTACCTAAGTAGCGAATAAAACGCACACGTCTTCTTTTACAACAGAATACAAGGGTTTTAGCGTCAGAAGCGTATGACACTTACGTGTGAAAATGTAGAAAAAGCTTATATGAAAGCAAGATGCATTAAAAATCCAGTGTAGTGCCGTAAAAGTGTTCTTTAGTATTCAGCAAACGTAAGCGAGTGGTTCATTTTACTTTATAAAAAACTTTAGGACTTAATAGGGTGATATTTTGTGAGTGTTTGTGTCACCGTGAAAATCTGAATTGCAGTAAAGTTAAGACATAACCAAACTTGAGTGTCGATTTCCAAAACTGAAATGTTTTGGTACCAGTAGGGTTTTCAGTAGCTAAGTCTTGAGAATTATTTAACGGTTGAAACAACATTAAGGTGGAAAATGTACCTACAAAATAATAAATGTTTTTATTACACTTACCTCGCAATGTGATTGACTAATATCAGTCATATTTAATCTGAATACACGATCCCTGTAACAAAGATGGCCACTTAAATGAAATTGTTTATGGTAATAACCGTAATGCAGTAGTAGAAGCACAAGATAATAATAGTTTCTTAGCTGCATTACGTATTCAAATAACAAAAGTAAGACAATCCGCGTTGGAATTGAATGAGCTTGGTCCTAGTGGGCGGGTAGCATATGCACAGACAACCTTCTTTTTTTTTTTTCTTTTTTTTGCGTCCACTATCTGCTCGACGAATCGTATAAATTATGCAGAATTGTTAGCCGTTTAACATTAATGCTTTGTTAGTAAAATGCACGTCTAGTTTTAGTGCCATTTTAGTCATTCAGATCTTCCTGTATACAAAGCAATTAATTTATTAACCCTTTGATTAAAGTTTATTACAAATGTAAGTTGTAACTTGTGGTGTTTCTTACATACGTCTTAATTTATAGCAACAAGTATTTGTGGCTTGTTAACAAAATAAATGGAACTTCACATCGTATTTGTTAAAGTTAGTGTGAGAATTTGAGAATGTATCGTAGTTGAGAGTCAAGATTTATAGATTTTCTTGTATTAGTACTTACGTGAAGCGGTTACGAGTTTCGTAACGTCCAACATTATGTGTTAACGTTGGACATAAAATAATGTTATTACATTTTCTCAATCAAATCAATATAAAAGTATCTATAAAATGAAAGGTTGGCGAATAAAATACAGCCCTAGTCAAATTGCTAAGAAGCACTAAAATAACGTATTTACTTAATACTTCAGTAATTAAAGCCACACACACGCTTTTGCATTATTCAAGTCGTTAACGAAAATAGAACATTTTTCTTCATGAATATTTCAAGGTGGCCAATAAGCTATTAAATTAAGAATTAAAAATTCATTGTTTGCTGTAAATTGCACTTTATATATAACTTAACTACCTACATTGAGTATACAGTTAGCAAAAAATCCGTAAAGTTAGCATTCAGATATTTTAAATACCATAATGTTAAAACCTACACTCTACTTGATGAGGGAGGCAAAAAGTTCAGGCGTACCTATGGAAAGGAAATATGAATTGGGCGGGGGAATTACATAAAAAAATATCATAAATGTGCATTACTTTACTCGCGGCCACATTTGGATGAAGTAAAAAGCATTCCCAGGGGAAATGAGAAAGAATTGCGAACTTTCGGACACGTGAAGGATAGCTGTCAAAACAGAAGCAAGCGGACAGACAGACAAACAAACAGACATAAACAAGAAGAGAATCTACAGAACGTTTCTGGCGGTACCGGAGTTTTAACGTGAATTAGTAAACAGTTGGAAGTCGTTTATTGATGCAATGCATCCAGACCAACTTAAGCTACTGGATTAAACATTCAAAGGTTCAGAAACAAGACACGTCTATAAAAGAAAGTTTCTCAACTATCACAACAAATTGCATTAATTTCCAAGCCCGCTTGCATCACAAATCACTAAATTCGTTTTGCGCTACACATATTTAAAATCTCATTCTGTCTCTGTCATGTCCAAACGATTGACATAAACAAAACGATGTTTTATTTTCGTTTAACGCTAAATGTATTTAAATATGATGCCCACGGCTTCGCCCGCGTGGATGTCGGTTATATACTAAAACCTTCCTCAGGAACCACTCTATCCATTGGTGAAAACAGCATGAAAATCGACGCAGTCGTTTTTGAGTTTATCGCGAACAGGACGACAGACAGACGCTGCGGAGGACTTTGTTTAATAATACGAGTATGTAAGGATGTAAATACAAGAGTGCACCAACTTTAATGTTAAGCTCACACAAACGTCAAGTCACCTAGGT
The DNA here is from genome assembly GCA_947363905.1 of Lithophane semibrunnea. NCBI lineage: Eukaryota > Metazoa > Arthropoda > Insecta > Lepidoptera > Noctuidae > Lithophane > Lithophane semibrunnea. The sequence goes on along the minus strand of OX376192.1, from coordinate 9,649,759 downwards.
GGACATAGTGACAAGAAAAATGACCCAGCAAGAACAAATAAAAGTTTACAGAAATTGTTGGATAATACGGTTTCATGTCTCAAGCCCATTTCCGTTGCCATCATTACAGTGACGGCGCGTGGTTGTGGCAACAGTACTAATCAGGCACAATTCCTCGTATTTATACTATGCTTTCTGATAACATTTTCAGTGTATTTTTAGGAATAATTAGTAGTGAAACAACGTTATATGCAAGGTATTTTTGGTAACTGCGAGTAATTATATACTGGGATTGTTGGTTTTGAATTAATTAGTCTAAAAGTAAGTAGAATGATTTTAGATTGAGATCTTTTAATTCTCGTACAGAGGATTTCTGTTTGATTCTTGCTTCTTTTAGGTATACTTTCTTGATTCTCCAGGGTTGGTATGAATGGATACACTAACAAGGTAACTACTTTGTCTTAATTTAAGTTTTTTGGGTTCTGTACCCCAAGGGTAAAACGGGACCCTATTACTAAGACTCCGCTCATCCGCTATCTGTCTGTCTGTCTGTCCGTCTGTCATCAGGCTGTATCTCATGAACCGTGATAGTGAGACACTTGAAATTTTCACAGATGATGAATTTCTGTTGCCTCTATAACAACAAATACTAAAAAACAGAATAAAATAAATATTTAAGGGGGCTCACATACAACAAACGTGACTTTTTTGCCGTTTTTATAGATAATGGTACGGAACCCTTTGTGCGCGAGTCCGAGTCGCACTTGGCCGGTTTTTTTTTATCATAGGTTGGTACATCCTAACTAATACTAATTATAAATGTGAAAGTGAGTTTCTTCGTTACGTTTTCACGCTAAATCGGCTGAACGGAATTTGATAAAATTTGCCACACTGGTAGTCCACGACCTGGGTTAGGACTTAGAATACTTTTTATCCCGGCAGTACGTTCCCGTGAGATAATTTCCGACATGTACGGGGGCTAACCTGCTGGCAAAAGCTAGTTGTTAATATTTATTTTATTTTGTAAAATAAAGCAAAACTTCACACCCAGAGCTCGCAGCTTACATTTCTCATTTATGTATATTACATTCACGTTCAGAAGTTATGTTATAAAATTGCATTGTAGTGTAGGATAGTACTTACATAGCACCAACGTAAAGTGTATTTCTCTCCTCATTCAAATACAAAGTGCGGTAGAAGAGACTGCCGCATGAGAATTCTCTTATATGATCTGAAACAAAGAAATGTATATTTAGTACACTGCGGTATACACGAACTATATTTATTATCGTTAATCGTTATCGTTATCGATATATTATCGTTTTAAGGGATATTTTTCTGCTGTAATGCCAATAAACGCAGTTTTCTTTCTTTCTAAATTCTAGTGTTATATATTACATAAGTAGCTTATTAAGTTGTCTTAATAAGCTACTTATGTATTACAGCAGAAAAATATCCCTTAAAACGATAAAAACACAAAACAATGTACCTAATGCCAAAACGGCCTTAGCTCAGCATAGTGTCAGATGACAACACTTACACCCTGTTTCTGATTTGAGAAAAGTAGCAAATCTCAACTGATTATTCTCAAATACATAAGTATGCACTTTTAAAATCGAATTTCGTTAAACCATAATCAATCAAAAAATCTGACCATTTACTTGAGTATTCCTGATCAATGCAAACACGTTCCAGTCTTGATTAGAGTTAAAAAAATCTTAATTCAGAAACGAAATTCGATTTTAAAAGTATTGATACGTATACGTATTTGAGAATAATCAGTTGAGATTGGCTACTTTTCTCAAATCAGAAACCGGGTGTAAGTGTACCTCCTGACGCTGATTATCACCTGCAACCCACGAACGAACACGAATTGCCCCAAACTCTATTTTAACTTCGATTAAAATAATAATAATAATAATTTATAATTTTTTTATAAAAATATTTAAAAATGTAAAATACAAGATGCGAAATAAATTTACAAAATATACGTAATTCATACGTAATTTGTCAGCCATTTTTTTCTTAAATCGTAATTTACGAACAACAGACAGATATTTATCCATAAAACTTTTAAAGCCGATTCATGGCTGGTTTATGCAATGGAGTTCTAAATATTCTATCATTTGCATAAGAATTGGTTATCGAAATATAATAACAATATTTCATACAGACAAACTGTGCAGTATATAATGTGTATGATAATAAAAAATAGGTTTTATTGAGAGATTATATTGTATTTGATAACAAATCACCATTCACTTTGAAACAATTAAAAACACACAAAATCTAAATTGGTACTTAAAGAAATATAAAAGTAACCCTAGTGTGTCGTGACATTATTATGAAGTAATAAACCATGGGTGTCTGTTTACATATCATAAATTCTAAATGACAGGAAGCTATGCGTTGAAATAGAAGATTCATTTTATGTCGACAGTAAAACTAGTCTGATTTTGCATTATTGTCAAAATCAGTGGTATTTATTGTCTAACAATATGGTTGCTATTGGGTTACTGCTGTCAGAAGTAAAGTAAATCTTCAAAATTACTGTAGTTTCAAATCTAGATTCATGCTGAAAACGTTTTAAAACACATTTAAAACAATATCCCTAACAACAAAACAATGTATTCCGTATGCAATTTCATAAGGTAGGTAAGTAATTATAAGTGAGGGTAAGAAGGCCGTGATTATTGGCAGGTGGTCGTACACTCGTACCGGCGCGCACGCAAGCTCACGTGACAACGCGCCCGCTCCATCGTCACGTTCACAACGACCTCTACTTAACTATAATTAAACTTTAAGGTACATAGGTATATACAGAATATTGTCTGTAATAATTATGTAAGTGAACGTACCTATGTTTTATTTATAACAACGTTTAAAACGTTGGCCACTTATTATTTTGCCCGTTCTGCCTCGCCACATTTACTTGGCAGAACTGGATGGAAGCTACAGACCAAAGCATCAAACTAGGCACTGGTCAACAATTATGAAAAGCTAAGCCAAAGGCTGATAAAGACCTTTTTCAGCTGCGGTTTTGTTTCTAGGCAAGAATTGGCGACCTTGTATATCTGTCATGTTAGGTCAATGTTGTATTTAGATATCGTAGACAGCAAGAAATAAATTATATTGGGACTGACAGAATGGACTGCTGCATTCTCCTGTTTGCTAATCCTAATAAATGATTCGATAACCCATCATTATATTCAATACTTACCTCTCATTATACCCGCACTACGCCAGGGCGGTTGATTAAAGCCCATTCCCTCTCACAGAGAGGAGGCCCGTTTCCCAGAATTGGAACATTATTGGCTGATTACGCTTGTATCAAGCAGTTGGCAAACAAAAAACCTTTATCAGTTGTTCATAAGTAGTGGTCACTGATATTATCTATCATATTCAGGAATTGACGTTTATCAACTGATAAGACTCGTTATCAGGTTATCGAACCGCTTATTGCGAAGAACTCGATCAATGTTTAGGTTCAGTCCAATTCGGTTTGGTGAATGTGGTGCCCAGAACAAATATTAAACTAGCTAATTGATTACTTTTTATAAAGTTCTACACACAAACACAATCGATAAATAAATATGAATGTATATTATAGAATGTATCACAGACAAGAAGGAATAAATAGAATACAAGAATCACATATACGCATCCTAATTTCACACTCAATTTGCAGGGTCGATGTTCGTCGAATCAAAGTTAAGTAAGTGAGGACGGCTATTTCCTCCATCAAAAGGCTTAGTCTGATCCTCCCTCAATTACTTATTCATCCTGCTAGTTGATTATAAAGGAGGTGTATCTGCCTAAAGAATCGGTGAAACCAGTTCGGACAAATTGCGGACGCGGCTCCGTACACAGACAGCTTGCAGACAAAAACGTTCAATCTAATGCGAATAGCCTACGGAAGAGTGAGTCTACTACGCGATGAGCGAGGCGTTGATGTAGCATAGAAACCACATCACTATGTCGCGTAGGCGTGATTATATTGAAACTACGGTGCGTGGATGCGACAATTGGGCAGCGTCTTCGCTGCGTATACGTTCGACAAACGCCGGCAATGGACTTATGCAAGATTTCAATACAGTCTAAAGCCGAGTGATTGGTTATAAATTCCATCGTGAACAAATGAAGGCTAATTACCACATTGTGATGATTTGCTCAGTGAATCACGTGATAAGCATCGATATGTTGACACCACCGGACACCGCGCCAATTACAGCACTAATGAACTCATTGTTTGCTCATCTAATGAACCGTATGCTCCGCCATTGCAGTATGAACACATGATCTTCTTATAATTAAGTTTTATCGGGAACGGTGTGTCCCGGGGCTTAACGCCCTTAACCTTCAAAGAGTTTCCATACACTGTATCAGGAGTACAAGGGATTTATTTTGTAAACGTATTTTTCCTGGAAGAAAAAGCAATTTCCTTAGGTATTATAATAGCGACTTGAACCTTAAATAATTTTTTATCAAAACATGATTATTTTTCAAATGTAGCTAAGTAATCGTAAACATTTTTAGGGCTGCCACTGATGACATTATCTAAAACTATAATCTAGGTACCTACAGAATAATTGACAAACTCTGATCCCAACCTAAAATATCCATTATAAGTGACATAATAATGTTAATAAATTAATTTACAGCAAATAGGCAATACGGGTAAGTGCGGTTAAAATGTAAATCCATAATAACGAGGTGAGGTATCGCGCGACGGCAGCAATGACGACCGCATTATGCTGATACCATCGCATCGGAGGGTTAAATACCGCAACAAGTAAACGGGCGGACGACTGTTTGCTGAAACGTGCCGGCACTGGTTAACTCGTGTTCCTAGAGTTCCTACTGAAATTCGTGCTGTTGTTTTTACGTCGAAATGTTGTTTCAATAATTGACGGTGTTGTCGGAGTTGAATGTAACTTACCGACTTAGGTTAATTCTTCAACCGTCGTCATGACTTTCCGCTATCATCAACATAATTATAATAGGATATCCCTCGAAAAGTAGAATTGGACATAATCACCACGGTTGGTTGACGAATAGACTAGCGATTGTTGTACACACGGCTACATTATCAAGCTATACATTTCCAGTATAAGCTGATCTCGCATTGTATATGATTTCCGTACAATCAGAGGTCTGCTTATACTGGAATTTTACAGCTTTATTTAAACGAACCTTTAGCGAATAGCGAATAGTCGGAAAACTTTATATTATGGACCAAAATCATAATAAGTACTTATAACAATAACATAAACGCCTATAATTTTAGTGTATTAGTAGCAAATTGTATTTATTAATTATGTTAGTTAGGTACTAATATAGGATTTTATACCTAGCCGATGCCTACAAAACCTACATTAAAGTTTGTAAGCATATCCTCCAAATTATAATCGGTATAATAATAAGTTCGTCTACTTACAACGATTAATTTTGCAGACTGAAATGACCACGAAATAATTTATTTCTACACGGATAATATTCTTATTAAGTTGTTAACAACATAACACGACTCCGTAAATTAGCATAAGCAACCAAAAGGTTTTACAATAAGAAAAGGAATTCTTTGCGAACTAAATATGTTGTTGCAGACCGCACCAGCTGTGGTACAGAATATGTTTCCTTTTTTATTCCGACGCAATTGTAGCTAGTGTGCACCGACCCTACATTCACGTCAGTGTATTAATATCCTTGCATGTATTCGAAAATGAGAGAATTAGCGCTTCAAGCGCATTATGCATGCGTGCTGGCATTAACATTAACTTAACTCAATAGCTTTTACCCGTTGTTTGACTATATATATTGTAAGTGCCAAAGTAATGCTCTTCTATTTTTATTTGTTGTCGGTTATATAAAAGAAAAATATTGTGTTTTTATAATAGTGTCCACCAATCTCAATCTGCTATTGGTTATATAAAAGAAAAATATTGGAACGATAAGTTTTAAAGTAATATTTTATAAAGTTTCAGAAGCACAAAAGCGTAGAAAAACACTATTTTTAAGAAAACCGTTCCTTGTAAGCATGTTCGATACAATTTACGATACTAGATAACAGAGCTTCAAAACAACTAACAAAGAATGCAGAGCAAATATCAGAAAATCTAGTTGGAAGGTTCGGAGAGTCATGATGCTACCCCCACAAACTTCGTAAAGGAGTGTGTCATTAAGAAATAAAAAAAAACATTTTGCTCTTAAAAAAGCAATGGTATTTATACGTACGTACGCAGCAGAAATTTACATAGGTAATAAAACAGTCCCATAACTCCCGGTTAACGTCCCAGTACACGAAACCCGAAAGTAAATCAGACACCAGCAGTTCAAATACAGTCTACGTATTTACAAAGAGCTCACACGAATGTCGGCGACTTGCAGAGAGAGTTGTCTGTTTACTTAAAAAGAACAATTCTCTAGTAAACGTTTTACTAAGCGTCTGGTATAGTGTCCCCTATCATTGTTTAAAGTTTTAAACTCGAAGCTAAAGCGCGACGGGCGCAGAGCGCAGGTGGGTTATGTTTGCGGTGGGACCCAGTGCGGTTCTCACTTCTCTACTTATTCCGCTGCTCGTGATTTCAATGGTAAGGGATGTGTTGCATTCTTTTTGCGTGTTTCAGTTGCGCGTTCGTCCGGTCGGAGATGCGGTTCGAGATAACGGCAGTCTTCGTAAATCTGCACTGTCCGAGTCGCCGCTGTGTAGCCGTGTTTGGCTCTCTACTCCACATTGATATCTAAAAGAAAATACTCTAGAGAAACCGCACTGACGTGTTTTGCTAAAGTACTGTGATTTATTTTCGTCTTACATTTTTAAGTTAGATTTTCAGAAAAAAGCTTAAAGAAAAAGGAACCATTCCTCATATTACGACTTCTAGGAAATAATATTTTATCTCGAACTGTCATGCTAATAATCTGTAGGTAGGTATAAAACTTTGTATGTGTATCTCCGAAACTGGAAGCCGCAATCCTCAAAGGATTGGTATGAAAATTGGCACATTTATAGCAACGGTCTAAATGTCAGTTACATTTGGAGACGGGTAAAATCCTTAGGGTATGTTGATGGGACGTATGGTTTTAAAGTAGCTCCGGCTTAAAATTGTACGTAATATGTAAGACCGTTAAAATGAACTTTGAGAAATATTTTGCAAATTACTACAATTACCTATAACATCTGAGCCTATAAATAAAATATAACAAATTTAAATAAAGTAAAAAATCCTGGCCCAAAGTTATGAGCATTCAAATTAATTTCAACAAAAACAATGTAATGAGAAAACATTACTGCGCATTCGATTCAATGTTTCAATTGAGTATGTTACATAAAGGGGAGAGGCAAAAAATACAGATATATGGCGCCAGAAGTGTCGAGCGGACGCCCGGGGCGCTCATTAAAGCCGGGAGAGGCGCCCGCGACCAAGCCGTGTTGTTTTTACATGGATTTCGCTGTTACAATTACCACAGTAAGGTGACGATGCTTCACTTAATACAGTTACAAATGTTTATTTTACAGCATAATGTATATGTCTCAGAATATACATTATGCTGCTCAACAAAGGCTTGTTGTCACTAAGAAAGCAGTAACTCATTATACGGGTTTAGTTCTGCCATTATAATTACAACTGGGCCCCTTTTGTTGCAGGTGAGAGGCAGTAACCATATTAACTATCAGATGCACCGTGGGATTATTAAGTAACTTGTCATATAAAAGATTTCAGTCTGTTGTACCTATAGTGCCAGAAATTATCCATAATGTAACTTATGCAACATCTTCTTTATATGTCTCTTTCATCGCTTACGTCTCCGCAGGTTTGAATAATAATAATTGTACCTTTTTAATTTAAAAAAGGTTAGGTAAATTAACATGAATGTATAAGCTTACCCTTAAGTCCCGAAAGTAATAATTGGGTGACAAATGGAATTTACACCCAAACGAAATCTGAATACTACGCACGACCAGTTTCTTTACCCAGAGAGGAGCTAACAATAGGCCGTGGAAAGTTTAGGGACAGCAAAAACTTGGAATACAACGAGTATTCATTTAAGTCATTCCACATTACACACATTCCATGTTATCTTGCCATTCCCACTATTTACACATAAGTAGTAGGTACGTACCTACATTCACTACTAACTAGCTAGCTAGATAATAGCATAGAAAAATCTAATTAAGGTTAGCACAAGTATGTCGGGTGCCCCATAACAAGGATCGTAACCGCAAGTCACCACAACTAGCGACGTGCACTTTATCTATTAAGAAGATGTCTGTGCCTTTCAACTAATAGAATTTTTAATCAAGTTGGTTGCGGCGCCGCCTCGGCCCAAGTACGCCAGATTAATGTAATTCGACGACGCCATCACAAAGGCAAATTGTAATCCTCCCTCTTTTCATTGTATATTCCCGTAACGTGGCACTCGCACAATGTGTCGTATTTTTACTTTATTCGACAGGACCATGCAGTATGCAGTAATTAACATACACATGCCACTGCAGTGTTATTATATTATTGTGAAAGGAACAAGTGTTTTGCTAACAAACGTTGAATTGCAACAAAGGTATGATTTGCATAACGTCATCTCCAATGCGGCCTTTGACTCGGTGTCCGATGGATGTCGCCGGCCCGAGCGGGCTGCAGGCGCAGTGTTCAGAACGCCCCTTAAATCGGCCGATTGCGGCACAGTCGTTAGGAAGGCCAAAGTGTCGGGACAATTAAGTTGAAGCGGCGATTGTGAACGGTGCCAAAGCGGATGTAGGTCAGTGAGTGCGGAGTGGACCCGCACCACTAAGGTGACAGCGGATTCAACTACGCCGTGTGACCTCGACAATCCTGCCCGCTTTGGCAACGCACCTCGCGCCCCAAATACTAAACTTTTGTTATTGTCACATTGTCATCCCCATTTCTACATATGCAATGAAACGACCCTTGAACTTGCAGTAATAGTCTCTGCAATATAATACAACACAGCACCCTCCCCATTTGAGCTGATCTACATTATTTTCGACATAAAATCTTATCTATGGACTTCTTAAAGATGCATTCTACGGAAGAAGCCGGCGTCTATCTAAACAAGAAGGGGAGATAAGGCGGTTTAGTGCACTCATATATACAGCGTGGCCCCCGATGCAAGATTTTCAAGACTTTAAGTCTGTCGTTATGTCGAAGCCCTCCATCCGAGCTCTTTGACGGGATGACTTTATGTGCAACTTATTGTATACCTGGCTCTAATCCGATTAGAAAGATACATAGTAGGTATAAACTACCCGTCACAATACTTGAAGAAAATATTTTCACAATGATAATCTTTAGAATCAGAATGTTTTGGCCTAATCACCGTTACAGTCTTGAATTAGATTGACAGATCGGAAAAAAATTATGTGTAATAACAATCCAGTTGTCTTTTCGAATGAAAAAACAAAGTTATCAGGATTAAGACGAGCCCCATGAATAGCAAATTGCAATTGAGATTACCTAAATATCGTAACCGGCGATATATGAGACAGAACACCTGCCTAATCCCTTGGGATCAGAAGCGATTACGTTGTGTAACTAAATAAATTACTTAATTAATTCAATCTCGTATAACACTTACGCCCTGAGGTCTCTATTAATTCAAACACAGCATTATCTATATAACCCCCAGTTTATGCCTCGAAGCTCGTGTAGCTGTACCAAGTAATTCTTTGCAGCTTCTGCCACGAATTATAACATGTTTACTAGCGAGAATACATTATAACCGAACTAGTTCGCCGTGTGATACCACTAAAAGCTTCGTATATTCACCTATGTGACCCTGTTTGAGCAAAATTGTACTCCAGAACGGAGCTACAAAGAATGTTTATGAAAGCCAACAAGATTTTTCTCGCTATTTAGAATGCCTCTTTTGGATAGTGTAAAATATGAGTGCGGCCGCCGTGAAATGAGCTGTGGGCTTCTGACAGCGCGAGTCGCCGGCTGCCGTCTGAATTTTGTACAAAGCAATTTTCGTCAACTCAAAGCATCGAATTAATCCGCTAAAGATAATGAGGACGGAGGTGAGTGTTATTCCCTCGTTGATTGGCGTAATTAACATACACATTCATATTACTGTCAGTATTATTAATTTATCAATAACTGATTTGCTCATTCATTATTTCAACGCAGTTTTCGGAAAAGTCAGTTAAAATTACAGCGTGACGGACATCACACGTCCGTCACGCTGTAATTTTAACTGACTTTGGCATTATCCACAGCAATATCATTGCTGGCATGTGAAAAAATAACACTAAAAATATCGTAAAATTCATTCATCATTTTATTTGGCGAGTGTCATGTCAACACTTTTATTTCCATCAAAATGCAATTTAAAACAAGACTTTTTTTAAACTGTTGTAAAAGCTTTAAAGTTTTTGACTATGGCAAAGGCTTGAATACAAAACTGAAAATGAAAAATATCAAAATAAAAGGCAATTTACCTTGCATAGATTTTTTTACTGTGTATTTTGTTTGAAACGAAAATTTTTAACGTGAGAAACGAGATATTTTTCTAGTTGTAACTAATTTTTACAAATTTCCAACAGAAAGTTAACTGCTCGGAACTCGACAGTGACATGACCCAACAAGAGGTTCCATGAAAAACTGTCTGTCTACGTATCTAGTTGAATGATGGATTGATTTACTCTACAATAGAAGCGGAAATAGTAACTTGAAGAATTAAAAACTATTTCTTTGGGAATTTAGTGAAGTAAATTCCAAAAGAAAATTACTTACCTCCGTACAACGATTCCGGAAACTGTAACCTCGCGCACAGTCAATGCCCGTGCAAATGTTGTATTCGCACGCGCATTCAAAACTGGGCTTTACGTGGTTAATACAATTCAAAGGCGAGCAAATCAACATTTTTATTTTTTTCCACAACGTGGAAGCTCTTGGCCTGCATCTCACCTGTTGGTAAGTGATGATCAGACCGAAGGTGAAAGCGAGCTTCACCCGGAATCCTCAACCACAGAGGAACTATCTTACCTTTAACTACCGAAACACAAAAATGCTGTTAACATTGTTGCTAAGGCGACAGACTTTGATAAGATGGTGGTAGCTAGCTAGGCAAACTTAGAACAAGCCCTACCATCAACCAAACCGAGCAGAAAATTTGACCCCCACTGGGAATCGAACCCGGGAGCTCTGGGTCTGAGACAGGTGGTCTAACCACTCACTGACCAATTATGATAGAGGTGGTTTAATCATTCGCTTGCATACTTATTTCGGTGCTCCTTAAAGCTATGTAGGTACTGCTAAGGATACAGGCCCAGCTTTACTGTTTTTTTTTAATCGTTTAGGCATAATAAAACTAAACCTGAACCCAAGATGCGTATGAATTTTACCCAATACCAGACAATGCTTTTCTGTGACTGTTTACTCATAAATACCAAAATTATCAAAACATCCAAGTGTAGTTCGGAGGGGAATTAAATATGGCATGTGCGGATGCGGGCGGCGACACGTGGTTAGCGAAGCGTGTCACTGATAGCTCGAGTCCCTTGTGCCCGCGGCCGCGTCACGCTCGTAATGCTTACGTACACACGGCTACACATCAAGCTATACATTTCCAGTATAAGCTGACCTCGCATTGTACGAGAATTCTATACAATGGGAGATCAGCATAAACTGGAAAAGTATAGCATGATGTGTAGCCGTGTGTACAAACAAATACTGAGGACCGCACGGAGAGAGCTAAATAAGGAAGAATTGTGTAGATACGTAGGCAGATCTCGGTGATGTTGTAGGCAGCATTATTTATAGAATAGTCATAATTAGAGATTTTTCTCTAAGTTAAGATTTCACATTTGTGGAATCGTTGCTTCGCCCACCTTCGATTTTATCATCAGATATAACACCATAAAACTGTTGTGCAATATTTGAACTCATTCGATTCTCGAAGTGAGAAAAATCAAACAGAAGATTCTACTGTTAAAGATATGGTTTTACGGTGTATTCCAAACATTATAGGCCTGCTACTCGTGACAATAGACTTTTACGAAATAATATATTTAAAAAAATAAAATGAACCTTATGAATCACGCTGACTCATAACTATACCTACCATTCGTTAATGATCATTACTAAGTCCCCCGTCTATTTGTGCTCCCCTGGGGGAGTGATGACACTGTGATTAAAGGTCGATAAGAATTCATTAAGTGATGGGCAGACAACTTCTTTTGAATTACTACTTTTTTTTTTGCCTCCCAGGACTGCCTCATTGGTGGTGGACTCCAGTGGACGATCCCCAGGTCGTACCAAGTGTTTTGGGTCCTTCCAGTAGTAAATTTTCTTAGCAGCTGTGGTTTGAAGACTGGCCCCTATGGCGAAACTCACCTCTGTCTGCCTCTTCAGGAAACATTGGCGTGATATTATATGTATTGTCTCGTTTATCCATTTAAAATAAACATGTTACGCGTTACGAAAAATAAATACGTTTAGTACATTTCACTTGTCTACAATATCTTTTTCATTTCCGGCGTATGTCTAAATAACAGAAGTGTTGAGGCAAAACGGGAACAATGAGCCGCCAAACGGATGCGTAGCACGCGTCCCACACATACCTACGTACACATGCATGTATGTAATTTAATTCAGCTCATTCAAAAGCGCACACGTACTATATGCAGCCTACAATCAGTGACTGCTACGTGCGTAGCAGGTCTACACTTTTCGTAGCGATCGTTGACTTTAGTTAGGCATCCACATCTAGGGGAAAATAAAAACATTATATTATTTAAATTACTTTTACTAAGAAAAAAAAACTATTATTAAAAAGGTGCATTGCAGCAGGTCTACGCTTTTCGTAGCGATTGTTGATTTTAGTTGGTGTCATTTCCACTGTCTTGGAGTTAGTAAAAAATAATTTTCATATTTCTTTCTATATTATTTAATGTTTGTTTCCGCTATAAGGTAATGGTATCTTTTCTTTTTCGTTACTCTGCCTACCCCAATATAAGTTTCTCGAAGGAAATACGTCTTCGGTAAAATGGGTTAATAATAACCTCCCGGAGTGGGTAATAGCGTTCGTGATTTTTCGGGTTATTTATCCAGCATTTTAAACCCAGATTACTGTTTTTTTTCTTCTTATTAAATCAAAATGCAGTTTCTTGTTAGAAACAGCGAATCCATCGGTGCTGTGCATTTCTACTTCGTTCAATACTGCACATTACATCTTTAACCCAGCAGCAGTTAAACATGACTTTTTGTCACGATTTGCCACTAATTGCAACTCTAGTTAACGCGTTGAAGATCATAACTACGATCATTAAAACTTTTACCTAGCGTTCTGGGAACCTAATCTCAAGGATTGCTATTATCTGAATCTTCTCCACTTTGCTCGTCCTTCTACAAACTACGCTTCATCTTATCAATAATTTTCCACAATAAAATTCAAGTAACACAGACTGATACACGCAGGGCTACACAAATTACTTCAATAAGCACGCATGATGGAGGACGAGGTTCCCACGAAATGGCGAAATTCCATCCGCCGTGGATGCGCCACTGAATACAAATTCACATGTACTCCAATTATAGGAAAACGATTTGGTACGAATATTCTTGGCAGACTTGCAAATTTCGTCTCGAATCAGCAAAATATACTTATTTTGTTGGGAGTTAGAATGGTCCCGTCATGAATTCGTGACTTTCCTTTTCTGGATGAGCCAAACTGGCCTCCCGAGGGACCGAGATGGTAGATCTGTTACGTCGCAACTGACGAAAATTGATTGATATTACAGACCAATTTGTGGTGACTTTAGTGAACTGTCAACTATTATTATCTTTAGACACAACACTAAAGTATTTAATAACTACGTGTTTATATACTTTACTAAGTTTCTAACGTCAGGTTACTCAATATTTTTAAAATAGGTACCTTTCTGCTTTAAATAACAATAGGTAAAATAACGTGTGTTAATTAGGTACGTCCCCTACGATTCACCAAGCAAGCTTTACATTTAATTAAATAAATGCCTCCTATAAACCGATTCTTAATTAAAATGAAATCATAATTCTACAAGTTATTCGTGATATTAACAAATTATATTATTTGCTTGCAGTAGGTCACACAAGTTAGTTACAATGGATGTCACGTTCACAGGACACGTACGATGGACGGACACAGAACGAGTTGTAATTTTAATTAAAATGTCACAACTTTTGAACCCATAATACAATTAGATACCTTAGCATAAAGTTAACATAATACGTTCTAATTCAAAGCGCGGCGGATTTCAAATTTCCACCTTTATGTAAGAAATGAATTTAATATTTCATTTACATGAGCACTTTGTTGAATAATTTCGAGTTTAACTTGAAAGTTCGTTCCTGTATTTCAGTTTTATCCATAAAGAACAAGGTTTTGGTAAGTGAAATGCGCTAGGGTGGCCCGCGAAATTCAAATTTTCTTACGTTTTTTACAATTTGCAGGTAAGTATCAGGTTGTATGTTGATCTAAATATTATTAGCGCTCGTAACAAATATGGATTTACAGAATTATAAACATTAAAATCAGCAATACAACTCTCTAAGCTCATGTAAGTGTATTGAATGACTATTTCATGAAATCGTGATATTTGGCACTTTCATGAACTTAGAAAGTTGTATTGCTGATTCTTATGTTTATAATTCTGTAAATCCATATTTGTTTAATAACGCTAATAATATTTAGATCAACATACAACCTGATACTGACCTGCAAATTGTAAAAAACGTAAGAAAATTTGAATTTCGCGGGCCACCCTAGCGCATCAACCTTAAGGTTAGGATTTTAGACTCCCACGCCTGTTTACGAGCATATTGTTAATATTAGAATAAGTTGTTTGTACACTGCGCGGAGTTTGAACAAGTTTAGTCACGGATATTAATTTTAAGTTGAATAAAGACGATCGTATTGTTCAGCTATTTCGGGACTGAAGTTAATGTTCGTGACATTGTATTTTATTTTCTAAAGACCCTTTGATTTGTTAAGGGACAATAATTATTATAATTACCAAGGCCATAACGAAAAGTACAGCTATAGAAAATTTTGAAATTTCACAATTATAGATAGGCACTTATTAACCCCAAAGTTTATGAAAGGGCTTTAATTTAATATACTAGCAGCACTCTACACTATATCTAAACCTATACCTAAAGTTGCAGGTTTCAGTAACTATAAAAGAGCTAAGCAGGCCATTCAGTTACTTTTGAGTAAAATTCTACATCACAACTGAATTTTGCCATAATCTTGACCAAACAACGAACTTGGAAAATACCAAATAAATATAGTCCCTTAACACATATTGGACTAAACAACAAAGCAAACTAGCATACACAACCTATCTACCTACCGTAAGCTGTTTGTGCGTCCTATTACTAGCTGCACAAAAGGTGAGCCGGTTCAAAGTTCAAAACGGAGTACTAGAACATTGTAGGTGCCGACTATGGACTGAAAAGGGCAATAAGAGAGGGCGAATAGCTCTCGGAGGCGTCTCGCGTCGTCGTGGGCCCGCCGACGTCCCGGCCAAACCGTGCGTCGTGCGCCTTTCTAATTAGCCCTGCAGTCAGCTTGCCGCAAATGAACACCAACATTCAATGTGATTTTTTAAGAAAGATAGAGTAGAGGATTAGGCTGAAATTTCATTTGAAAGTTAATAGTCATGTCCTTATTAGAAACTCTTGAAAACAAGGGGATACCACAGATTAATTTTGAACTTTGAATTTCCATTTAAGTTCGAAGGAACGGACGTTTCAAAGTGACTAGAAAAACAGTTCAACCTTTTAACTCAATACCAGAGTTACTAAACTATAGCGCAAAATATTGTAAAGTCGGCACAAAAGAAAATAGAGTACCTACCTAGGTAATTTCAACAAAATTACAAGCTCTTTACTGTAAGTAAAAAATAACAAAGCTATTGAACAATATCTACATTGCTTTTTATTAAATTTTCTTCAGATTTCTGGGAAATTAAATAGGTTTCTTTTCAGATTTCCATTTTATTTGTCCTTGTTGAAAGAAGGTTGTCTACGAAAGATAAAACTAGAAATTGTGCGTACCAAATTAAGAAATAAAGAATACCTATATAATAACACTCAATGCCGAATCTCGCTTTTTAGTTTAGTTATCTTAGAATTTTACTTACATATCAACTGATTTAAAATAATGAAAATAAAGATGATTTTAAAGGCGACTAACAAAAGGAATTACAAGGTAGATGTGTGTGGAAGCGCAGGGAGGGACGCCCTAGGAGGAGAATAATACAGTGATCTTATTGGTGATGTTCTCCAGAATGGTCAGGTACGTAGTACTCGCAACCGGCGTGCGTGTATGACCAGGCGGCCTACCACCGCCGCCTACAGCAGTATTATTTTAATCTTACTTCAGTGTAAGAAAGAGACGAAGCTTTACAGGACGTATAGCTCCATCTCTTTCCCCCACGAAGTAAGATTAAAATAATGCTGCTGAAAGCGGAGGAGGTAGGCCCCCAGGTGTATGAACATAAACGAAGCACCGTTAGTAAGTGTACCGTAAGTACCGTAGCGTAAGTTCGTTGCCCTATGCACTAGGGCAACGAACTTGCGTCTCAACACGGGCAGGGAGTGCGGGATGTGACCTAACCGGCCGCAAGCGCGACCCCTCCCTCAGTCAGTCAGCTGTTTCGCTAGAGAGCACGGTGTCGGATAAAAACTTTTTAAAATCTTTTAATGAAAATAACGTTTTTTTTTGTTGTGTTCGGTCATTTATTTCTAATTTTAAGTCAACTACCCATGGTTTGAATGACAAGAGTGTTTACCCTTACAGCCTGTATAACACGGCTTTCACCTGATAAGGCGATTAGATTAAATCCACCGATACAACGCAAGGAAATTAATGAAATCTGTAACAGTTTGTGTTAAATAGGGTAGAAAAAGGCATTCACTTGATGCTTTTACAATTGTTTGTTCACTCGGTCTATAAACTAAATTAGATTTAGATAAAATTTAAAAGCTGATACAAATATTAGAGAAATGGGCCAAATATTTACGAGTGAAAATATAATGTAGAAATGCATGAAGAAATATTGGTAAAGATCCTTTACCTACTTTAAAATATTTTATGAAAAATCTAATGTTGAAATGAAGAATATCTACCCGTTAAACCTTCACCCACATTTCGGAAAATTCTTCACTTTAAGATGAACGGGAAACCGGGAAGTGAGTAAAGCGAGGCTTGCGGAGGAAGCCGTGAGGCGGGACCCGCCTCGTACTCGCTTGCATTGCGGACTCGCGGCACGTACCAAATCCGACACTTGGCACAGTTCACATTCCCGCCGCGCTTTTCCCATAATACAAGTTTTAAGTTTTAATTACGCTTCTGCAAACTTACGCCCTGACATAAAGCGGTATTTATAAAAACCCTAATGATCGGTCGCTCTCGTAGAAATGTCGACGACATTCAAATGTAAATTAGTTCTGATTTTCCTCACTCCCATCTTGTAATATTCTTTATTATTAGTCCCCCATCTCAGCAACGCTTCTTTACTTTCGACAGATTTTATTTTCAATTACTCTCGATCGGAACACTTACAATAGCTAGAATGTTAATAATTTTGATCGGCATTGTATTGTCAAATGAATTATGGATCAGAAATTTAAATAAGATTTAGTATTACTTACAATAATAAATAATGTAGCTAATGTAAAGACAACCTTCGAAGTTAAACAGAATCCGAGCCTACCAACAACAAGAACAAAACTGACAAATAAATAAAACAGCGAGGTCCAACTCAGGCAATTTCTACAGCGATAAAACGCGAAAGGAGCGGTATTTAAATTGAATACGCCGTAAATAAATGCTAAATGAGACAAAGGACTGGGAGAGAATTTGCAATCTAAACAAGAATAAAAGGAGTAATGTATCTTTAATGAAAGTAAGGAAGGGCCGTCAACGGTACGCGGTGATTACGACCGCGGACAATGTCCCACACCTCGGCGTTTGCTTAAGCTGTTGGCACAATTAGCTTTATGTACTTTTCGCATTGACGAACACACAGCAGAATGAATTCTTGTAACTTGTATGATGACTGTTGCTTAATCGAGGCCAGTTAGCAAGCACGAACAAAATTTTGCTTGCATGTTTTAATTTAAATGAAAAGTACCTATGTTAAAATACATCGGCCCATCTCATATTTCAACCAAAAAACAAGAGATACGCTAACAGATTAATTAATGATCACTAAACAAATTATATATTAATTTTGTAAATGACGTAACATGAATAGCATTCAAACATTAACGTAATAAACTTGATTTGGTAGTTATTATGTAAACGAGGTGGCCACGGTATGTTGTGTAGCTAGATATTCTCGTAAATTCTCGTTTATTATTCGTGGTAATCCTATACGTTAGCTAGTCAGACGTCCAGTGGATAGTGTTTCGGGGAAAGTCAGAGAGCTTTGAGAAAATAATCCTATTTTTACATGAAATACTATGTTTACGATGCTTCTTGAAATGAATACTGCTGATCATGGTGAGACCGTTAATTGATTGATATGTGTTTGTTTTAGCACTTTTTTATATTAGTCACCTCTAAGCTAATCTAGGGGACAGTTGGACGGAGAAAAAGATTATATGGGTTTATGTAGAGCAAAATAATTAGGTGATAGTTTGGAAAACACATCCACTCATCAATAGGTATATTTGGCATCACGTAAATCCAAATGTTATTTCAAATATTATTAATGAGTATATCTGCACACATTATAATAAAATTATAAGGATGAAAATGTTTATAGATTGCATATAAAATAGGGCTTATAATTTTTTTTTTTTTTTTTAAACGTTGCCCCGCACTAAGAATTTCTTCCTGTATCGTGGGTGCGTTTACAAACATAGAAAGTCACATACACTAACACCCAGACCCGGAACAACTACTTGCAGATCATACAAATATTTTTTCCGTGTGGGGATCGAACCCGCGACACGTTGCGCAGCAGTCCATCGCTCAGCCACTGCGCCAACCGTGTCGTAATTACATTAAATGTCTCAAGAATGCGACACTAACGCTTCAAAACTGAAAAGGATAAATGAATTTGAAAATGGATAAGTGTCTTAGTGGCACATAGACATTAAGAAAATGGGTTTCAGTTATTCGTCTGTCTTGTTTAAACATGTGTAGCCTAGTTAACTACAATTTTCACCAGCGTCAAAATTATTTTATAACTGACAATTACATCATATTTCATTTCTACAACCTTCCCATAAAAATAGTTTACGTAGGAACGCTTTCCAACTGTAAAACCTATCGTATCTGGGAAACCTTTAATTTTAACATGCTTACAAAGTTGACAACTTTTTTTTTTTTAATTCGCAAAAACACTTCTACAAAAAAAAATATTTTCTATAAGTATAAAAAAATAAACTTTATAAAAAATGCAGTAAGAAAATCTTTTTCATAATGCATTAAAACACAAGTTATTTGTTGTACCCAGTGTGTTCATGTCTTAAAGTTTTTGTAGGCGCTGTAAACCTACTTAAACTTTCCACAATAAACAAAGTACTTAATTCTGTAAGCCATATGAAAAGCCGTTAGGTTGAAGTTAAGCAAATAAGCGGACAGACCTCAATCATTTATTATACACGCACTGGGGCAAAGAAGAAAATATTTCTTGAAAGCAACCAACAACGGCCTGCATAACGAACGTGGGTTTTGTTTCTAAACTAGTTGGCTAATTAACATTACAATTGAACACAATAATGCAACCCACAGGTGCTTTTACTATTCACTTGTAAATACTGCACATAAATCCATCTGGAACTTTTATTCAACTCCTTTTACTAACGCAGCTTGAATAAATATAGCGGAAGCCGAAGCCTGCATTGAATAGTTACAGATATGATTTGTCTGGTTGGAGTTTACTGGTCTGTAAACATTCAGAAAGAGAGAGAAAATTGTAAGTACCTTGAAAAAAAATTGTCGGTGAAATCAATGATTGAAGGACGAAGTTTGTTTACTTTAAATCTTATACTGGAGTAGGTAGCTAATAGAGTAGACAAAGTCACGAAAACAATTACTTCGTAGATACAGAAGATTCTTATCATTTTCCAGGAACCCCATACATATACAGGGTGTAAAAAGACCCATCACATAGATGTGAACTGTGCCTTCTGTACATTAGAATAAGTAACACAGTACAAAAATAATTTCTGGGAAACTACTTTTATTTTTGGTGTGAAAATCACTGTTTACGGTCGGCGCAACGTAACGGACGCAAAAAATTGTGTTTATGGGTGGTTTGTGGGGGTATTTAAAATTAATTTATAACATTTAAAACTTACTTACTTTAAAAAACATCTGAAAAAGTTGGACCTTTGACCTTCGATATCTCCATAACCAGAAGGTTCCCAGGTATGGTTCCGAACAAAAAAATGATCACAATGACGGGAATAACAAGTGGCTTTCGGCTTCGTTAAGTGTCCTTTTACACCCGTTAAATTAGCTTATCCAAACACAAACTTATAGCCTCTATCTATAAATTACCAGCTCACCAGTTTTGTCAACATTCTGACTCCAATCAAGTAAACAAAATATCGAGCGACAAAGCCACATGTGGGCGCACTATCATTAAAATGCATGCTACAGTATTACTATTTCATACGCTACGGTATAAAGTCATTCCAATGATTTATTACACCCACTAGATACGCAGGCCTGTCCTGATTACCTACAGGATCATTTTTCACCTTTTAAATAAATCACCTGACAGTTATCAGGAACTGACGTTTTGATCGACATTAAATTAAATTTTATTGATGTCCGTATCTATTTCTTTAAATCCATGTATTTACCATGCTATCTTCCTCATGTCTGGAGTTATAAAAATAAATAATCAATCAAGTAGACGGAGCTATAACAAGACGGGAATTATTTTGATTGTAGGAATATTTGTTATGGTCACCGGTTATGAATAAATCACTGCCGGAACAATAAAAAAGAAAGTTTAGACAAAAACTAAACACTAAGGGCAACTTAAAAAAGTAAAACAAAACTTGAAGGATTTTTGGAAGAAAATGCACCATTGCAATTGCTAATTTAGAATTCTAAAAAAATCTGTATTCTTCCACATTTATAACTGTAATTTTTGTGGTGCACATAATATTGTATTCTAATTTCAAATATACCGATAAATAAAAGTCTCTCACGATTTCAGAGTAGGCTCTAATCTGGACAGTGGGCAGTCACATGCGCATCGGGCGCAGGTTCCATAGTCCCGCAGTCCCGCTAGTACGGCATAACTTGTCTAGAATCATTCGGGAAACTTTTGACAAGTTCCCAAACAACAGTCACTGTTAATGCCAGTTATGTTTTAGTGAATGTTTGCTGCGGAAATCGAAATATCTAATGTAGATATTCTTAAATAGGTATGTTTTAGTTTGAGTATAGATTATTTAAACAAAACAAAATTACAACTTTTCGTACTTCAGTCACGTTTTTCAGACCTAATTTATTTGTAGTCTGCATCATAATTACTGTACTTTCTGAACTGTCACATCTGTGCCGACTGTGCCCGAACAAGCAAACAGTAGTCGTGAGTTGTGTAGTAATCCTTGCCAATATTATTTCAACACACAGAATGGGAAGCGTAAAACGCAGTGGGAGTTTAGAAGGCTTTCAGCGGAGCTGACCGTTTAGCAAAGTTTAAGTAGGAACCAGTACCGCCGCGCTCACTACTCGGGCTCGGTTCTCGTTTAATCCTTACAAATAAATAAACAACCCTCGTATCACTGTAAATACCAAAAGCGAAATGTTAAATAGGTATGTTTTGCTGGTATATGTTACTATGTTAGCGGGCATACTGTTACTAGTTGAAAGGAAAATAAGGTGTTAATAAAAAAAAATATGGGTAACTACCCTAACTAATTTGCACTCGGAAACGAATAAAATAGATGGATCTATTTCATCATAAATATTTAAGTTAATACTCTCACTCTTCCTAAGAAAATATTTACAAATTGAATGCGAAGTAATAAATGGATCCCTTGCATATCAATGAGCGTTCAAGGCACACCTAGCTCTGATTGATTCCGTCGCATTGGAATTATTTCGAGCCTGTTTCCGATTCACCAAAGGATCCTTCTAACTGTTAGCGTTTACTGTTTCTGTGTGAACGGTTGCTCTTATTGTTTTGTTAATGAAATCCATTGCTATCAGATTCACAAAGGGTCTAATCGTAAGTGCCTTTAGCACAAAACACAAGAGCGTATTTTTATATTGCAGAGGATTCCAAAATTTATTGTAAGCTTTAAAAGGATTTCGAGGGTTAATACCGTGTAAAATAAATTGCCACCACATACGACGAAACTCGGTTGAACTTGTTCAATAGAGCAACATAGTGGTATTTTGATTCGGAAGTTTTGCGGTTGAGAAGCGAAACGGTCTGGAAAGAAATTTAGTGTAAAAGCTTTAATGAACTAATGTATTCTTAATGAAGAGGCGGCGTCGCGTCGGAATTGTGGGCCCGCGAGCCCGTTTAATGCCATGAAATATACATAACTCTCGGATACATTTCAATTAGCACTTGAAGTGAGCACAGGCGCCATCCGCCGTCATGCAGTCAGTGCCGTCCCCAACGACTTCAACGATCACAATATCGTCGTCATCTAAATTTAGAAGAACTGTCACTCTTCTTAAATTGGCGCCGACGTGACCTGGATGACAAGTTTAACGTCAATTTATATTGATGAAGTTCAGATTAAAAGTTCGCGGACGGGAATTTCGCCGTCTTGTTACATTAAAATTCCGAGGTAAGATGAGCAATTTTCTTCTTGATGTTACCTTTTAGGCTGGCTATATAAAAATTGCAAATATTTTAGTATCAAAGTTAAAGTGTATGTGTCGCATCTGTATGGAGGGCGAGACCCGTCGGGTTCCTTTCACACGGAATCGTAAACTATGGATGGCCAATTTATGGTTTCGATGCTGTAACCCATTCCGGTCCAGGCAGATTTACGATAGCAGTTCCTCACGAATACGAGCATCTACGCGGTCACATCTAATAAACAAGTCACGAGTTTTACTTGCTTGTACAAAGTATGTACAGGTAAATGTAATAATTTATAGCCGTGATACGATTTGAGACAACAGTTAAGTTCTGTAATTTATCATACATGTCAGGTGAATGTTAGAATATCAATATAATGTCGCAGGTCCCTTTATAATAAAATATGGATTAAAACTGGCCCTTGTAAAATACTGACCCGGGGTCCGAGGCGCTTAAGTACAATAACTTCCAAACGACTGTGGGTTGGTGATCGCTGTATGGCAAGAGTTCCTAGTCTTCTTCCATTAAGGGTAGGCAGTCTCTTCTTTAGACTGCTGATAATAATTAATAATAATCTATTTTTTATATTTTTAAATGTTTTATATATTTTTTTATTCTAATATTTAAAAATATAATTTATATGTGTGAAAAATGAAATAAAGAACATAATCTATTTGTCAAAGATGTATGTAAGGCCTAACCGTTCAGTGAATATTGAAATGTCCTAGCGAGGGTCCTTATAGTCAGCAAAGACTTTTACGAGTTGTTA
Organism: Lithophane semibrunnea; assembly: GCA_947363905.1. Classification (NCBI taxonomy): domain Eukaryota; kingdom Metazoa; phylum Arthropoda; class Insecta; order Lepidoptera; family Noctuidae; genus Lithophane; species Lithophane semibrunnea. The sequence continues at coordinate 9,626,210 of OX376192.1, read as the reverse complement.
TAATAATATTGTTTCCGTTGAGAGTAATCTCTCTAAGAACACCGCAGCTGTCGTTAAATGTGAGTACGGGACAAATGCGGCTTATGTAACCGAAACCCTACGATTAACCACAAGCTTGGTTTACCTACCTACCTACGAAATTTTGCACCTTCATCGGGTGTACGATTTCTACTTAATACACAAAATAACATATTCAACTCGCTACGGTAATAAATAAAAAATATAGCGACACCTTTACTTGATATATTACCAACATCATGCTTTAACCATTTGCTTATTGAAATACCTCAAAATGTACTTCCCACCCAACTGTATATTAATGTCAGAATTATACGCTACATATAAATTCATAATACAATCAAAGCGAAGCCCATTATGGTAATTCTTAAATAAGTCATTATCCCGTTGAGTATTGCAATTAGAAAACATAATGATAGCTATAAGCGATCATGGGGTATAACAATATATCACGCCTACGCCATCAAACTAATTGCTCTATAATGTTATTTCATTGGGTACAAACAAAATTCAATCGTAGGCACGTACTCATGTAGGTAGTGCATGTTACGGACTCAGTAACCGTTATAATATCGTATACATACATAACGTGAACGTCACGGCTGTTCTTCCCAAAGGGTTAGGCAGAGGTAGCCTGTAATAAGTACACCCCATTTTAGGGATGCAAGAAGTGTAAAAAATTATCGATATATATCGTATCGATATTTAAAAAATATATCAATATCGATTTCGTTCGATATATCGAAAAAAAAATCGAAATATCGGTGAAATTTTCAAAAAAAAATTTTACTTAACTAAAGTTCAAGTTTTATAATCATTTAAATACCAAACTAGGAAAAAATGTACTAATAATTTTTACGGCTCTGAATTCCAGCGGTTTTAGTCAGCGGCAACAACGGTATTTCTATTTTAAATATATCGTTTTTGATACATTTTCGATACTTGATATTTTATATCGATACATCGAAATAATAAATATCGCCTGAAAATATCGATTTAACGAACAAAAAATATCGATATTTCGATATATCGATATTTTTTCTGCAAGCCTACCCCATTTAGCAAGTTATGTTTAAGTTCCATGTAATAGGGGGCGAGCCTATTGTCATCAAATCAAATCAAATTTATTTTTGCATTTTGCATTTTGCGTAGAATCACTTGAAACACCATCGTAACAGTGTTTTCTGTTACGATGGTGTTTCAAGTGATTCTACCGTAAGGCATGCAAAATGTATACAATCATGGATTATCAGAATCAAGATAGACATTGAGATATTATTATATAAAGTTAGATAAAAATATTTTAAGATGTTAAAATTATTGGAATGTCCTTCATAAAGTTATATTAATCCAGATTAATTATTTATTTAATAATAATAGTAATTCTCCCGATACCGATGGGCTACTACTTTTTTTTTATATTTTTTTTTATTCTAATATTTAAAATTATAATTTGTATGTATTGAAAATGAAATAAAGAATCATAGTAATTCAATTATTTCAATGTCAACCGGGCACAAATCCAGACTCCGGTCTGGTACCTACTGAGAATTCCTAAGGGAAAAAAAATCAAGTAATAAAAACTAAAACCCAACTACGACTTAAAAGGTATAAACAAGACACCACAGACAGACAAATTAAAAATCCGGAGTCACACGTAATCTGTTCGATTTATGCCGTTATTTATTATTATATTTATGCGTAATCTGCCTTAAGACGTGTGACTCCGGATTTTTAATTTGTCTGTCTGTGGTGTCTTGTTTATACCTTTTAAGTCGTAGTTGGGTTTTAGTTTTTATTACTTGATTTTTTTTAAATTCTTTTGGGGTTATAATATATATATTTTTGAAATGTGCTCATTAAGCCCTTTCATTTGATACCCAACATGGTACGATTAAACCATTTTTTTTTTAAGTTCCTCTCTTTATGTCCTCTAGAGGGCGCCATTTTTAATGTAATGTGACTTCACATAGCCTATAACTAGCGGACAATCACGACGCTTCTAACGATACCTCATTTGTCAAATTGTGATAAGTGGTTTGGAAGATAGGAGGGAACAGATGAACATACATACATACATTACATACCGGTCAAAATCATAACCCTCCTTTTTTCTTCGCCGTAGTCGGGTAAAAACCCAATAACACTTTGCCCAGCTGGGAATCGAAACCTCATGCTTTGCAGTAGCGCTTGCGACCACTAGAATATTCGTGGCATAATTATAGTTTCTAAGTAAAGAAACCTTGAAACGGCGAAATAATGCTTCAATTATAGGTACCTAGTTAAACGGTGTCTGTCGCCTAAATGAGGCTAAAATATTGATACTTAAATTATTTAATTGATCGGTATGTGTACTATTTTCTTTATTTTGAATGGCTTGAATTTTACATTGTTATTAAGACGATTAACACATGACGCACACCGCCCGCCCAACCGCGCGGTCAAGCCGGTAGAGTAGCGGCTCGACCGCGCGGTCGGGCGGGCGGTGTGCGTGTGTATGCATGCCGTGTGTTAATCGCCTAAATCTATCGCCAATCACAGGACTGTGTATTAATAAAGGGGATCTAGGATTTTCATTTTAATTTGGAGATTGGCTAGAGAGAGTCCAATATCTTTACAACTATAATGATATACCACCCGTGCAGAAACCATGACACCTTGATCAAATTACAGTCACCTGCACGTGTGTGGACGACAGTAAATATATCTATCACTTATGGGAAAAACAGGGTTGACGTGCAAATCGTATTTTTCTACATTTCCACAATCCATACGAATTGGTGGACTGTGCTGCCAAAACTCTTCACCACTTAACTACCTATTAATATTAACCACTGACCAACTAATCTTAACCAGGGGTTAAATTTATATCTGAAGTTTAATCAAAAACATTGAACAGAGCCAGCTACTTGTTTATCGCTCAATTTATAAAAAAAACAATTGAGGAAAATGGGATATTGTGGTTTTCACTGGGGATTGGCTAGTAATGGCTAGCTAGCGATACAGCTTCGACTGTTCCGTATGTTTTATACAAGGCTTGAAGTTATGCATCTCGCCTTATTAAAAAGCTGAAACCACATCATAATGGATGAAACTTGGAAAACAAATCTAATATTATAAAGCTAAAGAGTTTGTTTGTTTGTTTGTTTGAACGCGCTAATCTCAGGAACTACTGGTTGGAATTGAAAAAATATTTTTGTGTTGGATAGTCCATTTATCGAGGAAGGCTATAGGCTATATAACATCACGCTACGACCAATAGGAGCATAAATGAAATATGTTGCAGAAACGGGAACAATTATTCCTTTTTGAGAGCTTCCGTTGCGTGCGCTGCGTAAACGGTTTACGTTACTTAAATATTATGTATGATGGAGTTGTTCCTCTTTAAAAGTTCTAAAAAAAAAGTCCGCGACAGCATATGTCTATCTTTTAAGATTGACTCACTATAACCTTTTTTATGGTAATCAAATTTGTTCGAAATTAATGCATTATTTGCGAAGGAACATAATATTAATTCTTATGATATTATGTGAAACTTAGAATAAGCTGTTATTGTATATTGTATTGTGAGGAGAATAATTTTTTTTTAATTTTTTTTTTTTTTAATTCAATTATATAGTTTAAACATCAAGGGTATTTATGTAGCAGTAAAATACTTTTTAATTCATTCGAATCGGACATTTAATTTCGAAGTTATCACGAGTATGAAAATTCAATACGCGAACCGTTCGACGCCGGCGCCGCCCCGCCGCGATGTTCCCTACTCTAGAGAAGAGAGCAGAGGATGGGAACACGGGTAGATCATGACCTGGAATAGGACATAAGATAAGTTTTAATTCCCACGGGATCGAGACCTACGCGGTTGAAACCGCGGGGCACAGCTAGTTACCTATAAAAATGAAAAATAGGCAGGTATAACTTTCAAATATTTTGAGACATGTCTTCAGTCAGAACTTCAGTAAGAATGCCGGTTGTTATCGTACTAGCATTCGGATTTTGGTAGTTATAATAATGTTGTATATCCTCTCGCTAGTTTATAACTTGTTCAAATATGGAGAATATATGTATTCAAACTGTAGTCGAAAAACAAATCTATACCTAAGTCGCCACGGCATAACGTAATCATATATCCCGATTTCTGAACTATTCGGCGCTGACAAATATTCACAAAGCCACAGTGGATAGATTAGGTTTTGTTGTACGACCGCCATCAGAAACTCTGAGGATACTGCCAGTTTGCCCGCCACAACCCCCCACTACCTACTCATGCTGGAAACCAATTTCCCACCTCATTGTTCTAAAATTGCGTCCTGCTCTATTCTACGTTCCGACGGCCAATCGATTCGCACATTGACAAACATTGAAAAATAAAATTGATATTGGAAAGGAATTGTTATCTAAAATATTGGAAAGTCTACCAATTTCTGTTTTATAACTTATAATAAACTATCGATATATTCGTCTATAAATAATCTTTTTCCAGCATTTTACGATTTCTCATTCATACAAATGATATAGCTTGATAGAAATTTAAAGAATTTTTAATGTCACCACACTGTTTTGGAAGAGATAAAACTGAGTTTAAACGATCAACAGAAATGTTAACTGCATTCTAAATAAAAATGACATACATTTTTCCTATTTTAAAATGGACGACCCAAAATAATCGTAACATATCAAAGTTTATGTGAGAACTGAAACTCTTGGAGTTATTTCTGTCGGTTTCATTACTAACAAAGTGACCTTTGCTAATTTACACGTCTATTTTAGGGGGTATATTGTGGTTAGCAATGTATGATTCAATCAAGTTAATTCAGTTTCACACCTGTCAACAAATAGTCAAATCTCGTAATCGATTTTTCAGACACTTCCTGTAATCCGATTAAGCCGAAATTTTTAGCATCCATGTAGTTTTGATGACAATTTAGTATTTGGTATCATACAGCTAATCATAAAATTTGCATATCCTGAGTAATTGATACGGTAGGTATTATAATGATGAAAATATTTAGGATTCAATTGTTAAGGCGCACCTTATCTGAAACAACGTTATCCAAATAAACCAAATACGTTTACTGATTTTATGTGGTTGAGCAGTATCTGGGCGACAGTGCAGCGAGGTACCGCGGGCCCGAAGCAGATGCCTTTGTTCTTCAACACGGATGAAAATCAATTTTACAGATCAACAACCCTGGAGCCGAGTTCGACAGGTTGACAGCCACTAGTCCGGCCTATGAATACAATTTACCGGATAACTATCTGACGGCCGGATTCAAAATATAACTCTGGGTATATTTCTTCTGGCATAATTTTTTAGAAATAACTCAAACAGGTATGACATTTTGAATTTGGAATTTATTGTTCTATAATTCTAGATTTATGTATTAGTGTATTTAGTCATTAGAATCGTGGTTTTGACTGCTAGTTATTAAATCATATTGTGTACAAAAATTGGTAAAGGAGCTCACTGCAAATAATGCCTGTACCCCTCACAGATCTGCTCACCCCGCATGTGAAAACGAGCGTAAAGATACAGATACACAGTTGATATAGCACAGCAAAGCGTAGCCACCCGCCTTATACGTAAATTAATTTTGTGCTGTGATCAGCGGAGCGTGAGCCTCACGATAATCATTCTGATCTCGGCCTCGGCTCCACACATTCGCCGAATAATGCCACTATTAATCATTAGCCACGTTATGGCTTATACAAATAATAACCGAATTAGTATCCATATCAACTGATTCAGCGCTACCCAAGTATATTTTATCTACATCGTTATAACGCAAGTTTTATCCTCCCCATTTATCTTAGCGAAGCGTTATAGACCTTGAAAGTTACATATCTACTTTTTGATAGTACATTAACATCTCCCTTACGTAGTTTCACGAAGGGAAAAGGCCAGTAGGCAGTTTGAAAGTGGCCTTCGCGGGAAATTTACTAAACCGTCAATTACGAATAGAGCGGCGCAATACTCGAACAGCTCGCTAGAGATTTACGATTGCAATCAAACGTCAAATGGCATCATTTTTCAACATCAATATCATAGGGCGATACAGTTTGTGACACATTAATTTGGCAACGGGTGCGGAGCGAGCAAAGCTCCCGCCCCTGGTGATCGCTTTTTCATAACACGCTCACACGAGTCATTCTCACAAGCTCACTCGCGATATGCACTTAATAAATTACAAAACGGTTTTCATCCAATTTTCATTTCATACGCCTGCGTTAAAGCTATTAGGACATCTGAGTGTCAAACGTGCGAATTGGTAATGATATAAAATATAATAAAAATGCGATGAGCAGTACTGATTTATTACCGTACGTTTTGATAACTTTTTGTGATAAAACAAGTGTGTCTTCATAAATTAACTATAAGAGAAACAGCCACATATTCGCCGAGAAAAATGTGAGTACTGTGAAAGGAAGTTCAGTTTAAACCGGTTAAGATTAACGATTTGGCTTATTCATTTGTCTTTGTTTGTTTTATCAAAAACAATCAAAAATAAGCTTGTGTTCCGGCGTCGGTCGGCGACGGAAGCACGGCCAACGCGCAACTCAGTGATTAACGAGCGAACCTCTCCGACTTGAAAATGAACCCTATTACTTAACTAACTTATCGTCCATCCAAGAAAAGTAAGCTCTCTAATTGCTGACCTTTACCCGCCAGAGAGAATTTAGCGCCTAATTATGAACAACAGTTATATCGCTAGGGAGATGGATGCGGTACGTCAAACATTTTGTCTGCGCACTCATTTGGGCAGGTAGACGACCTTGGATGCTTTCTATTTAAGGGGCCACCGTATGATGCTCTCAACTACAGTTTGGAGTTCGTGCAAACTTCGTTCGGTGCGCCGCCGTGTATGTGTGCGTGGTGAGATAAGAGATAAGTAGATATTATTATTTGCCATTCATTCTTATCGAGTCGTTCAATCGGCTTTTATATTTATTATTAATAATTAGGTATGTTCATTATTTGCTATATTTTTGTTGACTAATTTGGGGAATCGTTATTGAATGTATAGACTAGTAATGCGTTTTTTGGAAATTTCTTTACCATGTCAATATCTCAAGATATTAGATTACTATCTGCACCCTTCGATTTCACCCGCGTAAGTCTTGATTCCGTAAGAATATCGGGATAAAAAGTATCCTATGTCCTATTCCAAGTAATGGTCTACCCATGTGCTAAATTTCATCTAAATCCGTTCAGCCGTTATAGCGTGAAAGAGTAACAAACAAATAAATAAACAAACAACCTCACTTTCGAATAGTTTAGAATTTATAATATTACTAGCTGCCCGCTCCGGCTACGGCTTCGCACGGGTAGCACTAAGTACCTGCCTACCCTACCTACCTACCTAGCCTACCTACCACTTAGGGGTATGAAAAATAGATTACGACCGATTCTTAGACCCACCGAATATACATATAAAATTTCATAACAATCGGTCAAGCCGTTTCGGAGGAGTATGGCAACTAACACTGTGACACGAGTTTTATATATCTACTAGCTGCGCCCCGCGGTTTCACCCGCGTAAGTCTCGATCCCGTGGGAATATCGGGATAAAAACTATCCTATGTGTTAATCCAGGTTATAAACTATCTGTTTGCCTTTCATCCAAATCCATTCAGCCGTTTTTACGTGATTGGGTAACAAACACACAAACTTTCACATTTATAATATTAGTAGGATTAGTGATATTATGTATATATATATACATATCACTAATCCTACTAATATTATAAATGTTTATACTAGCATCCGCCCGCGGCGTCAACCGCGTGATAAAAAGTAACCTATGTCCTTCCCCGGGCGGCCATCTATGTCCTTGCCAAATTTTATCGTAATCCGTTCAGTGGTTTGGGCGCGAAAAGGTAACATACAGACAGACAGACAGACAGAGTTACTTTCGAGTTTATAATATTATAGTATGGATATAAGATCTACGCCTCGTAGAGAAAATCTAGTAAGTAGATAGGTACTTCATTCAAATAAGGTACCTACCTAGTACACTCGGCTACACAGCAAGCTATACATTTCCAGTTTATGCTGATCTCGCATTGTATAGGATTTCCGTACAATGCGAGGTCAGCTTATACTGGAAATGTATAGCTTGATGTGTAGCCGTGTGTACCTATGCATCGTTATCGAGAGTGGCCTTGGAAATCGACAGACGAACGGGCGGCGCTAAAGTTGACCACCCACGGCGCGTAATTATAAATTATTAGGATTAGGATATATTTATTATTATTTTCTTTATTTCATTTTTCATACTTATAATATTAGTAGGATTAGTGATATTATGTATATATATACATATCACTAATCCTACTAATATTATAAATGTTTATACTTATTATTATTGTCTTTATTTAAAGCCTGTACAAGTTTATTTATTTTCTTTAGGGTGGGTGGCCTCAACTTTAAAAAACTAAGGCTTTTCTTTGTTATTTCAGTAAGTAGGTACTTACTTATTTCTTTTACCTACTAAACTTTAAATATTGTGATTAGGAAAAACTGAATACAAGTCAAATAATAAAAGTGTACATTAGCAAAGTACCTATTAGTAAAAGACAAAACTTTTGTTTAGGTTCTTACTTCAGAGATAATGATAATCCATAATTTAAACAATATAAGTCGAATCGTGATGAAGTCGTGTAGGGTTAATTATCGACTGAACGAATTATTTACAAAAAATACAATTATCAGAATACATAATGTAGTCTCAAAGATCCACACAAAACACGCAGATTTATAGGATTTGGCTTGTTACCTTATGTTCTACCTGCGAGCCGGGTGCTTGGCACTAAAAGTGTATATAAACTTCAACGACTTTGAACTTTTCATTTTAGTTTTATCAATGTAATGTATGTATACTGTAATAGGAATTTCACAAAAAAGTTCGATCAAAAACCGTACCGAGGCCGAGGCCATAAAGCCGCACTTGTCCAAACAAATCACCCTTCCCCGGGTACGCTGGACAAACATCACTGTCAAGTATTGAGTTCTTGATATAATTATGCCGTGCGGCGGTGGCGCACTGCCGCCCGCCGCACCGTCGCCGCGCCGCTGCCGGTAGCTTGCACTTTTGCAAGCAGCCGGCGATCAAGTGGAATGGTGCGGCGCGGTCGCGGCGTGGCTGTGGTGCCGTGTCAACAGTTTAGAGGCGCGGCGGCGGCGCTGTCGTGGCGTCGTGTGGACGGGCACTGGCGGTGACGATGACGCGAGTTCCATGATTTTTGTTCACTCAAAAAGTGCTCAACGCGCCTAAAGAAGTTTTCACTTCAAAAATGTCTTTATTTTCTTAGGCTGAGTTTATAAGTAAACAATTAGTAGCTAAAGAGGTACCTATAACGTTATAATAGGTACCTATATCATTGGGTAATACTTACTGTGAGATAAGTAAGTACATCCCAAATCCCAACGTCCAGAGTTCATGTCTTCAACCAAATCAAAATCGTAAGAAATATTCCAAGTCCGTAAATAAAACAAAACTTCACTGATAAGATAACAAACACCCCGAAAGAATCCCACACAAACCCCGCGTGTAGTAGAGGCACGTTACGCTAATGTGCCTGTCGGAGCGATACAGACAGCTACCACGACCACGCACACATTGACACGCGTGAAGCGAATAGAATTCTATTGAATTTTTATGAGAAATTTGGATGTGTTCCGTAATACCAAAAATGATTAATGAAAACCTAATTTTTTTCCAATTCTTTATCGATAATTTGTAACTTGATAATATAGGCTGTGCTTCTGCTGAAACAATATTACAAATATTGTTGTTTATAATACAGAAAAAACAGTATGAAAACATGTCATTTACGCTGTAAAAATGTTCGAAATTCAATTCGCTATAACTTTACTTTAGGTAGGTTTTTGAAAAAAAAAAGGATTTAGAAGCCTATATAAATACTGTCTCAATCCGAATAACAACACAATATGGTGGAAATATTCTCAAATTGCAAATGATTTTGGTATTACGTTTGTATGGAGAATTCATCGGTCACCGTGTTCTTAATTTTCGGGTAAAGAGCTATAAACCAGGTTCACAGAGCAGTTTAGAAAGTTCATAATTGGAGCTTATTACGTACCGTACGCTCTTATGGTTATGACGTTAGCACCTTGCGGCAGGAATGAACCTATACAACAAGGAATTCGACATAGAGAAAAAAAACCCTTAAAGTAAGTCAAATACGACGCTATTTTCATAATAGACATGATAATAAACACAGATATTCGTGTATACATGACCCACTTTGTATAATTATTAAGTTCGCAGATATTCGCGTAGAAACATGGGCGGCCCAGCAGGGGCCGACACAGATAATATCAGTCAATGCTTGCACGTGATTCATTACACCTGCATGACCGTAGCCACTTCATAAAATAACTTTCAATGTATTTATTTGAGTATGAAAGCGCCGAGCTTCGGAAACACAATACCTTTATTGCGCAAGATAAATCTTTGTTACAATCGGATTTGTTTAATATGAATATCGAATGAACAGCGTGGGTGAGTCAGCGCCCAGTGAAACAGCAGTATTACTGCACTCAGCAGACTGGAGTTCCAACAAGCGATTACACACCACAATTTTGTTGTCAGCCACAAAACAAAAGTTTCATTGTGAAACTTAATTGAGTGGGTCAAAGCAAAAATACGTAAGTGTACGTGTGTCAAGAAGACAAAAGCAACCAGGTACCTTGTTTGGAATTGAACAATGAAGCGACGATCCTTGCTAAACATATATTATCAGATTGTTCACATGTATATAGATACGTACACTTTCTTCTATTTTCATTCAACTTTGTGTAGGCACAGTTACTTGAATGTCTTTCATGTACCTAATTTATTTTAACAGGCTTTAATAAAAGTCTTTCGTAAAATATGGAACATTTAGGTGAATGCCGCCTTATTGTTAAGTAGGCTTTTAAATTCCAGACCAGTTTAGGTCGTTCCAGATGAATACACAATTCACTATACAGTTTCTGTTCCTTTTATGTGGAGCAAAAACGGCAAAAATATTATTCCTGGTTCGGACAATGTAATAAAAAGTGAGGTGCGGTTCAAATAAAAGCAAATGTTATTTCGCGATGCACAGGTCGAGTGGATCGCGGGCCGGCCGATGCACCGCTCTTGGCTCCTTACCAAAATGTATCAAAGCTAGATTTATGTGGGGCTGCGACGAAGGCTGCGATGGTATCGGCGGGCCGCTGTGACCACGCTGCGCTCCCGCGGCGTGCCCGCTATACCTACGTATCATGCCACTACCTAGCTGCGCCGCAAACGGCTCTTACACAATACTCACTGAATATTCCAAAAGCCTGATGGTTCGGGAATATTTTGCGCAAGTTTTTGTAGTGTTGTGTTTGATATCATGCTTTATTGTTTCCACAGCTTCTCTATTTTACTTTTAAAGGCTCAATGTTTATCGTGGAATGATGCAGTACGTTTCGAACTCAGTTTTAACTTACGTACCTACATCTTTCTCCATTATATTGCTTTAGCGGTTTTAAGGGCAACCGCCTGTCATTAAACCAACCTTCAATTAACCGGTACACTGTGAGTAATAAAATATTCCTTACTGCATTCAACTCCCTTTAATAATCTTAAAAATCTTTACATCTCTCTTTGGATTAATAAACTTCTTAGCTGCTTATAAAAACTTCATAAAGGCGGGTAATATAACTGGTGCTATCTGGTTTTATTGGCTCAGTAATCAAGGCTTGACATTCCAAAGAGCGTTAATAATCCATTTCTAACAACATAAAACGTGAACTGTAGTAAGGGGCAAGTTAAAAATATATCAAAGTATAATTTTATTTAATACAGAATAACGTATTGTTACTATTATGTCGGAGCGAGGATTCATAAATTTCAAATATGAACGTCTTCACGCTCCCATGATCGAGAAAATAAATGGATGCACAATTTTTCGTGTTTCGTTGGGGCGTTAAATTATGCGTTTATCATTTAGGGATGTTTACAGTGCGGGGCGGCCGCGGGATCAAATTGAAACGACTGGAGCCGTGCCAGCCCGCCAGCCCGACACTACACACGCGCCTTTAGTTCTAGCGTAGGTAAGTACGTAGGAATCTAGTATGTATAGGCTAAATGTGACGCATGTTTTTCAGTTTAATTATTTTATTTGTCGCTATCAAAGAGTTTTTTTGTAATATTTGGAAAATGCATTTTCTTGTGAGAAATAATTGTATAGTTGATTCTTAAAGACGATAAACTGCATGAGTATAAAAACTAGTTGATCCTTCAACAAGGCGTGAGAACAAGATAACAAACGAACATCATCAAAGATAACTAGCGGTTGCAGACACGTGATAAAGCTATTAATAACCATAAAACGAACCAGACAATTGATACTAATTATATAACTATTCAGTTCGGAATTCCAGACAATTCATCCTCAATAGACATGTGACACAGACACAACATTATACTTAATGGCACCGCTAAGTACTTTCATTTGAACCGCATATCATAACCCTCTTCATTGGTTAATGTCAGGCATTTTTACTCGTCCCTTTTTTTTTGAAAGGGGAACCGAACTCAGCTTTAATTGGTGAAAGTAGAATAACTAAAATCTCAGTATCTTTAGTTGCTAATTGGAGTTCTTGAACAGAATCCCTCGTATCAACTATAGTAACAAGATATTGTCAAGCTGCAAGCGTCTCTATCATTTCCTTCAGATTGCCCCTATCGTACCGCGAACAAGCAACGAGACCCGATGCGGAATGGCACATTGATACATACTTATATACACAAACCAGTTCTCAGAATAAAGGATGGCGCAACAGAAATAACTCGGTGACCGTTCCTCGAACTTGTGTTGTCACATCCACTTACAGAGAAAAAAACGCAATGAACTACCATCCATTACAATATTTTAGCTTACATCGAAACACAAGTACAGTGGATATTAGAGGGGTTCCTGTTGTGTTCAAAGGAATGTATCGGGCACGCGTCTATGATTCATATCGATATTTCATCACGGTCCAATAAAACACTCGATACTGCATTTGCAGCGCGCGCGCGGCACCCGTTCTGCTTGGCTCACTTATTTGACTTTATTTGTGGCGTTTGTTTCTCGCGGCGCACCCGCGTGCCCGCTCCGTGCCCGCTCGTTGGAGCCCGTCCAACAGTTTTACACAATCATTCCACTCAACTAAGCGTTCCCATAAACACAACCCGGCGGGTATGAATTGCATAAAAAATTGGAAATAATTGCCAATTTATTGTTCGTGTTGCTTTTACGCATATCGAAATTTAATTTATTTGGCTGAAATGTTAAATTATGCGCGTAGTGCGTAGTGTGCGTGCACGCAGCGCGAATACAGAATGCGTGCGTCGCGCGGCGGAACCGATGTCTATATTTGTGGCGCGGAAACTCAACCATTTCATTTTCATCCGCCGCCGACACTGCGGGAATTTGTAACATCACTTATTTAATTGTGAGATAAATAAGTTAAACGCCTATCCATTTGTTTTATTCATTGCAATCATATGTATTATCTAGATCTTTTGAAGTCTATGGGCCTTACCACAAAAACTTAGACACTTGTTCAACGCGTGTTTAATGTCAGCTTATGTCAAACTCCATACAGAAATGTCATGTTTAAAAGTTGTTTAGGCTAAACAACTGATAAACACGGTTTTGTGGTAATAAGGTATGTTTTTAATGTAGAGAGGTTATCGTTTAGATGAAATCCAAATATTCCTGTTTTATCGGGGTCACCCAAGCTGTTAAATTATAATTTTTGTAACTAGCAAACCATTGTTCAGCCAAAGCCACAGTATAACATCAATTTTAGTAACCTACAACAAACTAACAACGACTTTCAATTATTATTCAAAAAGAATGATGAGACTTTGTGTACACAATATTTATTGGCGTTAGACTGTAAATAATGAGGTGTAGAGTATCGGATAAAAACAAATTGGTAAAATATAGACTGTGATACCGCGTTTCTGTTTGTAGGAAAATGTCAATTTATCACTAGTTCCAAACGATAAAGAAATATGGGAAGACCCTGCTAAGAAACACGTTTAAACAAATGGTCCCGTCATCGCCTATCTTCTATTACTGACTACATAAGCCTCGTCTTAGTAGCTTCATACCCCTCGGTTACTCGGTTGTTCGTCTATTTAGTCTCGCTTTATCAAGCGTCGGAACATACACGCTCATACTTAACTTGAACAAGTACCTCGGGAATGCGCGATAAGTATCGCTACCTGATATGAGGTACAGGCGCGAAGGCGACGTGAACCTATCCAGAGCGCCAGAGAATAAGAACAAAATAATATCGCGCTTTCTTTCTCTCACAAATATACATACAATGAAAGCATAAAAGACATTTATTTTTATTTTGTTTTTCTTGGATACAGACTTCTACATTCTACGCCCATATTTTTTTCTAAATCAGGTTCCAAAATATTTTAATATCAAGTAGTAAAAGATCCTACATTTCACCACTTACAAGCCCATCAACCATCGAACAACTGAAGTGTAGCAACCAAACCATAACGCGAAGATAAGCAACCTCAACTTACCACAAAACACGAACACTACTTACATGTAAAGCGATTTAGATAAGTCCCGACTCAGCCATTGAGAATGTTAGTATTGACAGTAACAGATAGTGTCTATTGAATATCTGAGTAATAAAAGCGTTCCTGTTGGTGCGGTGTCGGGTCCGGGTTGTGTGGAGGTGTCGACGTCGACCGACGCTCTCGGAGTCAGTACTGTCTCTCAAATACCGGTAAAGTGTCATGTTACCAGCCTTATCGCTAAGACAGCGGACCAATATTTGAATACCACACTCAATACTCAACTCACCCGTCCTTGTAAATAAACGCTATCGCTTCCATTAGGGTCAATAATAAAGTGAAAGTAAATACATTCGGATTGTAATTTGTAACGTTGATAAACATCTTTGTGACAATGTAAGAGAATCGATATGGTTTTTATTTCGGTATGTTGATACCTAATTACGAGCGGTTTTATAGCACGTAGGAGTTTTAGATTAACTTGATCTATTATTGTAACATCATAATATTTTTATGGAAATAATTAATAGTTGCGTTAAAAGAGATTAGGTGTTTAAAGTTACACCAAAATAGATCGTGGGTAGTTGTTATCTGCGGAACTAACACTATGGGCTAACAGTACGTAGCATGATCTTAGTGTGCCTTCGCATTGGGCTGTGGTCATTATTTTAGCACCGCGTAAACGCCATGACTCAGTCTATGATACATAATAGCACAAAACGTTCAATTCAGTCAGTTAACGGAAAGCTCCACAGTTGGTCACCCCTTAGATTTTATTTCTCATCTTATATCATCATCGATTCGTCCTTCAGTAAGTCATAAAGTCAGATATCTTTTATAAAAGTTTAGTGAAATTCGCCCTTAGTAGTTTAGGGGCATGAGGAACAGGGTGTACAGTTCACTCATCCACCATAGAAAAGGGAGGATCCTCCTACCAGACGGGTGTTGTGTCTGGCGGGCAACTGCCCAATGATTGATATTGGATTCTTGTATATATGTCCACTGCACGGTAAACTTTAATTGCGCGATGCAGGATTTTTGTGTGACGTCAGGTCTTTGATGCGTAGTTCGCATGTGGCGATGTAGATACCGCCACAGTAGCAACAAAACCAACTGTAGTGTTTCGAAATTATTAGCGTTCACAAGGCGTCTACGATACGTCTACGGTGCGCTACGCTGTGGCTACGAAACGCTACGCCGCGCCTACGGTGTGCTACGCAGCGCCTACGATGTGTCTATGCTGCTTTTACGATACGTCTACGCAGCGCCGATGTTGCGTCTACGAACCACCCAGTGCGACGAAAGTCTCATGAATCAACAATCTTGTGACAATCCATTACAAAAACAGGCGGATTATAGAAAGAATTGTTATATAAATAGTCAGCGTTCAGCTGGACACTTCCACGGAAAGGAACCTTAACATAGGTGTCGACTTAATATCTATCTTTGGCTGGGTATTACATAGCGCTAAAAGCTTATACATAATTCCATTAGATATGGTACTAAAACCGGCTTTAACGTCTAAATAAAGCATAAAATTGATATTGTCACTCTATCGGCCCCAAGATAGCAATCTGTCCGTCCGTCAAGTTTTACGCCTCGCGCGGGAAACGCCACCTGCCCGCCGCCTCCATACAATTTAGATGAGTTCTAAAACTTTAAATACAACGTATAATCGCATAAAGGCTCTTACATACTGGGGCGATTCGTCGCGCGACGCGAATTTTAACAAAACAATTTCTGAGAAAACTAAACGGCGAACAATGCGGCGGCGTCGCGTCGCGCGACGAATCGCCCCAGTATGTAAGAGCCTTAACTCCGATGTGATGGCATTGGCACTATATTTAAACAACCATAATAGAAGAGTTGGCTGCTTTATAGTGTCCATTAAATATTAGATATGCAAGTTTCGTTTCTAGTGTAGTCTTATTGGATATAACAGGTATTGTTTGTTAGAGTACACTTACTTTACTTTATAAATAAATATAAGCTCAATATGTCGCGCTCGGAATCATTTACGTCGATGCTGTTTTATGACAGATTGTCAATTCTGTCATATATTGCTTCCGGGATCGGCAGTTGGCAAAAACGCGTGACGTTGACCACTTTTTTAGCTCGACTCAGAAAAAATTTCAGCCACATGATAGATAGATATTTAACACCACACTCCACTTGGCAAAAAATGATAAATGTGTAACTTGGCATTAAATATGACATCAAAATACAATCATCAGTAGTTCTCGAGATTACCTTTTAGGAAAGCTACTTGACCTAATGACGACCTAAATCTCTAAATCTAAAGCTCGTTTCTGTCTGAGGCTATTCATACACCTACATCAGGTGTATATGAAAAGGATTTGATAAATAAGTTTTCATATTCAAAGCCATTTCTACTCGCTTTCTACTAAATACTACTTCTACTGCAATTTACACGGACATAGTAATCTTCCCTTTTAAATGCACAAAAGCGAACGGGACCAGAATGTACTCTTATTTTATACGGGTGGCCATAAATCCTAAAAAGCTATAGATTATCCATACAGGCAGAGTGCACCTGTTCTCAGTGCACTTTATATACGAAGCTATGTGGCAGATTAGGAAAAATACTATTAAAAGAATAGTGATAGAGTGTCCTTTGTATTCTGATTTGGAAAATAAAAACAAATATTTATAACGTGACATAAACCCGAGCCAGTTCAAGCAAATATGGAAATGTTAACTTTAAGCTTAGGAAGTTGATTGCCTTCTAGTAAACATCGTTATTTAAATACAGCTTCAGTACCGCTTAGCAACAAACTCAAAACCCGATATCTTGTATATACATTTCCGTTCCTGATTTATTCATCTAGTAACTCGTGGACAATGGTGTGGGTTATATGTTTACCTATTTGTGTTACGACTCATAATTTTTAACCTTAACATGTAACTGTTTTTTTGTCCCTAATAAATAAAAAAATAAAAAATCTAACTTACAAATAAAAAGAAAACCTCTACAAATAAATCCAATGAATACTAATTTCAAATTAGACTGGTATACCTACGATACACATACCTTGAACAGCGCAGTTAAAGCAACGTCAGTCAATCTGAGACAGGTCTGTCAGTTCGATTTACACAAGCCCGGCTTGCTAGCGACGCTACACGCCCAATAAACCTCGTTTAACACTGCAAGGAAATCCCTACACGACTCCGTACGATATTGGCAAGACTTTACTTGGAACATTTCAGATATACGATAGTATAAAGATAACAAAGCTATAATGTACACTACTATACGACTTTCACGAACGGTTTTTAAATGTCCTGTTTATTCTAACGTATTTCTAGCTTTAAACCTGAAGTATTTCTAGAAACTGTGAGGTATTTTCGGAAAATTGTTTTAAAAAATCGTTGTAAAATATTTGATTACAAATATGTCACCGATAGTGTCGAAAAAATATATATGAGAAGTTAAATTCGAAAAGCTTTCATAATAAATTATCGTGCTTAGAAAGTATAAGCTCCTTCAGGAACTAGTGATGGGACTAATCAATAACTCAACATAATAAACTAACAAGTCGCTGAATAAGCATCAATAAAAAATCGGAAAAGTAAGGAATCCCGAAAGGAAAATGTTACAGAAAAACATGCAGAGTAGAATTAATTCCAAACTAATGCTGTGTGCAACAGCTGGTTGAAAGGTAAATAGATTTTCGCATAGCTGCATAGAATAGAAATCTTATTGAAAAAAACTCGCAAACCTATCTATCTTTTTAAAATAGAACAAGTTTTAAAGTGGACTGCGATTAATATCGCCTTTTCGTAGAACTCGTTAAATCCTAGGTAAAACCGTGTTGTCTAGATAACTTAATTAGAGTGATTATAACGCCCGGCGGCGACGTGATCATTACAGGTTTGCTGGAAAGCGGCAGGTTTTCAATTCAACGCAATTGTCGGCGTTTTTAAGAGGAAATTGTGGAACTGGGTTAGTAGCCTAGATTCTGGTGCTTATTACTTACTTAAGTCATCAGCGTAGATTTTATTGAACGTAAGTATTACTCGTGTAATTTGTTTATTAGGAAGGTATCATCGGAAAATGCTTAAATTGGAAAATGAAAAACTCTCTTTTCATACATGTTTATTTTTCTATTCTTTAAATTAATGAATAATTTAAATTTAAACCGCTTTATTAAGTACGCAAGATAAAAAAAAATCACGCAATCCTTCGGACCCAAACAAATAGTGGATTATTTATTTATTTAAACTTTTCGCACAAAAAAAAGGTACAAAGGCGGACTTAATGCCATAGGCATTCTCTACCAGATAAAATTACCTATATAAAAATAATAAGCGGTGTTTATAAAAATAAACTCAAATAATAAACCTGCTATTGACAGATGCTTTGTATTCAGGCGCATTCTGGGCACCGCAAACACTTGACGAGTTCAAAGCTAAACCTTCACACTTCCGGAATATATTAATCCCTATTTTTAGTTGAAGTACTTGTTCGTCCGTTTTACGATAACAAAACCAACAACTTCTGTTTATGACACAAAACAATCGCAAATATTTCGTTATACAGTTTTGTTGGGAAGTATAAAGGGATTTATATAGACGCAAGGTACTGTAAAGTAAATGATGAAAAGAAAAGTAAAATATCTGCAGTGACTGCAATTTCCTGTTAGACGATGTAAAGTTTTTGAGTATCCTATTTTAACATCATAATATCACGACTGTTCTCCCGAAGGGTTGGGCTGAGTAGTACCTATCCTATAGTACACCCACATTGCGCCAGTTATGTTTAAGTCCCATGTAATAGCGGGTGAGCCTATTGCCATCAAGTGGGCACAAATCTAGACTCCGAACTGTTACTGCGAAAATCCAGACGAAAAAACCCAATAACATTGCCCGACCGGGGAATGGAACTCAGAACGTTACGCTCAGCTGTCGCGCTTGCGACCACTAGACCAACGAGGCAGTCCTATTATTTATTTATTTATTTTAATACTTTAAGCACGCAAATGTACAAAGCCGGACTTAGCCATAGGTATTTTCTACCAGTCAACTTTTGGGCGATGCAGAGTCAAACAGTGGTGTTATTTCATGTTTTATTAATTCAGAATATGACAGCAGGTTACTAGAGTACCTAATATAGCTACGGTAGTATAACCTACACCGGTCTTGGCACACTGAAGCTGAAAAGCTTTTACGTTTGAGACAGAAACGATCAAGTTATTCAGAAATCAGCATTATTAGAGAAAGAATTTCCTCCAACACTTCAATCGCTTTTAGGAGGTTATGTAACCTCTACATTAAACTCACGTCTCTTACAACACAAACTGTCTGTCAGCAAGCAAACCGTGAGAACAAAACATCCAAATACGCTCCAAGCAGCGAGCATGATCCGCTATCCAAAGATAATTCGGTAAGCGATACCTGTGGGTGTTTCCAAGCGGTATAGCGGTACAGCGGTACGGCCGAATGCGGGCTAGTATATAGGTTTATATTAAATAGCGATAACATCGCTCGCTGTCAGAACGATTGCTGGGCTCTCGGCGATGAGACCACACGCCAGGCGAGGGCGACCGACTAACGCGAACATTTATTGTTGTTGCCGCGCTCTGTTTAGCTAAAATCGCCCTTTGAACGACGTGTAATGCTGCGTAAAGTAATTGTGGGTTACAAGTACCTGTTTATGCTTCTAAATAAAAGTAAAGGGGCGAAAGTTTGCTGTAGGGAAAACAACAAAAATGCTAACCAGCTTTCAGTTTTCAGAGTCATAACACGAAATACGGAAGTTTCACCTGAAATTAGATGATTATCAAGCTACAGAATTTTTTATCGATCCGACCCTACATAGAGTCAGTCATTATAATAGGAGGCAAAGTCATGTTAGTCGATCGATCGAAATTTGAAACTACTTAGTTTTTCAAAACATCATTACAAGTAGTTAGAGCACACATTATTACTCAGCTTAGCTCGCTAACCAGGAACAAGGGAAAATTGTTCCACAAAATTGTTCAACACTACTTTACCGTTAAAATTCTAGCACCAGGTACTCTAAGCATGCGCTCCACGCTTAACTTTCCCGATAAACGATAAATTAAGTTAGGTGTCAGTGCGCACTACATTTTACTTCTAACAAATTTCGCTACACTATCTTCATCGCTAACCACTACATAATAATCTTCGTAACATGTAAATTAAGCCATAAATAAAAGAAAAAAAAGGCGAGTTCAGACATGCGTGCCTAGCCTAATAGTTACGACCATTAAGATACATTCTATTGGAATGATGTAGCACGTTATAATAAAAACTGTTGGGCATAGCTTGTGCTTCGATTATGTTGGCTCGTTTATTACTTAATTTAGCCAAGAGTAGGGCTGCCAACTGTTAAGTGGTGAGCCAAATTAAAAAGGTCACGATGCTGGTATTTTCCGGCTTTTCAAAACTCTTTACAATGTTTTTATGATTAACTTGCATGCTTTTACGTGGCATCAAACCTTTCCTTTGATTTTTTTTTTCTTTATTGTCCTAACTGAATAAATAATAACAAAGGCTTCAATGTTAATGATAAAACAGAAGCACTTCTCCATTAACATCTTGAACAAAAACCCATAGAGACATTAGTGAACAGTGAGCAGCCCTAGTCAAAAGGAGCGCGAGTCGATTACCTGCGCGGGCGCACGCAGGACCGGTTCGCATGATCCTCCGCCCCTCACCTTCGCACCGCGGCCCCTGGCACCCATCTTGCATATTTTTTGCTCCACAATCCACATAAAGGGGCCCCTTCGTTTACTGTAGTTAGAGAAGTAAGCCCCTTACAATAAGATACAACACATATTACAATACCTGCCCTTTGTACAGATAAATGCTTAAAGACTTTGAGCCGCATTGCGATTCGTAAGACCTTATTTGCTTTATAATCTCGTTTCTTGTACTGAAACTTTAATCACGTTGTTAATCTACGGTCCGTTAACTCAAACATTAAATAAAATTATTAAGTCCAAATGTAATTAACATTTCGTTTAAAAATATGCATGTATTTAACCAACAAACAACTTCGGATTATTATGTTAATCGCTTGAACGGATTATAATTGGAAAATTATCTGAATCATTCTCAATGAATACGAGTTTATTGCCAATTAACACTGTGAAGTTAAATGTTTAATAATAAACAGCTATTCAAATTATTCTCAACGTGATTACATTTTTTGCTGCATTATTTTTTATACCAAGTTAACTAGTAGTTAGATATCTAGTCTCTTCTACCTGGCTGATATTTTTTTCTTTTCTTAATTCTTTGTCCGTTGAGGTGTATATTCTTTAATTATCTCCAACGATATAAATAGGAGGTAGTTAAGATAAATATCTTAGTGGCCAGTCCCAAAGTCCGTTCCAAAAATTTGAAAATACATTGTATGTAACGGTTTTCGGACCAATTTCATTGATGCCTTTGCTTTTGCTACTCAAATTCTTTGAGAAATTGTACAATCCGTTGATAGCTCTTTGTTATTTCAGAGAGATTCATCTTTTGTGGTAATAAAAAACATATTTCTAAGGTAGAAAAATAGACGAAATACTATTGAGATGAGATCAAGCTTTTTAATATAGTACGTTCTTTACGTTGACGCGTCACCGAGGAATGCTTGCTTCATGCTAATGACACCAATAAGTCCTTCTCTCAATGTCCGAAAAGAATTCGGAAACGACTTTGCCCGCATACAATTAAATATTTACTGATCATGAAAGCCCACAAATATGTTGAATTAAACCTATTATTACTTTGTGTATTTGAATTGACATATAAGCTATTTATTGATTTAACTGAAATGACTGACACAGTTCCAGTGTTGAAACTAGATCAGCTATTATGTTTTATTACAATAACTTTAGTTAAATTCAGAGTTGAAAACTAAAGTAGGTAGGTTGATAGGCTCTCGATTAAGGACACTTCCAAGAATTAACGGATTCAAAAAGTAATGAAAAAGGTGAGAAAAGGTGTGATAAATACCGCAATAACTAACCAAAGAATCATCTTCTATATGAAATTTTGATAAGGAAATACACTGCTATGTCCCGTCTAAGACAATTTGACTAAATTCCTCATTTTATTCTTATTTATTCCAAGAATTTCGATAGATAAAAACTGATATAAAAAGAATTCCAGCTGGATTTCCTTGGAATAGGTTTGCTTACAGTTTTTCGTATCTTTTTATTCATTTATGGTATTTTTACGAGTGTCGGAGAGGGTAAATATTCTATTTGAGTGTTCGTGTGTGTGTCGCGCCGAGCGGGCCCACGGCGCATCGGCAGCGCATAAACATAAGTTTGCGTGCGACTGTATCGTACAGAACACGGTACAACTTTAATGTTTCCGGCTCGCATTTACTGATGAGCTTATTAACGATTATCTCTTCAATTCATATGCGACATAAATTGTGGACTGCCGGCTAGTTGTTTATTTTATACTGTTATTGGGATTATATCAAATGTCTTCTTTCTAGCGGGATATTGACCCAGGTCCGTTAGCGAATAAAACGTATAATTTGTATAATATGTCCAGAGTTCACAAAAAGTTCACATTAATTAATTTTCCCTAATAAACACTATGTTAAATTCTTATATAACTTTATCCTGCATAATAAGTGACTCAAATACGTAATAATTACAACAGTTATTTACAGAACCAAACAGCATAGGTAAATATTTGAAGTTGTAATGATGCCGCAGATATCTCTCCGTCCTACATAATGCTGTGACTAATAGACTCGGCCGATGAACTGCTTTGTGTCTAACTTACCTGTACAAAAACTATTTCGACTGTTTGCTACGAAAAGTTGGAGTTGATGACTCACCTCTGTGGTGCCTCACGCGGTGATGCGACACGGGCCGGCAGCACGGCTGCTCCTGGTACGCCGTCCAGGAGTCCGCCAGCACACACGCCAGCACCGCACAGAGCACCCCAGCTGTGCATTGTCCACCAGCACCCATGGTCCACGCAGCAGGCCACATCCAACCCGCACACACTGCTACACCTTACTCTCCCACTCCAACATTATCCCTCGCATCAGTCCATACAATGCACCTACGACTATTGTAATCCTCAAGTCAACTAACGATTCCGGAAAACTTTAACAATGTTTATCTGTTTACATTACGTGCACCTAAACCGAAATCGGAGAGATTATGCTTCCGTTCAGATCATTCGAGTTGAACGGACTTCTGTGATTAATCACCGCAGTCGTGCCGCGAGCCTGTTATCTCATATCGAGTTATGATCTGTTCGTGAGGGTTTACTTCGTTCGGTTCGCTTGATTTATTAGTTGGTAAAGAAGTACGCCACGATCGTGGTAACGCAGCGTCGTCGGCGGGCGACAGACGTGACGTGCGCCACCGGCATCGCAGCGACGAGAACTGAAAATGTTTCGCGCGGCGACACGGGCGACCGGCCCGGCGGGAACCGGCACGCGAGACAACAGCCGAGCCGAGGCTTGCCGCTGACTCTGCCGGCGCCGGCTTCCACTAAGAGCGACAAGGACGGCACTACCACGGAACAGCCAGACCCGCGAAAGCTCCAAACGAATGAAAAAGCCTGCTCCACTCGTTTAAGGAAAAGTTGTAAGTTAAAAAGTTTTGATAATTTCGCCGATCCGGAGCCGCTTGAATTCTTGCGGGGGAGATCTGACTGCGCATTGACCCTCGGTGTCGTTACGAACATATTCTTACGGAGGGATGACCCCTTATATAAATTTACCTAATTTATGTTTTTGTTAGGATACGCACGAAGAACTTTTATGTCTGTAGGCACGCGAAAGGAAGTCGGCAGTTTATTTTTTGTATGTTTATTAATAAGTAGCCTAGTGGAGCTTATGAGTCACGACGTCGCGTGGCATAAATAATAGAGAACTGTAAACAAGTCATCACGAAATCTTCAGAGATTCGAAACTCGCATAATTTATATAATTAGCCAGTTATTTATGTTCAACTCAAGATAAAGTTTTACACCTAACCTAATAGATCGTTCAAATTAATTATTCACTATAAAACCATTCGAACGAAACCATAATACGTTGTAAATCACGAATATTAAGGAGAGAAGATAAACAATATAATTAAAGATCAGAATATGTGAAACTGTGTACGAAGATCAGTGCTGAAATAGCACAACATATAAACTTAAAATACCATAAATTCAAGCGAAGACTTAGTAATAAGTTTTCAGACAACAATAATAAATAACTATTTATCGAGTTTAACTCTGAGCTGACCGTGATTAAGGGTAGTAGGGTTAGCTTTATCAATTACTCAGGCTCTCTGCGGAGGCTGTGAGCCCTCCGCTCGTCTGAGAGTGCTGCCCGACTCGCCTTTAATTAATCTTAAATAACTTAATTATACCAGAAACCCTTTAACATAACTCGATTAATATTTTATTAGTCTCACCAAACAACTGCACCCACCGACCGCGCATTATTTACAACTTATACCTCACAAAGCACAGTCGCCCGCCAATATAAAAGTAACTTATGCAAAAGTAAGAACATTTGGGATTCAGCGGGTACATTCATAAGATGAACGGAGATATCTTAAACGTCGCGGCCCCATTTTCATCAGTTCTTCAAGTTTTTCAATAAAAACTTTCGAAGGCGTCCGATTTACATACGGTATGGATTCATTTATTTTCCAAAAAGATTTTTCGCGTTAAAGTGAAGAAGGTTTTCGGTATCCATTAGAGGAGAAAGGTCGCACTCGAGTCGCTCCCACCAAGTGCCCCACACCGGCCCATCGGCCACTCCAATTACAATATTTTAAATGCCATTTTTGTTAAAACCTTCAGCTCCCTCCTCAACGCCCTCTTTCCTGAATCAATAGTTCCAATTTTATAAATTACGTTGTCGCCTACCTGACACAAATTGGTATACTAAAATCTCGCAATTACGATTGTTATTGGCTTACATTCATAGTGATTAACTGTCTGTTATTTTTTTAAAGAACCTAGTATCTCGACAGCGGTTTAATTTTTATTTAAACTTGGTGAATAAATTGTAGTTATTTTTTTCTATTTATCAAAACCTTGGTAAGATTTTTTCTTTCATTCATATATTGAGAACCTAAAAGAAGGTTGATCCTACCATTTTCGAATAAGACCAAATGATTTGGGTATAATTGTCATCCAGACACGGAATCAAAAATGTAAATTGCAATATAAAAAAGGCAGCCCCCTTTTTTTGAACCTGAAAATCTGATCCACGGTCTCATTCCATCGCCCGCTTTCGAAAGAAGTAGCAAAATGCATGAATTTGTTGCTGCATAATGACTATCGGTAACTGAGAATACGTGAGTAGTTACCGCGACAATGGTTCACAAGTCACAAACAAACTCTTTGTAATTCACGGTCAGTAAGAAGCGAAGCAACACAAACACAAAATCCAATACTTTGACTTCGATGAAGTAAGTACAATCAGAAAGATATTCGTCACACAAGAACCTTAACTCCTAACAAGTCTTCAAAAACCCATTTCCATACAAAAATAATAGTTTTGTATGCTAAACTGCTACCATAAATAGAAACTATCGACAGTTTGTACTGGCTTACAAGTCGTTGTCCTTACGCGTTCGTTATTTTGTTACGTCTACGTACAACATAATACGAACATGAAGCAAAGTAACACGCGTAAATCGTAAAACGGGCTGTATAAACTGTGTATAAAGTTGTACTGCGAGTTTAATACATTCAATTTGTTTTCAGCGGCGGTTTGAACGCCAATACCGACATAATTGTGCAACCATAAACAATGGAACAATGATCACTGCTGCCGGTTGCATACGCTCCTGTTAGATATACGATGTTGTTAAATAGCGCACATTATCCACTACTGTATGCACTAGTTCAGCTTTATCTGAGAGTAAAGGTTAGTCTGTACTACAAAATACTGATATTCATTCTGTAGTGGTGTGAAAAGTTCTATGTACGGACTCAGCTAACGTTATGAAGGGAATCGGCTAGGGCTGACTAGAGCTCCAGCTCAATAGATCATAAACGTACTTTCCATGGTGAAAGTATGCACATTATCTTTTGACATATATTATCTTGCCACAAAAAGCCGGAAAAAAGCCAAGTTGGCAGTTTTTCCTGATAGCCAACATTTGTCTTAAGAGACGTGACTATTTATTGTGTAGAGATCAATCATTCACAAACTGCAAACGGTCTCATCACGAGGCAGATGTGAGGAGGCGTGCCTTCGGTTCTGGACGAGCCAGCAAGGATCGAGGGGAGTCGGGGGGCGGGACATAATTGATGAAGTCGACGCAAGACCTCGCCGCGGTTAATCTCCACCCAGCCACCTTCGACACGACAAACTTTATCTACTCCCAAGGCGACGCAGAGGTCATCATTATTTTTTTTCTCGGAATGAGAAAAAGTATTTACAGTTTTTTTTAGGTACCATTCAGCCACCAATTTCCTTCTGTAGGCAAACCTGTACCACGCGTAGACAAAAAAAGAACATTAAGCTGTATATAGGTAGGTACTACACCTATCCAAAAACCTCGGTAGTAAGTTTTGCAGTAAAAGTAAACGTAGCTGTATCTAATTTGATTACCTATTGAGTCGCAGTACCATTACCGTAACCAAGAGGACGAAGAGGACAAAGACCGCCATGTATCTGCTGAGAATGGAAGAATCGTAAAGTGGGCATTCATTAAGTACTTCAGAAGCTCATTACTGCACCGAACGTTCGCTATTCAGTCGCATACGCTAAACAATCGCGCCGACAATCCGTCATCATTTAACGGTCTATTGTGTGCTTGTATTCCCAATTATAATTAAAATCATTTTTGCACCACAATGCCAATTAAAACGCTATTGAAAAACTAGGTACCATGACCATATATACAAAACAAAGGCATGCTTAGGTGCTCATTTTCTAAATTATGTGTGCTTTCATATAAGATAATTAAAACAAATGAGATTGGGTAACAAAGGCTCAGCGTTGGCCCGCCTGCATAAGAATAAAAGATAATTTTTAGAATAACGCTATAGAGGTGCGTCAGAGTTGCAGTTAACGATATTTACATGACTAATGGGCAACAATTTTACATAAAAGTGCAAAAGCGAGTGAACTTAGGCACACCACACCAGTGAAGTGGTCCAATTTGCATGTTTTATGCAAGCGGCGAGTGATGCCGCCGCGGACACTGCACGCGCATACAGGCTCTTTGAAATTTTTATATGCTATTCCCACAAATCGGACGTCGCTGCATTTTATGAGGAAGCGCGCTCTGTAACCGTGTTGTGTAGTTTTACGGTATTCTTTACTGTTATTTTACAATAAATATGTAGAAAAGCACTGATTGTGGAACCCAAAGGGAACGTTACAAAGTGTACTATTTTATTTTCATCATTACTATTCTGATCAGCAACTGGCAACTATTTTTGCTAAACCTATATATTCCTAAACGTTCTGCATGACATGGCCAGTTATCAGGACGATAATATCGATATAATTATTATCTCTTCAAATCCAATAACAAATACCATTAATCGAAATCCGGTAATTCTTATTACATTCTCTCTAAACTAAATATAGTCGGATGTCACAGCACGTATTGTGATTCCCGGTATTTTGTTTTATATTTACCCGTGTCGGTAATCGAGAGCCATGCACGGTTGGAACAACCAACTTTTACAGAGAAACCATCGCATGAATGCAGCACTAGCTAAATTGCATTGTTCGTTTTATTGCAAGTGCGGATGGCGTAGCTCTCGCCAGAATTATTTACTATGTAACAGCACATGCACTTTATTCCATCTGTCGATTTTAGTATTGAAATCTTTCGTTTTATTGTTCGTGTTAAATTCGCTTTAAGTATTTACATACTCCACAATACGAGAGACTATTCGCAGTTAAACATCGTAAACAAGCCTGAAAATAAGCCTTTTAGGATACAATATTTTTACCAAACGATACAATGTCTGAAGACGCTTTAAATAATACCTTACCTTCCTAGGAGCTGCAAGTAATTTATGTAGGTCCTTAAGTATGTCGAACTATCTTCAAGGTGGGTCCCGCATGATGTTATATGTAAGACGGTGGCTGTTCCACCCACATTAATGAACTAATGTAACTAAGTGACCGTGGCCTCTCATTAATAATTGAATCACGCAAGGGTTCATTTCAGATGGGATACTTAATGAGACAGGTACGCAACTAACTTCATGACATCCTCGCGTTATGGCCTACAAGATGATGTACTGGACTAGGTCATGACACACATGTATACGTTAGTTTACAAGCGTAGGGTTACACGGATTACTTGTACGCAAATTGGGTCTGACATTAATTTATTAGTCGACATTGAATTAACCACCGTGTATTTAGAAAGTCCTTTAAATTTCATCTTAAATACACAGTACACTACAACAAGGAATTAAGGAGAAAAACTTCTTCCGTAAACAAATACAAAAGATTCGACCGTCAAGGTAAATATTTAGGTCGAAAATATTCGACGAATTTTTCTAGACAGCAATTTACTTTGGCGCCTCTGCTGGAATGGAATCCTGAAAAAGCTTAACTTTGACCGACATTCCATTGTCGGTCAAGGTTAAGGGAGCTCGGAAGAGACAGCTCTTATCTCGAGTTAAAATCTACACTCGTAGATTAAATTACTTTTTCATGCTTTATTTTGATATAAATTACTTTCATCATGAAGGAATTATATTAAAATAAAGCTCCTTTTAAGACCTCGACACGTGCCGCTATTTGTGAAAGTCGGATGAGAGATGCAAAAAAGTATTATACCCATGTGTTAAGGTTATCATATCACCTTTATTATGTACAACAATTTCAGCTTATAGGCGTATAGAGGTGGTGATTCTAAGTGTGCGTTACGATTGCTCGGCCAAGTTACCCAAACAAAAAAAAACTTCGGCCAAAAATTTTTCGAAATTTGTCAAAATCGAAGGGAACAAACCAAAAATTTGTCAAAGTAGAAATAAAAAAATTATAAGGGTTTTAAGTTGGCCGCGCGAACGTAACGTGGAGGATTGCGCGGCCATGGAGATCTCAGCAACTACTTGGGTTATAGATGTAATTCTTTTTGTCAATTGAAGACCGAATTTGTCAAAAATTGTCGAAAAAAGAATTATAAGCTCAAGATCAATATTTTACAAAATATTCACTTTGGAAGTTATGGCCGCGCAATCGTGCACTTGTTGTTTCTATAATGTTGATTATTTCTTTAAAACTAGGACTTCACTCAGTAAAACTGTTACAAAAAGAAAGGTCTTAATTTGTCAAAGCTAACGAAAGCAATAAATACTACTAAAGTTTAGTTAAACAGACGAAATCAGTCCAAAACAAAAAGTACGTGGCCGCGTGGTCGAAACGTTACTTTGTACGCTGATATCTCATTATCTATAATTGCTAGGATTTCTGTGTGAACATCCATTTATTCGACAGATTAACCTCATTAGAATGGCATATCGTTTTACCCTCAGAACAGTCTTTAACGCGTGTAATCTCAAAAATAATGTTAGCTCATACAATGTTCGAGAAGGGTTACCATAATTTCGATTTGGGAATACCTCTGACAGGAGACTGTCAATTATATTGGACAACATCTAACTCAATCTGAAAAAGGAGAATGGGCGTTTCTGTGCTGGAACCCAATTGCGTTAAAATATATTATACCAATGGAAAGATCTCATCAAGGAAAATATTATTTTCTTATTATGACGACTTCTCTTGATCGTAAGTAAGACTGTCAATTATATTGGACAACATCTAACTCAATCTGAAAAAGGAGAATGGGCGTTTCTGTGCTGGAACCCAATTGCGTTAAGATATATTATACCAATGGAAAGATCTCATCAAGGAAAATATTATTTTCTTATTATGACGACTTCTCTTGATCGTAAGTACGAAAGGAGCTACAGAGCTTTAAATGTGGGTGATTCAATATTATTGGAATTCTGGTATTTTCTCAATTAATAAACTTTTAATGATTCGGTGGCTTGCAAACATCATCTTTCAAGCCTATAAGCAAACATTTTAAAACAATTGCCTCCAATAGATGCCGTTTTAGGAACAATATTTTTAAGCTTCTCTTGATTGTTAGTACGAAGGGAGCTACAGAGTTCTTAATGTGAATAATGAAGCATAAGTGAAATTCAAGTATTTCGTTAAGTAATTAACTTTTCAACACATTTGCTCGTAAATTGGCTCTTTTTGAACCGCTTTTAGGTTCATAATGCAGTGTATTATGGAAGCGTGCTTTTTACTTTAATGTGCGCCACAGATAACTATTTACTAGTCGAAGTAATGACATGGCAGTATGGAATTAGTAAGTACTATCATGGCAGCATGGAATTTGTATCCAATAGAAATTGGTTTTGGTGAAGCTTTTCAAAGACAAGCGCTCAAAAGCAAGTTTTTATTTAAAAAAAAGAACCATAAGCAAACCAGTGGCGTTAAGTTATGGTAAAAAAAAATCCCATGCATACCCAGGAAATTTTTTTCGTCTGTGGCAATTTCAGTCTTTATTTTTCACTACCCTAACCCCATTTGCGTATGTATTATTAACATTATTATATTTTAATATGGGCTGTTCAGCGGTATTACCAGTGCCTTTAATTACACACGCGCGCGCATCGCTAGCGGAAAAAACAAAACCACCCGCCAAATATTAATAAATTATAATAAATATTTGTTAACATATTTTTGTAATCATTATTAAAAATGTCGATTTCACGTAGGGGAAGAGCGTAAATAATACGAGTATATATATAATTTGACTCCGCCATGGTACGTTTAGTGAAAATTTTTTTTTTTCTAGGCCTGACTTGACCTGACTGGTTAATACAAATGGATAAATACCGATTAAAATGACCTGACTTGACCTGACTTGACCTGACTTGACCTGACTTGACCTGACTTGACCTGACTTGACCTGACTTGACCTGACTTGACCTGACTTGACCTGACTTGACCTGACTTGACCTGACTTGACCTGACTTGACCTGACTTGACCTGACTTGACCTGACTTGACCTGACTTGACCTGACTTGACCTGACTTGACCTGACTTGACCTGACTTGACCTGACTTGACCTGACTTGACCTGACTTGACCTGACTTGACCTGACTTGACCTGACTTGACCTGACTTGACCTGACTTGACCTGACTTGACCTGACTTGACCTGACTTGACCTGACTTGACCTGACTTGACCTGACTTGACCTGACTTGACCTGACTTGACCTGACTTGACCTGACTTGACCTGACTTGACCTGACTTGACCTGACTTGACCTGACTTGACCTGACTTGACCTGACTTGACCTGACTTGACCTGACTTGACCTGACTTGACCTGACTTGACCTGACTTGACCTGACTTGACCTGACTTGACCTGACTGGTTAATACGAATGGATAAATACCGTTTAAAATGACCTGACTTGACCGGACTTGACCGAACTTGACCTGAATTGACCTGACTCGACCTGACTTGACCTGACTGGTTACTACAAATGGATAAATACCGTTTAAAATTACCTGACTTGACCTGACTTGAGTTGAGTACATTGGTAGTTGTAAGAAAAGTAGATTAAGCACCTTGCTTAAGTGAGTAATTGATGCTCTCGTGCTAATTTAGTGCCCTCGCATCAATAACTCACTTAAGGGCCATAGTTTCCGCCCCTGCATATTCTTTGATCAACATTTTAGTGTAGCGCGCCACTGCGCTAGAGTAGGGACTTAAGCTCCGCCCACATGCGCAAGGTCAGTCAGGAAACTATGGCCCTTAAGTTGGATTACCTGTTTGACCAGCCATAAATCCAGACTCCGGGCTACCACTGAGAAAATTCAGATGGAAAAACCCAATTGAAGAAAGAGAAAGAAAGATAAAGAAATTGAAAGAAAGAGAAGGAAAGAGAAAGAAAGAGAGAGAAAGAAAGAGAAAGAAAGAAAGAAGGAAATAAATCTGCTGTATACGTGATTTTACTCTATGTTTTTAATAAATCATTCATCAAACATATTTATCAACAAAACATCACGCGTTTATTCCCCGAAGGGTGAGACAGAGATGTACCTATAGTACACCCACATTTCGCCAGTTATGTTTTAAGTTCCATGTATTATATAAGATGTCTGGATTACCTGTTTGAAGAGAAAGAAAGAGAAAGAAAGAGAAAGACAAAGACAAAGACAAAGATATTTATCTTTCTCTTTCTTTCTTAATCTTTCTCTTTCTCTTTCTCTTTCTCTTTCTCTTTATCTTTCTCTTTCTCTTTCTCTTTCTCTTTCTCTTTCTCTTTCTCTTTCTCTTTCTCTTTCTCTTTCTCCTTCTTTTTCTCTCTGTTTCTCTTTCTCTTTCTCTTTCTTTTTCTCTTTCTCTTTCTTTCTCTTTATTTTTCTCTCTTTCTTTCTCTTTCTTTCTCTTTCTTTCTCTTTCTTCAATTGGGTTTTTCCATCTGAAATTTCTCAGTGGTAGCCCGGAGTCTGGATCAAACAGGTAATCCAGACGTAATATAATACATGGAACTTAAAACATAACTGGCGAAATGAGGGTGTACTATAGGTACATCTCTGTCTCACCCTTCGGGGAATAAACGCGTGATGTTTTGTTTATAAATATGTTTGATGAATGACTTATTAAAAACATAGAGTAAAATCACGTATACAGCAGATTTATTTCCTTCTTTCTTTCTTTCTCTTTCTCTTTCCTTCTCTTTCTTTCTCTTTCTTTCACTCTCTTTCTTTCTCTTTCCTTCTCTTTCTTTCTATTTCTATCTCTTTCTTACTCTTTCTTCAATTGGGTTTTTCCATCTGAATTTTCTCAGTGGTAGCCCGGAGTCTGGATTTATGGCCGGTCAAACAGGTAATCCAACTTAAGGGCCATAGTTTCCTGACTGACTCTCTTTCTCTTTCTCTTTCTCTTTCTTTCTTAATCTTTCTTTCTCTTCAAACAGGTAATCCAGACGTAATATAAAATATTAAAAACATAAAGTAAAATCACGCATTCAGCAGATTTATTTCCTTCTTTTTTTCTTTCTTTTTTGTTTCTCTTTCTTTCTCTTTCTTACATTACCAGCAAATAAACGATTTATATATTTCTTTCTTTCTTTCTTTCTTTCTTTCTTTCTTTCTTTCTTTCTCTTTCTTTCTCTCTCTTTCTTTCTCTTTCTTTCTCTTCAAACAGGTAATCCAGACGTAATATAATACATGGAACTTAAAACATAACTGGCGAAATGTGGGTGTACTATAGGTACATCTCTGTCTCACCCTTCGGGGAATAAACGCGTGATGTTTTGTTGATAAATATGTTTGATGAATGACTTATTAAAAACATAGAGTAAAATCACGTATACAGCAGATTTATTTCCTTCTTTCTTTCTTTCTCTTTCTTTCTCTCTCTTTCTTTCTCTTTCCTTCTCTTTCTTTCTATTTCTTTCTCTTTTTTTCTCTTTCTTCAATTGGATTTTTCCATCTGAATTTTCTCAGTGGTAGCCCGGAGTCTGGATTTATGGCCGGTCAAACAGGTAATCCAACTTAAGGGCCATAGTTTTCCTGACTGACTCTCTTTCTCTTTCTCTTTCTTTCTTAATCTTTCTTTCTCTTCAAACAGGTAATCCAGACGTAATATAATACATGGAACTTAAAACATAACTGGCGAAATGTGGGTGTACTCTAGGTACATCTCTGTCTCACCCTTCGGGGAATAAACGCGTGATGTTTTGTTTATAAATATGTTTGATGAATGACTTATTAAAAACATAGAGTAAAATCACGTATACAGCAGATTTATTTCCTTCTTCTTTCTTTCTCTTTCTCTTTCCTTCTCTTTCTTTCTCTTTCTTTCTCTCTCTTTCTTTCTCTTTCCTTCTCTCTTTCTTTCTATTTCTATCTCTTTCTTACTCTTTCTTCAATTGGGTTTTTCCATCTGAATTTTCTCAGTGGTAGCCCGGAGTCTGGATTTATGGCCGGTCAAACAGGTAATCCAACTTAAGGGCCATAGTTTCCTGACTGACTCTCTTTCTCTTTCTTTCTTAATCTTTCTTTCTCTTCAAACAGTAATCCAGACGTAATATAATACATGGAACTTAAAACATAACTGGCGAAATGTGGGTGTACTATAGGTACATCTCTGTCTCAACCTTCGGGGAATAAACGCGTGATGTTTAGTTGATAACTATGTTTGATGAATGACTTATTAAAAACATAGAGTAAAATCACTTACACAGCAGATTTATTTCCTTCTTTCTTTCTTTCTCTTTCTTTCTCTC
This sequence comes from Lithophane semibrunnea, assembly GCA_947363905.1. Classification (NCBI taxonomy): domain Eukaryota; kingdom Metazoa; phylum Arthropoda; class Insecta; order Lepidoptera; family Noctuidae; genus Lithophane; species Lithophane semibrunnea. Next base: position 9,591,355 of record OX376192.1, on the reverse strand, counting down.
TCTTTCTTTCTCTTTCCTTCTCTTTCTTTCTATTTCTTTCTCTTTCTTTCTCTTTCTTTCTCTTTCTTCAATTGGGTTTTTCCATCTGAATTTTCTCAGTGGTAGCCCGGAGTCTGGATTTATGGCGCGTCAAACAGGTAATCTAACTTAAGGGCCATAGTTTCCTGACTGACTCTCTTTCTCTATCTCTATCTCTTTCTCTTTCTCTTTCTCTTTCTCTTTCTCTTTCTCTTTCTCTCTTTCTCTTTCTCTTTCTCTTTCTATTTCTCCTTTCCTCTTCTCCTTCTCTTTCTCTTTCTCTTTCTCTTTCTTTCTTAATCTTTCTTTCTCTTCAAACAGGTAATCCAGACGTAATATAATACATGGAACTTAAAACATAACTGGCGAACTGTGGGTGTACTATAGGTACATCTCTGTCTCACCCTTCGGGGAATAACCGCGTGATATTTTGTTGATAAATATGTTTGATAAATGACTTATTAAAAACAGAGTAAAATCACGTATACAGCAGATTTATTTCCTTCTTTCTTCTCTTTCCTATATTACCAGCAAATAAATGATTTATTTATTCTTTCTTTCTCTATCTCTGTCTCTATCTCTA